>JBANSL010000009.1:46500474-47700474 GCA_037127255.1 Persicaria tinctoria
GCGAATTTTTTTGAAAAACAGATAGCCACAAACCACCGAGCACAGGCAAGGGGAGGGAAGCGGAGCCAGGACACAGACCCGACAGTCCGACACCCACCACCCAGGATGCGATGTTGGCCGAACAGACCCGCCAGAGGAGATGGACAAGGCAGGAGGGTTCGAAGAGGGTTGCAAAGGTGAAGCGAGAAGCGGCTTGCCAACCACCGGTCAGCAAGACCACTCGGCCACCCACCGAAAACCCCGATCGACTCGAAAAAGCCCCAAATCAGGGGATCGAAACGAGGATAGCGAAAGCCCCCAATCAGGAACTTTAATTGTTGAAACCCTAGAGGGTGGTTAGTGACTCCAGGCTTGTAGTCGATCGAGACCACCAGAGGATGGTGGTGGCGGTGAACGGCCATGGCTAGAGGTGGATGGAGCAGCCATGGTGGCAGTGAAATCCTCGACTCGAAATCACAAAAGCCGGCGGCGGAGAACACTCCGAAACCGGGAAAGTGAATCCGAAGTCGAAAATGGACTGCGAGTGTAGGGGGTTTGAGGCTGCGAGAGGGGTAGCAACCCTGATCGAGGATGGCCTGAGCCGAGATGAGACGACCAAAGTCGAATTGAGGTGGCCGAAGCTGGATTGGGCCAGCCGAAGCCGGGGTTAGAGGCTCCCTCTCTCTAGAAAACTAGAGAGAGAAGAGAGTTTTTTCTTTCGTCAGAGGTAAAGTTTCCTTATTGATTGAGATATTTTTGGAACGTATTACAATATTAATCGTTCATCTATCTATCTATATATAAATAAGCTCTTTTTTCGTAATAAATACACTACAGGGAAACCATATAAATTGCGACGGTATTGCCTCGACGCTTTTTATACACGTCGATAATTTTCGACGCTTTTATGTGTCAAAAAATCTATCTATCTATATATAAATAAGCTCTTTTTTCGTAATAAATACACTACAGGGAAACCATATAAATTGCGACGGTATTGCCTCGACGCTTTTTATACACGTCGATAATTTTCGACGCTTTTATGTGTCAAAAAATTTCGGCACACAAAAGTGTCGTGACAGACATAATTTTCGACAGTCTAGAGCGTCGAAAATGGTCTGATTTTTTTATTTTAATAAAAATTACCTAAAACCCCTAAATTCACTGTAGTGCCCACATTTCCCCCGACCTGAGTTTCCATCTTCTTCCCCCCGCACCACCCCAACCCTAAACATCCCTCAGGAGCCTCATCAACCCTATCTCCGATCATTGGCTCTGAATTCCGAAATCGCCTATCTCAGGCTTCGAAATCGCCGATCACTGGCTTCACATCGCAGACCTCCGGGGTTCGAGTGAAATATCCATTCTCCGGCTTTGTATTAGATCTCTTGTTTCAAGTGTAGATCTGCAATGCAAAGCCGGAGATTCACGATGCCAAGCAAGAGATCTCCAGCTTCGTCGATCTCCACCTTTGAAGAAATTTACAGCTTGCTGGCAGAGATCGAATTTTAGGCGCTCGAAAAAAGAGATTCAATGGCGGTTGGCTTTTTGTTATCGTCTTCCTCATTTTGGATCACCGACCTCCTCCAACTTGGATCTGTGACACCTGACACCAGTATGTACTCGACATTACTCTATCTTCGATCCTCTTTCGATTCAAAGGTATTATTCCATCTTTCTTCATATTTTTCTTTGATTTACTCGTGTTTCTGTCTCCATTGTCACAGAGTTCCTATGAAAACCCTAGGTTTTGAAATTCCAAGTTTTCTTATTAAGAAATTATGATTCCTCCATCTCCATGAGGAACTGTGACAAATAGTTAGGCTTACTTTTGCCAAAAGCCTAATATGAGGAACTAGTGTTGCCAAAGCCTGTTCTTACAACCAAGGCTTAATGATTTCACCAAGAGTAGTAGTTTTAGTTGTTCAAGTTACTGTGGTTCTTGTCCCATTTAAAGAGGCTCTTACGAAAGCCTTTTTATTGCTTATATTTCTACCATTTAAGGCTTTAAGTTATGAGTGAAGTAGACATTAGATTACAAGCATATCTTAGAAATAACTATTCACGTGGCAGGAAGTACTCAAACTGGAAAGGAAAGGAGTTGTTCCTTCGATGACTGACATTGGACAAAGGATTTGTCAATGAATCAGGTTATTTTTTTTGTTTTAAGTAATAATGTCGTGTATTTAAATGAGTAGAACAAGAAAGGTGCAGATCATACATCTACATGTGAGAAGAAACTGAAATTAAAGATGAAATGGAAACAGTAGGTATGGGATAAATCATGGGACATGAGCAAGTGGTATGTGATAATTTGGAACTGCGGAACTAAAATGGCTTGATTTAGAGCTGTTCAACGACCTCTATTAACATAGGAGAGAACGAGCTGATAGTTGCACATTTGGCTTCAGCCTTCTCCCCTCTTATGATACCAACACTTGTTAAAATTTCCCTAGTGATGCATTAAATTTGAACTAGAAAAAGATCAACTAGTTTTAAGTCTACTTCAGATGTTTTTACTCTGAGGTTTTTTTTTCTCATATATTTATTTTTAAACTTATGATAGGGGATCCTGTCGATCTGCAAGAAGCAGGGAAAACATCTGAGAAGCATGTTGAACCGCGTGTGAGGATCTTCAGTATACCTGTACTTTTAAATATGAATAGCATTTATTTACTCTTTCATATTAATGTGAAAGAGTAAATAAATGCTATTCATTTTTTAGTGTAACAAATATTGAAGAAATGTGAGATTTTTGATAATAAGTGAGATGATGTGACTAAAAAAAATTCAATTAAAAAAGGTAAATTATAAATACTCTTCACATTTAATACGAAAAAATGAGTAATATTTTAAAATAAATAAAACCTCTTACATATGGCCTGGTAATATTTTTTTGCAATAAGTGAGATGATGTGAGTAGAAAAAATGAATTAGAAATGCTATTCATTTTAATAAGTGGCCAAAAAATGATTTTTTTTTTTCAACAAGTGAGAAGGTATAATTAGAAGAATATTAATTATTTATTTTTTAACATAATAGTATGTCAAAAAAATTCATTTTTTTCGTATTAATTTGATGAAGTTGTTTATCATTCGATTGAAAAATAAAATTTCAAAATAAATAAAAACCACAAAATGAGCCATTATATATATATATATATGGTAATATTAAATCCGACTTTATTATAAAATAAAGTAACTAAAATATGCTGTATTAAACATTTTTGGACACAAATAAGCTTTTTAGCTAATGGTTGTTTGAAAAAGTAAAAGGGGCTGGCTAATTTATAACTGCTTTGATGTAATTAATTCTATAATTTTAGATATATATAGTTTCATAAAATAAAATAAAAAATTCCTCTAATTTGAGGGTTTCCCATTAAAAAAAAGAAGAAGCTAAACAACCAAATTTGGGTGGGGAAAAAAAAAACTAAAAGGACAAGTAAGATAATTAAGTTGAAGACTTGTTCTACTCACTTCTACCAAAACATCTTTTGATGTTTGGGCAATTAGTCAAACCCCATGACTTGACCAGAGCATGCATTCTTTGAAGCGCTCTACTACTGTATTAATTAGCTTGTACCTTAAAGCAAGCTTACTTATAACTATAACAGCTATAAATTAAAATTAACCCACACAACAAATCCAATTACCTACACAAACCCTATAGCTAGTTCATTAGCTTGCCATATATCTATATTGTTCCCTCTTCAATTACACACTCGCTAGCTAGATTTCAGAAACTAATTAAACTAAAATCAATAGATAGATGGAGCAGTTGCAGGATCAGAAGATGATGTTGATAAACTCATCCCAATTAGAATTAGAAGAGGCATCTGCTGTGATGGTTGTTGATATTGAGGAGGAGGAAGAAGAAGAAGAAGAAGGCACCGCCCTGCCCGGATTCCGGTTCCATCCGACGGACGAAGAGCTGGTATCCTTCTATCTCAGGAGGAAGGTTGAGAAGAAGCCCTTCAGTATTGACATTATTAAGCAGATTGATCTCTACAAATACAACCCTTGGGACCTTCCAAGTATATATATATATATATATATATATATATATATATATATATATATATATATATATATATATATATATATATATATATCCTCTCCTTAATTAATTACTTATCTTAATTCATCACTTCATCTCCATTGATTTTCACATATCCTATACATCAATTCAATTTATAGCTGGCTAGCAAATTGATTTGTATTAATGTAAATGCTTCTGTAGGGAGTAGTGCAGGAGAGAAAGAATGGTATTTCTACTGCAAGAGAGGGAGGAAGTACAGGAACAGCCTCCGCCCCAACAGGGTCACCTGCTCCGGCGGCTTCTGGAAAGCCACCGGTATCGACCGCCCCATCTACGACTCCAACTCCATCATCGGCCTTAAGAAGTCTTTGGTTTACTACCGCGGCAGTGCAGGCAAAGGCACCAAGACCGATTGGATGATGCACGAGTTCCGCCTCCCTCATAACCATCTCTCCGAACCATCTCCTAACCCTCCCATTCCCCACCTCCCAGAAGCTGTATGTGTACATATATAACTCCTTGAATTATTATGCTATATGATAATTTCAATCTTATATTATTGGTCACTCAGAAACACCCTCTCAATATATGTGTACATACAGGAAGTTTGGACGTTATGCCGAATATTCAAGAGAAACAGAAAGTACACTCCAGACTGGAGGGATCAAATCTCATCCAAAAGAGTTTCGACATCGAATTCAACCAACAACTCTCCTGATCTCTCTAACCACGATACGAAGGAATGCTACATCAGCTTCACCAATCCGGTATCAACTAATCATCAACAACAACAAGTACTCCACTATGATGAACATGACCGTATTCATAGAACTAAGCTTGTGAAACGACAAAGCGAGGAGAAGATTTTCGAGAACACGAACAGGGTCTATTCGAATAGTAACACTAACCCTAATAACCATTGTGATCTCAAAGGGCAGTGGACAACATCAGTACCATTAATGGATCAATCTACTCCAATATTGGATGTAGCATCTAATTTCTCAAGCCCTTTGAATCCATCAACACCGGTTGATCAAGTGGATCGAGGTGACGATGGTGGAAGTTACTGGTGGGAGGATCTTAGCTCTCTTGTAGACTTTGCCATCGGAGAAATATACAGTTAGAGTTAATTAGATCGACTTCTAGTCTACTACTACGTATTCATTAGTACATTTTCTTAATTATTCAATCTCATGCGGTTTGTGTGCATATACCTTAATTAATTTGTTAGTTCTAGTGTGTAATCTATGTTTGCAGATGGTTTAAAAGTACGTTTACAATATTGATATTAAGAAAATGTAAGATCAGAGTGCTACAGCAAGCAAGAATGATCACAGATCATCCAAAAAATATAAATGACATAAGACAAGATCATAAAGGATAATCAATGACTTTCATTTGAGGCGGCTGCAATCCCAAAACCCTACTAGGAAAGGGAATGAGGCAGCATTGAAATATATATATAGTCCTTCCTACAGCTGTACATGTGCCTTGCACATGATAAGAACGAATGGGCAAGCCCTTATTACACTAACAGACAAAGCAAAGCAACAGCTGTAATGAGGAAAGGAAATGCCAGTGAAATGAAATGAAATGCAGCTAAAAATGAAGCGGTCCTGACTATGACCAATGCCTTGTGGTCCTGGCTTGATCAAGGCCTTATTTGTGCTGGCTGGCAATGCATCAACACATGATGCATACCATCATATAACTTCATATCCCCCCTTCAAGTTGGGCTTGATATGAAGCCAACAAGTCCCAACTTGAGTGAGAGAAAAACGTGTTGCTTCTCTCCAAGAGGCTTTGTCAAAACATCTGCTACCTGCACACCAGTCCTGACATGTTGAGGCATAACAAAGCCCTCTTGCAGCTTTTCTCTAACATAATGACAATCAATTCTGAGATGTTTTGTTCTTTCATGGAAAACTGGATTTTCAGCAATATGAATAGCAGATTTGTTATCACAATAGAGAGGGATAGGCATAGGTATGGGTATATGTAATCTCTGTAAGACTCCTTCAACCCATACTAGTTCACTAGTAGAAGTAGATAGGCTTCTATATTCTGCTTCAGCTGAAGATTTGGAAACTGTCACTTGTTTCTTTGTTTTCCATGATACTAAAGATTTACCAATGAACACACAATAACCTGTGAGAGACTTAGCACTGAACTGGCATGCAGCCCAATCAGCATCACAATAAGCAGTTAAGATAGGTAATGAGTCTCTGGCATAGTGTAAACCAACTGATATAGTGCCCTTCAAATATCTGATCACATGTAAAGCAGCATCATAATGAGGTTGTCTTGGTTCAACCATGAACTGACTGAGATGCTGTACTGCATATGATATGTCAGGTCTAGATAAGTTGAGGAAGAGCAACCTTCCAACAATTCTTCTGTATTTTTCAGGATCAGGTAACACTAGTCCTGAATCAGTGGACAGTTTTAGTCCACGTGGTAGAGGGAAGTGTGCAGGCTTACAATCCAACATGTTGCAGTCCTCCACAATGTCTAAGATGTACTTCCTTTGATGCAGCAAAGTGCCTTTTCTGTCATTCATAATCTCTAGACCAAGGAAGTACCTAGCCTTGCCAAGATCCTTGATGGTGAAGGCTTTGTGTAATGCTTCCTTGGTAGATTTAATAACTGATTCATCATCACCTGTAATCAGCAAGTCATCAACATATACAAGTGCAACCACAATGCCATAGGAAACTTGTTTGATGAATAAGGAGTAATCTTCACAAGATTGAACAAATCCCAATTTTGCTAGAAATCTGCACAACTCTGTGTTCCATTGTCTAGAAGCTTGCTTGAGACCATACAGAGATCTCTTTAACTTGCAAACTTGACCATGCAAGAATGCATTGTTCACATCAAACTGATACAGTGGCCATTCTTTAATAGTAGCTACAGCAATCAAAATTCTCACAGTTGCAAACTTGGCAACAGGAGAAAAGGTATGCTTATAATCCTTTCCTTTAATCTGATTATAACCTTTGGCCACAAGTCTTGCTTTATATCTCTCAATTGTGCCATCTGGTCTATATTTTATCTTATAGACCCATTTACTGCCAATAGCCTTATGTCCAACAGGAAGATCAGTAAGCTCCCAAGTGTTGTTCTCCTCAAGTGCATTGATCTCAATGTTCATAGCATCTATCCATTTAGGATGTTGAGCAGCCTGTCTGTAAGTGTATGGCTCTGGCTCACTAGCCATACAAGCAAATGACTTCAAAATCTCAGGATCACCATGCATCTCATCTCCTAGACATTCAACCAGAAATGACTGAGATAAAGATGTCCTATTTCTGTCATTATTGCAAACAAAATCTTGATATCTCCTAGGTGCTACATGTTCTCTGGTAGATCTTCTCAGTGGTGGAAAAGCCTCTAAATCATTTAGAAAATCAACTGCTATAACATCATTGTTCCCAGTGGAACTTATAGAGTCTGCAACCTGTGAAGGTATGGGTGGTGAGTTAACATCAACATTGTGGTTTCCACCATGAGAAGAAGAATATGTTTCTGTAACCACCAGAGGTGCTTGCCAGCAATCTCCTCCATCTGGAGCAGGATTCACTAAAGGTAATCTGAACTCAGCTGCCTTCTGATCAAATGATTGTTCATCTAGTTTGTCTTTGAAGGGAAAAATATCTTCCCTACAGATGACATCTCTACTCACAAACACTTTCCTTGTTTCCAAGTCTAGTAGTTTGTAACCCTTTTGACCAAAGGGATATCCAAGCAAGACACATTTCCTTGCCTTTTCCTTCATCTTGTCCTTTTTATCAGGCTGTATAGGAGCATAACACAGGCATCCAATCACTCTCAAATCCTCATATGTAGCAGGCTTCTTGAATAATTTTTCATGAGGAGTGATCCAATCTAAGATCTCTGTGGGCATCTTGTTGATCAAGTGAGTAGCAGCTAATAAACATTCACCCCAAAATCTAATGGGAAGCCCTGCATGAATTCTCAAGCATCTTGCAGTTTCTACAAGATGTCTATGCTTTCTTTCCACTCTCCCATTCTGCTGAGGAGTATAAGGAACTGATCTTTGATGGACTATTCCTTTAGAGGCAAACAACTCAGTGCACTGTTTCTGTAAGAATTCAGTTCCATTATCAGTTCTCACATTCTTAATTGAGCACTCAAACTGATTTGAAACATGGGCCATGAAGTCAGTGATTGCATTGAACACCTGTAACTTGTTTTTCAATAAAAAGGTCCATGTGACCCTAGTACAATCATCCACAATAGTAAGAAAGTATGAATAACCATTGTAAGTAGCAGTATGATAAGGGCCCCATAGATCCATGTGAATCAATTCAAAAGGCCTACTGGCAATACTTAAACTTCTTTGAAAAGGAAGTCTGTGGTGCTTAGATAAAGCACATGAGTCACAATGAAAATCATTCAACTGCAAAGAGCTAAACATTCTTAAATGTTTTAGCTTAGATAAAGAGCTATGCCCAAGTCTGGCATGAATAGTCTCAAGATTCACACTAACTTTATTACAACTTTTCAACAAAAACTGATCCACTGATCCTGCTGGAGCTGGTTCTGAGCAAATCTTATATAGGCCATGTCTTCTGATTCCTTTCAGCAACACTTCCTTAGATCCAGGGTCCTGGAAGTAACAATGAGACTTTGTAAATACAGCTATCATATCAGTATCATCAAGAATCTTTCCCACAGACAGTAACCTGTGTTTAAATTCAGATACATGTAGAACATCATCCAATGTGACATTCCCATTTAATTGCAACATTCCAACATCAGTCACAGATTTTATAGACCCATCAGGAAGCCCTATATGAACCTGCTTATTCAACTTTCTCGTATTGAACAGGCTTTGAGAATCAAAGGTCATGTGATCAGTGGCTCCAGTATCAATTATCCATTCATCAGAAAAGGTTCCTTTAGAAGCTATATTAGCATTAGTAATAGAGAGAGTACCTGCAAAGTTTGCAAAGGACCCACTGCTGCTCTCAGCTTGTCCTTTTCCTCTCATCCTCTTCAAAACTTCCTGATACACTGCATTGACCATAGCTGTGTCAATACTCCCATCTGCATTGTCCTCATCCAGAGGAGTGTTCTGCACCTGATTACCAACTGATCCTGCTGCATTTGCTGAACCTCTGCCATCTGTCCCATTTCTTTCCTTTTCTTTCAGCTCTCTGAACCAATCTGGAATACCATGCAACTTGAAACACTGATCAGCTGTATGCCCCTTCATTCCACAATGGGAACATTTAGAATCTGCTTTATCCTTTTCAGTTCACTCCAGTCCTTCCACTCTTTCTTGAATGGAGGATTGCTGCTATTATTGTTGCCAGTTCTTGGAGGTTTGTACTGAAAGGAACTCCCTCCTCTGTTAGCTGCCATGGCACTAGAGTCATTGGAAATCCCTGTAGAGCCAGATGTGCCATTTGATGCTTCATTTCCCCTCTCAACTTGTTGAAGGATATAATAAGCTTTGTTGATACTCGGCAAGGGATCAGTAGCCAAGATAGAATTCCTGGCTGCATCATAGTTATCATTTAAACTTACAAGAAACTGCATCAATCTGTTCCTTGACTCAACTTCTTCAAATTTCTTTTTCAGATCACATGTACAAGTAGCAATGGCTCCACAAGAGCACTCTGGTATATTCTCAAGAACCTGTAACTCATCCCAGTTTCTCTTGAATACATTGTACAAATCTGCAATATTCATGTTTCCTTGTACAATGTTGCTAAGTCTTTTCCTGATCTGAAAGGTAAGAGGAGCATTATACTGACCATATCTCTCTAAAATCTCATCCCATAAACCTTTGGATGAGTTAACAAATATCAAGCCTTCAGCAATCGACTTACTCATAGAGTTGAGCATCCAACATCTCACCATGTAGTCTGCACGGATCCATTTCTCCAAATCAGCAGCACCAGCAGCTGGTCTAACACAGGATCCATTGATAAATCCCAGCTTGCACTTTGCTCCAAGAGCCATAGTAACACCTCTGCTCCATGTCATGTAATTCTTTCCATCAAATGGGATAGCAACAAGTTGGGCCCCTGGGTGATCAGAGTTAGATAAGTATAAAGGATCCCCTGGATTACCTTGATTAGCCATTTCTTCAGCAGGTATTTCTTCTATTCTGTTTCTTCCTTCAATGGTAAACATAAACTAAGCTGCAATTACTTAAAAGAAGCTGCAAATCATTAAATAAAGCCCTCAAGCTCTGATACCATAAGAAAATGTAAGATCAGAGTGCTACAGCAAGCAAGAATGATCACAGATCATCCAAAAAATATAAATGACATAAGACAAGATCATAAAGGATAATCAATGACTTTCATTTGAGGCGGCTGCAATCCCAAAACCCTACTAGGAAAGGGAATGAGGCAGCATTGAAATATATATATAGTCCTTCCTACAGCTGTACATGTGCCTTGCACATGATAAGAACGAATGGGCAAGCCCTTATTACACTAACCGACAAAGCAAAGCAACAGCTGTAATGAGGAAAGGAAATGCCAGTGAAATGAAATGAAATGCAGCTAAAAATGAAGTGGTCCTGACTATGACCAATGCCTTGTGGTCCTGGCTTGATCAAGGCCTTATTTGTGCTGGCTGGCAATGCATCAACACATGATGCATACCATCATATAACTTCATAGATATATAGGACCAGTTTGTAACGCGGAGGGTAGCCGAAGCTAATAGATTAAGTGTGGTAAATATATGTTAAATTAGGGTCTGTTTGTTTACTAAATAACCAGCCGAAGAAAGGAATTATAAACCTCAACCCATCCAACTATTTTTGTTTTGCTCCCTCAAAGGTTTGATTCAATTTCAGAGCTCAAACGGTTAACCCTACTTGTTTCCCTTCTGAAAGTGGCTGGCATCCAACTCTTCACTTCAAACGCTTGAACCTCGCGTTACTTGTCTCGCTCACCGAAACGCACATACCTCTCTCTCTCTCTCTCTCTCTCTCTCTCTCTCTCTCTCTCTCTCTCTCTCTCTCCACGAATCTCTGAATCTTCGGCTCCATAACCACAAGCCCGAATAGTAGATCGATATTCCCTTTCCCTTCCTCGTTGGCAATGGCCTCGAAAATGCCTTGTTTAGAATTTCTCAAATCTCTTCCTTCTTTTGATTCCAACGAAGAAGAAAGGTTTTAACATCATATGTTACAGTGCTTCTCTTGCTGATTTTTTTTGGCAATTTGTGTTGATTTTCAGTTGAGAAAGATGGATAAAATAGCACAGGGCTCGAGTTTGGGCTAATTTGTTATGATCAAAATACTGCAAGTTATTCATGATGGTGAATATGTGTGTTGCATTTGGTCAATTGCTTCCTAAACTGAAATTGGATTTGTGTTGAATACTGAATTTGTGTTAGAATGCTTTTTCACTTGAGTTTGAGACGTCTTTTGTGTGTTGATCGACATATTTCAGAGGGTAATGATTTGATTAATAGAATTAACCAAAACAAAACATGAGGTTAATAGTTCAATTTCCTTTCCATTCTCTTTAAAGGAATTATTATCTTTCCTTTCCCTTCTTCTAAACCAACGAGCCCTTAGAGTTTTCATAGGCTAGTAAGGTGTTTGGTAACCGAGCTGATAGAATAGCTGATACAAACTAGCTGATGAGATGGGAGAAAATGAATCGAATTCTGAAAAGCTTGGGGTGAGTAGTTGTTGAAAATCTAATTTCAAAAGATAATTAAACTAAAATCTTCTATTTAACATTTTAACTTATTTAAAACTGTAAAATATTAAAATCAAAAGCTCTGAAAAGTTACATGCATTGTCAAACAGACCCATGTATAGTTTCTCACCCAAAATTGGGTAATTATTCAAAATCAATATGAAATTGTGTTTTTTTTTTAATACAATGTAAATGAATAAGTCGGAGCTCAGACTCAAATGTGCCAGACGACCTGCTGCCTAGAAGGATGATGTAGATGACGATGATGCAAACATCAAACAAAACAAACCACCAAATAACCACGCCAGAGAAATATAATAAGATGGAGGAAACCCAATGACGGGTTCATAAAGCTCAATTTTGATGGCACTTATAAAATCCCTTCAGGTTTTCTATCTAGGTTTTGTGATCCGGGACGATGAAGGGAGGATGATCGCTTATGATATCAGAAGATGTGGGAAGGTATCGGCTTTGCAAGCTGAGGTTGTTGATCTGCAGTTTGGCCTGGTGGAAGCCCGGATAAGGGGAATCAAAAGACTTGAGGTGGAGGGTGACCGTCTGGCGGTCATTATAACGCTATCAAATGCCCGTGGGAGATCGAAATGTTGATCGATCTTGGACTCCCTTCTCTTTCTTCGTTCTTTCGAGGTGGCCTCTGTCTTCCGTGTTTTCAGAGAAGACAACAGGGTAGCAGATCGTCTGACACATTTGGGCATGTGGTCCGACGCTTCTTCTTCTTAGAGTACCGATTCAGAGCTTCTTGCTCTCGTCTGAATGGATGTCATTAGGTGGTAGTACAACCGTGATTGACACAACTCAAACCTTAGCCTTGTAATAAAAAAAATAGTCCATAATTTCCAAAATGAAAATCTCATAATCTATTGTTAATTAATTGTCTAAAAAAATGTAAAACTATACTTGTCTTAGATCAAAATGAATTGGAAAGAGCACATCATTTATTTTTTATACAATGAAAATGCATAAGTTGAGTAATAAATAAGTTGTTCTTTAATTTCCAATTCACTTTTTTTTATAAAAAAAAGAGAGTTGGAAAGAGCACATCATTTTGTTGTTTGATATCAACATATACAAATTTTAACCTTATTAATTACCAAAACAAGTTATAAAACTTTATGTTTCAAAGCTAAATTATATAGTACGGACATATCAAGTTTAGAAAATATAAATTCATCACATTTTATCGAAACACTCAAGTAATTATTTATACCTAATTTGTAAATATTCCTAACTTTTTGCTAGGTGTCGAATTAAGATATACTTTATTTTATATAAGGGGCTCTTCATAATCATATCATATGGAACTATGGAAAAAAAAGGTTGTTGACCCTTTGATAACGGCTAAATTAGGCAAGTATACACGTTTTTGTTAAAATTGTAAAAGTATACATCCCCAATTAATCCCTAATACCTAATCTCCGTACCACTTCTGCCTCTCTGGTTCATCTTCCTCTCCCGCTCTGATCGCTCGTCCCTCAGATCGTTCCTCCTTCCCTCCTCCGATCTTTGTCTTTCTCCCACGCTCGTCCCTCAGATCGCTCAGATCTCTGTCTTCCTCCCGGTGGCGATGTGAAGTGCGGACTGCCAGATTCCACATCCTTCTCCGATTGAAGGCGTTGAAGATCGGATCGAAGGCTTGTCCGATGGATCTGAGCGTCGGCGGCCAAGACGACGCCACACTTCGATGTCGACGAGGGCTGAGCGCTCTTGATTTCGCAAGGCTGACAGAACCTAGCCTTTGGCTCAAGAAGATCGAATGGAGTAGATCTGGTGGGCCGTTGATGAGCCGGAGGAGATGGTGACTGGATCTGGTGGCTCGATTTGTCGATTGCGAGCGCTTGTAGTGAAGAGCGGCGGAGGAGATGTTTGAGCGCCTGCCTCCTCGCTTCAATCGTAGCTGCTTAGGCGGCGGCGATTTCGTCTTTCTACCTTGCGGTGGCGGCGCCTGCCTCCTCTTCCGCCTATGCTGACAGCATATTGAAGGACAGCATGTTGAAGGTACTGCCTCCTCTAGCTGATTTTATTTAATTGGATCATAGTTTCGTAGAATTGTATCATGTGTTCCACATACTGCTGGTTTGTCTTAGACAAGGATCTTTGCATCAGTTGGAGGCTTGATTCTGAAGTGTATGTGTATTTTCTCAAATGAAAGAGGCCTTTTATTATATTAATATATAATGCTTGATATGATGAAGCTTGTACTTCAATTCCTAATTTCTGTTATGTAAAACAGACTGGACTCACAGGTTAAAGCTAACTAATCTCTGAATTCATGCCTTGTTCTGTTTGTTGACATCAATGGAGAATTTGATGGACTGCCTTATTATGAAAACATATGTTTACAATAGATTGGCTTGATATGCAAACTTAGCTTGGCTAAATCTGAACCCAAACTTGTATTCAGTAGACTGGCTCATAGAGTCATAGTCACAGCAAAACATATGTTTACATTAATTATCAATTCGTATGCTCGAGTCCTTAAAAATTGGTTTGTATTTATTTTTGTGTGAGTACTGCAATTTGTCTTCAATTTATTTTAGTGATGACATCGTTTTTAGTTATATATTATATATATTATATATGTAGGTATATATGTATGCTTGAGTCCTTAGAAATTGGGTTGTTTTTTAGTGCTGACGTCGTTTTTATGAGTATTTTTTAGTGCTGACATCGTTTTTATGCATATTTTTTAGTATGGACCTCGTTTTTAATTTGATATTATATATGTAAGTATATATGTATGCTTGAGTCATGAAAAATTGGTTTATTTCTTAGTGCTGACATCGTTTTTATGCATATTTTTTAATGCTGACATCGTTTTTAGTTGGATATTATATATGTAGGTATATATGTATGCTTGAGTCCTTAAAAATTGGTTTGTTTTTTTAGTGCTGACATCGTTTTTATGCGTATTTTTTAGTGTTAACATCGTTTTTATCCATATTTTTATGTAGGTATATATTTGTCGACATCGTTTTAGCACTATAAGAGAGGGAGGAGGAAGAACGTCAGCATCGTCGGCAAATTAGGCGTATCCGGTGTCGGCGTCAGCAAACTACTTTTGAGAAGACTAAGAAGGGGATTGTCGTTCTATACTGAATTTGTTTTGATTGCTCATTGATATTCTTTGTTTCTCACTACCAAAAAATAAATTAAAATATTCATTTGTTTCTTTTTTTTGTTAGAACATTCATTTGTTTCGTTGCTTTCCCCATTTTATATTTTATATACAATTTCTAATGTTATTTGATCTCCGATGTCATCACCGTCGGCGTCAGCATCCTCGTAAACGGTGTCAACGCTGCTGACGTCAGCATTCCCGACGTCGGCGTCAGCACTGACGCGCGGGAAAAAAAAAAGGCGGTGTCAGTATCCCTATAAACGGTGTCAACACTGCTGACGCCAGCATTTCCGACGTCAGCGCCAGCACTGACGTGCGGAAAAAAAAAGTCAGCGTCAGCATCCCTATAAACGGCGTCAGCAATGCTGACGTCGGCATTCCCGACGTCGACGTCAGAACTAACGCGCGAAAAAAAAACTTCCTCCATCTCAGCATTCCCGACGTCGGCACTAATGCGTGGAAAAAAAAAAACTTCCTTGTAAACGGTGTCAGCATTGCTTTCATACACATGTAAACTATCCAAACACCACAAAGCCTAATTAAGCTAAAGCCACTACCCAAAATCATTACATCTACCTACCATCAACCTAACCATGGCAAAAAAAAAAAGGCGGTGGCATAAACGGTGTCAACACTGCTGACGCCATCATTCCCGACGTCAGCGTCAGCACTGACGCGCAAAAAAAAAAGTCAGCGTCAGCATCCCTATAAACGGCGTCAGCAATGCTAACGTCAGCATTCCCGACGTCGACGTCAGCACTAACGCGCGAAAAAAAAAAACTCCCTCCGTCTCAGCATTCCCGACGTTGGCGTCAACATTCCCGACGTCAGCGTCAGCATTCCCAACGTCGACAATAATGCGTGGAAAAAAAAACTTTCTTGTAAACGGTGTCAGCATTGCTTTCATACACATGTAAACTATCCAAACACCACAAAGCCTAATTAAGCTAAAGCCACTGCCCAAAATCATTACATCTACCTACCATCAACCTAACTAGGGCTGGGCATCCGGTCTGGACCGGATCGGAATTTTCGGAAACATGGACCACGGATCGGACCGGGACCGAGAAATATGGTCCCGGGTTTTCCGGTCCGCGGACCGTAAAGACCGTTTGGACCGCCTACATTAAACCAATGAAACCTGATCTTGAAAATATTGCAAATTAAATTTTTTAAATTTCTTTAAACTAGATCTGAAAAAACAAACATCTCAAATCCTTGTCTTGAATCTTGAATGTTTATAATTTCTCCTTGACTGAAATCGATCCGAAAATAATCAAAATAGAACAGGGAAGAAGAAGAATAGAGGAGGGAAGAAGAAGAACGCCCATAGGAGTGGCCGGAGTGGCTTGGGGTGGTGGGTCGCCACCTGTAGGAGTGGCCGGAGTGGGCTCGACGGTGAGAGTGGGAGCTGGTGGTGGTGAAGCTCCAGAGGCGCCTGGGGTCGGAGCACCCGTCGCTTGAGGGTTCGAATGAGCGAGAGGGGGCACCAGCGACGGAGATGGTGGACAGGGCCGACAGGCACAAGGCGAATAGGCGGCGGATGGTGGTGAACAGAAAGAGGAATTGAGGATCTGCCGACTTATACCTATAAAATAGGTTAAATCAGTCCAAACTTTGGATTGATTTTATTTAAACCTGTTTGCAGCCCACGTTGGCCATAATTTCCATGGTTCGGTTACTTTCCATCTTCACAGTTCACCCTTGTGCCAAGGCGAAATGATTTTTTTTTTGAATATATGGGTTCCGGTCTGGTCCTGGGTTTGGACCGGAACCCGAAAATCAAAATATCTTAGACGGTGGATCAGACCGTAATATTCCGGTTCGATCCAAAGACCGTAAATTCCGGAAATGCTAGATCGAAGAGAATATTATCCACAACTTCCGTGTTTGAAAAAACAGAAGGTCAAATCAACTTTATACCTTCCGCTTTTAAAACACGAGAGAGAAAAGCTGTTTTTTGCCTTCCGTCTTTTAAATACGGAAGTACAAAATAGCTTTTTGCCTTCCGTTTTTTAAATACGGAAGTACAAAATAGATATTCGCCTTCCGTATTTAGAAAATGAAAGGCTGTGTTTTTTTTCCCGGGTAAAAAAAGGGTCTGATTTTCTTCTTAATAGGACGAATATACTAGTCATAACCGGTATTTGCCCTAGTTGCGCCGAATTGAGTAGAAGAATGTCAAACCACACATCCAATGGTAACGAATGAGTCAACAATAATATTCAGGTATTTCAATTGTTTTCAATTCGTGAAATTTAATGATAATATTGATTCAATTCGTGAAATTTGATTATTTTCAACGCTATTTCAATTGTTTTTAGTTTGATAGAATGAATATTGTTGGATTCGATCATTCGCCTTGTTTTGCGAATAATTATTACTAGTCGGATAGAAAATCGATGTTAGAATGGGCTCGTCAGATTGCTTTTGTGAACAACTTTGTTCTCACAATTGTAAAATCTTGGAATAGCTTTGCAACCCGATACGGCTCACTATATTTTGGATGTGAAAAATATGGAGAAAATAGAAATCGTAAGAAGAAAATCAGAGGTGCTGATGTACCAGTAATAGTCCCGCGGGATGGAAGGTCTAAAAAAAATAATTGTCCCTTTTTGTTGTATGGTTGGGAAGCAAAAAGAAATGTATGGCGGTTGAGAGTGGAGTTTGGTATGCATAACTATTAACCGCCTCCTAGACTGCAAGGTCATCAGATGGTGGGATCTGAGATGAAGGGTCGTTGGGGGACACGGTGGCCGGGTTTGATGGAGTATTTGAACCTTGTATAGGTTAGTCATAAGGAGAAGTTGGCTTGGCACTTGACCGACCGATATTTTTATCTCGACAACCGAACAACAAATAGGTACATAATCTCTCATCCAAGTGAATGACTAAACTTAAGACACCTAATTTGTCGATTAAACATTCGACATGGTAAACCATTTCTTCTACCGAGCTCATACACATCAGATCTCCCTTTGCGTCTCATCACCCCCCCCCCCCCCCCCATGATAGATCTTGAGGAGGTAAAGTTTAAATTCATTCGCTCATAAATATCATATATGTAATGTTATATAAACACATAGATTAATTTTGGTTGTCATTCATCATAATGTTGATGCAGCGTCGTCAACATGCTATTACCATGGTGCTTGAGCTACACGAGCGTGGTGAGGGTGCATCCGCAGATGAGATAGCTTTATTGCATTGTGTGTTGATGGGTGAATCCAGTGCCGCGTGTCGCCCCAGAGTGAATGCCATCCTAACATCAGCAAGTAGGACCTAGCCATCATCGTTACTACTCTCAAGAGTAGTTTATTATGTTGATTACTCTAAATTTGTAGTTTAGTATGTAGACCTATTAGTTGTATGTTGTATGTTTTGGAATTCCTTTTGTTCAACGTCCTTATTAGAATATTTTAAACTTCCAACTCTATGAAAAATTTATCTTTGTCTCTTTAGTTTGGGAGTAAGTTTGTTATGTCGATGAAATGATATAAATATGGTTTAGTATTGTGGATCGTTTGGTTTAATTTATTCTAAACTCATGATGTAATAAAATCTACAAGAAATCAAAAGTTTTGAATGTTGGTTCGCAAAAAGCCAATAAACCTTTCTTTTGCACTCATGACTTTTAAGTTAGTGAGCAAACTTGAATCCCCATTATTTTATATGACCTCTAAATTATTTAGTTTTTATGTTCTATTTAAGTTAATTGTTTGAGAATATATCGGTTTATCTCACATATACTTTTATACAATTTTAACATAATTTTGGTTGATTTTGTTCGGATCAATATATATGTTATTGTAAAGTATCACAAATCATTATCAAAATGTAACTAATTGAATTTGAAGGATTTTATTATATTTCAGTTATTATTTATTTTATATTATTCTTTGATTTTGTATTAGTTATATTAACAATTTTTTTTATTAAAAAATCAAATATTTATAAAACATTATATTAAAGGATATCAAAATGGAACTTATGCAATAAATTTGGTTATTTACTCTTTATTGGATAAATAAATGAAAAATATTAAACAGTATGTAAAGAAGAGTACTTACTCTTATATGATATACTAAAATATAATTTAATAACAAAATGCGCAAGGGCGTGGATAACCGTTACGATTGATTTATTAAAGTTATGTGTGTTTTTTTTTTAAATAAAATCAAACTCGTTTGTTTTTTCAAAATACTTTAAAAATTGTACTTCCGTTTTTAGAAAACATGAGTTAAAATAGTTGTACTCTCATGTTTGAAAGCGGGGAGGTGTAATTAAAATTGTACTTCCATTTTTTAAATACGAGAGTACAACCCAATTTTTTGCCTTTCATTTTTAAAAAACGAGAATACAACTTATATTTAACACTCCCGTGTTTTAAAAACGGAAGACATAAATTAAATGTCTATTTACCCTTCCGTTTTTCGGACACGAAAGTATAAAGCCAAAATTTGGGTGCCCAAATCAAATCTTGTAGGGGATGCGATGTTTAATTAGAAATTTAAGCAATGGAAATGCCAGCCTAGCTGAGTTTTCAGTGTCAGCCACGTCCATCCCATCCCCATCTCCACCCCTCCTCTCTCATATTGCTTCTGCATCTGCGGACTGTTAGATACAGCGGGAAAGCTTTTAGATTTGGATTCGATCCAAGCTCAATTTTCCCATATCATCCAACCCGTTTTTCCTTTGGATTCGTTTCCCCAAAAATCGGAAATCTCCTTCCTCCCGCCCCTCATCTCTCACTTCCTGAATTCAGTTCAAATCGGTGAGATCAGATGATGGGTCGCCGTTGGTTGTACTCGGTTGCCTTCTTTGCCCTTCTCCTTTCCTGCTTGATTACAGATTCATATGCCAGCGCTGGAGATGTTGATCCTGCTTACAGGTAATCGCTTCTCAAATCTAGGGTTTCTTATTCCCCCCTTTCTGTACTATTGGACTGCAATTTAATCCGGGCAAGCTTGTTTCTTTTGCCTATTTTTGCAACTCTTGGTCAGTTTTGAGGTCTGACTTTGGTGTTTGCAGATTTGTAATTGGTCAACTGGGAGACCCCCTTGAAAAGGGTGTGTGGTGAAATTTAGGATCCTGTGTTAGGTTTCCAACTTTTGAAAGACATTTGTGCAATGAACAATACAGACTGTTTAGATTAGGTGGTTACCACTTCAGAGGTGATGGACTACATATCCAACTTAATTAACATCAAATGGAAGTTATGGGCTTTCGAACTACTTTTTGATTTGGTCATAGAGTAGATGCTTAAGATGAAAAGATGGAGTTAGGAACCTCCAATGTGAAACAAATTAGACTAGATGAACATGAAATCCGCCAATGCTCAAAATCACACAAGGAAACTAGGGATAAACCCAGCTATCAGTAATCCAAAAGTAAACAAAGTTTATATGACTGGCAAAAGCTGAAAATGATTGTGAGGAGGTAAGTCGCCTGATCAAGGCAAATACTTGTGCTCTTTCCAGTTTAAACAGAAAAAATTAAGTCAAAACGTTTTACCCCATCTCCTTATTCAGTGACCTTCTCTACTCTCTACCTAGCTAATTTAGCCCAAGATAAGCTTCCTTTCCATTTCCCTTTTCTGACTGTTAGAATCTATTCCTTAGATTTGCACAATGTTTGCTTTCAAGTATGACCTTCAAATAAAGCATTGTGTGTTCTAGGTCGTGCTAGGATGAAGAAAACAATTCAACTACCTAACTTATTCTATGCTTGAATATTCACTTTTATTTTCAAATTTGATTCTTAGTTTATGGTTTTGTTGTCTTTGATAAGATGATTCAAGATCTTACCTGATTTTATTGCGATGCACTATTTAATGACCTTAGGACTTGCATAGAGCAATGCAAAGAGACTGGATGTGTCGGAAAGGAATGCTCTCCATATTGCAAAGTTTCTTTGCATAATGATACTGTTGAGGGTCCCTGGTATTCACAAGGTCCCCTGTATGCCCAGTGGACAAATCAGCGTTGCCAAAGTGATTGCAAATACTACTGTATGGCTACCAGAGAAGAAGAACGAGAAGCCCTTGGTTATGGACCTGTTAAGTATCATGGAAAGTGGCCTTTCAGACGTGTTTTTGGACTTCAGGTTTGTTATTCGATTTTGAATTTTCAGTCGCCAATGAACCATTTCAAAATTTTGAAATTTTGTAAGATTATAATTCCTTGTGCATTAATTACAGTTTACTAATCCATTCAGGAGCCCGCTTCTGTGGCATTTTCTCTCCTCAACCTTGCGATGCATTTGCATGGTTGGCTATCATTGTTTACCCTTGTGCACAATAAGCTTCCCTTGAGGCCCAACAAAAGTCCTTTCTATGAATATACTACTTTGTGGTACCTCTATGGGCTTCTATCTGTGAACTCTTGGCTATGGAGTGCTGTTTTTCATAGTTGGTAAGTTCACTCGTGTACCTTCCTTCCAGTAATACCTTTCTTTTGGTTTGGTTTCAGGTTGAGCTGTTTCCTATTTATAATACTTGATGCTTAACCTATAATTTTGTGTAATTTCGCTATTCCAATCCATTCAAGTTCTTTTTTTCTCCCTCTAATTGGTACGGAGTATTAGTGTATTACCATCTTGACTAGATTCTTTATTGAAACCTGATCTGGTTGATGACGTTTGACATTGTTAATGGCAGGGATGTAAATGCAACAGAACTGCTAGATTACTCATCTGCCGTCGCGCTGCTTGGTTACTCCCTCCTTGTGTCTGTATTGAGAAGTTTCAATGTCCGAGTTGAGGCTGCCAGGGTCATGGTAGCTGCACCACTCCTTGCTTTTGTAACTACCCACATACTGTTCCTGAACTTCTATACATTGGACTATGGTATGCTTCCCACTCACTTCTCAGTCATATTCAAAGGTTTTGATTGCAACATTTATGTTTCTTCTGCAAAAACTTTCGGCTTTGAGGGTAACTTTAGCCCAACTGTATTTCTTTCCCAGCTTTAGAATTGATCAACCAGCATGGGATTATGAAGTTTGTGTGACAAAAATATCTTAAGATGAATAAGACGGTAGAATACAAAAACCCTAAACATCATTGTGGTTACAGCTTTTCCATTTTGAGCATCTTTAGCATTTCCCTGATTTTGGCAGCATAAGAATTTATGAGGGATTTGTACCTAAGAGGCTATGACGTCTGTTGCTGACTTTATACATTCCTTGGTTTTACCTGTTTGTGCGAAAGATGGTAACCTAAAGTACATTTTGAGGGCATATACTGATGATGATATTGCGATTTTTGATGATAAAACAGGGTGGAACATGAAAGTTTGTGTGGTCATGGCTGTTGGTCAACTTCTCATTTGGGCAACTTGGGCTGGCGTCACTCGTCATCCTTCAAAGTGGAAGCTATGGCTGGTAGTTTTCGGAGGTGGACTTGCAATGCTCCTCGAGATATACGATTTCCCACCCTACGAAGGATACGTGGATGCGCATGCTCTCTGGCATGCAACCACCATTCCCCTTACTTACCTTTGGTGGAGCTTTATCTGTGATGATGCCAAATTGCGGACACTTGAACTCAACAAGAAGGTAAAGTAGCCATATATGAGGTCAGATGTATACGCAGAATTTAAGCTCTCCACAAAGCCAGTAGCTTTCTAGTCACTTTGATTGAAGAGAGCTGTGTTATGTACTTTTTGATCCGTTATTCGCTCTGCAGAAGGACCGGGATTGCTGAGTTTAAGTTCCACAGTGGGAATCAATTGGTAGAAATTTTCAGCTTCGATTTGTAGTCATTTCAGAGGATGCAATTCAGAATCAATTGGTAGAAATTTTCATGTACTATGCAAAGACCAAAACAGTTGTATCCACAACTAATGTCTGATATCTTCATATGTGCCTTGCTAGATCCCCAAAAGCTTCATAGTTGTTTTCGAGTTCCGAGACTATGGATTTGCTAACGAAAAACGGCTCTAGAAGACCCCCTTTTGATCATATACATCCAGTTTGGAGCCATGCCCAAAGGTACCAAGGAATTTTGGCAATTACAAAGCTATACACATTACAGTACGGTATCAGCAAGTATAAATTCAAACCAAAAATTCCGTCAATAAGCTGTAAATTTCATATTTTAGTCAATAAGCAAGGTCAGGTCTGGTACAGATCAGCAAGTACCACTTCCCTTCCAAGGTGCAAATAAACACAGACACGGAAAATCAAAGACAAATCAGGGTTTAGAGCACCGCGTTCATATCGACATGCATCACGTTCATATCGATGTAGTGCCCTAAGCCCTAATTGGCGGTGTATTTAGTTTCAGTGTTTAGTTAATTTTCCTTTGGAGCAGATGACATACAAGTGATCAACCTAAGTTTCTATCACAACAAAGTAAACCAAGTGATCTAAAACCTAGCTCTCCATTAAACCTTGAATCATAAATAATCCCCCAAAATAATCTTGGGTAGTGGTTTATGAACTTAAGATATCCTCATTTCTTTCTCTAATCCATCCAACATGAAGCAAATCCTCTCTAAATCAGGATGTGAAGGTGCTCCTGCAAGAAATTGGTGCAAAATTCCATCAACACTGATCCAACTACATCCAGGATGCTTCTTTATCTTCTTGTCCCTCATGAAACCCCTTAGCTTATACACACCACCCCATTCATGATCACTAGCCAAGGCGTTCGACAACATAACGTAACCACCAGAGTTCTCGGGGTCTATTTCAACAAGATTCTTAGAGATCTCTCGAGCAAGGCCTGTTCTCGAGTGGAGAAGGCATCCACCAAGCAAAGCGCCCCATACATAGTTATTAGGCTCTATAGGCATGGTTTTTACCACCTCAAGGGCTTCCTCGATGCACCCAACTCGTGCAAGGAGATCAATATAACAAGCATAGTGCTCCAGTTGAGGTGGAGTCGACGTGTTTGCTCTCATTGATTGAAAGATTTGTCGTCCTCTGTGCAACATACCGGAGTGACTGCAAGCGTATAGAACACCAAGGAATGTTCCAGCATTGGGGTCAAACCCAAGCTCCAACATTTTGTCGAAAAGCCTCAATGCCTCGTCTCCTTTTCCGTTTACAGCAAGGCCCATAATCATAGCATTCACTGAAATAACATCCTTGGATGGTATGCAGTTGAAAACTTCTTCCGCGCCCCTTAAATTGCCACACTTGCAGTACATATCTATCATAGCAGTGGCCAACAATGAATTGCTCATTGAAAACACACCATGCCCCTTGAACTTTATGTATTCATGGATCCATATACCGAGATCAATATCGCCAATTTGTGCACAAGCTGAAAGCACACTCACCATTGTCACATGGTTTGGCTGAACATGGGGATAGTCCATCCTCAACACCCGGAAAAGCGACAAAGCCTCTGAGGCACAACCATTCTGAACATATGCATTGATCATCGCATTCCAAGTCACCACACTCCGTCTACCAGCATTACTGATTTCATCAAACCTCGCCCTGCTCGTCCCAATGTTCCCCACCTTTCCATACAAATAAGTAAGAACGACATTGGCTTGATCACTTACAACTCCCTCGAAAAGGTTTATCCATCTGTCTATGGATTCAACATCAAGTGTTGCACAAGCAGACAACACACTGACCATAGTATCAGCATCTGGCCCGAGCTGCTGATTGATCATCCTCAAGAAAATCCGCAAAGCTCGCTCATTCTCACCTAACAGCGAACACCCGGCAATCAAAGCAGTCCAGCAACACACCGTACCCGATCTTTCCCTCTCAGGCATTTCATCGAACACCTTGTAGGCGGACCCCAAATCCCTAACACCCTTAGCATAAACATTCAGCAGGCCATTACAAACAAACGGGTCGGTGCAAAACCCTGATTTCACAGTCTGAACATGAACCTGACGGACCAAAAGGGGATCGGCGTATCGCGACAGGCCCTTGAGGAGGAAGCAGAAGGTGAAATCGTTGGGAGAAAGGTGCTGTCTTTTGAGGGCGGCGAGCAAGGAGAAGGCCTGGGCGGGTCGGGAATGCTCGGAGAGGACTCGAATGGCGGCGTTGAAGGGGAAGATGTTGGGGGATTGAAGGTGGCGGAGGACGAGGATGGCGAGGTGGGAGGGATAGTGGCCGACGAGTCGGGTGGCGATGAGGTTGTCTTGGTGGGCGCCGGAGAGGATGACTTGGGCGTGGATTTGGAGGAGGTGGGAGCGTGGAAGCCGACCTTGTAAAAGCGTTGAGAGAGACGGACGATTCATCGCCGTCAAATGTCGCCATTGTTAAGACCCTTCTTGGCGGTTTTGAGGTTAGAGGAACAACCCATCATATCAGCCATTTTACCATTTACTCACCCCTTAGTTTTTTCTTGAACAAAATACCCTTGTATAAAAATTCAATTTAGGGACTTCTCTTTGAGATTTGGGGCCTGTTTAAGTTATTGAAGGTGGAGGTTATTTTTTTTTTAAAAATAACCTTGCACAAACGTGTTTGGCAGATTGGGTGTGTTTTGGGGAGACAGAGGTTATGGAGGTGAAATGGAGAACCATTAGGAGAATATCTCATCCAAATTATCAAACAAATAACTAATGAGGACAACGAATGTATCGTAAAACCAATAAGTAAAAAATACTTTCTTTTGATCATTAGGAAAAAATAAATCCCCTGGATCCGATAGCATGATTGCTCAGTTCTATCAACACTACTGGGATGTGGTCGACCCATCAATTATAAATTACCAAACAAATAACTAACGAGGACAACGAATCTCTCCGTTCTAACCAAGTCTTTTGATATATATTATATGTAAAAATTAAGATTATTATAATGATAAAACAGCTTATATATTTTTGTGTTATATATTTTTTTTATTAGCAGGGCCTAATATTTATTATAGAACAAGGCCCCGATAACCGTAGGATCGGCCTGCATCCAATCATCATGCAATACGTAGTTGTACAAATGTCCAAAACCAAAGCCATCCCAACTCCATGTTAATCCAATAATTGACGGCCCATACCACCCGGACCCTTAACTTACTTTTCCTCTGTCATATCAGCTTAATGGCTCCATTCCAGCTTTTAATTATTTGCAACCCCATTTGTGAACCCGGACCCGAGCCATTAACTTACTTTTTACTCCGTACTATTTATCTTTTTCAATTACTTAATAATCATCATCATTATTCTTATTATTACTGCTACTACTACTATTATTAATATTATTTATTATTATTAATATTATTATTATTATTATTATTTATAGCCGAAATAAGTGAGAAAATTGGTTTTTTATATGGTAAAATAATAGTACATGGATATTATTGATATGAATTTTTTTTGTTGAAAAAAACATATGCAAAATTGGTGTCTATAGGTAGAAAAAATCGTTTCACACTTGAAAATATATTTTTTTAAATTTAACTACATAAAATGCCGAAAATTTGATTTAAAACTATGTATTTAATTGCTTGGACATGTGGCGCAATTTGGTTCGTCCGCGTGCAAAATGGGTGGTGTAATTTAGCTCAACTTTTTAATACAGTATCTTCTATTCCTCCCTCGATTTACCCGCTGTGAGCCCAGTATTTGCAGCCCCTTAAATATGAGACTTCAACCCAGGCTCATACAACTTTATCTATTTCCTTTTTTTTTTGCTTAGCTGTACGTTTTAAGGGTCTTCAGTTTCACCAATGTTCATGCTCTGAGAAAGATAATTATTTCTTTATTTGATTAATTTAATTTTATCCGATAAAATGAGATACTAAAATTTTGGGTATTTCATTACTTATGATTTTATAGGGGCGATTGGCGATTGCAACGATCGGCGATCAGGATGTGGTCGGTGATGGGGTCTTCTCCGGCTCATCCCGGCGCCCGATGACAGCGGTTCGGGGTGCTCCTTCTCCTTCTCGGCGCTTGGGTTTAATCCCTTCAGCGTCTGCAGGTTTGTTTCCTTCTTGTCGCTGCGTTCTTTCCCTGGCTGTTCGATCTTGGTTTGCTTGTTTCGAGTCGGCTTGGCGTCGGTTTTGGGTTGTTGGGTGCAGTGTTTTCTTTGCTGGCTCGTCGTCTTGGTGTTAAGGCTCGCTGGTCGGTGCGTTTTGGCAGCCCTTGGTGCTGTTTCGTCGCTGGTCTGTTGTTGCTGTGTGGGTGATCGAGCTCTTGTTTTTTTTTTTTTTGTCGCTGGTGCTGTGTGGTTGGGTTGTTGCTGTCGGTGACTGCAGGCTACAACAGGCCATTCCTTGGTGCTGTTTTATCTATTTATTTATTTATTTTTGGTTGCTGCAATCAGTTTTGTAGCAAGTAGATTTGTGGTTGTTTGGTCTGCTTTGGTGTTTTAGATGAAAGGTGTGGGAGGTGTTCCACCGGTGAGGGTTCATTGTCCTTTCGTTGGGCGTGATGGATGTAGGGATGGTAGTGGTAAGGGTCTCACTCCGGCATATTTTATTAGGCATTTGCGGGATGTCCATCTTAGGGGCGATGCGTTGTCCGACTTCAAAGCGCTTCTGAGGTCTAATCTTGGTATTTATGAGCAATTTGAGGCGGTTTTACATCAACTTGGTCTTTGGTTTTGCGGACATTGTTGTGTCACTCACACCGTGTCCAAGAATTGTTTTCATGACGGAGACGTTGTTGAAGCTCCTTTGTCTGACGACGGAACAATTGCATTCTTCATTCATGGGGTGCCTCGTCCTGCTATTCTTGTGGGTAGTTCATCGGTTGATATAGCTCCGGTTGATGATCAGGGTGATCTTGCGCAGAATGTAGGATTTGACGTCGCATTATTGGAGAGAGTTTTTAGTGCTAAAGTTCATACAATTAAGACTGTCCCGTGGAAGTGCAGATTGGGCTTTGCTAGAGTTCTTAAGGACACCCTTGATAGGGTTACATCTGATCCGCCTAGTGTGTCGGCATGGGTGTCTCTCCTTATTATGCCTCTTTGTATCCTGCATAGATACAAGCCTAGAACTAGCGCTGAAAATCGTTCGGGACTAAAGAGGCGCCTGCAGATTGATAGTATTTCCGAGGCTATTCGGATGTGGAGAGAACCTGGGGGCATCCATCTTCTTGTCTCTGATCTTCTATCTGGTAATTTCGATGCACCTTCTAGGAGTTAGGAGAGGTGTCAGGAGGAGCAGGTCATTAAGCAATGCAAGCGAAAGGTTGGTGATGGGCATTTTGCTGCAGCTATTCGCATTCTAACGTCGTCAGGTGTCGCTCAGCAGACGGATGATACTCTTAGAGAGCTTGTTGACAAACATCCGTTCTCCCCGACACCTTACATGCCCCCTGAACCTATTGTCGGCGACCCCTTGCAGGTTTCCAGGACCTTAGTTTTAGACAGAATAAGAAGCTTCCCAATGGGCACGTCGTGTGGGAAAGACGGGCTTCGCACTCAACGCTTGTTGGACGCTCTTAGTGGTGCAGCTGTGGCGATTGCTGAGGAGGTTTCTGACTCGTTAACAAGTGTGGTTAATTTATTTCTCAGTGGCCGGTGTCCCGCTTCTTTGAGTGAATTTGTTGCCAGTGCCCCACTCACTCCTCTCCTTAAGCCGGGTGGGGGGTTCGTCCCATTGTTGTTGGGTCAATCTGGCGGAATTTGGTGTTGAAAGTGGCCGCATCTTCTGCTGGTAAAACCCTTGGGCCTTATCTTGAAAATGCTCAGTTTGAGGTTGGGGTTTCAGGTGGTGGAGAAGCAGTGCTGCATGCGGTTAACAGATTAGTGGAATCTCAGGGCTGTGATAATAGTCTGACTATGCTTTTGGTAGATTTCAAGAATGCCTTCAATCTGGTTGATCGCAGTGCTATGATCAAGGAGGTTCGTCATATGTGCCCTTTTATCGCCCATTAGGTTGAGTTCTGCTATGCTCGTCCTGCTCGGTTATATTACGGTGATCAGGTTCTCTATTCGTGCCAGGGGGTTCAGCAAGGTGACCCTCTTCTTTTCTCACTTACATTGCATCCGTTAATCCGTAAGGTTATGGATAGTTGTGAGATGAAGCTTAATGCTTGGTATCTGGATGACGGAACGCTGATTGAGGACACTTTGATGGTCAGCAGAGCCCTTTCCATTATCAGAGAGGATGGCCCGACCCTAGGACTTCACCTTAATATTGATAAGACGGAAATTTTCTGGCCGAATGAGGACACACGTTGTAGGGAAGTTGGGGTTTTTCTTGAGCATATTTCACGTCCCGTGGGAGGGGTTAAACTCCTTGGCGGGTCTGTTAGCTTGGATCCTTCCTTTTGTAACGAGGTGATATTGAAGAGGGTTTTGAAAACCAATGCCCTGATGAAGGCTATCAGGAGGTTGGAGGATCCCCAGTGTGAGTTATTGCTTCTGCGGGCCTGCGCTGGAGTCTCTCATCTCTACTTTGCAATGCGAACAACCCTGCCTTCATGTTTCATAGATGCGCAAGGTGTTTTTGATGATTTTTTGAGTATGTCATTGGAACATATAGTGACGCTTGGGGGTTCAGGCTTTGGCCCTCTACAGTGGCGCCTTTCTACCATGCCTATCGATTGCGGTGGCCTTGGGGTGTAAACCGCTGCGGACACGCTACATTATGCTTTTCTTGCTTCGAGGCTCCAGTCGCATGGGCTGCAGGATCGTATTTTGAGGGCTTCTGGAGTGTCTGGTGATGGGCCACTTTCGGATCAGCTACTTCTAGGTGGAGTAATATCATTGGCGAGGATGTCTTGGACATTTGTGCGGTACAACCAGCCCCCTGTCTAATGAATAAATTGGCTAGTTGTTACTACAACAATGTCGACAAGCACCTCAAGGTGGAGTTTGCTCTTACTGGGAGGCAAGCAACTCTGTTTGCAAACCTGAAACTCCCTATGGCCCAACAATGGCTAAAGGTTGCCCCTATACCCGGTCTTGGTCAGGTTATGAACCCCGCCACCTTTCGGTCTATCATTAAGTATCGTCTTGGAATTGAGGTGTTCCAGACTGGAGCCAAATGTCCTGCTTGTGAGAAGGGCATTTTGGATTCGTGGGGGGATCACACCCTTGCTTGTGCTGCTGACATTGGTGTTAAACACCGTCATAATATGGTGCGAGATGCTTTATATGATGAGTGCTTGAAGGCTGGGATTTCTGTGCGTAAAGAGGCGTCTACGGGTATGACTGATGACAGGGGAGGTGAGCTCCGTCTGATATTTTGTTCTACAACTGGTTCCAGGGCAAAGACACTTGTGTTGACATCACGGGTACTTCTATCTTTAGCAATTCTGGTCTTTCAGGTTTCATCCCGGGTAAGGCGGCCAGGGTGGCTGCTGAGAACAAAAGGAAAAAGTATGAGAAGGTTTGTGGAGACAAGGGATATCACTTTCTGCCGTTTTCCTTTTCTACTATTGGTGACTAAGGGGATGAGGCCATGGGACTTCTCAAGCGGATATGTGGGGTTGCTAGAGGGCTACCTGGGTATAGTAGGGATACTTGTCATGTTTTAACTAGAGTTGCCTTTAGTATTCAGAAGGGGTGCGGAGCTCAGCTTGTTAGCCGGCTCCCATCCAATTTTATGTAATTACTAGTTGACATTGCTTATTATAATAATAATAATAATAATAATAATAATAATAATAATAATAATAATAATAATAATAATAATAATAATAATAATAATAATAATAATAATAATAATAATAATAATAATAATAATAATAATAATAATAATAACGCTTACCTACCCCGCCTTCATGTTTCATAGATGCGCAAGGTGTTTTTGATGATTTTTTGATGATGTCATTGGAACAAATAGTGACGCTTGGGGGGGGGGGGGGGTCAAGCTTTGGCCCTCTACAATGGCCTTTCTACCATGCCTATCAATTGCGGTGGCCTTGCGGTTTACACCGTTGCGGACACGCTACATTATGCTTTTCTTGCTTCGAGGCTCCAGTCGCATGGGTTGCAAGATCGTATTTTGAGGGCTTCTGGAGTGTCTGGTGATGGGCCTGTTTTCGGATCAGCTGCTTCTAGGTGGAGTAATATCATTGGTGAGGATGTCTTGGACATTTGTGCGGTACAACCAGCCCCCTGTCTAATGAATAAATTGGCTAGTTGTTACTACAAAAATGTCGACAAGCACCTCAAGGTGGAGTTTGCTCTTACTAGGAGGCAAGAAGCTCTGTTTGCAAACCTGAAACTCCCTATGGCTAAAGGTTGCCCCTATACCCGGTCTTGGTCAGGTTATGAACCCCGCCACCTTTCGTTCTATCATTAAGTATCGTCTTAGAATTGAATTGTTCGAGGATGGAGCCAAATGTCCTGCTTGTGAGAAGGGCATTTTGGATTCGTAGAGGGGTCACGCCCTTGCTTGTGCTGCTGACATTGGTGTTAAATACCGTCATAATATGGTGCGAGATGCTTTATATGATGAGTGCTTGAAGGCTGGGATTTCTGTGCGTAGAGAGACGTCTATGGGTATGACTGATGACGGGGGAGGTGAGCTTCGTCCGACTGATATTTTGTTCTACAACTGGTTCCAGGGAAAAGACACTTCTGTTGACATCACGGGTACTTCTATCTTTAGCAATTATGGTCTTTCAGTTTTCATCTCGGGTAAGGCGGCCAGGGTGGCTGTTGAAAACAAAAGGTAAAAGTATGAGAAGGTTTGTGGAGACAAGGGTTATCACTTTCTGCCGTTTTCCTTTTTTACTATTGGTGACTTAGGGGATGAGGCCATGGGACTTCTCAAGCGGATATGTGGGGTTGCTAGAGGGCTACCTGGGTATAGTAGAGATACGTGTCATCTTTTGACTAGAATTGCCTTTAGCATTCAAAAGGGTTGCGTTGGAGCTCAATTTGTTACGAGGCTTCCAACCAACTTTATGTAAGCCATCTTTATAATAATAATATTTTATAATAATAATAATAATAATAATAATAATAATAATAATAATAATAATAATAATAATAATAATAATAATAATAATAATAATAATAATAATAATAATAATAATAATAATAATAATAATAATAATAATAATAACAATAATAACAATAATAACAATAATAACAATAATAAGAATAATAATAATAATAACAATAATAACAATAATAACAATAATAACAATAATAACAATAATAACAATAATAACAATAATAATAATAATAATAATAATAATAATAATAATAATAATAATAATAATAATAATAATAATAATAATAATAATAATAATAATAATAATAATAATAATAATAATAATAATAATAATAATAATAATAATAATAATAATAATAATAATAATAATAATAATAATAATAATAATAATAATAATAATAATAATAATAATAATAATAATAATAATAATAATAATAATAATAATACACCGGTGCTGGATATTACAGAAAAAGCTTACAATAGAGTCGATTGAGTTTTTCTTTTGCCAGTCATAGAAAATTTTGATTTTTGCCAAAGGTTATGTGGATGGATCAAAGAATGTATCTAAACCGTCTTCTTCTTGGTCCTAGTAACCGATGAACCCACCAAAACTTTTCAACCTAACACAGGACTACGACAAGGCGATCCCTCATCCTCGTACCTTTTCATCTAATTAGGAGCAAAAGTATTAGCTAGAAAACTTCAACATCAGAGTGATCAATCAAGAAACATAATAGGATTCAAGATGACTATAAAGGGACTATGTATTCCTTTTCTATCATTTGTAAACGATATCATGATACTCACCAAAGCAAATAAAGAAGCATGCACGACTAGATATATATTTTTCATAGTTGATCGGATGGGACAAAGATGTAGACCAAAAAAGGGAAGGAGGGTTAGGACTAAATAAGACAAGATTTTAACAAAGCATTGGAGATGAAACTGGTCAGGAAAATCTTACTCGAACAACAAAACGAATGGGTTAAAATAATCACAGAAAAATATCTAAAAGGGGAAACCATATAGGACTACAAAAGAACAAAAAATACTTCTTGGCAATGGACAAAACTCATGGAAATAAAACCAGAATTTTGCTCGTATTTAATTTGGCAAATTGGAAATAGGAAAAGAATAAAGTTTTGGAAGGACAATTGGATAAACAATAACACAAATATACTACGTAATAGAAAACTTATTACATGATGAAATAAACGAATGGGAAAGTACTAACCAATATATAAATCCAGACAAAACTTGGAACGTTCAGAAACTAAAGGAAGTGCTCCCCATTGACACAATTGAACAAATTATTAGTACCCATGTACCATCAAATGAATTCGAAGATAGACTCTACTGGAAAATGAGTAAAAATGGATGGTTCTCAACGGCTAACGCCTTAGACTACACCATTAGAGTGCGAAGGAACACAACTGAATCCTTCGAGTGGATTTGGAAAATAGATCGCCCGCCAAAAGTGAAAAAAATTATTTGGAAAAACATTCTAAACGAAACACCAACAAAAGGGAGACTACAAGATAAAGGAATACATATACCAACGGAATGTACTCTGTGTAACCGCACTCATGAAGATGCAATGCATTTATTCACGGAATGTCAAATCACACTCACAATCATACAAAAAATGGACCAAAAAACCGAAAGAATAGTGCAAGGTACAGACAAAAATAACAGAACCTATCAAGACCTTATTGTAGAAATATTTGCAAAATTATCATTAGAACAAAGATCAACCCTTGCCTTCTCCATTCGAGGCATATGTTTTCTAAGAAATAAAATTATCTTTAACGATCGGGTGTATAGAGGGCTAGAAGAATGGGTTAAATATATCGACCAACAAAGGAAAAACTGGAAAAAAAAGGCACAAACAAAAGATCTGGATGAGGAAGAGATGTTCAAAAAACCAACTAACAATCGGAACAAACCACGCCAACCAAAAATCATCAAATAGAAAAAACCAAGCGAAGTATTCATGAAACTGAACTTTGACGGGGCAACGACAGCCGGTGGACTCACAACTTGTGGATTCGTAATCCGTGATGATCAAGGCAGAGTTGTCAAGTGCAGGGTGCAGAGCTGCGAAAGACTTCTCCTTTGCAAGCGGATGTCCTAGGCCTTCATTATGGTATGCTAGAAGCTCAACGAATGGGGATCACTCATCTTGAGGTGGAGGGCGATTGTCTTACGGGCTTACGACTATTAACGTCATTAAGGGGGTGTGGAAGTGTCCGTGGGAGATTGAGATGACGGTGTCGGATGCGCTTACCATCGGTTGGTCCCTTGTTCGTGTTTCATATTCCCACATATTTAGAGAGGGCAATCGGGTTGCTGACCAGCTCACACACCTTTGATTGGCCTCGACTCCCACTGATTGGAGGTCTAATGGAATGATCGACGATCTCGTCTGTAAAGACGCCCTTGGGCGGTGGCTCAACCGCGGTTGATCACTCCCAAATTTTCATTTTGTTTTTTTTTTAAACTATGTATCATATATAAAAGAGTTTATTTATAAAAAAAAACTAGGGTTTATTTGGTTGATATTAGAGATTATTTTGTTTTTTTCATAACAAATAAACCCGATAATTTTTTTAAAATTTATCATTTAAACTCCAAAATAATTCTCTCATTCTCGTTAAAAGGTTGAAAGTTTTAAACCCAATGAAATTGAAAATTTTCAACCCTTATTTTTTGTGTTGTGCCCCCACACATAGGCGTGGCCACGGGTTACGGGTCAATCCGTGACCCGCCGGGTCCGGGTTGCCGGGTTGCCGGGTAAGGGCGGGTAGCGGGTTAGGGTTAGGGTCGGGATATTAGTGACCCGTGACCCGCCGGGTCGCCCTATTTTAAAAAAAAGCCGTTGGAGTGGGGCCCACGGGTCGGAGCTAATTTTTTTTTAAAAATATAGCCGTTGTAACGGCTAGTCGGCTCGGGGCTATAAATACCCGACTCCTCCTATCAAAAATCCCATCCAATCCATCAATCACCTATCATTCTATCAATTTGATTTTCATAAGCTCGTACGTTCTAATCATGTCCGGTGACAACCTCAAAGAGGCGTTGTTTAAAGATCACTACGATAAGGTGGATGTGCAAGCCGATCGATCATTTGTAGCCGTTTGTCGTCATTGTGCTAAAAGGTACAAGATGCGGAATAACCTTGGCCATGGTAATTTGAAGTCTCACATCACCAACAAGCACCCCGAGAAGATTAAGAACGATGGCGCTTCGGGCTCGAGTTGAACGAGTGGTGGTAAAAACTAGTCTATTATTCCTATAATCCTATGTCCTACGTCCCAATAATAAGTAGTGAGTATTGTAGTAATGTAGTAAGTTTATGTTTTACGTTTTTATGTTATGTTATGTGAATCGGTGAATGTGAGTCGTGATTTGTAAACGTGTATTCGTCTATCGGTTTACAATAAACTTGTGTTTGAATGATTCAAAAAATATTGTTTTATAAGATAATATTTTTTACTAATTACCTAACAACTTAGAAAAAATTACCTAAACATTATATATTACATTTAAAATGTTCAAAAAATAAAAATCTACATAAAATATATTGAAAACTTAAGCTATAAATTTAATTCAAAGTTAAGGTAGTTAACTAGTAGCCAAACACCACCCAAGATGCAAATTAAAAAACAAAAAAAAAAAAAAAATTGAAAATGACCCAACGGTCATATTTCAAACGGTCGACCCGCCGGGTCGGCCCGGGTCGACCGTTGGACCCGCCGGGTCGAACGTTGGACCCGGCGGGTCGACCGTTGCTCCAACGTTCAGAATGGAGGGAAAGGGCTCGGTTTGGCTCTATAAATAGCCCCTTTCCCTCCCAATGCCAACCCACACCTCACTCATCTCCTCTAATCTCATCTCAATCTCTCTAATCGCTCTCTAATCGCTCGATCTTTTCTCTCGTAATCTCCTAAGTCTCTTCAATTGAAAATGTCGGGTTTCATCAACCGAGTTACTAGGGGTCGCAAGAGTGTTAGTGGATCCCCATCTTCATCGACCCCGAGTGTCGGAGGAGGCGGGTCGAACCCGGCGGCGGCCCCAAGCCTTCGTCGAAGTGCATCGGTCTCGGCGGCGAGCGGATCCCGACGTCGTCGAGATGATGCTCTACTCGCCGACCACGTCGACGAGATCGAGGAGGAGGAGGAGGAGGCCGAGCTCGAGGCCGAGGGGACCCCTACCCCCCAAGCCGGAACTCCGACGATTCCGACCCAAGAGTCGGGGTTCCCCGCCGAAGGAACTCCGGCCGATGGCGACCCTATTACTACGGCGGAAGTTCGAGCCGCTACTTTCAAGTATTGGTTCACGAAGGGTCCTAGGGAGCCGGCTTGGGAGGAAGCGAGTTGCGCCGCCAAGTGCAACTTTTGCTCCACGGTCTACAAGCACAAGAAGGGAGGCGGATATGGGAACTACGGTCGACATATCCGCTCGAAGCATCCCGAGAAGCTCGGCCTTGCCAAAGGGCAAACTCAACTAACCGGGTACGCATCTTCTTCCTCTCAACCCCCTGGTTTATGGTCTTATGATTATCGTAGTTGTCATGATCAATATGCGGAAATGATAGCGGCCGAGGGTTTAGCATATAGTTTTTCACAACGTTTATGTTTCAATGAATTTATTACGCAAAATGTTCAACCTGCATGGCAAGGTATTAGTCGAAACACGGTTAAGAGGAAAATACTTAGACGGTATAACACCCGTAAAAATGAATTAATCGAATATTTTCAAAAAAACCATGATTTACACGTTTCGATTTGTAGTGACATTTGGACCGACCATTGGCAACATCACTCATACATGGGTGTTACTTGCCATTGGGTTGATCAACGTTTTCAATTGCACAAACGTGTTTTAGCTTTTCGAGTTTTCGACGAAGCACACACGGCACGAAACATAGCAGGTGTCCTTTTAACGGTTTTACAAGAATATAGATTAACTAAAAGAGTTTTTAGTATCGGTTTTGACAACGCTTCTGCCAACACCGCATCTATCCCCGATTTAATCCAAAACTGTCAGCCCGCGATAGGCGGGAAGTTTTTCCACATCCGTTGCGCCCCTCACATTTTAAACTTATGTGTTCAAGATGGTTTATTATATTTACAAGGTGTTGTTGAACCAATTCGATTTGTTTTGCGGGCACTTTGGCGAAGCAAACAGCTTCGCCAGTAATGGAGCGCTTATTGTCGTAGCCACCAAACCCGCCCAAAAACGTTCCCCAAGGACGTTTGCACTCGGTGGAACTCCACTTACACAATGATTTACGATTCAATCGCTTACAAGGAACTTCTTTCCGGTTTTGCAACACTACACATCCCGGACTCACACATATTTGCCGATGTGTGGACTCAGGCCCGGGACGTTGTGGAGGTTTTCAAAGTTTTTTACGACGCAGCTCGGACGTTTTCCCACGTTTACCAGCCTACATCAAACGTTTTTTGTTTTATTGCAATGAACGTAGCACTAGCCCTTCAAGACGCAGTTAACACGCCTTCCATTTCCACCGCAACTATGGGGATGCGGCAGAAATGGATCGCATATTACAAATTTATACCCGACATTTTCCTCGTAGCTTGTTGTTTCGACCCTAGATATAAATTAAACGGAGTTCAATTGTTTTTAGAAAACTATTATCCGACTTTAGGAATTGTGGATGATCTTGATTGCAATGTTACAATTATTGTTGCTAAAGTTAGAGGATTGTTAGAACAATTATATACTGAATATTCGACGGGCGATAGAGCGCCCTCCGGTCGTCCTCCCGTGCCTTCCAGTTCTAGCGGGTCACGAACTAGCATCACCGCTAGAACTAAGGCACTTGCCCGAGATATCTTTGGGTCAAAGAGGTCGAGAACTTCGTCGAGCCCCCACTCGGAGCTCGACGAATATTTGTCCACTAACTTTGATTTTCTCAGCGATGAAGAGGAAGATTTCGATGTCCTTGAGTGGTGGAGCCGTCCCGAAAGACAAAGATTCCCGACATTGCAGGTAATCGCCCGACAAGTACTTGGGGCACCTTGCTCCACCGTAGCCGTCGAGCAGCTTTTCAGTCGCGGAGGTCAGATTCTTTCGGAGAAGAGATCAAGGTTGCTTCCCGAGAACTTCGAAGGCCAAGTTTGCCTTGCAGATTGGAAGAAGGCGGAGATGCGGATGCAGAAGAACAACTTGGGGACTGATTCCGAGGATGATGACGGAATAGAGACAGGGTCTGTTGGGAGCTCCATTGATGGCGCGGTGACAGATGGCTCGGGAGGTGGTGGAGGATCCGGGACCGACGTTCAAGAAGACTAGAAGAGGAGGTAACCGGGCCGGGGTTCAGACATACAGGTAAAAGAACTACGTGGGCTTTGATTCCTCACCCCCGGGAGGATACGTAGGCAGTCGGGAAACCGATTCAAGCCCTTCTTCCTCCCCCCCCCCCCCCAACACTCCCTAATACACAAATTGTACAACTTTTTTGTAATTTGTAAAACTTATAGAGTTATAAGTTGTAGACTTTTTAGTTTTGAAAATTATAAGATCAGATGTAATATTACATATTGTATTTTGTACATAAAGACTAAAGAGTCAAGTTATGATTTGTGAACACGAAAGGATATTTGTCAAACACTTAGGCGTTCAATTCCCGTTCCCTTTCTCGACAAATTCGATCCGAATTCAGAGTCCGAAGTCCAAAACAAGCGCAAACCCGTCCAACCCGGGTTCCAACTCGTCGGGTCTGACCCGCCGGGTCAACCCGTCGACCTGACGACCCGCCGGGTGACCCGAACCCGCCAACCCCTTGAAATCCCGGGTTAGGGTTCGGGTCGTCTTCCCCCGACCCTTGACCCGGCGGGTCGAACCCGTCGACCCGCCGGGTCTGACCCGTGGCCACGCCTACCCACACACATCAATTGGATAAAAACCTGTGATTGGTTATCCTTGGATTGTTTGGGCTATTATTAAAAACTCACCTCATCGGTAATTTTAGGGCTAGGATTGTTATTTGAGTTAATCTCATTTAGAATCGAATCAAGAATCAAGTTTAAATTTGAACTTGAGTATAAATATGTGTTCATATTCGATTTGTTTTAACGAAGTGAACGAGCTCTAGATGAACTTTTTTTCTTCATGGATCGATAGATAATTTGACAAGCCAATGACTTTTTTCCGTGTTTCATTTCGAGTCTAGGCCAAGCTACTTGAGCCCTTGCTCATTACGACATAGTAAACTAGTATAAATTTTATAAATTTCACAAAATTCAAACTAGAGTCGAGCTGAACATCAATTGGAATCTATCTTAAAATATACTTTTATTCAACTTGTTTAGTAAATAAATGAGTTCGAATTGAGTTATTTTATTCGTGTCAAACTCGAGTTACTCCATTCATATAAAAATTTACAACTTTAAAAGTTCGGTCTTTTCAACTGTAGCTAATCCAAAATTGGGGTTATTTATTGCAATTTGCCCAAATAAAAATCTCAGAAGGTTTCGAGGGTTTTATAAAATTCATCGAAAATTATCCTTATTAATTAGTCGGAAGTTTCCCTAATCTATATCCTTAGCAGTGGTTAAATTATCATTTATAATTGCACAATCGTAATCTTTGAGCATTTTATCGTGGGGTAAAAAAATCTAAGCTGACGGCTATTATATGGACAATCCTAAAACCTTGGCTATCACAAGTAATTTTCATAAACCAGTGGGCAACACGCGGAAGTTCCGTACGGGTATAAAAACCCCACATCTTACCTCTCACCAGCCCCCTTTTGAGTTCTGTCTGCAACAAAAACCCTTAAAACACTAACCTGCAGCGTCCGCGAGGGAGAGAACTCTAGAGATGGAACAGATCAATGGAGATATGGAGCCGATGCATAAGCCGAAGCACAAGGGGAAGCACGACAAGCCGAAGCCATGGGACGACGACAGTATCGACCACTGGAAAGTCGAGAAATTCGATCCTTCCTGGAACGAAGGCGGCATGCTCGAAGTCACCTCTTTCTCTACTCTTTTCCCTCAGTACAGAGGTAAATGCTCCCACCACCTCCCTCGGTTTCTCAATTAGGCAACTGAATAATCCTCTGTTTTCTTCTTATAGCGGTATTGAATTTTGTTTCGCAAACTGTACTTGGGCTGCTAGCTTCTAGGGATTGAGAGGGACGGGGTAGATGATGGCAGTAGAGTGTTTCCTGAGAGTGAATGTTGGTGAATCCAGGCTTGAAAGTCAGGGCCTTTGGGCAATTGAGGAGATAACAGCATCTGAATTAGTTTAATTTGTTGATACAGCCTAATTCGCCTTCATGCTGCGCAAATCATTTCGTGTTTGTATAATCTATTGTATTGCCTGGTTTTGTCATGATGTCTTCATGTTTCTCCAGCTCCTTACCCCCTCCCAGAAAAAGTGCACACTTCCAAAGGCACCTCAAGTGAATATTATTAACTATTAGCAAACTTGGAAATTTAAATTTGTCCTTGCAGTGGGTTAACATTTTCAGCCATTGGCATTGACCCCACTGATTTTGAAAATTATAGTTGTGTTTCGGAGGATTATCTGTTCTGTTTTCTTTTATAGCTTATTATAGCTTCTCTTTTACATCATCTATTTATGAGTGTTCTTGTATTTGGAGCACTTGAAAGTCTTGAGGTAAAAGGAAGTGCAAGGTGTTATTTTCTTATTCCCTGATTACGACTTCTACTCCCATAGAAAACTAGGAAATGAACTTAGGATAAGATTTGTTGCATTGTTTTTCAGTTATTGCACTCATCCGCCTATGTCAAAGTAATTGTTCATGCATCACTAATTCATTATATTGACATGTTTCTCTTTTTTTTCCAGAGAAATATTTGCAAGAAGTGTGGCCAATTATAAAAGGTTCTTTGAAAGAGCATGGTATCGCTTGCGAGCTTAATTTGGTGAGTAAAATATTATTTTTCCAGAGTCATCAGTTATTTAGCTTTCCATGCTGAAATAAATCGAGTCAATTTGTACCTTAGATATTTTGTGAAAGCATGTCCAACAACACTAGCCTCATGCACGTGTGAAAACATAAGTAGTTATTTCCTTTCCTCTTTTGTTTGTTTCTTTGGTAATGAGTTCATTGTTAGATCACCTTTTTTTGGTGTTTATTGGTCATCTTGTGCAAATTCCATCTTGTAGACTCCTTTTCAACATGTCACTGTATATTTATTGCATTGTTAACCGTGAAGTCTAGGCATACTGCCTTCGTTTCAGTGTGTGTTGGGGGAGTACAGATGTGCCCCTGACTTATGTATTATAACCAAGCTTTTTCACCTTAATTCTAGGCTGCATTTTATGATATGATTCTTTTTCGGTGGCCAGGTTGAGGGTTCTATGTCAGTATCAACAACTATGAAGACCCGAGATCCATATATCATTATGAAGGCCAGGGATATGATGAAGCTTCTATCAAGAAGTGTTCCTGCATCTCAAGTATGTTCCACTGGTCTTATGATGCTATTGACTTCTTCACCTCCTTTACGTGTATGCTGATTCTGCATTTCAATGCTATATGAAGGCTTGTTTTCTACTTTTTGTTTCCCATGCTTGAGGAGCGAAAACTATAAATCTTTCCCATGCAAAAATGAAGTCTTTGACAGCTTTATAATTTAGTGCCTCTGAACTTATTTAGCTATGATATACTAGTGGGTGGTTGTTGTTGTATAATAGTGGTCTTGACATTGGACATTTTCTCTGTAGAACTGGCAGGCTATACATTTGTTTTGTTGGAAGTCCAAGAGGTTTGTGTGTAACCATTCTTCTTTGCAATATTTTGATACTTCAGGCAATAAAAATACTGAGTGATGAAATGCAGTGTGATGTCATCAAGATTGGTAGTCTGGTCCGCAATAAGGTGTGCTATTCTGCTCATCAACTATTTCTAATTATTTACTGCACTTCTCTGCAACAAGCCAGAGAATCATTCTGTGTAACAATAATCTTGATCAGAAAAAGGAGTAAAGATATGGGAAACTGAAAATTTCAATAGGTTCCATGCATATGAAATAGATATCATATCACAAGAGAAATTTTCACCCCTTTTTCTTAGGTGAAACAATTAGTGGCAATGTTCTTGTGATTTTAAGAACGTAAGTGATGAACTTGTATTTAAATTGTTTGAGGTGTTGTGTCATGATTTTTTATTTAATGGAGCTGTTGCTAATGGAATTCACTATCCAATAAATGTAGCCCTGCTAGGTTTGCTAATGTATAACCTGTTGTTTTTTCATATACCATGACTTTAAACTTGAAGCATAATTTTGCTGCCACATTATATTCTCATGCAATGCTCTAGAAGAATAACTAGTTTTTATTTCGTTATTTTACAAAATTTAGGGATTTGTAGCAAAACCTTTAGCTGGTTGGAAGCTGGAATATTATTTATCTGGAGCTACATGCCGTACAGCTACTTCTTGTAATTTGAATGGATTTTAGACATGAAATCACAATTATTTTCTGCATGATATTTTGATATGAATTTTCCTTGTGTTTGGTTTATTCCAGGATCGATTTGTAAAACGTAGACAGCATCTTATTGGTCCAAATTCTTCTACTCTAAAGGTCTGTATATTCATCAGTTTACATGCAGAAGGAACTCTGAAATTTCAGCAGGAATGTCTTTTTGAACTGAAGATACAATATTCCCTTGTCTTACCTTTTGTGATGTAGGCGTTGGAGATTTTGACTGGATGCTATATCCTCGTCCAGGTGATTGCTGGGACTTTTTTTTTTCAAGGAATTGTGACAATGCTCTTCAATAGACTAACAATACTTCCCTTCTGACCCATGCACATGTAGGGAAATACAGTTTCAGCAATGGGTTCATTTAAAGGGTTAAAACAAGTCAGAAGAATTGTTGAAGATTGTATGCAGAACAAAATGCACCCGATATATCATATCAAAGTACTGAAATTACTTTTATCAACATTCAATATATTCTTTGCAGACATATTTATTGTATTTTTTGCACATTTCTGTGGGCAGATCCTTATGATGAAGAAAGAACTTGCAAAAGATCCCACTCTTGCTAATGAGAACTGGGATAGATTTCTGCCGAAATTCAAGAAGTATGGAACCAGCCATTATTCTTCTGTAGAATCTGTACAAATATCTAATCTCTGGCCAAAATAGTATTTTGAGTGTTCTGTTTGCTTAATGTCCAGGAAAAACGTTAAACAAAAGAAACCTAGGAGTAAGGAAAAGAAACCATACACACCGTTCCCACCTCCACAGCCGCCTAGTAAGGTGAGACATTATTTAGCTCGTTCAGTTGAAATTTGAACAGCCTCTGTTATTTTGTTGAAATGTAAGTTGCGTATGTTAGTAGAGATTGGAGGATGCGATCTGTTAAATAATATTCCATATGTTACTTGGAGATGCACATGTAAATATTAACAGGATTTGGTTCCACTACTGATTAATAGACCAACGAACTGATTCTATAGTTGGTCTTTGATCTGGTGTATCCTGAGATTAATATTGATTTGTTGCTACTTGTTTGGGATCTGATTAGAAACATACTAAACCTGCAGGTTGACTTAGAACTGGAAACTGGGGAATACTTCATGTCTGACAAGGTCAAGTCAGAGAAGAAATGGCAGGAAAGGCAGCACAAGCAATCCGTGAAAATAGCTGAAAACAAAAGGAAGAGGATGGATGCTTTTGTTCCTCCTAAGGTATGATAAAAGTTCCATGTGTTGTCTTGCAAATATCAGTCCACAACTGTAATTTTACGTTTTCCCCATCCTTGTTGCAGGAGGCAACTACAGAGGGCCCTAGCGCATCTACCAAGGACCAAAGCGACGTCAACATCATGGCAGAGTCTTTGAAGGTAAAATTTTTAGTCAATTATGCGATCTCATTATGTTTGTATTTTATCCCCCGAGTTTTTTACTATCTTAACCAATATTGACGATCCTGAGAATGAGGCCTCGTTTTTTCAATCCTTTCCATGAATGAACAAATTTAGGGCCTGAGAAGGTTGTGCCTTCTGGTGGTTACTTACATAGGCTTCTGTCATTCTCATTGCACTTGACTTTGATTCTTGCAGAAGAAGGCGAAGGATTTTGGGCAACATAAAGCTCATGGGCGTATTGATCCTCAAGAATACATTGTTTCTGCTTCGGCTCCTGAAGCACCATCAAAGAAGCAGAAGCGCTCAAAATCACAGAGACACAATGAATGACTAACACAGAAATTTTGACATGGTGATTTGTCTGGCAGCTTTCAGATCATAACGTGGACTAGGAGTTCACCTGCAGTGATTTCGTGAGAATGCGTCAAGTGCAGATAGATTTCCTATTTTTGTTTACAATGTAATCTTGGAACTGCTTATCTTCGGATAAGATTATTTATGCAGACACTGATGTAATCTTTTATAGGACATGTAAGATCCTTTGTCAAAGTTATGTTTTTGACCCTTACTGAGTCCTCAAGGGAAAGAAACAAAGTTTGAATGTGATATAGCAAGCTTTGTATCAAACATATGCAGGTAATAAAGATGACCTCAAAATGCAACGTTGATGTTGGAAATGCTCATAGAATCAATCTGTACTGCGCACTAGCAAAAGTGATGGTGGCCCAAATACCACTTACTAATGCTTGAAATTTAGCTGTTTAGTAATTAATGTTCTAGCATTATGGGTGGGCTTGGCAGTCACTTATAGATCCTTGTCAACAATAATGTCCTCATCAACATATTGCCATCTCCTTGAAAATGAGGGTGGGTGCCGATATATACCCTTACATGAGCAAATTAAAAAAAAAAAAAAGGTATGTTTTTATCCAAACTATGAGCACATTTAAAAAAACAGGTATGTTTTTTATCCAAACTAAGAACACATTTTTTTAGACCTGATTTGGTAGTTTACATATTGAGTTGACGGTATTTGGAATTTGGACTTTCTAAAAACCTTAATTGGAAAAGATTCTCTGACAAACATAACATCGATCCTAAAAAGAATTTTTCGAGAAAGCTAAAATAAGTTAATTTTATAAAAATTTTCCCAATCAAGCTTCTTATCCTATGCCCTATAAAAAAAACGTTTAGAATTAGATTGATTTTCAATAGAACTATCTAGATGTGGCCACGGGTCAACCTAGACTTGAAGGGCCACGGGTGGCAGGTGGAGGTATGTTAGGGTCTGGGTTGACATAAATTGAACCTGTCGAATCAAGCCCTTTTTTAATTTTTATTTTATTTTATCAAATTTCTCTTGAAGAAGAGGGAAAAAAAGTGGGTCATGTGGCAATTTTTTAAAAAAAAAACTGCGGCGAAAAAATGAATTTTTTTTATTTTAAAACTTCTTCATCATGGTCATGACACAGAAGGTCAATGGGTCAAACCTATGAGGCAACCCGTCAACCCAGAGTCTAGGCTATTCAGGGTTCGGGTTAGGCAAATCCGGACCCGGACCCAATGGGTCTCAACGAGTTCGATACATGACCATGTCTAGGTTTTTGGTATCATGTAGTTGAAAGAGTATGAAAGGGGGCATCCAGGTTGGTGTGGTCTTATACTCTTATCAGATACAACGTACTTACAAGTGGTTCATAACTTCATCTCACATATATAACTTTCATTTTTCAAGTTTGACATATACATTATACTTTACTTAAAGCCAAGACTTAAAGCATACTTGATGGAGTTCCATTCAAAAAGATTGAAACAACACTTTAACCTATACATCAATCTCTATTCTCTAGCTAGCTTGGAAGTTCGAAAAAGAAAATCGACATTGCTTTGCTTGGCGAAATCCCTTGTTGGCAAGTAAAAAATCTGAGCCCTAAATCCTATATTTTCGCGCATGAGTTGTCCCTATCCATCGGCTTTTGGACACGGTACTTGGGGTGAATGTAGTGCATTACTGACTCTAGCTAACAAGAGCAATTCGACAAGCAACTAACGGAGGACCACTCTCGAAAGCGCCCAGCAGCATCCGGTCCTCGCTTTGTCGTTCACGCTAGCTCATAGATATCAATGATAAATGTACATTAGCGGCCATAAAAGGTCGCCATGAAAGCTTTTATTAGGAGGATGGACCACTTCACCTATTGTATGTGTATATGTGATGGATCAGGACAGAAGATGCACATCACGCACAGTGTCTGTTTGGATTCATTCATTTGTGATCATCTTCATCCATTTGCTTCAACTTGCCCTTCATCCGATTTCGGACAAGTTTTAGGTCTCTTTCGGAGGGCTATTAATCAACTCGATAACTAACTACACATTCGTCGAAACAATAAGCCCTTATTCGGCGTGCATGTTTAGGTTTAATTGTTTGCCATATGGTTTTCCGTCATGCGCGCGCCCTAGAGGCGTAGTTGAGGTTTCATTTTAAAACCAATTGACAATAGAAGGGACTTTAACTCATACAAAGATTGAAAACGGGTAATTAGATTAACCGCTCTGATCCCATATTAAAGTCATAGCTAGATTAAACGCTTTAATACCATATTAAAGTCTGTTAGGACTCGTGATAAGGGGTTTTGCGCATATGCGCTCTAAACCTAGCACATAAGTGCGTTGAAATTTCATTCTAAAATCGATCAATAGGTAATAAGATGATTAGGCTACCGACTTATAAGCTTTCGATGTGAGACAATTTGTCTCTTTACATCTCAACAACAGAAGCAAATAAATTAATACTCCTATGGTATAGTGCAAGTGTAACAAGAGATCTCTTCTCTACCTAAAATTATCAGTCTCATACTTTTACATGTCATAAAATCATAGAAAATCAATAAAAATTCAATATGGTTACAAACAAAAATGGATTGTTAGGTAGAGGATGGAAGGACCATATAATTAAATGCCTTTATGAGGTGATTGTGCTTGCAGTTGCAGTTGCAGTGCTGTGCTGGAGGGTTCAGTTCACAATCTCCTTACAGTTACAGTGCATATATGCTTACTATATGCTAGTTTTTTCTGAATTAGCTGGACCACCTTTACTTTTCTTAATTTACCCTCCCATCCCATCTGGGATCTGGGTAACCAGGTAACTGATTTTTTTCTTTTTCATTTAAAAAAAAAGATTTAATTACCTTTCATCAGCCTAGCTACTTTTTACTTCTCCTCTGATTATGGGTTGGGACCAGAAAATTAAACTTCTGTGGATATGCTGTGTTCTGTAGCATCATAGAAATTATGGTGCAGTGGCATCTGTTCACCTTTGGATGCATATTGATAGGTTGTATTTAATTACACATACATTGAGGGTGAAGTGAATAGTACTTGTGTGTGTATGTATATATCATATATATATATATATATATGTATACAGTGACCCTTCAAGAAACTTTATGATTGAATTGCCCTAATATATGGGTTGGGGACCAATTAGGCTTGGATGGATTCACAAACATATCACATTCATGTATAGCAAGTGGGTCTAATTCCATCATCATATCAGAGTATATTTTTTTGTCAATGTTTTTAGAGAGGGATAGGAAGAAATTCGTGGAAACACAAGATATTGATGTATTGATGTAGGAGTAATATTCGCGGTCTCTTGTCTTACACCGTGTTAATTTCTAGCGCGATTATCATTTATAACAAATACTCTTAAAACCAATCATTTTGGATTAGTATTCGATGACCGACGTGTATGGCAAGGAGATGAGAATTGGGACGGGATTGAAATGGGACGAGTTAACGCCAGTGATAATGATCGGAGAAGAAACTAGGGCACACGTTAAGCGGAGGACCCATATATAATTTGGATGCTTTGATATGTATTGATTTTGGCATTTGAGTTGTATATAACTCCATTTGGTATATGGCATCTAAGTTGAAAGTGAAATATGAGGAAGATGCCATTAATAATATATATATATATATATATATATATGGTCCATATCATAATTCATAATGCATTTGAGTTGCATCTTCATCCTATTCCTATGATAGATCTATTGCATTACTATGGGTCATTTTCGGCTTGTGAGAGTACGAATAGACGTTTACCGATACAGATGGGCGTACGTATTGATGATCTTGAATCGGAGACTTTATCGTTTATGAATTATGATTAGGGTTTATTGATTCCATCTTCATGGTCATGGCTTTAAAGCATATATATGAATGGAACTTAAGGATCTTCAAAAAAAGAAACTAAGATGCTCTATAGAAAGCTTGAGATAGTTTATGAGTGGCCATTAATGAATTTCACAATATTACTTGCATTGATGCTTCAACTTTCCAACATATATATTTATATTGAGCTTAAATTCATTGAATTTAGTGTTTTCATCTTCTTTTTGGAAATTTGGAAAGAAAGATGACCAATTTGTTGTTGCATATTGATGAATTTAGCCAAAATGGTGTTTTGTTAAAATTGTGCTTAATTAGTAAGTAAATGTATGATTTTGGAGGTAAATTAGTAAATCTTAAAAATGAGAATGAGAGTTTAATTTAGCATGTTGAATGGGTTGCAAGTAGCTGCCTGCATAAGGCATTGGGTTGTCATGTGTGTGATGATAGAAACAAGCCATTACCTCCACTTGGACTGCAAGCCTGTTATGGGCCCCCATTTACCCTTCTAAGTTCTATTGCTAATCAATTGATTTTTTATATATATATTTTTCTAAGGATGATTTGCACCAATATACCAATTCACACCCAACTTTGCAAAAATAACCATGGGGTGAATTATTTGCATGGGAATGACAAAATGTCATTTTTATAAATTTTTTGAGGACCTTCCCAACAAGTTGAAGGTAACAAAGGGGGAGAGAGAGGAAGACCCACTTTAATTATTTTAAACTAATTTTTGACCATTTTTATTTGTTAAAATTAAAAAATAAATTTATTTTTGAACTTAATTTAATTTTATCTATCTATAGACACTCACTTTATACATGTTTATGAAAAAAAATATTTCGAAGTAAAGTTGAGTCTACATCGTATTTTGATCTCAATTTACGATTTACGATTACTAGTCAGTAACTACTGTTGTCTAGCCAGTAACTACTCTTGCCTAGCCACTCACTACGATCTCTTAGCCAATATAAGACTAACCCCTGTTCAACCCTCCGCTTCACCTTGGTGTCCGACGAGGCAAAGAGCTACATGCCTACATGTCATGGCCGGAGGGAACCCCCTCCATCCATCTCTACCACCCTTCCTCCACAAATCTCCCTCCATCTCCACAAATCCGACCAACCTCCACACATTTCCATTTTCCCTTTCACAAAATCCAAAAAAAAAAAAAAAGAGGAAGAGTCACCACGACCGCCGCCCTCCACCCCGTCGTCGTCGGCCTCAGGCCTCTACTTCCCCTTCTTCCTTCTCATGTGTCGGTTGTTGTGAACCCTCTCTCTCTCCCTCATTTACTTTGTCTTAAATCCCGCTCAAACACACCTCCAAAATTTCAAACTCCCGCCAAAAAAAAGAAGAAAAAGTTACGATTTACGCTTACTAGCCAGTAACTACTTTTCCCTAGCCACTAACTACGATCTCTTACCCAATATAAGACTAAACCCTGTTAAACCCTCCACTGTTCAACCATCCGCTTCACCTTGGTGTCCGACGAGGCAAAGAGTCGTTGTGGCTGGAGTGAACCCCATTCATCTATCTCTACCACCCTTCCTCCACAAATCTTCCTCCATCTCAACAAATCCGACCGACTTCCACACATTTCCATTTCCCCTTTCACAAAATACAGAGAGAGAGAGAAGAGGAAGAGCCACCACGACCGTCGCCCTCCACCCCGCCGCTGTCAGCCTCAGGCCTCCACTTCCCCTTCTTCCTTCTCTTGTTCAGTTGTTGTGAACTCTCTCTCTCTCCCTCCTTTGCTTTGCCAACCACCTCCAAAATTTCAAACTCCCTCCAAAAATTTTAACCCACTATAATGGGTAATGGTGACTTGTTATTTTTGCAAATAAAAGTTACTATTTGACATTTAACTAATTTTGTATGAGGAAGAGACATTTTTACAAAGGATAGGATAAAGTGGTATATTGGGTACCATTTTCTCTTTTTCTAACCTATTTATTTTAAATTCTCAAAATATTTTACTCATTAATTATTTATGGCCTCATTTTTACATTGAATCGAACAAAATCAAAGGTCGAACGTACAAAGTGATCACTTGGTTACCTATTGAGACAAGCTCAGACATTTCCTTTAATTTATGGTAAAAATATTTTTATATATTAATATTTATAGGGGTGATTCAGGTGATGATAATTCAAAGAACAATCTACCTTCCTGTTAGAAATGGAGATGATGATGCACATTTTAGGCCGAAACAACTTATATTGTGAAATGTCCTATTTTTTGTGAAAAAGGATCATCCTTTTTTTTTATTCATTCCCTATACATAAATATTTTTGCGATAGAATAAAGGTAAGATATCAGCGTTACTAATAAGCTTACTCACTTTGCACCAAAAGAAAAAAAAACTTACTCACTTAGGTCACTTGACCTTTACTATTTGTTTTTTCACATTGACCAAAAACTTCATATTCTAATTTAAAAGAACGCTCTTGGGTAGATTGCGTTATTTACATAGACTTTTTCTAATTTTTTTTTTTTTAAAAAAAATACATCAAAGAAAAGATGACTCGAAATTTCGAATAGCTAGGAAATTAACTTGCACACTTTAAATGTACTTAGTTTTGTATACAATATTATTTCATATACATCAAAAGAATACATGAAACAGTAGTATAGTACAAGTATTATAAACAAGTGGATTCAATTCCAAAGCTTAAATTTATTTAATTAATTAAGAACCAAATCCAAAATTTAATAATGTGAAATCTAGCAATCTCTGGAGATACCCCTCTGGCCTAGACTGATGGGATTCATATATCATGTGTGCCCACTAAAAGCAGGGCCCCCTCCTTAATCAAAGTTGTCTATAACTGTTGACACAATTGATTGTTGTCACACAAATCCATCCATTAAAATCATATATGCTGTTTTTGGTTGGGACTTGTGAGCCCCACTAAGTTTCAATAAGGGAATTAAACTAGATATATTTATATATATAATTTTTAAAACTTAAAAAAAAAAAGATATAGAAGCATGCACATCCTTAATTAATAACATTATTGAAGAGCAATTTTTCAATAAATAATTGTTATAATATATATAGATTGGATATGTATTAATTAACTAAAGAAAATTTGTTCTTATTATTATGATGATTGTGACTTGATTTTCATTTTTGGTGGTAGTTAGCTAGTGATAGGTGGAGAAAAACAAAACACAATTAAATTTAATCATGGTACCCTCTATGGGGAAGTTGGGGGTAATCAAACAAAATCTCCATTGGAAGGCCCATTTACATATATATGGGGATGAACAAGTCATTTTGTGTCTCTTCACATGTTCACATGGGAAGTCTTTCTTGCTTTAGTGGGGGATGCTTGAGATACCCACTTGGCCAAAACCAAACAAATCTTTTTCTTTTTTTTTTTTTAAAAAAAAATTAATTAATTTGTTTTTTCTCCATATAATTCCCAAGGTGATGATGTTTAGTTAATTATGGCTTCAAATCTTCTTCATCTCTTGTGCAATAAGAAAAGGCCAAAGCATAAAAGAAAGAGATTAAAATGGGATTGATCAACTCAAAAGGGAGAAATGTTTCTTCCTTTTCAACTAAATAAGCAAATAATACTATATATCATAACTTTAGCCTTACTCCACCCATCATACCAAAAGACCCATAAATGTCATGTAATACTATAAAGCAAAAGAGTGGAGTGGGTCCCTCATATTACCACATAAAGTTAAACCTTCAACTATATAAGATTGATGATATATATGCTCCCTCTTTTTATTTATAATAGGAGTATTGTGGATTCTTGTCCATGGCCCCACGATGCTTTTTTCTTGTAAGACACTATTAATAATTAAATTACTCCATCCACACTTTAAGAATGAGATTATGACAATACCCATCATAATCCATTGACCAATAAAGCTTGATGTGTACATTTTATAAGGTGACAATTGTACAATGTGTGCTTTAATTTCAACTCTCTATTAAAAGGGGTTTATAGACTCTTGCTAATGCCTCCTACTAGTATTAAAGTCATAGCCACCTTGGTATTTTAACATTGTGTCACATACTCAATACTTCAATAGTCAATTCCACCTAGTAGACGTTTAAAATTTGATGATTACATCAAATTTGACAATCCACTTTTTTAGGTGAAATTTTTGTTCATATAAATTTTGCTAAATAGATTAACCATTCTTCTAATTTATTATATCTTCATAACGTGTTTATGAGAAAAATGATAATAACATGTATACAAAATATTTATACAAAAGGCTCAGTCGGTGTGGTCTACTGGTGTGGAGCAAGGGGTGGGAAGGAGGTCCCAGGTTCGATCCCTGCCTCCGTCCTTTTTCTTGGGAATTTATATCCAAGGTTTACCTTGCTCCCTACCAGTGGGTCGAGCCGGTTGGCGTAAGACGGTTTATCTGGTACGTGGCTCTTGCCGGCTGAGTCACGTGCTCGGGGTTTACCACCAAAAGTGGGTTCCTCGTCAGGAAAAAAAAATACTTATACAATACAATATAATTAAGTTTCTTATTTGTACAAATAAATATCATATAAAACTCCTATAAATTATCAATACATTTTTAAAAATCTCCAATATACTTTATATATAGGAAGAGAAAATTAAAGAAAAGTATGAGAATGCCAACAAGGTAATGGGAATTTGCTATGAAATGTGGTTAGAAATTTAGTTGTGAATGGATGGTGGGTCAGGCTTGGAAAAGGTGGAGTTTGGGCCACAAGGGAACAAAAGCAAGCAACAATTTCAATGCAAAAGATGATGGGTTGGACTATAGCAATTACAACATGATGATGAGTGCCCCCTTTCACAAGGGAAACAATAAGAAATTCAGTCTTTCTTTTTCTATTGTGCTTGTCAATGTTATCATGGGTCCTCTCCAACACTCCTTGATTGCATCCTTATTCATATTCTATTTTGCCTTCCCTATTATCTTTATTCTTTTCCTACCCCACATTAGAAGGGATCAAATTCCCACTCCAACATCACTCTGACTTTATACATAAAAAAAGTATCTATAAAGACGAGTTAATAGTAAGTTAAGGCATGAGTAACAAGATATATTATAATCTTGCATCATGCTACCATCTTTGAGTTATTGATCATGAGATTCATACATAAATTTTGTAACATGAATCAATATTAAGTATTACATTGTTAACAAGTGAATTGTGCAATGTAGTATTAAGATGGCATAAGAATTAATAAAGCTAATATAGGATAATAGGATATAGAAGTGTTAGACTGGGAAAGACTTTCATGATTATTTTTTAACTCTCAATGTAACATTCAGTCTCATATCGAATAAATGAGTGATAGTTTAAGTGATTTATAAATTATTCAAATTATGCCCATAATATAAGAGCTCTCTTATTCCAGGTTCACGATTAGAACAACAGACTTGAAAGAGTTTGATATCATATAGTTCACATCTCGTAAGACCTCAAATCTTAGGTATGTTATAAGAGCGTACTTTTGACTAGGGGTATGCCATAAGAATATATTTTCAGTTAGGGGTATGCTCTATCAGTCTATATGGAGGGCTACGGAGATATAAGCTTACATTAAACTGTGCGATCTACTCATTAACATTCTAACTCGATAAACTGGCTTATAGCTTACCCAGATGTCGATATATTTCGCTAAATTTATGTACGTATATATATATAGTATACCTTTGTATTTGTGCACATGTCCACCTTCAAGTAACTTTTTTTCTTTTCTCCCTTTTTTTTTCTTCAAACAATTCAAGTTAAGTGTTATATCTTTTGTAATCCGACATACCCCACAACAACTGCAATGATGTAAAATGTAATTTTGCTGGGTTTACATCTCTAAAAGTGGGCATCTCAAGTGACACACAAATTTCTATCTCTTTTTTCACACTTTTTTCTCCACCTTTAGTTTATGTATTTGATGCATTGAAGATGCCCACTTGCTACTTTCCCCCTACCTAGTTTATCAACAACTAAACAATGAAGAGATCTTGGGCGTGAAAAGGCAAAAGCAAAGGCTGAAAAGAAGCAATAGGCATGGGAAGATATAACTTTTTTAGGTCCCTATATGGATTCAAGTACACTACTACAACTCTCTCCAACAAAATTTCGATGTGCATATTATATATGCATATGAATATGATACATCTATAAAGAATTGATCTTGTGTCATGTTCATTAACCAATATATGCAAACTTTGTAACTCATATATATACCTTGTTGGTACACAAGTATTAAGCGATCAAGATTGTAATTAAAATCCTAATTACAAGGCTAGTGGCGAACAACATTTATTGTCTACCACTAGTCATTCAAGTTTTTGAATATCGCTCCTTTTTAAAATACTTCAACAAAATAATTAAGATGAGAAATTTATCGAACAAGTTTGTGTTTCATGTTAACAAATCTGTGCAATTTAATTAAGAAGATTAACAGATGAGATTAAAAGTAACTTATAATTATTTGGTGGTACTGGGTGTTTTTTAATTGGAATCAAATTATTCAATAGTATTAATCAATTATTATTTAGAATGAAATTTACACCTTTTTACACTTTTTGTATAGATAAATAATTACATTGTTGTGGACGAATAATCATGTGCAAACAAAAGAATAATCATGATATAGAATACGAATAATTTCTACATACACAATAAGACTTGTGTATATCAGAACCAACACCCCTTCCCCTGCACACACGCACATGCACGCGCACGCGCAAACACACTTTTAGTACCCGTAACTTGTGTATTTTTATTTATTAATTAATATGTTTGCTATTAAAAAGATGTATACACTTACTTTTGTAAACCTTAAATACTAACAGTAACTATCACTATGGACTTTGTGCATTTGAATTTAAATAATTTTAGTATTAACATCCGTTCAACTAAATCTTCTAATATATGTAATTCTAATATATGTAATTGTAATATCACCTCTGGCATTAACTTCAAATGCACAAGGTGCATAGTGGTAGTTAGTATTTAATGTCATTATTTAAAAAAATCCGGCAAAGTTGGTCAATGTTGACCGATCAATTATCAATGTTGACTGGCCAATGTTCAATTATTAATCGGTCATCGGTCAAATAGTTTGACCATTATTACTCTTTTTTTATACAAGACAATATTTCAATTAGGAGGTATCAGACTCTACTGATCCACCACCCAATAGCGTCCTTTAATTTCGAACGAGAGGAAGAAACTCTGGGTGTGAAGCAATCGACTCGTGAACTTGTCATAGTCCAAGATGCGCTGCTTTGTCCGCCACTTGGTTGACTTCCTAGAAAACATGGGTGACAGAAAATGACTCAAAGAAGTGGAGCAAAAGAAGAGCATCGGCGATCACCAAATCAATCTCTCAAGGGCACTTCCAACTCCTTTTGATTGAGTTGATAACCATAAAATTGTCCCCTTCCACTTCAATCTTCGAAATCCCCATCTCTAAAGCAGTAGCCAATCCCAGACGCAGAGCAAAAACTTCTGCCATCAATGCTGAAACAGAGCCACACAATGAGGCGTTGCAAGCCTGGACATTACCATGGTGGTCTCGAATAACAAAACTTGCCGCAACTTCTCTTGTGGAAAGTTTTGACCCATCAAAATTGATCTTGAAATATCCCTCCGCGGGTTTCTTCCTGATACGGGGTTAGCCGCAGACGCGGGACCATCCAAGACACCTTTGGACACATCTATACTTAGAGATGGACCAATTATTCGATCTCGTGAGAATGATGTCATCCTCAAGAGGAAGAAGAAGGCTCTACCATGGGAGAAGGTCCAAAGGTGGAAGCTTGACGTTTTACATTCGTTCAGCAATTTGACAGTTTTTTGACGTCTCAGTAAAATGAGTTGTAAGGATTCAATATTTATCGGATTGAGTCGTGCCATACCTTGTCGGAACGAGGACGAAGATATCTACAACTTTGCTGTTGAAGGTTTTTCCAGATTCGATATGGAGCTTGGCCGAAAATCACCATCTTTGTAAGACTGTCACTGTTTTGACGGGAATGGAATAATAAGTGTTGGAACTTTTATGTTTATTACTATTTTTAGTATTTCTTTTACTTAAGTTATTTTAGAAAACTTTAGGGTTATTTTTATTAATTTCTTTAAGTTGTTTTATTAGATACTTCGGCCCAAAGCAGCCCCTGTAAGGCTATATAAGCCGAGTTCTTCCATAGTAGAACACACGAAATTCATTATGAAGAAAAGTCTCTTTTTGTGTTGAAACACATGAGTGAAAGTCAATCGATTCGAAGCATGACTCATCAACTTCGCAAGACTTGGTGATCCTAGTATCCACGAGCCCCCTCCTTGTGCCTCCAAGTTGTCCGCTTGGTTGTGTAGGGTTGTAGAGGCGGGTTATATAGTCATTGGTATTGGTTCCTACCCTCTTAGGAGGCCTGGGGTCTTTATCTTATTCTATATAGATCAACTCAGTCCTTATCGATCATGTCTTTCAATTCTTGCATCTTAATTTCGAGTCTTGCCTATTTTCTTTAGAGTCTTTCGTGAAGTAAAGAACATATAATTGATACGGGGTTAGCCGCAGGATGACCCGATCTTCGACAATCAAACAAGAATAGTTAAGACAAGCACCTTTCAACTTTTCAGAAAAGAAAGCAATATGCTTACCTTCCTGCGGTTAGGATTTAACCTAATAGTAGCATTAAGATTAAGGATTAACCAGGATACATGCAACACCAAGCTACGAGTCAGCATTTAACATATAATTGATTCTCTACACACCAGTTTAGTCCTACGGGGTTAGCCGTAGGATGGCCCGATCTTCGACAATCAAACAAGAATAACAAGAACGGAAGCAAGAAACAAGAAAGACTCAACAAAGAAAGCAAGAACGCAGCAAAGAAGCACGGAAGAGCAAGCTAGCACCAAGAGGTGATGGACCTTTCAAGGTGGAGAAAAGAGTGGGCGACAATATATGCCTACCAATTGGAGCTTCCTGGAGACATGGGCGTGAGCGCTACATTCAACGTCGTCGATCTAATCCCTTACTTCGCTGTAGATGAAGACCTGGATTCGTGGTCGAATACGTTTCAAGAAGGGGAGGTTGACGCGGGACCATCTTCTACAGCTCCAGACACACCAATCATTCTTGGAGAAGGACCTATGACTCGAGCCCGAGCTAAGAAGCTTCAGAGAGACTCATTCAACTTTGTGAGTCATGCTTTGTTCTCGAGCACGGTTCAACTCCCCGAGCCTACATTGAAGACCTATATGTGCATAGGGATTCAAGAAGAAGCTGATCCTCCTTAGTCCTAGGAAGGCCGAATATGGCTAAGTGTTGGAACTCAATTTTGTTACTATTTTTAGTATTAATTTTACTTAAGTTATTTTAGAAAACTTTAAAGGTTATTTTATTATTTCCATTAGATGTTAGTTTATCCTTTTCTATCATCAAACTCGGCCAAACCAGCCCTTATGGCCTATATATTGCCGAGTTCCCCTTGTATTTCAGTTGGATTTCATTGAATAGAATTAGTTCTCTCAAACTTGTGTGAAACACATTGAGTGATTGTTGATCAATTAGAGTCGTGCTCATTGATCACGAATTGGTATCTGTCTCAGCTTGGTTTGCTTTGTGTTCATCAACTTCACAAGACTTGGTGATCCTAGTATCCACGAGCCACCTCCTTGTGCCTCCAAGTTGTCCGCTTGGTTGTGTAGGGTTGTAGAGGTGGGTTATATAGTCATTGGTATTGGTTCCTACCCTCTGAGGAGGCCTGGGGTCTTTATCCCGTTCTATATAGATTGCATCAGTCCTTATCGGTCGTGTCTTTCAATTCTTGCATTAAATTTTGAGTCTTTATCTATCTTTGTCGAGTCTTTGTGTCTTCTTGTTTAGTCGATCTCGAGTTTACTTCTGATCTTGAAGATCTTGTCGAGTCTTGCTTATTTTCTTGGTCGATCTCGAGGTTCTTGATCGATTCTTTTGAGTCTTGCTGCGTTTCTTTGAGTTCTTGCTTAATCTTGCTTCCGTTCATTAGTTTCTCGCTTGTTTGTCAAAGATCGGGCCATTCTGCGGCAACGAAGGTTTTTTTTCTTCCTTGATCGGGGTACACTTATAGGTTTCCTTATTTCCATTTCTTCCCAATGAAGTGTCTTTGATTGATTCCAGTTTTGTAGCTGGAGTCTTATATATCCTTCATGTTACTGAACACATGCTTAGGTCTAAGATGGGCTGGGTTGGAGTGTATGCTCTACAGATTTAATGCTCGGCCTGGGGTGGGTCTGAGATGGGTCAAACTCGCATCAAGGTGTACTTATACTTTTGTTGATATTTAAGGCCAGCAACTAGTGTTACGATTTGTACTAGTGTTTCTTAGGGTTTATTTGTACTAGTGTTTCTTAGGGTTTCATTAATAAAAATAAGTGTACATATTGAAAATTTTCATCTAAGAAAAGGGATGTGATGATTTTTATTCTGCACTAATTGCGTCTAATTTGAGGATTTCCAATCAACTCGTCGTTATAGGGTTGACATGGTACGGTAACCACAAAAAAATGGTGATTACCATGTACCAACCACTAACTGGTGGTATGCAAATTTTCATACCACATACCAACCACAAGTCGTGGTTACCACATATATTGTTACCACGACTTGTGGTTACCATTGGTGCAGTACCATGGTTACCATGCTATAATTTGTTTGACTTTTTTTTGAAACCCCTTAACTACCATCCGGTAGCCATCAAAGTTATATATCGGACAAAAAAATATGGTTAAAAAAATAATATGATTATCACTTGTTAAAAGTTCAAATAAACCAAGCTTAGAACAAAAAGTACGAACCAGTTCAAACAAACCAAGTTCAAAGTCTTCGAACAAACCAAGTTCAAACAAAACAAGTTCAAAACCTTCAAACATTCAAAACATTCCTACTGTTTTCAGTAAAAATAGTAGAAAGGACAAATTTAGTTCAAAATTAAAACACAAAATATAGTAAAAACTTAAAATTAAAAACAATAAAAATTAAATAATTTAAAATTTAAAAAATATATATATACTCGGTAACCATAGTATCAAGATTTCATTACCATTACCGTACCACCTTCACGTGGTTACCACAATTATGGTTACCGTCATGTTGGTTACCACAAGTGTAGTTATCAACATAATCGGTTTGTGATTGGTACGTGGTTGGTATGGTAATTTCCGTACCATTTGCCAGCCCTACGTCTTTGTGTTTACCTTCACTTTAACTTCGGTAAAAACACTATGGGTTCGTATGGGACGGGGTTAATAAACTGACTAAAATTATAAACAGGGTAAAAATTTATAAACTGTTGGTAAAAGTAGTTAAAAAATTATGAAAAAATATAAACTCCGTATGGGGAGAAAAACAGTTTATTTGTAAAAGGTGGAGTTTATTTGGTTTTTATTAGGGGTATTGTGGTACTTTCAAACCAAATAAGATAAAAGAGAAGGGGTAAAATAGTAATTATGGAATATAAACCTCAAAATAAGCTTCAATCGGAAGCTTATTTATAAACCCTTTTTTTAACTGACTAAAGCTTATTTGTTGTTCCTATACACCATTTAAACTTGTTTATTTTTTTAACAGCTAATAATTTCACGCTTTTTAGCTTGCTTATATGCAAGCCATACACAGCCTATATCTTTAAAAAAAATCCTTACACAAAATCTGATAGTACATTTTTTTTCCAACTTGTCTGGATGCATGGAATTATATATTTTTAGTAAGGTCGATTAATTTTTAAGTTATTGCATTTTCTTATAAAAATCATGCATTATAAAAGAAACGCGTGTGTAGTGAATAGTGACCTTTTTTAAATTCATTTTTTGACAGGGAAAGATTTTATAGTGATTATTGATCATGTATACATGAAAATGACATATAGTTTATTTTTTCTTGTATATATATTTTTATATACGGTGACGGTTGCCTAGCTAACAATAAGCTAACCCCAGAAGAAAAATTAATAATTAAAAATAAATATGCATACAGTCATACTCCATACGCTACGTAGCAGTTACATCATAGATAGGATCGATAAATAATTAAATTTCAAATTACATAAGTATAAGTCAAATAATATTAATTATTCGAATGTGAAAGAAACTTAGAATGAATATTTCCAAGAAAGGCCAATTTGGAACCAAACAATCTTTCACTTTTTATTACAGTTTTTCTATCATATGTCTTAAGGATATAGCATAATACCCTAAATTATAAAAGATTCACTGCCAAAAAAATAAGTGACTCTAGGAATCTAGTTAAAAAAACTAAATTAATTAAATTAAAAAAAAAACCCAAATTAGTGTTATTATCCTATGTCACAAGGGTATAGGATAGAAAAATTGTTTTTATTATACCTTTTTAAAATGTTATTGTGCTACTACATCTATATATTTAATTTTATTATGAGGTATGTATGTATTTTATGATGATTAAAACATCAAATCTTGTGGTTAATATATTGTTATGTAACCAAGTTAAGACAAAATATCTAACAATAATAAAACCTAATTAATCTCGTTTTCTCACCCAAAAAAACCTAATTAATTAAATTTTCATCATTTAATTCAAGATTTCTTAGTTGAATGTCCACCAGTCACCCTTTACATGTTGTCCGATTTTCTTAATTCAGATCTTCGTGAGTTTTCTAATCTGCTCGCTTCACAATTTTGATAAGTTATCTTTCAATTTCGAACACCCATTTCGATTGTATATCGTTTGCCATCATATTTTCAGCATAATCAGCACATGTTTTCTAATAACTTCCCACGTATAGCTGAAAAACTATGGGCATATATATATATATATAATATTTATTCCCATATATAGCAGCTTATATGCGCATTTTCCATTAAAAAAACAACTGACAAACCATAACAGATAGTTGACAAACAATGGACATGTATTAAGCTGACAAAAGCATCACAAATAGACGGCAAAAAGTTGGAAATATCATCATATTGCGCATATTAGAAGCAGTGTAATTGTCAGCTTGGTTAATTCACCTACAATATACAGAATACGGATACTATATAATACCAATAGTGTGATTTTGTCAGCATAATAGATATTTAACACACATAGACTAAAATTTAAAGCTCCATGTCTCCTTCAAAAGATCTACACACATTACTTCGCGATACCGATAAATTTTATCTTGAGTAAAAGCAACAAGATCGCCTTGATGGTAAAAATACTACAACAGCACCTGTACCCATAGAAAACAAATTAATACGAATACATAGAATCTAGAAGGTTATTAGTTGTTATGCACGTTGACAACTGTATCTATAAAACTAACAAAAAAAAAATCCAATTTTGGTAAAAATATACATACCCAGTTTCATCATTAATAACATTAGGGACTCTCTACAGTGAATGCTGGTGTTGCTTCAAAGTCAGTGCAAATACCGCATTTTCATAAATGATGAGGCAACCACACAGCTAAGACCCATAAAGCTTCCTTTATCGCCTCATCATTATTAACGCGGATGTTGCAATCATACAACAGAACCTTCCTTTCTAAAATGTTAGTCTCTAGAGCCAACCAATGCTCATTTCTTATATTGAAGGTGTATATATTCTCTATGCATTCTTCCACTCCTTATCAAATTCCACATGATACAACCTAATAAAACAACCTGCTATATTTTCCTAAACTTCAGAAGCTGCATCATATGAAGACACGACACCAGGTAAATAAAACTGATAAAGCAGCCAGTCTAGGATGACAACATCCTGATATTTCAAAGGATGATATGATACTCGCTTCCGTATATGATACATAGCTTCCTCGATATGCTGAAAATGTACAAATGTTTAGTAGATTATCATCAAGAAATTTTTGTTTTAAATTTAAAATATAATCCATATAAAATATATATACACTTACATTTCCCTCCAACCAGCTTGTTCTCGCACAGACAACTTCAAAAATTCTTTCATCAAAACACCATCGGAGCCTTTCACGGAAAAATCCTTGTGGCACAATAAAAAAAAGTCAGCATATCAGAAATACCATATTAACTAAACAAAATGACAGTAACCAAATAAGCACATATTCCCCTTGATGTACGAGTACAAAAAGATATGATCATCTTCCGATAATAAAGTCTTTGAAATTTAGGTATACGGTTTGAACTCCTTAATCATTCAATTTCATTATGAACATGAGGATGTTCATCTTTTGATACCTCAAAAAAATCAATGTGTTCAACAACAACATCAGATTCATCATTGCTAAGAATAATGACAACCTTCGTTGATGGAAGATCAGCTGTTATAGTATGAATATGAACATCACTTGGGACAGTGTCAACATTGGTTAATGGAAGGCCAGCTGCTTTAGTATGAATGTCAGCATCACAAGGCACAATATCAGCCTTGGTTGATGAAAGGTCAACTGCTTTAGTAACAATGTCAACATCACTTGCACCAATATCAGCCTCTTTTGATTGAATGTCAGTTGTTTTAGTAACAAGATTAGCACCACTTGCCTCAATATCAGAATTCTCTACACACATCCCTTAATCAATTTCAGCATTAAGATTGATAGTCTCAACATTCTCTACCCCATCTGCAACCTTAGCTACATGTGCCCCTTCAAAACTAGCATTAATATCAGGTTGTTCAACAAGGTCCGAGTCGCGACCAAGATCAACAGAAGAAATCACAGAATCTGACGCAACAGGCTTTTGCCACTCAACAAGCGTGGCATCGATTTCAGCTTCACGTAAAGTTCCTTCATCTTTCAATGAACTTGGAATGTTAGATTTCACAATGTCAGCTTCTTTTAAATCATCATTTTTCTCTTCAAATTTAGGAGGAATCTCAACATCCACTTTCAACCTAGACAAAACATCACTACAACCTTCTTTGGAAAATCATCAGAAGGAATAGATTTTGAATCATGGAATTTTGTCCACATCGACTCAAACAAGGTAGACTTGTTTTCAACACTAGTAATAACCCTACCACCAATATCAGCAACTCCCCTAACTTATTTTGGTAGTTCAATAATAACTTTCTCTAACATAAAAACCCTGCTTATCACCTTAAATGCCCAATCAGGACTAAACACTAAACTATATCCAACTTCAATGACATCACTTTTTCCCATTTAGGCATTTCTCCCTCACAACCACTTTTGTCAGCACATTTAAAATCTTTCTCAAACTCTTCATTGTCGGCTACATCATTTCATGAATCGGGAAAAGAATCACCCTCTTGTTCATTGCTATAATTTTTATCGTCCCCGTAAACATTACCCTGTACAATATCTAAATCCCAATAATCTTCATCTTCAGCATCTTCCCCCAACCCTTTGTCAGCTACGCCGGCAACTTTGTCAACTCTATCCACCATTATGTCCACACCCTTCAAACCACTCTCAAACCCTTAGCCAACACCCTCAACCATCCTCTCAACTCAATCCTTTAAATTGTCACCTACATCCATCTCTTTTTCAACACTGTATACTTCCTTGTCAGATATTTCAGTATTTTCTTTAGCACCTTCCTGATGTCCATGTTTTACACCATGTTTTTATGTTTAATTCTGCTCCTTATTCTATTATTTTGGGATTGAATTATTAGGAATATGTGTAGTTATATATGCTTAATATTGCCAGATATGGAGTCTACACAAAGTTTTGAGAAGTTAAGGAAGATCACAGGATGGTGCAGCTGGAGAAAACCCCACTTTTCGTCATTCATCAACTTGAGTCAACTTCTTATGCCTTCAGAAGAGCAGTATCCCTCGAAAAGAGCTTTCCAACGCATACTCATATGCGTCAATCGAACGAACGAGGACTCGGGAAAGTGCGTTTCAAAAAAGAGTAGAATGCTGAAAGCTGACAGATGACTCGATGTCGACTGACACGTGACTTGACGTCGACCCATGCACTTGACATCGAGTGGAGCCAGACCCAAGATCGAATTAGCCAGCACTCGAGATACAAAAGTTGACTCGATGTCGACTCATTGACTCGGTGTCGAGTGAGTCGACAGAACCGATCCGACGCGTGACAAAGTCCAAATCCGAGAAGAGATATCTTACACATGAAGGAAGGACATTCTATCATTTATCTATCAAGTTCTATCCTACTTGGGAGAAGATCCATTTACCTTAAGAAGAATTCTTATTTACTTTTTTAGATTTATATCTTTTATTTATCTAGAATTATATCTTTAGCTTTAGATAGAATTCCCTTTCCTTGATTAGCAAGGATTAAGGCCTATAAATAAAGCCCAATGGGCTAGTTTTTATTCATTCAACTAGCAATTAGAAAGTTTTAGGATTTCATGGCTTTTAGGATTTTGGCGCTTTAGTGAAAGTTGGAGTGTCGGGATTGTAAAGGTCGCAAATTTAGTTTAATGCAAAGTTATTTCCTTTCATCAATCACGGTTTCTATGGCAATGAGTGAGTAGTCGTCTTTCTTCTAGGGTCGGGGTGAGCCCGACGATAGCCATGCACGCTTGAGGTAAGTTTTGATATTTATTATGCTTTGATCATCCACTATCTTTTATATGTTTATTGCCTACTCGAAAGAATAGAGATTCATGTTAATAACTTGGATTATAAATATAAAATTGGTAGATACAATTAGGGTTACTTGAAAAGGTTGTCTAATTGTTGGAAAATGTGAAAACTTGCTCCATGATGTGATTGCATAATTATTCATATTGTCTTATCTTATGCGTGTTTGGTTATCATCGAGGTAAGCCCTAGCTTTGGAAGACCTTTTATATATTTGTTTACTTGGAATTATTCAACCTTGGTTTATTTCTGTCCACTATTTTCTTTCCATTCTTTCATTCTTCGACCACTTTTGCCGACATTCACATGTTACTGGATCGACTGCAGTCTTCTGAGCCAGTCGACGTCTACTGCTGATTGCTCGATATCGAGTTTCCCAACTCGACATCGAGTCTGTTGCTTCTGTCTTTGTAGATTGACTCGAGACAAGGAACTTCCACTCGACATCTCCATTCGATGTCGACTACCTGACTCGACATCGAGTCTTCTAAGGAGCCTGCGAGATTTAATTGAGATCGACTACACAACCTTCTCGACATAGACTGTTCACTCGACGTCGAGTGAGCCCTGAGTCGACTTCAGAACGTGATTTGCTGGTTATCTGAGATCCGTTGACCTACTTTCTCGTAGATCGAACCTGACTTCAATTCCTTCTACCACAGTTTGAGGGAGTCTTGAATATTATTTTCACGAAACGGAATTGATTTGCTTTGTTTTATTTATATTTTAGTTCCAATCTCGATATTCCCTCTTCAACACTTCCCCACCACTTTCCTCTTCAACTCCCCCCTTTCAACTTCCATGGTCGTTTTAGTCTTTTGAAGTTTAAATTTTAAACCTAAGCCCTCGTCCACTTGACTTTATTTAACAACAACAAATCTAGACACCCCCCCCCCCCCCCCCAAAAAAAAAAACCTTTCTAGGCTTTCCCTTCTCCGAAAGACATATTGGGGGCTTGCCTTTTTCTGCTGCCTCGAATGGTTCTTATTTTCAGCATTAGAATCAGTAGTTTTTTGCTTCAACCTCGCCAACGGGATTTCAAAGTTATCATCGGCATCTACAGGAGAAGGAGAAGAAATTGCGAGAACATGGGAAGGAGAAGCAAGTGTACAAATCAAAGCACCATCACCACCAAAACTCATCATATGACATTGGTTCCTCACACGCCTAACATCAACCCTACACCTTTGTTGAGTTTTAAGAAAAACTGGTTCACGAATAGAATAAAAAAAATGATCATTCTCTTCATCTTCAAAATCCATCCCAGATTTCCTTGCTAACTCCTCATATGTTGGGTACATGGGATCCTATTATTGAAAAATATAAATGCAAACAATCAATGAAAGCTAGAAATGTTGAAACCTGATTCATACATAAAAGAAGTTGACCGTCAATAAAAAGTACAAATAAAAAGCATACCATTACTCCATCAAATAGTGAACGCACTTGAGTATAACGAAATTTAACCTCACAAGCCCAATGTAAAGAGGTTGGGCATTTCCCTACATACTTAAATGGGCATTTGAATCTATCAGCAATGGAAGAGAATGCTTCCAATATCCAGGCCTATAAAATACACATAAAACATGTTGATTTTTAAAAAAGTGATGACATTTATATATAGTTAGTGATGAACAAAAAGGAATAAAAACATCACCTGAAATGCTAGAGGATATCCAAACAACTCATGTACACCTCTAGGATGAATCCAGACTCAATAGAAGAAGACACCCTTCTCAACCCTTTTAACAACCGGCAATAACATCCACCCTAAATAGCTATTCTTGAGCTGCTGAAAGACAGATGCTGACAACCCCTGATTAATATCATCACAAACATCGGGATAGGAAAAGATATTAGCTCGAGCCTTAAATCTTTCCTCCAAAGGTATCCAATACTCCATTCTACAAAACAGAGATATGCCCCACAAAAAAAAAGGGACAAACAAAAGAAGCATATACTCAGGTCGAATTGAGATTTATAAGATTCCAGGTCCAAAACAATGGAAACTACACATATTAGAAGACATTAAAAAGCATAAAAATACGTTAAAATCGAATTCAACAATACAAAACACACCCGTTACTAAACCGGACAACCCCTAAAAAAGAGAAGTAGAAATCTATAAGGAATCGCCATGAAAGTACACTAATCTTGATTGTTCTGTGCTTGATTCAGACATTATTAGTTTGCAGACGAACACAATGATCAAGAGCAAGCAGGAAGACAATGATCAACTGAAATGAAGACGAAAATAGAGAGAAAGAAACAAGTCGTTGGAACACACAGGGAAATGAAAAAGGAAGAAGATGTATCGTACAAAGTAACTGACTTAATTAGGAAATTACCGTATTTTTTTCTCAATGAATCGATACTCTTGAATATAGGAAAGTATTTTAAAAATAATTTAAAGAAATCCCCTTTTTTAGCAATAAAGAATTCCACTTAATTATTTTAACATGTTCAGTTGTAAAATCACTATTTCCCATTTAATATAGAGACTTAATGTGATGTTTATTAGCAAGTGAAAGTTAAAAAGGAAACGAGGAAGTGACAAGTCTATGTCTCAAATTTTGAATTGTTTAGATTCCCATAAATGACGATCGAAGGGAATTCCAATTTGCAATTTGTAGTCTAAATATTTTTTTTTATTAACTAATAATTTGAGATCAGGTAGGCCAGATTTTCGAGAGGTCGACGAATCGACATACGAAAACTATCTAAACATACAATAAGAATAGAAAGAGGTGCTACGAAACAAGCAGAAATAACTTTACAACAAGAACGATATAAGAAGAAGTACTCCCAAAAGTTGTGGACGATAGCGAAGAACAAAGGCAAACACCATCGAACAGTAGCACCGCAGACCAGCGGTACAGTAAGAATCTATATCATGTGGAAAGTGTAGGCGAAACTATTAGGAAGCTCCTTTCCGGCTACGAAGTCGGCCTAAAAGCACCACCCTAGTTAATCCCGACTCCAGAACGTACTCCTCCAATAAAGCAGAAAACCTCCTAAATATATAATTGTATGGAATGGATTATGGAACCCAATGAAGGAAAAAAAAAAAAGCTGAAAAGAATAAGTTTTTGGAATCCTTTTTCGAGTTTTACATACAAGAATTTACCCCACACCCAAAAAAAAAACAGTAAACGAGGATCAATATCTATAGGCAAAAGCTTTTAAAAAAAAATAACAATAATATAGTTTTTTTTTTGAGAAAATTGGATGGATTACAATTTTTTTAAAGTTTTTTTACTAACTATACTCCTTGAGTTTTCTTTTACGTAACTGTACTTTTTTTAGATGGAGATTACTTTTATACCCTTAGACTATCCACAATGGTTTTGTCTATAATGTATACATTTGCCCAAGGTGTGTAAAAATATACCTTACTTTTTGATATTTTGCTCCAATGTTCAAATGTGCATTTTTTACCCACCATTCAAATACAATTAATTTAAAACAAAAAAGAAAACAAAAATCATAAAAAACCCACCAATAAAGTTGTCTTGCTTTTTGAAAAAAGTTTTTGCACATGGGGTAGGTGATGTGCTCAAATTTGCACATTACATGCTCAAATATGCACATTTGCACACCCCAAAAGCAACCAATGGAGCTAAAAAATGTCAAAAAAATGCACATTTAGACATTTGCACACAACCATTGGAGTTAGTCTTACAATCAAATTTTATCATTTTAAAAAGTAAAAATATTTAAAAAAAAACAAATTCTATCCTTTTAAAAAGTAAACGGTTAAATTTTTGTATAAGATTTGATAGATGAAGATATATATTTTTCTCAACGTGGAATTGATTAAGGTTTTAAGTTACTCTTGAATCTTCAAATTATTTGCTTAGAATTGTTTATTGACGGTTGTATTTTACAAACTCTAATTCATGTATGTGGTCGATTCTTGTAAGACAACATCATTCTTGTATTACAATATTATTTATGTAATAAAATAGCGTTCTCGTTACAAAATCATATAATACAATCTCATTCTTGTGTTACAATAACATTCATCTAATACAAAATTATTCTTATATTACAATAACGTTCATGTAATATAAGATTGTAACAACGTTCCTGTATTGTTAATCATCAACCAACCTTGCGTAATCAAACTCATGTAATACAAGATTTCATGTACTAAGTGAATTCCTGTAATGAACGGAGTCTTGTACCTATTACTATATCCATAATTGAATTGTGGAGTTGAGTTATAAGAAATCACCTAAATGAATCGATTATTGTAACAATATGTAGCGATTATTGTAACCTACAATTATTGTAATCATAGATAACGATTATTGTAGCCTAAAATTATTGTAACCAAATAAGCGTTGCATCAAATCACAATAAGCGATTAATGTGAATCTGTTTTTAAATGAAATCATAGAAAAATTCCTAGTTGAAGGAAGCGTTGCATCTAATTATACATGAATCACGACATAAATCACAAGCAATTCATCAACCTTTGTTGACCTCATAACCGATTCATTAAAGACAAATTTGATGAGTTTTCAAATTATTGAAACCATGGAAGTCATAGTAGCAATCACTTGAATAAATAACATAAAACCAACCGTCAATATCTTCACAAGCAATACTCGTGCGTGCTTGAAGGGAGGTGCGTCTACGAACATTCCTTGAAAGAGGAGCCTCAATTAATTGTAGAAGCGTCAATGAAATGAGAATTAATTAGGGATATGAATATTTGTTGTTACAATTAAATGGGCAAATATGTGATTAACAAAATAAAATAATAATAGAGTTTCAGCTTACATGGGAAGTTAAGAAAAACAGAAGAAAGTAGAAGATTTTCTTGAAAGGGGAAAAGTATAAATGCGAATCAAATTCACGTGTAAAAGATGGAATGCCTTGGCCACCCTTTGATTGTTTTTTTTTGGTCAACAAGGGGGCTAGTGCCCTGTGTTATTTATATTGGATTAAAGAGCAACAGTGTTCGAACCATAGGACATATCCTTGGTCACCAGTGGAATAATAGACAGGGGAGGAACATCAACTAATCCTACCACGTTCACATCTTCAGGGGCATCATGGGCCATCTTTGCAAGAGCATCGGCTACCATGTTTGCCTTGCGGTCAATCTGGTGGACTTCTATACTCCAACCGGCCCTGCTGAGCATGTGGCGACATTGCTGTATCAGGAGCATATTCGCGTGGGCTTCCGGAGGTTCTTCCGTGAGCAGTTTTCGGACTCTCGCGGAGTCTGTCTCAATCTGGACGCATCGATGAGGCAGGGTGTGACACAACCGCATCCCATGGAGCGTCGCGAACAGTTCCGCCCGGAGCGCTGTGCAGATCCCCAGTTTGACGTGGAACCCCTGAAGGAATGCACCATTACTGTCACGTAGGGCGCCTCCACAGCTAGCTCGTCCCGGGTTACCCCGTGATGAGCCGTCGACATTAAGTTTAACCCAGTCACGAGGGTGTTGGAACACAATTGAGGATCAAGGTCTAAAACAGAACACACACAAATCAGTTTCTGATCAACAGATAAACCCAGAAACTGCACAGATGCACGAGCAGCAGTTTTCACAATCGCCTACCTCCTTTGATTGAATTGAACACTGATTACATACTCCTTACACTTCATAACTGCAACACCCACTACCTTAAGCACTACTTTACTTAGACTTAACTGCATAACTGCAGCTACACAACACATGTGAATACAGACTCCCTAACTGTCAACAAACAGTTAGTCCTACATTACATTCTAAACTTAACACAACATAAGAACTTGAATTACATTTAACACCTCCTCTTAATTCAAGTTTCTCATTCCAATCCTATTCAGAAAGAAATGATGCTTTGCATAATTCAAAGACTTAGTAAACATGTCTGCATTTTGCTCATTGGTTCCACAAAACCTGAGCACAACCTTCTCCTTTGCCACAAGCTCTCGGATAAAATGATGCTGAACTTCAATATGTTTTGTTCTGGCATGAAAAACAGGATTTCTGGTCATAGCAATGGCTGATTTGCTGTCACACCAAATCTCAGTAGCCTTTGCTTGCTTGCACCCAACATCAGACAATAACTTTGCCAGCCATAAGGCTTGCCTTGCAGCAGCACCAGCTGCAACATACTCTGCCTCTGCAGAGGATAGAGCTATGGTGTCTTGTTTCTTCGAGCTCCAAGTGACAGCTCCTGATCCAAGCCCAAACACAGAGCCTGATGTGCTTTTCCTGTCATACAAACATCCTGCCCAGTCACTATCTGTGTGACCAACTAGCTTGAACTCTTTCACATTTTCATACCATAATCCAAGCTTTGGAGTGCCAGCAACATACTTCAGTATCCTCCTTGCTGCTCCTAACTGTTGCTTGGTAGGATCATGCATATATCTGGACACTACACTCACACAATAGGCTATGTCAGGCCTTGTGTGTGTGAGATAGTTTAACCCTCCTACCAGACTTCTGTAAAGCTTCACATCAGCTTTTCCAGTGCCATCAACCTTTTGCAACTTCTCATTCATGTTCATAGGAGTTTGAGCAATCTCACATCCCTCCATGTTGAACTTCTTTAACAGATCCTTGGCATATTTTTCTTGACACAAGAAAATGCCATCTTCCTTTTGCTTCACTTCCAAACCCAGGAAGTATTGTAGAAGATCCAAATCTGTCATCTCGAATTTGCTCATCATAGCATCCTTAAACTGTTTCAACATCTTCTCTGAATTGCTGAAATAGATGATATCATCCACATATAGACATACCACTATGAACTCATCCTTGTTCCTCCTCTTGACATACAAGGTAGGTTCATTTTCACTTCTTTCAAACTGATTTTCCAGAAAGAACATGTCTATTTTACTGTACCAGGCTCTAGGAGCTTGCTTCAAGCTCTAGTGGCAAGATTGTCATAATTTCAGAATCAGTGCTTAAACCATCCACAACCAGAGGTTGACTTGCATTGTCCCTAGCTGTATCACCTTCCCATTTCCACTCACTTTCTTCATCAAAAACCACATTCCTACTTATGACAATCTTGCCACTTGTAGGATTATACAGCTTATATGCTTTTGACTGCAAAGCATATCCTATAAACACACATTTCTCAGCCTTGTCATCAAGCTTCTGCCTTTGATTCACTAATGCATATGCAATGCATCCAAACACTCTTAAATGGCTCACTCCTGGCTTCTCTCCTCTCCACACTTCATGTGGAGTCATGCCTTGCACAGCTTTAGTTGGTGAGATGTTCAGCAAGTACACAGCTGTTGCAACAGCTTCACACCAAAATGTGTTAGGTACTTTCTTTGCCTTCATCATACTTCGTGCCATCTCTACCACTGTTCTATTCTTCCTCTCAGCCACTCCATTTTGCTCAGGAGTGTAGGGTGCAGTCATTTCTCTTCTAATTCCATGCTCATCACAGAATCTACAGAATTCAGTTGAAAGAAATTCTCCACCTCTGTCTGTTCTCAGTGCTTTCACTTTCTTTCCCAACTGATTCTCAGCAAATGTCTTAAACTTCTTGAAGTTCTCAAAGGCCTCTGATTTAAGCCTTAAGAATGCCACCCAGCTCAGCCTGCTAAAATCGTCTGTAATAAGAAGAAAGTATCTACTTCCTCCCATTGACTCAACCTGCATTGGACCACATAGATCTGCATGAAGTAGCTCCAAGCACTCACTTGCTCTCCAGGCTACACTACTGGGAAATGACCCTTTGAACTGTTTTCCATAGACACACCCTTCACAAAACTCTAATTCATCAATTCTAGGCAACCCATGCACCATACTCTTAGTGCTCAACATCTTCATACTCTGAACATTGAGATGACCATATCTCTGGTGCCATAGCTGTGCTTCATCACTTGCCTTAGCAGTCATTGCACTGCTCATGTTTGAGGCAAGATCAAGTGGGAACATCCTGTTCTTAGTCATTGACACACTGACTATAGTCTGGCCACTTTTCTTCTCTCTAATTACACACAAATCATCATCAAACAAAAGAGAATAACCTGTTTGCTGTAACTGCCCAACACTTAGCAAATTGTGAGCTAAACCTGGTACAAACTGCACATCAGTCAACACTTTCTCACTACCTTGCACAGTCTTGATTGCAACAGTTCCTTTTCCTTCAACTTGCAATAGCTTGTCATCACCAAGTCTCACTCTACTCTTCTTTGACTCATCAAGCTCTTTGAATAACTTCCTAGAGCTAGACATATGGTTAGAACATCCACTGTCTAGATACCACATGTCCTTCATAGAATCTGCTGTTGAGGTTAAGGCCATGAACAGCCTGTCCTCATTCCCCACATTTTCAGAGTAGTTTGCAGGTTTTCCTTCATTCTCTTGCTTGTCCCAACACTGAATTTCCTTGTGGCCATATCTTTTACAGTAGTAACATTTGATGTTACTCTTATAAGATCTTGAATCACTGCCTTGTCCTCGGCCAGATTCCCTACCTTGATCTCTTCCTTGATCACTGCCTTGGCCCCTTCCTTGGCCATTTGAACCTCCTCTTACTTGACCTCTACCACCACGTCCTCTCCAACTCCCTCTACCTCTACCTCTGTAGCCACTTCTGTGACCTCCTCTACTAGAAGAGCTGTCACCCTTACCCTTGGAAGTTTCTTCCTTGACCTGAAGCAACTTCTCATCTTTAGCTTCACTGCCTCTACTGAGCCTATCCTCGTGAGCTTGTAGTGAACTGGCTAACTCTTCAAACCTGTAGATAGAGAGATCTTTGGACTCTTCTATTGCAGCCACAACATGATCATACTTCTTTGTGAGACTTCTGAGCACCTTACTCACAACCTTCTCTGTGCTCACTTCTTCACCATAAGTTCTCATATGGTTCACCAACCCTGACACACGAGATAAGAAAGCTTGAACTGTCTCTTTCTCCTGCATATTCAAGGTTTCAAAGTCTTTTCTGAGAGCCTGTAGCTTCACAGTTATGACCTTCTTGTCACCCATATACTCTTGCTTGAGAACTTCCCATGCTTGGTGAGATGTTGTTGATGCTGCAATTCTTGGAAAGATTTCATCATCTAAGGCCGACTGAATCATAAACAAGGCCTTAGAATCTTTCTTTCTTTTCTCCCTCAACTGTTGGTCTGGCTCTGCAGGTTCTGCATCCTCAAAACCTTGATCCACAAGACTCCAAATCTCTTGAGATTTGAAGAGAGTAGTCATTTTTAGACTCCAAAAATGATAATTACTCCCTTTAAACATTGGCAATTGTGGATTGCCAACATTTCCACTTCCATTGTTCTGCATTTTGATCAAGATACAATGAAGTGTTCACTCTTGTGTTTCCCTTTGTGTTTATGAACTCACACCACTCTTTCCCTGGACAGAACCCGAGTGCAAATCACCTTGTTTGCTCTGATACCAATTGTTGGAACACAATTGAGGATCAAGGTCTAAAACAGAACACACACAAATCAGTTTCTGATCAACAGATAAACCCAGAAACTGCACAGATGCACGAGCAGCAGTTTTCACAATCGCCTACCTCCTTTGATTGAATTGAACACTGATTACATACTCCTTACACTTCATAACTGCAACACCCACTACCTTAAGCACTACTTTACTTAGACTTAACTGCATAACTGCAGCTACACAACACATGTGAATACAGACTCCCTAACTGTCAACAAACAGTTAGTCCTACATTACATTCTAAACTTAACACAACATAAGAACTTGAATTACATTTAACAGAGGGGGGGGGGGGGGCAGTCCACTCAATCCGCCGTGGAGGGTTGCTGGGTGGGGGAAGTCTCAGCACATACTTGCTCCAGGACTGCTCGAATAGTGCCCCCATGGTGAAAGCTCTAGTGACCACGGCTGCCATGTCTTCGGCAATTCCTCTAAAAACTTGATTATTCCTCCTTTTCCAAATGAACCAGACAAGATATCCGAAGAAGGTGCTTCTGGAATCGGATATTGATAAATTGCGGTCTAGCCATCCCCTCATATCAAGTGTGAAAAATTGGCTCGGCAGAGTATGTCTGTACAACCGAGTCCAAGCCGCTTTGATGTCTGCGCAATCTCGCAAGACATGTAGCCCTTTTTCTTCCTCTCCACAAAAAGAGCAAGCTGTGGAATTGGTGAGATTCCGCCGAAATCGAGTAGAGTTGCACAAGATGCTATCTTTGGCCGCTAGATACATGAACTGTCGTATCCGCTGTTGAACTGGGGCTCGCCAGATTGTCCTCCAATTGAAATCGGAGTGATGAGACACCGGGAGAGCAAGCTGGTAGGCCGAGCTCGTGGTGAAGGTTGATGAGGAAGAGTATCCCCAGCAGTAGCTGTCCTCCTCAGCCTCGTCTGAAGAGATGGGGTGTGCTTTCAGAAGCAAAGTCATAGTGTCCGTGAGGTACGGTTGCAAGGTAGCCCAGTCCCAATCCGAGACATTCCAAAGCTCTGCTACTGTTGCACCTAGTAACGGTTCCGGAACCGGCACCGCTGCCATGTCGACAAGTAGCTTGTCTCCTAACCACAGGTGCAACCAGAAGAGAATTCTGTTCCCGCACCCGGGGGAGTGTTTGATTCCTTTCATCAGCAGTTTTGCCCCATGTAAAATCCCTTTCCACGAGTAGGAAAAACACCCTGTTGGTTGAAACATGTCAACATCCCTCCGATCATTACAGTACTTCCCTCTGATGACTTTCGCCCATAGAACTTCCGTCTCTTGAAGGATTTTCCAACTAATCTTGGCCAAATTGGCTTGATTAACTTCATCCATTCTCCTGACCCCAGGCCCGCCTGAAGCAATTGGAGCTGTAACCGTTTCCCATGGCAGTAGGTGGATCTTACGACCCTCTTCCGTCGATCCCCATATGAAGCCGCGGACTTTCTTATCGATGTCTTGGCAAATCCCTTTCGGAACTAGGGATGTTTGCATCACGTACATAGGTAAGCTTGTGAGTACAACCTTTGCTAAGGTGACTCGACCCGCCAGAGAGAGTGATTTAGCTTGCCACCCTCGAAGTCGGCTTGTGACTTTGTCCAGTAGGCCCTGAAACTTACCTGTCGTTCTCCTTCCAGTCATTGTCGGAACACCCAGGTGAGTTCCCAGATCATCCGTCATTTTTATGTTCAGATTATTGCTGATTGCAATGCTGGTTTCTTCCGAAACATACCGAGAGAACATCATGCTGCTCTTCCTATTATTCACCCTCTCTCCCGAAGCATCGCAGAACCTTCCTAGACAGCTTTGTATGACCGACACTTGATCGACGGTGGCTTCGGCGAACAGTAGTAAATCGTCTGCAAAAAACAAGTGGGAGATCGGGCCACCCTTTGATTGTAATTGTAAACCAAATAAATGAGACTCTGAGGTTCCAACTTCGAAACTATACAACGGTTTACAAGCCCGTCCCATTAAAAACAAAATAAAAGGTAACATTTAAAAAAAACTAATAAAAAAATTATTTATCTATATAATACCTTAATTTAGAAGACTTTTGATGATGTGTCAACACCTCCTTAATTTAAGGTTTTTCAACTAATCACAATTTTCTCTTATTATTTCTTTTTTTTTTCGTTTCATCTCTTTCATACATTTACATTTTTTCTCTTTTATTTTTTACTCATTTACTAACAATCTATATCTATATAATACCTTAATTTAGAAGGCTTTTGATGATGTGTCAACACCTCCTTAATTTTAGGTTTTTTAACTAATCACAATTCTCTCTCTTTTTTTTTTTTTGTTTCATCTCTTTCATACATTTACATTTTTTCTCTTTTATTTTTTACTCATTTACTAACAATTGGTTTTAATTCAAAACATTGAATTAAATCTAATGATTCTAATGTCTACTATTAATATATACAACAACGACAACAACAACAACAACAACAACAACAACAACAACAACAACAACAACAACAACAACAACAACAACAACAACAACAACAAAAATAATAATCATCTATATCAATCTAATATCTATACATAAAAGCCTCTTTGATGAAGCCTAACTTTATGGTAAATAATTTTACCATTTTCTTAATGATTTCAAGTCTACCTTCATTATTTTATCTTAACTTAATATTTTATAATATTAATTTATTATGTTATTAAAATTTTATTTATTAAAAATCGTGCCATGGCGCGGGAATTGTACTAGTTTATTCATTAAATTAAGAGTTTTTTTGTTAATAAAAAGTATGCATATAAAAAAAATTAGCTTGTCTAACCCTTCAAATTTTAATTTTTTATTCCGTGCTTGACTATTTAATAGAAATTTATAAATCTTTGAAAGATTTCCAAATTTAATTTGAATCTGTTTTTTTTTTTTTTTTTTTTTTACAGTAGGCAAACAGTCGGAGCTGCCACTATAACAGTAGCACTATTCCCGGATCATCCCTAAGGACGATGTTACAAAGCTCCCTATGATAGGGGATAGAACCTAAATTACAGATAATACCATTCCTGGCAATATAATCTGCTGACATGTTAGCTTCTCTGTAAATATGATGCACCTCAGCGGACTCAAACTCGGATAGAATGATAGAGATTTCCTCTACTTGCCTCATGAATTCCCAGCTCAGACTCCTTTGCTTCGCTATTGACTTAACCAAGACTTGGTTATCACTTTCCAACATGATCTTCATTAATCCCAATTCCTTAGCTCTCTTTAATCCTAGCAGGACAGCTTCTGCCTCCGTTTGGATGATTGAACAATCACCTATTTCCTTGAAAAAGACATCAATAATACGACCTTCGGAATCCCTAATGATTCCCCCTATCTGGCACTTACCAGAAAGGTTAACAGAACCATCTACATTAATCTTGTAGATAGCACTAGGAGGCCTCCTCCATTTAGCAGTGTCCCTTCTATTTTGAATACTTTTGGCCTTCTTTGGACGACCTAATCCTTCCCTCCAATCACGAAGAGTTTGAATAATCTTCCTTACAATAAAGATTATCTCTGGTGGTTGTTTGAGCTTAAAAATCCGCTCATTCCTAGTTTCCCAAATGGAGTGCCAAATACATATAAGCTCTTTGAAATTTTTGTTAGCCAAGTTAAGAGAATCCAGCTTAGTGTGTAAGGAGGTAACATTATTTAGTTCGGGGAAGAACATACCAGTATTTTGCTCAAAGAGAGCAATGATTTCTCTAGTGAAGTTGCATTTTGTGAAGAGGTGGGTGGCATCTTCTTCATCCTGGTTGCATAGAGAGCATTAACTCGGGACTCTGTTGAAATACATGTTTAGTCGAGCTGCCGTCGGAAGTCCATCAATCGCAAGTTTCCACAGAAAGTTTTTAGTCCTCGGTGGTAGAGGCAACTTCCAAATCCATCTATACCTGTCCGGACCAGTGGTGTTGTTAGGGAGTAGTTTCCTAGCTGATTTAGTGGTGAATTCTCCAGTGTTCTCCGGAGTCCAGATTAATTTGTCCTGGGATTGATGTAGTGGGATTCTTATCAAAAGGATTTTTTGAACAATATTAGTAGGGAGCAGTTGTCGTAGGTAGTTCACATCCCAGGTTTTCGAATTAGTTATAAGATCCTTAACCTTTAGGGTGCATTCGTTATTTACCACAAACTGGGACAAGTTTGTTCCCGGGATCCAAGGATCATTCCAAACATTAATTTTAGAACCATCGCCTATTGACCATAGAATGCCTTTTTCAAAAGTTTCCCTAAGGGATAGGAGTATGGCAAATTGCCAAGAAGTGTTCTGTCTGCTAAAGTCTTTGATACTGGTTTGGTTTAGATATTTTTCCTTGATGATAGTCACCCAAGGATTGCTATCATTGTTGTAAAGTTTCCATAAAAGTTTCATTTGGAGACAACTGTTAAGGTCTTCCGCTTTTCTGAGCCCCATTCCTCCTTGTGACTTAGGCTTGCAAATTTGATCCCAACCAATAAGGGGGATATACCTATCAGTTGAAGATTTGTTCCAAAATAAGTTTCTGTTTATTTGATCAATTTGGTTTAGAATTCCTTTTGGAAGAAGAAAATTCTGCATAAGATAATTGGTCTTCGAGCTTAAATTTGATTGAATAAGAACAACTCGTCCAGCTTGTGAGAGACTAGATGATTTCCATTTTGTTAGTTGTTTCCTTAGGTTATCCACAGCTTCATTTAAGACACAATTTTTAATTCGACCACTAACAATAGGAATGCCCAGATATTTTTCCATGCTTTTTGCAATGGGGATACCCATATGGGTGGATAGATCCCTTGCAAGATTAGGATTTACATTTTTTGAGCATTGTAAAGAACTTTTATTATAGTTTATTGTCAAACCAGAAAGGTTAGAAAATCCATTTATAATGTTCTGGATCGTGTTCAGGCTAGTATGTGCTGCTTTTGAGAAAATAATAGTGTCATCCGCAAAAGTTAGAAAAGGAATGGGGGTACCAAACTTTTTGAACCTGAAACCTATCAGAGCATCATCAAGTAAGGCCTCCTTGTAGAGTTCACGGGATAATCCCTCCATAACAAGAACAAAGATGTAAGGAGCAAGAGGATCACCTTGTCGTATACCCCTGTTTGGTTTGAAAGTTGGCCCCGGTGTATTATTAACTAAGACAGAGAAGGTGGTAGTTGTTATGCATTTCATGACCCAGTTGATCCAGGTTTGGTGAAAGCCAAACCGAATCAGGACTGCTTGAATATAGGACCAATTTATCTTGTCATAAGCCTTTTCCATGTCTAGCTTTAAGGCCTTCCATCCTTGTTTACCTTTCCGGTTGTGAAAGGAATGGAAAATTTCATGGGCTATTAGAGTATTATCTCTTATCGATCTGCCTTCCACAAAGGCTCCTTGAAAAGGGTTTATGAGTTTAGGAAGTATTTTCTTAAGGCGATTTGCCAGGATCTTGGAAATAACCTTATAAACAGTGTTACATAGGCTAATAGGTCGATAGTGATTAATAGTAGATGGATTATCCGTTTTTGGGATTAAAGCGATGAAGGTTTGATTTATATCAGATAGCATATGACCAGAGTGGAAAAAGGCTTTGATTACTTTACAGAAGGAATAGCCAATTATATTCCAATATTTGGTATAGAATTATGGAGGGAAACCATCAGGCCCTGGTGTTTTATCTTGAGCCATGCTTTGAACTATGAGTTTGATCTCAGCATCCGAAGAAATGGCAATGAGATCAGTATTTTCAGCATGTGAGATCTGAGTTTGGATGTTCCAAACTTGATCCGGAGAGATATGTTTTTGGTTTTGCCCTATAAAACGATCTGACATTTCAGTTGAAATATGATCAAGAATGAGCTCCTGATCCGTCAAAATGGTATTATTTTTGGTAGTGAAGGATCTGGTGGTTCTTTTGAAATTCCTGATTCTAGCTGTGATTTGGAAGAACTTTGTGTTTCTGTCACCTAATTGTAAGTGTTCGCTCTTAGCTCTCTGTTTCCAGAAATTATAGTTGTATTGTAGGAGTCTATATCTTTTATGTTCAAGCCTGTTGAGTTTGAGCTCTTCAGCTGAAGAGATAGAACCCCAAGGCAACTTATCTTGCAGAGATTTAATCCGATTTTCAATCTCAGAAAGCTGTTTATTAATGTTGTTGGGATGAGCTTTACACCAAGATTTGATTCTTCTTTTGAGAAGCCTTTGTTTCTGCATAAACTTATAACCATAAGAACCTTTTTAACTTGAAGGACCAAACATTCTTGATCATAGAATCTATTATCTTATTTGAGGTCCAGGCCATTTCAAACCTAAAGGGGGAGCCAGTTCTGTTTCTCTTAATACCAAGCTCAAGGGAAATTGGACATTGATCAGATTTTGCAAAGGAGTGATGCTTAGTACAAAGATCTGGAAACCAAGTAAGGATTTGCTGATGAACTAATATTCTATCTAGCCTTTCATATGTATTGTTTTGATTATTAGAACTTCTTCTCCAAGTGAATGGAGAGCCAGTAAAGGGGAGAGTGTGAAGATCAAGATCTTCTTTAATAGTTCTAAGTCTTCTGAATCTATAACTAGTGGGATTGACCCCTCCAACCTTATCAGTTGCAGCTTCTATATCATTAAGGTCACCAATGATCATGATAGGTAGATTAAATTTAGTAATAGAGTTTTTGAAGTGATGCCAGAATGAATCCTTTTCATTTTCTACAGAGGGAGCATATACAAAGGCAATTAGCAAGTCATGGTTTTCTATGGAGCATTTAAACAAAATGAATCTAGGATCTTGATCAAGAATAATACTAACCTCTATGAATTTGTTTTTCATAAGCAACCAGAGACCACCTTTCCTTCCAGTTGAACTGATGGTGATGACCTTATGGAATCCAGTCATCCTTAGTTGAGCATCAGTTGGAGGAGCATCTGTTTTTGTTTCAGAGAGTGCTGTCATATCCAAGTTGTTAGAATGTCTAAGCTGATTTAGCTCTTGCCACAGAAGCGGCTTCCTTACCCCCCTAACATTCCAGTAGGCAATATTAATCATAGATGGATTTATATAAGAGCACCAAATGCTTATTTATTTATTGATAATCAGCTTTTATGTTACAAGAGGTTCTACCTTGTACAACCAAGATTACACAATGGAAAGAACAACATTTTGTATCCATTTTCAGAATCAAATTAATGATGCTTATGGCTAAGGTTGTCTTACTCGTACTAGTTCCTTGTCCAGCCTTCATTTCACTCCAATCCTTGCATTGCTTGGCCATTTCCATAAGTGCTGTGAATCTCATACAAATTGCAGGAGATGTATCTGTGATCAAAGATTTTTTATAATGGTTGGTTTCTGAGGTTTTGTTTTGAGATTTGGGGTAGCTAACCACCACATGAATACACAAGTAATCAGTGGGGATGTGCTGGAGTTTTGAAGTAAGATAAAGGTCCATACCTGGCACATACATTCGGAGCATCCCTAACTTCCAGCAACAGTACCTATAACCTGACCGGCTGTTCATATATGTATTCCTTTAGGCCTTGTTAGGAGGCTGCCGTTTGCTCCAGTTCCATTCTTTTTTCTTCTTCGGACAGTTTGAGCTGCAATTTTTGCTTGTGGCAAAGGTTTTAACCGAGTGGTTACAATGGTTGTTGTAATGATTGTTGTTTGTAAGATGGTTGTTTTTGCTTCTCCCCACACCCATTCTAAAACAGAATTCGGTGGGGTTAGGCAGGATTGTTTTGGAGAAGGGAGTCAGAACCATACCTTTCCACTAATGACAGTTTTCACTCCTGTAATTTGTTTTGAATTGCACATCCTTAGCCTCATTAGATTCATCATGCTGATGTATTTTGGCATCATGTTTAGTGTTGTCCCTTTCATGTAGTGTATCTTCTGTGTCAGTTTTACAGTATTGATGAAGGGAGAGGGCCATTCTTGCACCAAAGTCATCTTCCTTGCATATGGTAAGAGCCACCAAAACTCTCTTCTTCTTCTTCACTTGAGACCTACTAGTCCACAAAACTCGGACCAACATATAATAATTTCTAGAGGTAGCATTAGAATACTTAAGATTACATCATGGATTCTCAAACAGATGGGGAAGACATGAGCAAACCAGTACAATACCACCATTAGAGATCATACTGAAATATTTAAACTCATACACCTGGAAACTAGTACTAGGATCAGAAGTAGCACCATACACCAGAGAATCGCATCTCATCGCATTGTGCAAATTATTAGTATTGGTAAAACTAATCTTAAGAATGAAGTACAGCTCATCGCGAGGATCATTATGATACATGCAGAAGCAATTAAGGAGTAATCTAGTCCCTTTAGATATAAATTCACATAATAGGAAGTTTAAGGTTTTTTTGGGATACATACTTTGTTGAATCTGTTAATAAGTCTTGAATTTGGGCTTATTATCTGTTTTGAATTTCTATAGTTTGACTATGGTTTCATGAGTCCCTATATATACTCATGAAACGCCACAATTTGAAACCCTAGTTTCTTCTAAGCCTTTATAATAAAGAACTTTATTCCTATACAAGTGGACATAGGTAACACACCGTTGTCGAACCATGTTAAATCTGTATGTCTTTCTTTGTTTGTTTATCGTTCTCGTTACAACAAATTGGTATCAGAGCCATGTTGTGATTTCCGTCGAGAATGATGTCTTATTGGAAGAAACTCTTTCAGTCCGTGGCAGATAAAGATGCGAATTTTGCTTAAGCAACAAGGTTTATGGGGGCGTTAACAACCGACAAGAGATACAACCACTGATGAGTACGACCTTCTAGAGGAGAATGCTCATTCGACGATCATGTTGTGTCTCGCAGACGATGTCTTAACAGAGGTTGTTGATCAGGAAACCGTTGACGGCTTGTGGATGAAATTGGAGAGTTTATACATGTCAAAGTCTTTGACGAAAGAAATGCAACTCAAGTATCATCTTGATCAACTTAACACGTTATTACTCGAGTTACGTAATATTGATGTTAAGATGGAGGACGAAGATGTTGCCCTAATTCTGTTGGTATCTCTACATGCCACATATGAGAATTATTTTATTCAATCGTTTGTCTTTGAGAAGGATAGCATCATGTTGGAAGATGTTAGGTCATCATTCCACAACCGTTACAGATAATCAGGCTTTGGGCTTGTGGCCAAAGGATGTAAATATGAAGGTAGAAAGGGCAATAAGAAGAAGTAGCATCTGACGCAATCATGGAATTTCACCTGTACTTATTAACTCATCATGACGACAAAATATCTTAAAATACCTGCAAGCCTTAACCGTGAGGGGTGATGATCAGATTATGCGTTTATTAGTCCAAGCGATGAGGGTGGTACGTTTGGCTCACGGAGATTGAGCTGTTTAGTCGTCGTCTTTAGAGGAAGTCATGCGATGTTCTTATTCTAAGAACGTTCTTCTCCGATCAAAGACCTTAAGAACTTAACTTCGGGGGTTTTAGGTCAGGGAGATAATCAGATCTCTTCTACTTCTCTTTTGAATCGGATCCCTATCTTTGGGGTCGGAGGGGGTATTTATAGGGAGGCCAAGCGAGCAGCTGGCTGGCGACCTCGTGGTTTAACATGGGACACGTGTAATGCATGTCCTCGCGCCAGGGAACTAGGCAATACATGTGGCGCTTTTAGAGGAGAGGTGCTTGACCTAGCGAGCTGCTTGCTAGGACCCTGAAGAGCCACGAGGTATTTGTGGGACCCGCCCTGGCTTCTATGCAGGTTTATGCTAAGATCTTAGTCGCGAGAAAATATGGATCGAGGATTTTGGGGGTGTTAAGTTCGGTCAGGGTTCGACTGAGTACTCTACTCGCGATGAATCTTGTAGTGGGACCAGATGTCTTTTGCGTTGGGTGGCCTATTTATGACGTTATACCCTTGTTAATTAATATGCCTATTTTCTATGACATCGTCATATCTCCTCGTAACCGGATTGCGAGCAATATGTCGTTCGTGATTAGGTTTCGACAAACACGATGCTTCCCGCCAAATAGCTGGCTCATTGGATGGGCCTGGATTGGGCCTAACGTGTTTTGGGCCCATTTGAGGGGGTGACCCCACAGAGACCTATAAGTGAGGTTTTCGCCTTGGTCTCTTCATTTCACATTTCCGAACACAAGAAGAGAGAGAGAGAGAGAGAGAGAGAGAGAGAGAGAGAGAGAGAGAGATAATATAAGGGTTTTTTTTGCTTCTAGAGAAAAGAGATCGGATTTAGGTGGTGGTTCATTCTCCAGTCTTTCAAGCACGCTGGCGTTTGTCTTCCACTCTTCTCAAGTAAGTGTTCCTTGATCTTTCTTATGCCCAATCCAATTTCTAGGTTTGCGCTTGGTGGTGGAACCGTCCCATTCCCTCTTTTCTTCCTTGTTCTTTCCGTTATAATCGATTTTTATGGCGGAAATCTAAGTTATCCAGTGATAGTGCGACGGTCTTTGGTGGGATAGTGTTGTTCCCGGGTTTTTCGGGGACCTTCCGACGGTGGTGGGTGGATGAAACTCTTCGCCTCCCCCCTTTTTATTTTCCCAAAAGTGATTCTTCGAAAATCGAGAAACTTTACGGAGGAGACGAAAAGGCGTCTCTTTACCGTCATCCTTCGGGGGAGAATGTCTTTTCAATGCCCTCTCGAGAGGCGCGTGAGGCACCAACATGAACTTAGGAAGGGATTTTTTGGCGCCAAATTTGTTTAATCCCGATGTTGAAAAGGTCATTTCCCCTTGTTGATTTTCTCTTTCTTTGCGTCTTTTCCAGAGGATTTTCTTCTGGTCATAGCTTAAGATGTCGAACGAGAGTGATAGCTAGAATCGGAGTGTGGGTTACGAGCATGAGAAGGCTAGCTCCTCGCGAACTAGAACAAAAACTCTAGTAGATGTTGATTTGGAATCTACAACGACTCATGCCCTTCCTCTGCAAAATAAAAAGTCGCGTGGACGGTGGACTCATGGAGTGAAGAGAAAGGAAGTTAATCCTAGGGTTGATCAGAGCGCGAAAAGACGAAAAATGATCGGATCCATGAAACGTCCTTTGATAAGGGATGATCCTGAGTATTGTCATACTTCGGAGTCCATTAATGAACTGGGGAGAGGCGAGTTATCTCGCGTACAAAGAGAGAGCAAGAAACCTATCCACGTGGTTCCGGGTGATTTTGCCTTGCTTCTCTAAAAAAAAGCAGAGGTAGACAACTGTAGCTTCTGCAAAGGCTATGCTTCTGCCGCCCCTCCTCTTTTCCCAAAGATTTTCACGGAACACGTAACTCCAACCATAACTAAAACATTGGGAGACGAATCAATTCTCAAGGTTAAGCACTTAGAGGAGGTAGCTAAGCTTTATCTGTGGCCGGCCATGATAGAAATAGGCTTGGCTACCGGGAATGGGGGATGCTTGAACCCGTACAAAGATCACGTCGTCATCCACTTGGGAAGTTTTCTTCCGGGGTTCCGCCTTCCTCTTCCTCAGCTTTATTCAGAATTTTTAACACGCATAAACCAATGTCCGACCCAACTCGCTTTTAATGTGTGGATGTACCTTGCGGTCTATATCATGCGGTGTGCCGCTATCAAGCAGACACCGTCGTTGGACCATCTCTTTTCCGTTCTTTCCTTGAGACGTAGCGAGGGACTGGTGTCCGCTTCCCTATCTGGGAAAATAGTTGAGAGGTTGTCCAGCAACTCGGGATGGAGAAAGAAATGGTTCCTTGTTCGTGATTCAACAAAGACCTTTCTGAACTTTGTGACTCGACCTGACAACTAGTTTCCTCCCAAAGATAAAAATATTGCGATGGAAAGATGGAGGGTTGCGTTCGGGGAGGGGGTCGCGTCGACACGGAGTTACAGAAAAATCATAACTCCGGTTCGTCTAGAGATGGTCGGGCATATGGATATGGATGTTTTTCTGCAGAGGTAGCTTTGACTTGTTCTGAAGCAGGGAGGTGCGTGTCATTAACATCTGTTTTGTGCAGCTCAGTGTATCAAGTTTGCTCGTAAACTTCTTTGCCTCGTGCAGGGAGGTTGTACTTATCAGGTATTTTTTGTTGTGTAATTTGATATTTGTTGACCTCGTGGTAAACTTGGGTGGTTTGCGGTGCCTTTTGTTCTTTTTTCTTAATTTATAGAGATTATTATAAAAAGGTAAGAAAACCCAAGGTTTTTATTGCAGCTTATTTTTTTACAATGATGCCCACGATGCCAGTGGATATTCCAAGTGGAACTGCTCCTCGCGTGAGGGGTTTTACCCGGGGCATTGCCGTGGAGAGGCATTTATATAGGCTGGTAATTTCTATCATGTCATTTATTTTCCGATAAGACTTTTGAACTTTTCTGATGTGCTCGTTGTTGTCGCAACCTTTGCCATCCGTATACCGTGATTATGGTTATGAGGCACTTGGCTTTGTGCATTTATGGATGCGAGCTGATGAAGAATTCGTGGTGAGGGTGGAACCCTTAGGACCTAATAACTATTGATTTACTTCTGGGTGGCCCGAATTTGTTGTTTCGAATGAACTTCGAATTGGGATACGCTTGATCTTTGAGTATGACGGACACTCTTGTTTTGATGTTGTTGTTATGAATCACCGCCCTAATCAAAATGGTGACTTAGATTTTACGGTTCGGTGGTGAGTTTTATGCTCTTGCAACCTTTTGTGCGGTTATATCGCCACTTTTGTTGGATGATTTTGTCTGGTGTATAATAAATAAACCAACATGTTTATGCGACGCTGACTTTGTGGATTTGTCGCGAAGAGTGTATTGATGGAGTTTTAGTATTTCAATTATTGATACTTGCATTTGCTAGCGAAGAGGGGCTATTGAATACAATCTCCAGTATTTTTCAGACACAAGGGAATTTGAAGTCGAGTACTTGGTATTCCCTGGCGTCTTCCCCGCGAATAAGCGTCTTACTTAAGGCAATCGCCAACGTTCTTGGGTGTTAAAGAGATTGAATTGAGAATTGGGTAATCTCCGGCATACTCTATGCGAAGGAGATATATTAAAAGACACTATCCAGCGGTTTGGCACGCGAAGGAGATCGACCTGAGAATTAAGTAATCACCAGCGTATTCTATGCGAAGGAAGGACCTATTAAAAGGCAATCTCTAGCGTCTATGGATGCGAAGGAGATCAATTTGTGAATTAGGTAATCTCCAGCGTATTCTACGCGAAGGAGAAACCAATTACTAAACGATCTCTAGCGTTCTCGAACGTTTTAAGGGGACGGGGTTGAGGATTAGGTAATCTCCAGCGTATTCTATACGAAGGAGAGACATACTTAATAAATATTTTCCAGCATCCGAGGACGCTAAGGACTAGGGTCTAGGGTCTAGGGGTGTTCATAACCGGATACCCGACACGACACGGTTAATCGTGTCGGGTACCCGGTATAAATTAAATGTCAATTTTTTTTTTATAAAAATTAGTTTTGAGGTGAGGGTGAATCGAACCCTGACCATCCCACAATTGCCTCCAAAATTTCCAATTAATACTACCAACTGGGCAAGCGCTCATTTATGTCACAATTTCATCTTTTTCTTTCTTGCCATTAATGCAAAAAATTCAAATGGGTGGTTTTTTAACAGGGGAATCGAACCCCAGGCAACTTGAACTTTGTTATATTTTAAAGAATATATTCTACTAATCCTATAAAAAATATATATTTTAATTTAAAAAAACGGTTCGTGTCGGGTATCCGTCGGATACCCGACACGACACCCGACATGAATGACCCGACACGAAAAAAACACAAACCGAAAATGACACGAACCGGTGACTATCCGATAACGGGATTTGCCTGATCCGAACACGAACCGTTGATTTTCGTGTTTTACCGGTTCGTGTCATTTTTGTGTCGTGTCATTTTCGGTTTGTGTTTTTTCGTGCCGTATCGCCGTGTTTTGGTGTCGGGTCAGTCGTGTCAGATTTTTTGCACACCCCTACTAAGGACTTATTTGTCAATATCATCGTAAAGGGAATTACTGGCAATATGAACCTAGGAAGGGGTTCTTTATTGATAGCTCAAGCTACATTTGAAAGCATAAAGTAAAAACATTGTTTATCGAACTATCGCTGGATCTCAGTGGAAACCATTTGATGTTGGGCCATCGTATCCATCATCATAAATCTCTTCCTCGATGTCGTAGCCCTCCTTGTCCAGAAAATGGACTTCAAACCTTGCTTCACCAAGGTGGGTGAAAACTATTGACGTTTCCAACTCGAGGCCGTGTGTTTCGACAAAGTTTCTCCATCTGCGTGTCACCCAATGAGATCTATAACTGCCCCCTGTGATATGAACAGGGAAATCTTTGACGATGCTGGTGGATAAGAAGATTTGCTCGGGTACCTGGGGTTGGAAATGTTCACCGAAGCAGTATGGTAACATCATGCGTATGTATTGCTCGTCCCCCACTAGGTAGATATCAAAAATAAGGGGATTGTTTGGATTTTGATCCATGGTATTAGTTGTCATGTCTCTTGTTTTGCAAGCGTTTGTTTTTTGTAGACAAGGTAGTGCCTTTTATTTCTAGGAAATGCCTTTTTATAGTGGCATCGGGCGGTTTGGTCCGAATATTCTTGCGATAAATGACTGTTTTCGGATTTGAAAGGCTTCAGTGGACTTGGTCGAGTTTTGAAGAGATTCTTGCCATGTGTAATCCATGCAGAATATCCCGGGAAATCCCGATTTCAGACTTCCCTCCTGGTTCAACGCATGCAATAAATGCCTTTGCCGATTTTCAAGGTTTGCACAGCTTTGTTCTGTATATAAAAAGGGGCGGTGTTTGTAGCAATTTGTTTATCTATTTGTGGTTCATTATTGTTGCTTGGTAGAGAGATGGCGCCTCCCAACTCTGAGATGTGAGATTTTTACTGTTGTGTTGACGTTGAGGGGAGGCTCCATCGCTTGGTAAGATATCCATGTTCGTTGTGCTTTATATCTATTTGGGTTTGAATCCTTATGAAGTAATGCTCTTTTACTCGTAACCTCTCCCTTGTGCTTTTGAAAAGATGTATGGTCATGTTGTATCCGACCATGTTTGTTTAGTCTCATCAACTGGTCAAAACTTTCATGTTGGGGTTTCCAAGGATAGTTCAAATCGTTGGTGGTTGTCCGAAGGTTGGGGAAGATTTGCAACCAATAATGGTGTTCGAGTTGAAGCATTGATGGTGTTTTTTCAACCCGTGGGAGGGCATCGCTTCAAGACTCTCGTTCTCGATAGGGGTGGAAATGGGGCGGGTGTTGGGTGAAAATCATCAATCCATCACCCGCCCCGCGGGTTTTAATCTCCACCCGCCCCGCTCCATCACCCGCAAACTCTTCACCCGCATCCAACCCGTGCGGGTGAGCGGGTTATGCGGGTGATTATTGGATATCCAATAAGAATTATTAATAATTTTTAATTTAAAACATTAAATAAAATATGTCTTATAAATTAACGAATTCTAATATTTCAACAATACGTGAAAAATGTATAACTTATAAATCAATTCAATAATACGTGGAAATTGGAAAATGCATATATATTCAATCTAAATGAAATATATCTTCAATATGTGCTGGCTACAGGAAAAAACTTTGCAAAAAATTAAATAAGAACTTAGCAAAAAATTCAACAATTAAAAAATGCACAACCTATATTAATAAAAACAGGAAAGCTAAAACAACAGCAAAATCTGTTGGCTACAGAAAAAACAGCAAGTTCACATAGAAGAAAAACAGCAAACAGCAAACAGCAACCAAACAGCAAAAAAAACAGCAAACAACAACAACAAAAAAGCAAGCAAGCAAATAGATGAAATATGCAGCAGATTCTGGTGGAAAAAAAAACAGCAAGCTAAAGAAAGAAATCAAACAGCAAAAATCAGCAAGTTCACATATATAGAAAAAAAACAGCAAGCTAAAAAAACTTTTCATCAAATAAACTAAACAGCAAATTCATCCACCATGATCAAACAACAAACGAAACAGCAACTCCGCATCAAGTAGCACGTTGGAGGAAAAGAAAAGATAAGATACAACACTTTTTAAGGTTTTTTTAAGGGATAAAAAAGTAAAATTACATATTTAATTGGGTTAATGGATTCTTATTGGGTGGTTATTGGGGCGGGTTAATGGGGCGGGTTATGGAGCGGGTATTGGGTGAAAAATCATCATCCATACCCGCTCCGTCACCCACTTCATCCATCACTCGCATCATCCGTCACCCGTTTGTTGCGGGTTTTCATCTGCAAAAATATTGCGGGTGGAGCGGGTGAAATGGATATCCGTCACCCATTTCCGGCCCTAGTTCTCGAGGATGAGTAGGGCGTTATGGGGTTGCAATGATGGTGTAATCAGATCACTACTTTTATTCCGTGCTTTTGTTAATCCTAATTATGCAATTCGTTTTGTTTAATCGCGAGGGTTTATGTAATGATGTTTTTATTGAATAATTTTAAAACATGGCGTTCTGTTTGTTTCTGATCCGGATGTGACCTTTCTTGATGTGAAACGGGTGTTCTGGGTTGCAGAGATATGCTCTGAGATCTTGCCACTTGTTTGGCATGCAGCTGATTCTGAAAAGATTGCTTTGGACGGATGCCGATTCTTCTCTATGACGTGACAATACAATATACGATTTGCTTTATTTGCGGATAAATACCAGATGTTTAGATAAAGCCTGGGCAATTGTCCTTGCGTATTGCTTCCATTTTGGTAATTCGAAGTGAGGAATTATGACTTCTCCCCATCCTCTTCGCCGTGACTTTTTTCGTTCCATTGATTATGAAGAGAAAATGGAATATATGGTAGCTTTTCTGACCCTTTCTTTGTAATTCTCGTTTTTTCTTGCTTAATTTTTGCTTTGGTGTTTTGTAGCTTTTGCCTGAGTCTTTTGGTACTCAATATGGTCGCGAGGGATTGACTCATGTTTGCTTGGTTTCTCCCACTGGGCGAGAAATTCGAGTGAGGTTGTTCCAAGATAGTCGGAACCATTATATCCTTACTGAAGGCTGACGTGCTTTTGTTGTGGATAGCGGTTTGCGTGTTGAGGGGTCTCTTATTATTTTCAAATATGAGGGGAGTAGTCGTTTTACCATAATAGTTCTAGAAGCGAACGAGTGAGTTCATGAGGTTGGGCTGAAATTTTTTTTTACTACTCCCTTACTTTCCATTCCCTTGTTTGTTGTGTGAACCCTATTATGTTAAACGCTTATTTATCTTGCTTTGGAATCGTTTGTAGTAATCATGTCGCGCATATGCTTTGGGGTTCTGTTTGTATGTTGGTTTTAAGAAATGTGTGTTGGTGAGATACTTTCGCCAAGCTTGCTAAAGTTCGGATTAAAACAGTTTGCACGGATTATCTCAGTGCGTCATATTCTTAATAACCATTCGATCGTGATTGATGGGAATTCGAAAATCATAATATCACGACAGAACAAACTCATATTGCAAACAAGAAAGATTAGAGTAAGACAGATCACTTTCATTAGTTTTTCAGATAATATGGAAGCTTGTTTATATATGCGTGCTTAAAAAACACAATGATCGCTGAATTTATTCTTCTTGGAGGCTTACTTGCACATCCATGTTTGAAAGACACGCGATTGCCAAATTTATTCTCCTTGGAGGCTTACTTGCACATCCGTTTTCGAAAGACGCGCGATTGCAAAATTTATTATCCTTGGAGGCTTACTTGCACATCTGTGTTCGAAAGACACGCGATTGCTAAATTTATTCTCCTTGGATGCTTACTTGCACATCCGTGTTCGAAAGACACGTGATTGCTAAATTTATTCTCCTTGGAGGCTTACTTGCACATCCTTGTTCGAAAGACACGATTGCTAAATTTATTCTCCTTGAAGGCATACTTGCACATCCGTGTTGGAAAGACACGCGATTTCTAAATTTATTCTCCTTGGAGCCTTACTTGCACATCCGTGTTCAAAAGACACGCGATTGCTAAATTTATTCTCCTTGGAGGCTTACTTGCACATCCATTTTTTAAAGACACGCGATTGCTAAATTTATTCTCCTTGGAGGCTTACTTGCACATTCGTGTTCGAAAGACACGCGATTGCTAAGTTTATTCGATCTCCTTGGAGGCTTACTTGCACATCCGTGTTCGAAAGACACGCGATTGCTAAATTTATGCGTATCGACAATTATTTTTGGGTTTGGAACATTCATTTATATGTATGAAGTGGTATACCCAATCGGGAACTCTGGTGACTCCTATAAATGGAAAATCTAAGTTACCAGACTTCTAATATGCCTAACATTTACGCAAAATAAGCCTTGAGATTCCTGGCGTTCCATGACTTTGCGAGGATCACGACGTCTGAATTTTAGAGTTTGAAGAAACCCCTATCTACTTCTTTGTGGATGACGTACGGACCTTCCCATTTGGGTTCAAGTTTTCCCCCTGATGTTGTTTGTCGGAGGACCATGTCCTTTTTTGTAGTGGGCGTACGAAGACACGCTTTGTTGTATCCTTGAGCTAGTCGCCGTTGATATTCATTTGCTTTGAGGCAACCGGTGTTCCTTCTTTCTTCGCGCAAGTGGAGTTCCATTTCAAGGGCTTCGTCGTTGGGGTCTTTGCTGAAATCGACAATTCTAGCCGAGGGAAATAGTAATTCCACTGGGATGATTGCATCGACTCCAAATGCCATTGCGAATGGCATTTCTCCCGTGGGGATCTTAGCTGAGGTTCTATATGGCCATAGCACCAGGGGCAAGATCTCGGCCCATCCTCCCTTTGGTGTTCCTAACCTTTTCTTAAGGGCATTTAGGATTTGGCGATTCGTGGTTTCGGCTTGTCCGTTGGATTGTGGGTAAGCTACTGACGAGAACCGGAAATCGATGTGGAGGCCGACGCAGAAGTCATGAATTCCCTTGCAGTCAAACTAGGGACCATGATCAGTGATGATAGCTTGAGGGACCCCAAATCGGCAAACCATGTTCTTCCAGAGGAATTTGCGCACTTTTTCTGCCGTGATGGTGGCCATGGCTTCAGCTTCTACCCACTTTGTGAAGTAGTCAACTATCACGATGATGAAGCGCAACTAGCCCGGTGTTGTTGGGAAAGGGCCCAAAATATCCATTCCCCACATCGCGAATGGACATGGTGCGGATATGAACTTCAATGGATGAGGGGGGCGATGATTGAGGGGCGCTTACCGCTGGCAAGGATCGCATATGTAAATGATCATTTCAGCATCCACTTTGAGAGAGGGCCAGTAGTAACCCAAACGGGTGATTTTAGACGCCATAGCTCTCCACCCTTGGTGGTTACCACAGAGGTCCGCATGCAGCTCTTGGACGAGATTGAGGCCTTCTTGGTTCGAGACGCAGAGGAGATCAGAGAGGTTAACACCCCTTTTGTATAATCGGGAATTCCTGACTCGAAAGCGGACCGCTCTTCTTCTGATGCTCTGGTTATCTTGTAATTCGCCTACTGAGGCCCCTTAAGTTATGTACTCTAGGAGGGGTATTCCCTAGTCTCCGAGGTTAGATATTCTGAAGACTCCCTAGCGGATTCCTCGAGCATGCTTCTATTCAATCACCACACGATAGCTCAACCCTAGGGATAGGGTGGCCCCCATTCTGGCTAAGGTATCGACGCGTTCATTTTGATCACGAGGGATGGATGAAATGGAACATTTCTCGAAGGCGACAGTGAGTGTTTGTACGTGGGCCAAATATTCAGGCAGCATTCCTGTCTTTGCTTCGTATTCTCCTTTAACTTGTAGAGCGACCACCTCTGAATCCGTGAAAATTCGGACTTGCCGAGCCCCGTTGATCAATGCTTTCTCAATACCCGCGATTAAAGCCTCATACTCTGCTTCATTGTTGGTAGTTTCGAATAATAGCTGGAAAGATAAATCGGTTATCTCTCCACTTGGGCTCGTGATGGTAACTCCAGCTCCACATCCTTCTGCTGATATCGATTCGTCGACATCAATGACCCAATCCTCTTCGTCGCGATCCTGATAGTCTGTGAAGACTGCTTCTACCACAAAATCGGCCAAGGCTTGGGCCAGACGGGATTTTCGGGGTTTGAAATGGACGTCAAATTCAGAAAGTTCCACTGCTCATTTAACCATTCTCCCTGAAAGGGATGGTGAGTGCAGGATCCGATGGAGGGGTAGGTCGGAGAGTACTTCAATGGTGTGAGCCTGAAAATAAGGCATCAGTCTCCGTGCTGCAAAAACCACATATAGAGTCATCTTCTCTATTGGGGTGTTTCTGGATTCAGCTGACTGTAAGACCCTGCTATCGAAATAGATAGGAAGCTTAGATTCCCTAGTAAGCACCGTACTGATAGTTGTGGATCCGGCGGCGAGGTATAGCTGTAAAGTTTCATGCTCGCGGGGATAATGAAGAGTAGGCAAGGTGGACAAGTATTCCTTCATACTTTTGAAAGCTTTATCCAAAACGGCAGTCCATTCGACCGGACCCTTCTTTTTCAGCTGCTCGAAGAAAGGCAAGGAGTCGTCAGCTAATCGCGAGCAGAATCTGCTTAAATAGTTGACGAATCCATTCAGTTTCTGAATGTCGTGTAGCGTCTTAGGATGAGCCATGTCGAGGATGGTCTGTACCTTCGAAGAGTTCATGTCTACCCCGCGGTGGCTTATCATGAAACCCATAAACTTTTCGGAATATACCCCAAAAACACACTTTTCTGGATTCAGGCAGACACGATTTCTCCTTAGAGTGTCGATGGTTTCATGCAGATCCTTGCAGTGGTCCTCCTTTGTGAGGCTTTTGATCATGATGTCATCGACATAAACTGCAATGTTTCTTCCGATCTGTGATACAAACACTTTCTCGATCATTCGTTGGAAGGTGGCACCTGTGTTCTTGAGCCCAAATGGCATCATTTTATAGCGAAAAGTCCCCTAGTTGGTGATGAAGGCAGTGCTTTTCTCATCTTGAGGACTCATTTTGATATGATTCTAGCCGGAATAGGCATCCAGAAAACTTAGCGTGGCGTGCCCTACTGTGGTGTCTACTAGCTCATCGATAAACGACAAAGGGTAGCTATCTTTTGGGCAAGCTTTGTTTAGATGTTTGAAATCTACACACATTCTCCACTTGCCATTGCTCTTTTTGACCAGCACCACATTTGATAACCATGTCGAATCATTGATCTCCCGAATCAATCCGGCTTGTAGAAGTTTGTGTACCTCTTGCGTTTTGCTGCTTCTAGTTTTTCGGCGGACATTTTCCTCTTTCTTTGGCACACAGGCTTTGCATCGCGATTGAGTCTCAAGGAATGGTTCGCAGTTTCTCGCAGGAGCCCTTTCAAGTCTTATGGCCACCATGCGAAGACATTACGTGATTCTTTCAACATACTATTGAGGCGCTCTAAAGCAGGACCAGTTAAACTTTGACCGTGGTATAGGGCTTCGGTCTTGTTAGGGAAGGGAAAGAAAGCGATCTTTTCCTCCACTATCTTGTCAGCTACTTTTTTGGGTAGAACTTTCAGCTCTGCTTGTTGTTGTTCGGATGTGGCCTCTTGCTCGCGTTCATCAGTTGTTTCTTCTTTTAAAAACCCTTGACCGCTTCCCTTAATCGTGAATATACGGCCATGTCCCCTTTTTCAGTGAGGACATGTAGCAAATTCTATTCTCTGCCTGTTCCCCCCGTGCTTTGCCTACCTTTCCATCGGCACATGGGAATTTGACGCTAAAATGATAGATGGAGCATGGTATTTGGAATTTGAATAGACTCACTCGGCCCATGATAGCGTTGTAGATAGATGGCAGTCTAACCACTATAAATTCAATCATGTCGGCTCTTCTATTTGGAGCGGTTCCTAATGTCAGGGCCAATTCGATCATTCCAGCTATCTCAACTTCGTCTCCATAGAAAGACCCTATTTTTCCCGAGTAGCGACGCAAAGCGCTTTCAGCGATCCCGAGTTGCTCAAAGGCGTCCCAGTAAAGGACGTCCACGGATGAACCCGTGTCTATCATCACCCGCTTGACCATTTTGGTTCTTACCTGCACATGGATGACCATAGGATCCGAGTGTGGCATCCTGAGGTCGCGAGGGTCCCGAGGGTCGGCAACAGAAAAACTCAGTACCGCATATGCAGTGGATGCTTGTTTGACACTGGCTTCGGATGGGGGGTGTCTGGCTTCTCTCTCATAGTTTTTCCTCTCCTGTTTACTGGAGCCGGATGTCGCGGGTCCCTCCGCGATGGTGTTAATGCATCCATCCAAAGCGGGAGGTTTCTGCCTTTCCTGTTTGGAGTGCTCACGTTGGTTGGACAAGGAACTCGTTTCAGGGGCATTTCTGGTGTCCCTTGGGGGAGGTCGATATCCTACTCCCTTATTTCCATTTCTTCCTCCCCTAACCTAGGGGTAAGTTCCTCTGCTTCTTCCTCTAGCTGCATATTGGGGATTGTAGGGTTGTGGTGGCGTGTTAGGCGTTCTATATTGTTGGGGAGGAACCACATGAGGATGGCGTTGTTGTGGCTTCGTGATTGGATGACTGAGATTTGTTGCTGAGGGGCAAATTTGAAGGGGCACTTCTTTTTTAGGGAGAGGCGGCGGAATCCCATAGACAGGTGGTGAAATCTGGTCGGGATGGGCCATCATTACATTTTGTTGGGGCATCATGTGGACTTGGTCCCGTTTGTTGGTTGTATTGGACTTCTTGGACTTGGGGTCGCGGTGGGGCGACCAGGTATTGCTAGGGAGGATTGCGGTTTTATTGATTCCGAAATTTTCTCTTCCTTGGCGCTTGTTAGGGACCCTTTGGTAGGACGGAGGCCTGGATTCGACAGGTTGCGAGCTAGAGCTTGCAGCCTCCATGGCGTGGATTTGTTTGGTTATGAGCTCTCGTAGAATATCGTAGTTCTTTGGCTCTTTTCGGAATAGGCAGATCTTGAAGTCTCCCTCGGCCAGTTTGCCCATTAATATTGTGCTTGCGGACTCTTGATTGAATCTTGGGATCTGTACTACCATGTTGGTGAATCTACTGAAGAAGCTTCCCAATGACTCAATCGTCCCTTCCTTGATGGAGGTGAGGTCCAACATGGTTCTCTTCCTTGTGCGAGCGCTACTGAAATGTGCAACGAATGTGTCTGATAGCTGCGCGAAGTTATTGATGGAGGATCGAGCTAAATTGGTGAACCACGTCAATGTCACTCTGCTTAGCGTAGATGGAAACGAGCGACAGTACATAGCATCGTTGTCCTCGTTCATTCCCATCGCCGTCGTGAATTGGTTGAGGTGATCATTGGGATCAGTGTCTCCTTTATACTTGGCGATGGAGATATCCCTCCATCTTTTGGGAACGGGCACCTCGCGTATTTCCCCGCAAAAAGCAGATGGGAAAGTTGGCTCACCTTTACGAGTTTGTCTGGGTGCCTCGGGAGAATTTGAGCACGATGATACGTCCCTGGCATTGAAACCGCGGGCAATTTTGTAGGCGTTCTTGTCGAGCTCCGGACCGGGGTTAAGAGGGTCACCAACAGGGTTAGGGAAGTGATTGATCGTTGTAGGCACAGAACCCGTTTATTGGTAGTAGACACGGGTCGCGCTGGAATGGCACTCTATTCGCTTGTTGATTGAAGTATGTACTCTGCGGGTAACTCCACGCAAAGAATTGGTACGGGGGGTAACCACCCTGCATTCCGTAAGGAACGAACTGGGGAGGTTGCGCAGTGTCCCAGGGAGGTTGTTGATGGAGGTTCTCGTTTCCGTTGTGTAGAGATTCCTCGTTGGGGGGAACGTTGAGGTTGAGACCGTTGTTTTCCTCAGGATCATGATGCTGGTTTCCGAACTCTTCCCCGAATAGTGTAAAATTCATGATTCCTGCAAAAGTTGTTAGCGTTTAAAAAGGAAATAAGCAAGGCTATTTATCATTTCAGGTAAAGTTTATGAAGAATGAAAAGGGTAAAGAAGCAAAAAAGAAGGTAATAAAAGAAATTGAAGGAACGTGATATAAAAAAGTGTATTGCTACGCGGAACCTCTCGTCGCGAAAGGTTCCCACAGACGGCGCCAATGACGCGATCATGGAATGTCACCTGTAGTTATTACCTCATCATGATGACAAAATGTCTTAAAATACCTGCAAGCCTTAACCGTGAGGGCTGACGGTCCGATTATGCGTTTATTAGTCCAAGCGATGAGGGTGGTACGTTTGGCTCGCGAGAGATTGGGTTGTTTAGTCGTCGTATTTAGAGGAAGTCAGGCGATGTTCTTATTCCAAGAACGTTCTTCTTCGATCAAAGACCTTAAGAACTCAACTCTGGTGGTTTAAGGTGAGGGGGATAATCAGAGCTCTTCTACTTCTCTCTTGAATCGGATCCCTGTCTTTGGGGTCGGAGGGGGTATTTATAGGGAGGTCAAGTGAGCAGCCGACTGGCGACCTCGTGGTTTAACATGGGACACGTGTAATGCATACCCTCATGCTAGGGAACTAGGCAATACACGTAGCGTTATTAGAGGAGAGGTGCTTGACCCAGCGAGCTGCTTGCTAGGACCCTGAAGAGCCACGAGGTATTTGTGGGACCTGCCCTGGCTTCTATGCAGGCTTATGCTATGGATCGAGGATTTTGGGAGTGTTGATTTCGGTCAGGGTTCAACCAAGTACTCTACTCGCGATGAATCTTGTAGTGGGACCAAATGTCTTTTGCGTTAGGTGGCTTATTTATGACGTTATACCCTTGTTAATTAATAAGCCTATTTTCTATGACATCGTCAATAGCAAAATTGCAAATCAGGCTCTACATCAAACGACGTCAGTAACTACTGTAAGGAGAAAGATCATTGGAAGAATGACTATCCCAAGAAGAAGTAGCAATAGGAGCAGAAATTCGAGTCTGCAACAGTAGCCGAAGGTGGAATACTTTTGAGGAAGATATTGTTCTGCTAGCAAATGATTACACACAACAGGTTGATGTGTTGTATCTTGACTCAAGGGCGTCATATCACATATATATGTCCAAGATGAGAGTTATTTACAACATATAGTTGTGCAGATGGGGCCATGGGGGCAATGTCTATGTGGGGAACGATGATTTATGCAAGGTTATTGAGACTGGCTCAATTCGGATTCGGAAAAATGATGGGAAATTTCGCACATTCGATGAAGTAAGACATGTGTCGTCTATGACAAAGAATCTGATATCTCTAATGTTAGACAACAAGGGTTTCAAATACACGGTTTATGGTGGAAAGTTGCGTGTTTAAATGATCTAATGTGATTTTGCTGAAATTTAAGCAATGAAAGGGAACCTTGTATGTTTTACAAGGCTCAGTAGTTACATGTACTGCAGAGGTTGTTTCAGTTGCAGATACTGCAGAGGTTTTTCTTCAACCCACCAATGTGGGAGAGGTTTTATATCCTAGCAAGTTATTCAGTTTTGAAGTGAATAACTATTTAATTGAATTAAGTTATTCAATTATAGTAGGTAGTTTTTTATTGCATTAGTTTTCTTGTGAAATCACATCAAATGTTTTACAATGCAACTGAATACCATCTTTTTTTTTTTAATCTTAGTCCAGTTCGATCGACTCAGTCGCTCTACATCCGAATTAGGTACTTTGTGATCCATTTAAGGGGTTGACCCTCCCGCTCACAAACGACTCCATGTTTCCAAGAGGATTCAAACTTCAAAAAATGTAGTCTCACAACCACTACACCAACTTATGATTGGTTTTAGTACTATCTCTTACAACTAAATAACTGGCCACTTCAATTGAATAATAATCTACTATAAAAAACAAAATGCATGTCAGATTTTCCTTTGTTTGCAATTTGTACAATATATGTTATTCGCAGCGGATCAATAAGATAATCATCATCACTTTTAATTTACATGCAACTCTTTGTTAATGACATGTTAAATTGGTTCATATCCTAACTCGATAGAGAATTCAACATGTATTAATTGTATATGGTGGTCCTTGGTAGAGCATCCTAACGACTCTTGTAGAATAGAAAAAAATGGCAATTTTAGAGGAAATATGTTTTTTTAACCCCAACAACTCTCGTAAAACAATGTGTTAAATAGAGAAATGGGATGAGAGAGAAGAAAAAAACTCTAAATTTAGAGGAAGGGTTATGATCTGTAAAATTAAATGCATTTACCCCTTACAATGCCTACCTATTTTTCCATTGGTGGTTGCCTATTGATTTAATTAAGTTATTATAATTTTAATTATTAAATTATGAATTTATATATTTATTATAGTATATAATAAATTTATTGTATAATAGAGAAGCTGATGGAGTCGTGGTGTAATTTTTTTAGAAATTTTACTATTTTGTTCTCTATTTTAGAGATTTTTTTATAAGAATTGGAGATGCTCTTATACATATACTGGTAAATGAATGTGGTAAAATTAAACCTTATGATCTTCATAGGTGTACTTAAAGGTAGTATTTAAAGGTCCTCGTTTCAACCCCAAACGATCGATCTTTATTTACCAAATTCAAGCTCTTCATGGTGCTAAGTAGTGGCCCCCAAACCAAGTCTAGTTGTCCCCGAGTGAAAGCAACTTAATTAATTAATTAAGTGAAATTAGTTGAGAGATTGGCATTTTGACTTGGACTACAAATTGGTGGAGTTGAATAGGATTTGAGATTTTATGGATATGGAAGAGTGATTTTGTATCACTTTTGAAAATGGTATGCAATTTATTAGAGAAACATTTTCCTAACCATGGACGCACATTACTTTTTTTAATTAAAAAAATTCATAGTAGGAATAGGTTGATTTTCAAGGATAAGAGCATGAGAGTTTTTCATTTTAGGGATTTTGAAGTTTTTGAAAAATTTTAAAGTATTTTTTGGTTTAATAGATTCTCCGTCGCAATTTTCAAAATGAAGAAGCTACAGAAAAAATAGATAGAGATCCTTAAATATTCAACACTTTTTAAACTAAATGATTCTTTAAATCTTCGAAATAGGAATACTATTGGAGTTAAAATAATATTAATTTAAAGAATATATGTATTTTGTTTCTCATTTTGGACAAAATTTAGATAAACGGTTTGAGATGGTCTAATACACTAGAAAAATAATAATAATTTCTTTTAAAGTAATTTGTTCTATTTTGGAACACCCTAGAAAATTAGTTTGAGAAAGTAAGGTGTGGGGCCCAACCAATGGAGACATTTTTCATGGTTTTTCTTTTCTTTTAAATTTGAGAAACATACTCCTTGTACTAGTCTGCCCATTATCACATGAATGGGCATTTTCTTTGCACCCTTTATGGAGTTTGTCATCTATATTAAAGACTATTCTTGGCATTATATCCAATACATTAATTTTGAGAGCATCTCTAATGGTCGGAAACTAACCTCTTTATTTTACTTTTTTATCAGATTTGAACAACTTAATCATTGTGGATAATATCTTTACTTTTCGGGTTTCTCAACATATTGGGAACTTTTCCAGATCTAAAATCAATCAAATGATGTCACTTGTCTCTACAATAAATCATTTTTCTTTCTTTTTGACCGATGATGAAATGTAAAAAGTAATTTGAAAAATACGACTATTATGAGAAGTGAAAAATGAATTAGGAGGATTGTGAATAAAGTTAGTGAATGAATTAGGAGGATTGTGAATAAAGTTAGTGAAAAATACGACTATCATGAGAAAAAGAGCGATGAGTTTTAGGGCACCCCACCATTTGGGATGCTAGATGATGATGATCGGATTTCCAAAATTTGTTTCTATATTTCTTATTCGTTCATCTCATTTTTTTACTAACTTTTATTTTTAATCTTCTACAATTTATTTACACTTTTCATGATGATCGGGTTCTCTAATAAACAATTTACACTTTTCATATTGCTATATTTTTTATAATTTTAATATAAAATAATTAGATTAATAATTTATTAGTATTTTTTTACTAATTTAATTTATAATTATACTTAATGATTAATTTTAATAATTTAAAATCTTTTAACTAATAAATATATTATTACATTTGATTATTAATTTTAATGATTTATAAACTTTTAACTAATGAAAAATTATTCATTTAAAAGTTGGGAGGTGTTCTTAAATAATGATATACTGTATAAATTGCTTTGTAACAGGTATGCTTAATAGACTGACGTAATTGTGGAGGATCGATCAAACCAACATAATATATAGTAATATAGATGATATCATTATTTTTACCAAAAATTCTCAAACGGCCTGTTTCAAAGTAAATTCCATTATACAAAGATTTTGTCTCATCTTAGGGTAGAAGGTCAATCTTCACAAATCAAGCTTTCAAGTGTCTCCTAATACATTCACTGCTACTATCACCACCATTACAAACTCCCTTGGGATCCTCGAATCTAATAACTTGGAAAAGTATCTGGGTTGCCCAATCATAAATGGTCGAGTTAACAGGGATAATTTCTTCGAAGTGGTGCTGAAAGCGAAACAACGACTTTCAAAGTGGAAAGCATCCTCTATTTCTACAAAAGGCAGGAAATTAAGTCCTTATCAAAGCTAATCTGAGTGCTAAACCAATTTTTTTCTGATGCAAGCCTTTTTGTTACCAACGTCTATCTTACATGATCTAGATAATATTTACCATCGGTTTTTCTGGAACAAACCTGCGACGAGCACACCTTTAATTAGTTGGGATAAGATATGTGATGATACTCTAAATGGAGGCCTAGGCTTATACAAAGCTGAAATAATGAATATTGCTCTTCAAATGAAACTTCTGTGAAAGATCATTGCAGAACATGATAATCAGTGGGTTCGCATCATTTCCCTTAAATACCTAAAGGGCATTTCTTTGCTAAACTACAATAGAAAGGTAACACGTCCTGACAGTGGTCCAAGCTTATGTCGATCAAACACTTGTTCAAACCAGGTCTGCGTTGGTCTGTGGCTGATGGCATGGACATTAATTTTTGGACCGATAATTGGATTTATGAGGGCCCTCTTGCTGGTACAGCATTGGTACCTCCTACCAGCCTAAATCTGTCGTGGAAAGTCGGACGGTTTATTGACTCCAATAGTTCGTGGAATCTTCCGAAACTGCACAATGACCTTACAAGTCTTTTATCTCCCAACCATATTACCAATACCGGTCTGTCCCAATTACCTACAAATCCATTTCGTGATCGCCTGTACTAGGGTCCGAGCAAAGACGGGTGGTTCTTTGCAAAATCTGCCAGATCCATGGTGCCTTCTTCCACAAGTGATCCAACCTTTAGTTGCAACTGGATTTGGAAACTTGACGTTCCGCATAAAGTTCGACATTTCCTTTGAAAAATCTCGCGCGACGATTTACCCACCACTGAAAGACTTCAAAGATCGCATATGGTTGTTCCGTCAGGTTGCCGTTTTTATGGTAATATGCTTGAGACTGGGTTCCACCTTCTTTTGGATTGTACTATCACTACTATGCTTCTCAAAAGCTTTCATTTAACCATTCCTTCTTCTGTAAATGCCCTAGTCCAATTCGACTATAATACGTTGCTTACCCAATTGCATTCGGGCCACGATCCGGTGGAGTGTCTGGTTTTTCAAAAATAAAGTTGTTTTGATTATCATTTTAAACTACGAGTTACCGACATCTTAGTTTTCGTCTCTACTACTAGTGATACTTGGTCTGCAATCAAAGATGCTTTGTAGGTTGACGGCTCTTTGAGCAGCCATCAGAGAACCCGTCCTCCTGATTTACCGGATCGCCGTCCGGTTAAATCACCAAAGTCTTCCTCATGGCAAAAAACCGCCTCCGTCTTTTTATAAACTAAACTTCGATGGCTCTTCCAGATTAAGTGGATCGGGTTCTTTAAGATTTGTTATTATGAATGATTGTGGTGCTATTGTTTCCTTGGGAAACGGCCCCTGCAACAATAACACTGCAGTGTAGACTGAAGCTTTGGCCCTTCGATTGGGTATTCTGAATGCTAAGCAACTTCATATTGACAACCTTCTAATTATTGAAGGGGATTGTATGACGGTTGTCAAAGCTCTTCTGGGTGACAGGTCCTGTCCCTAGAACATTGAGCTGCTACAATCAGATACGAGGGTCGTCATATTTTTAGGGAGTCAAATGTTGTGGCAGAGAGGATTGTTCGTCTTGCTTACGGATATTCTGCCGAGGATAGCTGCTCATCGGACCGCCTGCCAGCTGATCTCGTCTGTTTTATATATAGAGAGACATAATTCTATATTATCACAAGCAATGAAATAAAAAACAATTCATAATCTCTATACATTTTTTTTTTGAAAAATAACATATATACAGGGCATTCAGGGCATTCAGGCGTCCATTATTGAAAATACAAGAATGAATGATGGATATGAAAATCAAATATTATTATAGACCATTATTGAATTGAAAATCTAACAAGGGCCAATCCAACACCGTCTGGACAACGCACTTATTAAATCTATCGAGGAATGAAAAAACTAGACAACTAATCTTGGTGACGGTCCACCCCCCCTATAAATACCTTTAATATCACTACTAACTACTATACTATATATTATACGCCATAAAATAACACTTTCTAGTTTTTTATGGTAAAGAACTAAAGGGGAAAGAATAAATAATGCCCCCAATGCATCCATATCGTTTATTATATTCCAATCTCAACTAATAATATATATAATACATAAATTTTACTGGAGATCAAACTCATACGAGTGATTTTTCATAAAATCTTCTATCAACCTTCTTTATAAGAGAAAAAGGTCATTTCAAATCCGACTTTAATTGGGTCTTGGAATTAGATTGTACTCTCAAAACCAAACACTTCCTATGTAGATCCTTGGATCGAGCTCACAATGAAGAACACCAACAAAAGAAAAGTTAATTAGAAAAACGAAGAATTACAGTTCCTAAGCAATACGAACTTTGTCAGCAGGAAAACGGTAATTCTGTTATCGATTTTGTGATATGGGATTGTGAAGCTAACTGTGCTACGATGGTGGGTACTAGCATCCCGTCATCCTCGGTTATTAGAGCTGAAACCACTGCTTTGAGAGCTACAATCCGTGAAGCAGTAGAACTTAATATTCAAAACATATAAATAGAATGAGACAATCGTTGCATTATTAATGCCCTTAAGGGTATTTGAAAATGTCATTGGAAGTCGAAATGATTATGTTATGTCCCTAGTATTAGGGGTTTAGGGTATAAATACCTTGTATATTGTAATTGGAGGTTTGACCAAGTAATAATCAAATGTTTACCTATCCCTCTCCTAAGCTCTATTCTCCCTCTCGCTCTCTCCCTCTGAACTCCATCTCCCTCCTCTATGGGAGCCCAAGCTTCCTCCCAATCGACCTTCGAGTCATAACAATGGTATCACAGCAGTAGATCCTCCGACATATATCCCAGTTTTTGTCTTCAATTTTTTTTTTTTGATTTTGTGACTGGAAAGTGACGGCTTCGAAGAGCGACAATGGCGTCCGTGGGGTCTTCACAACCAAACGCTTCAACTGGCGGTGAATGGAAGCGGCAACTGGAGCAATCATATCGGCAATTTTACAGGAACCTCAGCGAAATCAGAATCGAGCGTGGTATGCCACCGGTGAACAGTTTGTTCGATCCGATCGGGAATGCGATAAACGATCGAACAATATTTGTGAAGATCTGGAATGAAATTTATCCAATTTCTCGTGAAATTTTGCATACGGTGTTCTCTGAATTTGGGATTCTTGTTGGAATAGAGAGATTGAGCCATGGATTCCACTCGACAATTCGTTTCTTCGACAAAGACTCGACCATCGGGGCTTTTGAGTATCTCAATAGCCGGTACATGTATGACGATTGTTGCATATTAGAGTTGTTCTTGGCGACTCCAACGAATCAAGAAACCGCAACTCTTGGAGAAATTGAAGGCGCTCCAACTGAGGATGGTGTCGGTTGTCAGGGGAAATCCTCTTTCGAAGTCCCAGTTGCAGACGTGAATCAAGAAATGACTCATCGTCGAAAATCAAAAGTCGGGGAAGTGAGAATTCAAAGGTTGACTCCATTGAGGGAGGCAACAAGCCCTTCTCAGACGTGGGTGAGTTCTCTAATTCTTCGATGGTTTTGATTCCTTTTGATAGCACGATTCTGGATTCAAATGGGATGAGTATTCAATCCACACTCTTGCGTAAGGAATTTAGGCGGAAGAACAATGGTATTGCTTTTGAATCCTCTGAATTTTTCAGGTCTGAGTATGCCCAAAAACTGTTTGATGAAATGACAGATGGGAAAAATTTTCAATTACTGACTGGATTAGTAATTGAAGACTATTGCTCGAATCCTGTCGGCTTTGGACCGAAGAGTGTTGGTTTGGGTATCGATCTGACCCAAGACTTCTTAAACTTGCCTTATGATAGAGGAAAGAAATCATGCTCCATTTTTCCTCCATTGGTCTTGCTTGATTCGTGTATTGAAAAGGTTATTGCCAATGGCATGAACAACAATATGATCACTTCTTGGGTTGATGCTTCATCTTTTGTTGCTGCATCAATAGACAAACACGGGGTGATAGATGGATATTGGGTTTTTGACCCTGGAATTGTCAGCTTGTGTAGCATACTGAATAGGTCTCAATCTTCACAAAGTTCTCATGGGTCTTGTGTTTCGAAGGTTTCAGATTTTTACACTGATGCAACTGATAAAAGGTCCTCATTAGTAGTGGTTGTTGCAGTTGTAGACATTCATAGGATGATTGGATATATGGTTTTTGACCCTGGAATTAGTTTTGTCTTCAATCTTGGAGGAGGTTGTGATGTTCAAGATGTGGAGGAGAGAGTGTCAATCACTTTTGTTTTCAACCCAGGTGGAGTACGTGCCACTGTTATGTGTTATATTGAATTAAAGGCACACACAAGGGCAACAACTGCTGATTTTTTTGCCATATCTAGTTTTGAGTTTTGCAACTTTAATGTGTGCTGCTGTTGGGATAACATTCAAGTGCACCATATCCATTTTTTATGTGAATTGATGAAGAGGAAATTGGTGCAAGTGACATGATTGCCTAGGTGGACAACTCAATACGCATTCAGGAAAGCATCTAGCCTTGTTTTCCGCAGTGCTGCTCCTTGGGGTGATTGGGCCTTAAGATCACTTGTGGCAAGTTCAATCGAGTGGTGTTGACAGTCTTGTGAAGCTGCTGCAGCCAAGGTTCTTTATTTCTTTGTAAAAGCTGAATGCAACCAAGGGATGCGCATGGTGGAAGGGAAAATTTCAGCGGCGGAAAGCACTACTCAGGAGAAACTTTTAGCTTCATATATGAATGCTCTTTTTATTTTGAGTACTACTTGCTGTTATAGCTTCATATATGGTGGAAGGGATGCTCTTTTGATGGCTTGCTGTTCTATTTTGATGAAAGCATATATATGGATGGAATATGCATCAGGTGCTATTACATCAGGTACAAGCTGAAACATTTTTTTCACATTGCCTAATATTGCTCCTTGGGATGATTGGGCCTTAAAGCTCATGCTGTCATAGATGCAATTGCCCCACTCTTGATTGGGATGCTCTTTGGGATGATTGGGAGCAATGGCATAGGAGCAATGGTTGATACTCTACTCTTGATGTAAAAGTTGCTTTCTTTCATTTAGCTATTAGTAGTTTTTTTTACATTGTAATAAGCTTTGGGACAAAGGTTTTTTAAGGGGAATGCATTGTTATGTCCCTAGTATTAGGGGTTTCGGGTATAAATACCCTTGTATATTGTAATTGAGGGTTTAACCAAGTAATAATCAAATGTTTACCTATCCCTCTCCTAAGTTCCATTCTCCCTCTCGCTCTCTCCCTCTGAACTCCATCTCCCTCCTCTATCTTCTTCCCTCCTTAACCCAATCTCTCAACCTTTCTTCTCAAATCCTCCATGGGAGCCTAAGCTTCCTCCCAATCGACCTTCGGGTCCTAATAAATTATTTCTGACTCCATATTGGATCATTGTTTGTTTCAAGCCATCCATATTCGTCATATATTAAGGGAAATTATTAGCGTAGCGGATAGATTGACCTTTTTGGGTTATACAACCACTACCTTCAGCCCTATTACAGATTTATAATTGCAGGTTCTCATCCGTAAGAATGATTTAGAAAAACATTAATAGTAAGGTCGGATTGTTGTTGGGTCTATTTGGCGGCGGTTGGTGTCAAAAGTGGTTGCATCTTCAGCTGGTGTAAAACCCTTGGGTCATATTTGGAGGATATGCAATTTGGAGTGGGTGTTTCAGGAGGCAGAGAAGTGGTGCTGTATGCGGTCAACAGATTAGTAGAAGCTCAAGGGTATTATAGTAGCATGTCTATGCTTCTGGTTGATTTCAAAAATGCATTTAATCTCGTTGATCGTAGTGCTGTAAGTAAGGAGGTTCATCGTATGTTCCCTTTCGTATCTCATTGGGTCGAGTTTTGCTATGCGCGTCCGAATCGGTTATATTATGGTGATCGGGTTCTATATTCATGTCAGGGAGTTCAGCAGGGTGACACTCTAGGACCTCTACTTTTCGCACTTAGACGTACTGCACCTGTTAATTCGTAAGGTTAAGGACAATTGTAATCTTAAACTTAATCCTTGGTACCTCGATGATCGATGGGACGTTGATTGGAGACACTTTGATGGTTAGTAAGGCGCTTGCCATTGTCCATGAGGATAGCCCGGCTCTAGGACTTCACCTCAATGTTGATAAAAACAAAAATTTCTGGTCGAGTGAGGACCCACGTTGTAGGGAAGTCGGGGTGTTCCCTAAGCATATTTCTCGCCCGGTAGGGGGAGTTAAGCTCCTTGGCGGGCTTGTTAGCTTGGATCTTTTTTTCTGCAACGAGGTGATGATGAGGAGAGTTTTGAAGACTAATGCCATGATGGAAGTCATCAAGAAGTTGAAAGATCCTCAGTGTGAGTTATTGCTCCTGCGTGCGTGCCTGCTCAGGAGTCTCTCGTCTTTACTTTACGATGCGGACAACCCTCCGCCTTGTTTTATAGATGCCCACTATGTTTTTGATGATGCTTTGAGGCTTTCAGTAGATAATATAGTTACGCTTGGAGGGTCAAGCTTTGGCCCTTTACAGTGGCGACTATTTATTATGTCCCTCTATTATGGTGGTCTTGGGGTCTACATTGCTGCAGACACACTGCGCTATACGTTTCTCGCTTCGAGACTCCGATCCCGCGGGTTGCAGGATCGTATTTTGAGGAGTGCTGGAGTGTGACTAGTGATGGGACCTTTTTCGAATCAGCTGTCTCCAGTTGAGTTAATGTTATCGATAAGGAAGACTTGGACATGTGTGTATTACATCCAGCCCTCTGCCTAATGAAGAAAATGGCTAGCTGCTACTACAAAAATGTGGACAAGCCCCTAAAGGTGGACTTTCCTCTCACGGGGAGGGGAGAAGCTCTTATTGCGAATATGAAGCTCCCTATGAGCCAATAGTGGCTGAAGCTTGTTCTTATTCCATGTCTTGGTCGGGTTATGAATCCCATTACCTTTCGCTCAGTTATTAAATATCGTTTGGGTATTAAGTTATTTACTGCGGGTTCCAAATGCCCTGCGTGTGAGAAAGGCATTTTGGATGTGTGGGGAGATCATGCACTTGCTTGTGCAACTGATATTGGTATTAAACATCGTCATAACGTGGTGTGTGATATTTTGTACGATGAGTGCTTGAAGGCCGGAATCTCTGTTCGTAAAGAGGCGTCTACCGACATGGTTGCTGACAAGGGAGGAGAGCTTCGTCCCGTCGATATTCTGTTCTACAACTGGTTCCAAGGCAAAGACACTTGTGTGGACATTACGGAAACTTCTATCTTCAGTTCGACTGGTCTTTCAAGCTTCATTCCGGGTAAAGCGGCTATAGAGTGGTTGCTGATAACAAAATGAAGAAGTATGAGGATGCCTTCAGCGCCAAGGGTTATCACTTTCTGCCGTTTTCATTTTCCACTATTGGTGACATAGAGGATGACACTATGGGACTTCTCAAGCGGGTGTGTGGGGTCGCTAAGAGGTTACCCGGTTATAGTAGTTGTCACACTTTGACTAGGATTGCGTTTAGTATTCAAAAGGGATGCGGAGCTCGGCTTGTTAGTCGGCTCCGATCCAATTTTATGTAGAAACTTTAATAATATATAAATAAGTTATAATAATAATAATAATAATAATATTAATAATAATATTAATAATAATAATAATAATAATAATAATAATAATAATAATAATAATAATAATAATAATAATAATAATATAAATAAGTTATTACATGTAGAAACTTTAATTAGGGTTGCCTTTAGCATTCAGAAGGGCTGTGGAGCTCAGCTTGTTAGCCGGCTCCCATCCAATTTCATGTAATAACTAGTTACCATTCCTTTTTATAATAATAATAATAATAATAATAATAATAATAATAATAATAATAATTTCTTGTAAATAGTAATTGGTTAATAGAAGCGAGCATAATAGTAATTGCGTACTTGTCCACCGGGTGTCGTTGTCCCACCTCAGTCTACTTTTGACAATGCCCTCCATGTCTGTTTAGAGCGTATTATGGCTGCTTCTAGACCCGGGTTTGGTGATTGGCAGTGGAGGTTGGCTACTCTTCCGTTTCAATACGGTGGGCTTGGCGTTATGCTGTTGGTGACGTCATGCATTATTCTTTTCTGGCCTCTCGCCTGCAATCATTTGGGTTGCGTTGCAGTCATCGCTCCTCCGCCTTGCTGGGCTGCCCTTAGGTGAGGGGCCCTCTTTCGACGCTGCACTGTGTGACTTCAATGGTCATACCCGTTCTGATTTCAGCCATGATTCTTGCGAGTTTGATGCCCCCAAACTTATAAAGAAATTGGCAGATGTGTACTTCGCCCGTATTGTGGCTTCTTTTGAGTTGGTTTTTTCATTGACCCCGCGGCAGGTGGTATTATGGAGGTCTCAGCATGGGCCCCATTCGTCTGATTGGCTCAGAGTTGTTCCTATTTCAGGGCTCGGTCAGACCATGAATGGTAGAACTTACAGGTATGTGCTCTGCTATCGTTTGGGTATCCCTTTATATCGGGCTGGTCTTCCCTGCTCTGCATGTGGTTGGGTTTTTTAGTATGATATTTTTAGGGATCATGTCGTGTCGTGCTCGAGTTCCGTTGGGCTCGAACATCGGCATAGTCTTTTTGTGACACCCTCTTTGACATTTGCTTCCGTGCTGGGATCCCCTCTGGAAAGGAGGTGGATATTGGTGTTGTTGACGGTCTTGGCGGACCCCTTAGGCCCACTGACATTCTTCTTTACTCTTAGGACCGGGGTCGGGATATGTTTGTGGATATCATTGGCTCCTCCCCCCTCACTCAGACTTGTTTGGCTTCCTTCGCTCCTGGACGGTGTGTAGTTGACGCTGCGCGGCGTAAGTGCACCAAGTATCGGGATGTGTGCTCTACTGTTGGTTATGGGTTTTTGCCTTTTTCTTTCTCTTCTTTTGGTGAGCTGGATGTTGATGTTGTTGCGCTGCTGGGACGGATCCGCTCTTTTTCTTTAGCCTTAGATTCTAGTTCTCGTCTAGCTGCTCATATTTTTACCAGAGTTTGTTTTTCCATTGCTAAAGTGGTTGGTGCACAACTTGTTTCTCGGTTGTCTACTAACTTCTTGTAAACATTTGATTGTTTGATTTCTATACTATTTGGAGTTTTATACAACAACAACAGCAACAACAACAGCAACAACAACAGCAACAACAACAGCAGCAGCAAACGCAGCAGCAAACGCAGCAGAAGCAGCAGCAGCAGCAGCAGCCGCAGCAGCAAACGCAGCACCACCACCACCACCACCACCACCACCACCACCACCACCACCACAACAACAACAACAACAATACGCTTTTTATAACGATGTATTAAGTATCTACAATTAGTAACTAGTATGATCCCCGCGCCATGGCGCGATTTTTTATAAATAAAATCTTACTAATATATTAAATTAATATTATAATATAATTGTAAAAGTTCAGATAATTAAATATTTTGAATTAAACTCATGGGTTGAGAAAACGATTAAAGTAGTATATATAGATATATATATATAGATGTAGATGTAGAATACTAATATTAATTTTATATTTTCTTATTATTAATTTTATGTTTTGAATTAATCCCATTGTTTTTTTAGAGAAAAAAAACTACTCAAATTATAATTTAGGCTAAGATCAATGTTTTGAATTAAGCCCAATAGTTAGTAAAATTAAAGAAAAAAGAGAATTAAAGGAAAAAGAAGAAAAAAATTATAATTAAAGAAAATCAAAATAAAATGGCAAAAAAAAAAAAATTGGTCAAGACTCCTAAAATTCCTCTAAGCTTGACACATCATCCTAAACTCTTCTAAATTAAGAGTTTATATAGAATATAGATATAGATTGTTTTTTTAGAGAGAAAAAAACTACTGAAATTATAATTTAGGCTAAGATCAATGTTTTGAATTAAGCCCAATAGTTAGTAAAATTAAAGAAAAAGGAGAATTAAAGGAAAAAGAAGAAAAAAAATTAGAATTAAAGAAAATCAAAGAAAAATGGAAAAATAAAAAAATTGGTCAAGACTCCTAAAATTCCTCTAAGCTTGACACATCATCCTAAACTCTTCTAAATTAAGATTTTATATAGATTTTATATTTTCTTATTATTAATTTTATGTTTTGAATTAATCCCATTGTTTTTTTAGAGGAAAAAAAACTACTCAAATTATAATTTAGGCTGAGATCAATGTTTTGAATTAAGCCCAATAGTTAGTAAAATTAAAGGAAAAAGAAGAAAAAAAATTAGAATTAAAGAAAATCAAAGAAAAATGGCAAAAAAAAAAAAAATTGGTCAAGACTCCTAAAATTCCTCTAAGCTTGACACATCATCCTAAACTCTTCTAAATTAAGAGTTTATATAGATAGTTAGTAAAATTAAAGAAAAAGAAGAAAAAAAATTAGAATTAAAGAAAATCAAAGAAAAATGGCAAAAAAAAAAAATTGGTCAAGACTCCTAAAATTCCTCTAAGCTTGATACATCATCCGAAACTCTTCTAAATTAAGAGTTTATATAGATATAGATAGTTAGTAAAATTAAAGAAAAAAGAAGAAAAGAATTAGAATTAAAGAAAATCAAAGAAAAATGGCAAAAAAAAAAAATTGGTCAAGACTCCTAAAATTCCTCTAAGCTTGACTCATCATCCGAAACTCTTCTAAATTAAGAGTTTATATAGATATAGATAGTTAGTAAAATTAAAGAAAAAAGAGAATTAAAGGAAAAGAGAAGAAAAAAAAAATTAGAATTAAAGAAAATCAAAGAAAAATGGCAAAAAAATAATAATTGGTCAAGACTCCTAAAATTCCTATAAGCTTGACACATCATCCTAAACTCTTCTAAATTAAGAGTTTATATAAATCATCAGGTCGACCAAAAAAAACCAGTAATCATCTCTTAAATTATTTTTTAATTACACATTAAACTAATTTCTATTTAGGTTTTTTTTTCTTATTTAAGGATATTTAATTTTTTATTCACTTATAGTATATACTTGACAAATCGATAATAATAAATCAAATGATTTTCTATCCTATGCACTTAGGATTTCTAATTTCAAAAATATTCCTCCTAAATATACCTAATTTAATTATTTTAAAATAGATTTTAAGGCTTACTTATTCTATTTGGAAAAAACATTTTTTTATTTTGATTTTCCAACCTAGTCTAGAGTCTAGAGTCTAGACGGACCCATAAACCAATAGGATTAACCGATTAAGATACTAAAAACTGGAAGGAGAAAAAAAAAAAAGGAAAAAGAATCTAGGAAGCGGGTAAACCTGGTACAGTGGGTGGGGCCTACAATGATAATAAAATGGGGCCCGCCAATCGCCCTCTAGAAAACGACATATCCATGGGCCCACGCTGGATGACGTGAGACATACGCTCCTCGGTTAAACCAAAGCCTTTTTCACCCTATCCAAAACGACTATCCACCACGTTGTGAGCTTGTCGTTTTGCTCAGTGTTCACACCCTAATTAAAGAAAAGCCAAAAAATAATTAGGCAAGTACTACTTGTTATCTTGTTGGGAAAACGATATTCCCGTGGTCGATCCATCTCCATTCTCCATGACCCAACGCATAGATTCATCGGACACCATTATGTATGTGTCAACCTAATTTTAATACTCCATACGTTCGACAAAACTTAACGTTTTATTGTTCACGCACGCATTTTTAATAGCTAAAAACTATATAAATATCTAGTTTTTTAAATAAATTTTTAAACAATTTCGTAGTTATTATTAATAAGTACAAACTTGTTAAAAAAAATTTTAAAAAATAAATATTTTATATAGTTTTTATCATTTTATAAAAACGTGTGTGAATAGTAAACGACAAGTTTTGCCGAACGGATGGAGTATGTCAATATATATTTCTCTTTCAGAGAAAATTATGGAGTCGCAATTTACACCTATAATTTTCACAAACTGTATTCTAAAATTACAGTTTTTTATTTTATTTTTTCTATACATATAATATATGTGACTCAAAAGACATAGAATTTATTTTTAAAAAGAAAAAAAAAACAGATTTTGGGCGTAGATAGTAAAAATTATGCCCTTATGACTCAAAAGACGTAGAGGTTTTTTTTTTTTTTTTTTAAATGAAGTTGAGTATAAATAGTAAAAATTATTGGTGTAAATAATAACGTGGAAAATATACCCTATATTTTGTTAATTAGATTAGAGTGGTGCAAAATTAGTCCCCAATATGATATGACTTGGATTTATTGTATACACATTTATAGAATAATACAAATTTGAATTGGTAGAGAATAGAGATGGATTGACAAATGCGTTTGGATTAGATGGTGTAAAATTATATCATCGCCCTCCATATCCGACGAAATACATATGTATTGATAGATGGGTCGTTCTGAATTGTCAAGTTGATATATTTCTCTTATTTTATTTTATTTTATTTTATTTTATTTGGTTATTGGTTTTGAAGGTGGGTAGATAGTGAAGGACAAAATTGATAAGTCACTGTTGATATGCATGGTCTCTTCAAGTACTACATTTATTGATAAGATTGAGAAAATTAAAAATTAGTCAGTCAAAAATAATTAATGGTTATTTATAAACAAATAGGTCGACCGGTTAGAAGCTGAATTTAATTTCCTAGTTTTAATAGTATCATCATAACATCATTCATGAATCTATGAAATCGATCAACTTGTAGTCGGTCTAGCGATGAGACTAGACATTTTTTAGCAACATTTTAGAGTTAAAACCTAGCGCTAATCAAGATCACCTACTCCACTTCTTACCTCATTAAATTACTTTTAAAAAATTAAATTTATATTTCAAACATTTATTTTGAAAAAAAAACGTCGTGTTATAATTTTTTTATAATTATATTTTATAAAATAATATCTTTTTAATTTTAAAAAATTTAATACTTTATTTTTCAAAATAAAAACTTATAAACATATTAAAATATATGTTTAGAATATGAATGTAATTTTTATAAATTCTTTTAAATTAAATAAAAGTTAAAATAATTTAATAATGTAGGGAGTGAAGTAGGGTTTGATTTAGAGGATTTTAATTGCCCTAGCGTTACAAATGTTCGTAACTAAATAAAATGCTGAACCTTTGTAATACTCAATGTAGATTAAGTGAATATTGTATCAGATGATTCAAATAAATTGTTTTTTAATTAAAAGCAAATTATCTGAAACATTTACTATAGAATTACAAACCAATGATCACTTGTTCTAATTCTTGAAATTTTTTTCTAAAATATTCACTAAAAATTCAATATTTACAACTTTATTCACAATTTTAAATAATTTACATAAATATTCATTTTTTGCAGGGAGTCAGAGAAACACGGGTTGAAATCAAATTTCATTCATAATTTGAAACCGAAAGGAACTTGGGAAATAAATAAACAAAGAAATACGCTTTGAAATCGCGTTTTATAATTAAATTTAGGTAAAAAGCGCTCTTAAACCGCCTTTATATCAATTTATTTTTTAAACTTACAATTAAAAAAAAAAAAGGATGAAGCGCGGCTTGAAGCCGTGTTTCATGTCCATCCCCATCTTCATCTACTTGCAGCCCAACCATCGACCACGGCGTTGCAGTCCACTATCCACCATCGACTCCCCCTTGCAGCCCACCGTCGATCATCTGATCTCCTCAGCCTCGTCCGCCTGCTCCTCCTCAGCATCGCTCTCCTCCTCCCCCTCCGAGCTCCTCGTCGTCGACCTCGAGCTCGGCCCAGTTGTTCTGGCTATGGATCTTCCTCTAATGGTCAGACGGGATCGGAAATGGCAGAGGCTGCCGTTAATGGGGATCAATCGATCTGCGGGCTGCGAGATACGGATGGAGAACGATAAAACTCCATGGATATGTGGGCTAAGAGTTTTAATGATCGTTAAAATTTCCTTTCCACGGTTGCCTCCCTCTCATCTCGACCTCAGTCTCCCATCAGCGCCGAAGAAGGTGAAAGAAGAGGAACAAGAGGAGAGGAGGTGGATCGCCATGGATGAGGGAGCAGAGAAGAAGGAGCATAAGTGGCTTACAAATGAAACGCTGATTGATTTCGCGTTTCATTTTTTTTCTTTTTAATATTTTTTTAAATTTAAAATACAAATGGGAATAAACACGGTTTGAAACTGAGTTTTACCCAAAATTAATTATAAAATGCGGTTTCAATCTGTGTTTCTTTCATTTTTTTTCACTTCCAGGTTTTATATCTTGTAAAAGAAATACGGTTTCAGAACGCGTTTCTCTGTCAACCCTCAAAATTTTAAATATTTTTGTAAATATTTTTAATTTGTGAATTTTTATGTAAATTTTCATTTTATTTTTGAATATTTTGAAAAAAAAATTCCTTATTCTTTGTTTTTTTTTACTATACATCAATCATTTTATTGACATTTGAGTTGGGTGACCGAATACTTATATCTTGGCATGGAGTCGAGTTTATGCGACTTGTTGCTTGATTTATTCCATTCGAACTTTGTGGGAATTGATCAATAATCTCAAAACTAGGGGTTTTAGGGTTCTAATAATAAAATGAAAATTATACCTGACAACAGAGAAACGTTTGAATCTTGTGTCATATTCATATAAATATTACTCCGTATGTTATATAAGTATGAAAATTATGTTGTGCGAATACAAATATGATTTAATTATGAATATATGATTAAATATTATTTATATTCACACATTACAGTATTCGCATATTTATATCCAAAACGGTGCGGCGAGGATTGGAATGCTTTCTTCGCGGTGGCCCTTTGGTGGATGTGGAGGAAGAGGAATGAGGTCGTCTTCGATGGAAGCAAGGGAGGAACGCCGATCTCCGCGGAGTGTTGTTGGGGGCTGGTCGCGGAGTACAAAAGGAGCTGCAATAATGGAGGAAAGCAGTCGGCTCGTAGCACAGTGGCTAGGGATATTGCCTGGACCCGTCCGAGCCCGGGCTGGATGAAGATCAACGTCGACGGTGGAGTCAAGACGTCTGGAAGGGCTGCGGCCGGTGGCGCAATCAGAGACGAGTATGGTAGCTGGTTTGTTGGGTTTGTCATGAACATCGGGGCTTGTTCGGTTGTTGCTGCTGAACTTTGGGCGATATTGAAAGGACTGGAGCTGGCTTGGGACCAGGGGCTCCGCATGGTCGAATGCGAAACAGACTCGGAAGATGCACTTAGATTACTCAAGGGGCCGGTGAAACCTGCACACCCTTGTGTCAGCCTGGTTAATTCCTGCCATGGCTTCATCAGTAGGAGCTGGGATCTCAGGCTCCGCCACGCTTTCCGCGAGGGCAATTGTCTTGCCGACTATCTCGCGAATTTTGCCTTTTCTTTTCCTGTTGGTGTTTCTATTTTGTACTCGGCTCCGGCGGGCGCTAATGGCTTTCTTCTTGACGATGCACAGGGAGTTTCTAAACCCAGATTGTGCCCCGTCGAGTAGGTGCTGCTAGCCTCCTTTGGGCCCTTTTCCTGTTTTTTTTTCTACCAAAAAAAAAAAACTCTTGAATATACATATAGGGTGTGTATGGCTACAGAATAAACAAGTTAAAAAGTGTGAAATTATTAACTGTTAAAAAAATAAACGGGTTTAAACGGTGTATGGGAACAACAAATAAGCTTTAGTCAGTTAAAAAAAGGGTTTATAAATAAGCTGCAGATTGAAGCTTATTTTGAGGTTTATATTCCATAGTTACTATTTTACCCCTTCTCTTTTATCTTATTTGGTTTGAAAGTACCACAATACCCCTAACAAAAACCAAATAAACTCAACTTTTTACAAATAAACTGTTTTTCGCCCCATACGGAGTTTATATTTTTTCATAAATTTTTAACTATTTTATCAACAGTTTATAAATTTTTACTTTGTTTATAATTTTAACCAGTTTATTAAGCTCGTTCCATACGAACCCATAAAGAGAGAGATTACAATCATCATTGAATATTTTCTCAGTTGCTCGGTTCAAGAAATTTTAGCTTCAATTTTTTGCGTAGAAAATTTATTCTCATGTATGGAGTTTACACTAAAAAAATAAATTTGGATTAGAAATATAAAAAGGGCAGCGGCAATTCCGCGGGAGACTGACATCGGCGTGCCATTCACCGTTCAACCATTTCTATTTTCTACAGGTAAAAATATGAAGATTAAAAATAATAATAATAAAAAGTTAGCACCATAAATTTGGAACGTCAAAATCAATTGGGTTGACGGTTGACCTCACATTTACCACCATCGCTGGCCCTTCCCGTTGTTTGTTTTTACGAGTAAAAATTGATTCACCTCTCTCCTACTGAAACTTTGGCCTGCCAAAAGATCCCGTTGTTTATTTTCTATCATTATATATTGAAGTGTACAGAATAACGTAATTATAATTGAGTCGTTTACAATTTAGATAAAATGATTTCTGCTACCATTTCGAATTTAATTTACGAGGCTGTTTCAAACTAAAGTGTGCTTGCTTGGAACCACGGGGCATCAATTCAATCTCTAATGTACAAACTAAAATAAGAACGACTGGAACTCATATACATACACCGCCTAAAATTTCACACCTTTCAATACATATATTATGAAAGTAATTATTTTTGGACCAAGGATCGAGTTTCACCAGCGGTGGGGTGAAAGCAACCTCTCAAATGAAGGGTTCCTTGTGCGCAGTGAGCTTTGATCCCATACTATTTTTACCGGTTGAGTCACCATGATTTATCTACCCTTACAATCTCCGTCGGACCGAAGGATTCGGAGATGAGCAATTCGGAGCATGAAAGCCATTATCCTATTGTTTTTAGAATGCAAGTAGTAGTAAACACATCGGAATCTTTGGTGCTACTTGTCGTGATTGAACCGAACAGAATTTCACCCCTTTTTCCCCATCTTCTTGTTTTCTTCTTCTTTTTACTCCAAAAGCGCGGGGCCCATTCCCCCTCCTTTATTTTTTTCCCCACGGTGAAAGATCTCTTTCTTCCACGGAGTGGCCACTTTGATATACTTACTATTATCACCACCACCACCAATTATGACAGTGACACATCCATTCATCCACAAGTGATACCGCCACGTCTCTTTGCTACCATGCGCCTCCAACTCCGCTAACATGCGCTGTTAGTTTACATTTGGTGATAAATGTAAGTTTGCATTTCTAGTGATACGGAGGATATAATTTAATGAAATCATAGACCCAAAAAAAGGAATTCACAATAACTATTTTTTACTCTTAGCCCTGACACTACAAAAAGATAAACAAATCAATATAATTATCCCTTTTTTTTTTACCCTGAGTTAATTAATATCTCGAAAGGTGAAAAAAAGAAAAAGGAAAAAGAGGAGTATCTTCGTCTTCAATTTCTAGGAGAAATTGACATGAACACTGGCGTTCTTGGTGGAGTTGCAGATGGGGCAGGTATCCACGGTGGGCCCACACCCCGTGCAGAGGCAGAGGTGCCTGCACGGCAGCACCAGTACACTGCTTTCCATGGCCCCACACCTCCTGCACATCCTCTTCCTCCTCTCCTCTTCCTCGGACATCGACTTCCTCTCACCTCCGGCTACCTTCTTCCACCGGAGGAGCCGATCGCCGTCCACCTCCTCGCATCCTTCGCCGCTGCTCCCGCAGCATGACTCGGCGTCATCGATTGTGTCGCCGGCGTTGTTGTTGTTGTTGACCTGTGCGAGGACTTGCTCCAGGTTTGATCGGAGAGCGGTGGCGGTGGCTTCGTTTGTCCGAGCGAGGTCTCGCCATATCTGGTTCTCTAGGTAGAGAGATTTGACGCGGTCTTCCAATGCGATGTTTAATTTTCCGATCCGATCGATCTGCTCTTCTTTGTCTCTCAGTTTCTTCGCTATTGCTTCTTCGATTGCTCCGACTACTCTCCTCGATTGCTTCCTCCTCCTCTCTTCCATTTCTGATCTGACTTTCTCCATCTGTATTGAAAGGAAAATGTAAGCATTTTGATCGGCTGCCAATAGGCGCGCGTTTGTGGATGCATGATCAGATCGATCACGGAAATACAGCGCTCCGGATAAGGATATCGAAACAGAAAAAAAACAAAAAACGCGAAATCGGGACTTACGTGCAACGAAATCAGCCGATCGACTTCCAATTGCTGTTGCATCATCTGCAACGACAAATCCTCGCCGAGAAACGAGAACGAGCTAGAACAGCCGGCGATTGTTCCGCAACGGCCACTAACCTTCCCGTCGGTCAAGCTCGGCACGAAAACCATCGCCGCCTCTCTTGGACGCTTCCTCGAAAACGGAAGAGCGACGTTGTTGTTAAACGTGATGCCGCTGTCATCCTTCAACGGCGGATTTGTCATCTGGCCGTTGTAGAACGGGAGAAACGAGTCCGTCGCCGGAGCAACTCCCACTCCGGCCGGATTTATATGCAGATTCGCATTAACATTCTCCATCGTCGTATTCAACATCTCTCTACCACATATCAACAGCCACCAAAATCTCAGACAAAACGGAACAGATAGAAATTGATTTATCCGGAGATGGATAAACTCAAACAGAAGACGTAAATAAAAGAATTACCTGGTGCAAAGGAGTTGAGAGGAAAAGAGATTGAGATGGCGAGCTTCAACGGCCATGAATTTATTCCGAAACTCTTTCAGGTTACGTTTTTGGGAGATGGAAGGAAATGGGATGGGAGAGAGAGAAGTAGGGGAAGTGTACAAAAAGCATGCAGTAAAGAGAGGGTGGCAAGGCTGTATGGTGGGGTTTTATTTAGGGTTTGGTCCATAGAGAGAGAGAGATTCAGGAAAAAAAAATATTAAATATTTAATTGTTTTCTGTTTTTGTCAGTCGTAATCTGTTTTATTTTTATTTTTTCTATTTTAAATATTGTCAATTTGTTTGGTGTGTATTGAATATTTGATTGATGGGGATTCGGTTACCAGAAAGCAAGGCATTTGCTTTGCACCTATTCCCAAAATGTAAAATTAGAAAAAATAAAAATAAAAAGGAATTAAAAAAGGAGGGGAGTGGGGGTAAATCACCGTAATTAACGCTAAAATCAGGGGCTAATCAGGAAACAGATCAGGTTTAATTTTCCAAATCCGTGAATCGATTAACAGCTAAGGAACAGCCCCTATTTTCCACTTTTGCGGGAGGGATGAGCCCACCTAAATCGAAATCTGCTGTTTCGGGAGGAAATTAAGAAACAGTTAATTAATTAAATTAAAATGGTTTGTATATGAATAATAATACAGTAACTGCAAAAATGAGATTGCTGTTTGTTTTGAAATTTAGTTTTGAGTGGTCTCCGTAATTTAAGCGGGTATTTGGGACTGGTTTCGTGAAATGGGCCGGGTGATGGGCCTGGGCCATGGAGCACGTGTGAGGTGGAGGCCGTGGGCGGTTTTCGGGCCTAATCACCACTTCCACGTGCAATAATGGATGGCCAAATTGCAGAAAACCACCCTTTAAATAGGCTGTTTTGCGTGAAACCACCCCTTAAAACAAAAATTGCAGAAAACCACCCTTTAAAACTGTTTTCCTTGCAAAGTCACACCCATCACCCAATTTTTGTTAATTAAATGTTAAAGTGCATGAAAATCAATTATATCTCTTGTTTTTATTATTATTTTACTTTACCCAACCGGTATTAATTAATTTTTACCTTTTAACATGTTTTGCAAAAGTAATTTTTTTAATAAAATATCATTTTCAAATATAATTTCACACTTATTAGTAAAACCACTCTATAAAAAAATAGATATGATTGATGTTTTATACTCCCTCCGTTCGGCAAAATTTGTCGTTTACTATTCATGCACGCTTTTTTAGAACGATAAAAACTATATAAAATATTCATTTTTTAAAAAAAATTTTTTAACAAGTTTGTACTTATTAATAATAACTACGAAGTTGTTAAAAAAATTATTAAAAAAACTAGATATTTTATATAGTTTTTAGCTCATAAAAAAACGTGCATGAATAGTAAAGTGTCAAGTTTTTCCGAACGGAGGTAGTATATTTTAAAAAGTGTATATTACTAAAGGGTTACTCAAAGAAAATACATTTTTAAAAAAATGATATGTTATATAGTTTTTAATATTCTAAAAATATGTTCACTATTCCACATACATTTTTAGAATAATAAAAACTATATGAAACATTATTTTTAAAAAAAATTATTTTCTTCAAGTAGCCCTAGTATTACACATTTTTTTATATGTATAAAACATAAATTACACATCGAATTTTTATAGAGTTTTTTTTGTAAGTATGAAATTATTTTTAAAAAAAACATTTTTTTTTATATTTATAGTGTTTTTTGCTTTTGAAAAATATGTCAAAAAGTTAAATATCAACTAATATCAATTGAAATGAGTAAAATAATAATAATAATAATAATAATAATAATAATAATAATAATAAATAATAATAATAATAATAATAATAATAATAATAATAATAATAAGGGGTATAATTAAATTTCCACACACTTTAACATTTAATTAACAAAAATTGGGTGATGGGTGTGACTTTGCAAGGAATACAGTTTTAAAGGGTGGTTTTCTGCAATTTTCGTTTTAAGGGGTGGTTTCACGCAAAACAGCCTATTTAAAGGGTGGTTTTCTGCAATTTGGCCATAATGGATACTACATGAGATGCTCCATTAAAACCAGCGGTTTCGAATGATGAATGTAACATTTTTTTTCAGAAAAAAAAATAATTTTAGTTTAGCTTTTTCATTATTTTTAATAAAACCAAAAAATATAATATATAATACTTATTTATTTCTCAAAAAATACAAATTGTCCACTAAAAATTATAAGGACATTTCTGTAAAATAAACATTAATATACATACAATACGAAGATATTTTTTTCTAAACAAAATTAATATTTTAAAATATGAAATAACGTGTTTTAGTGAATAGGGAAAAAGATAAATTAATTTGTAAACCCTATCACAAATTTATTACTACATGTTTTCTTTTAAAATAATAAGTTAAAATAAATTACGGATCATGCATAGCACTATAGCAATATAGCATATCCTAGTCGCTTTATAAGATGAATGTATATATCATTTGTGCACTGTATAGATTTAATATAAATTAAATTACTTTATACAAATTGATTAACATTAACAATTTATGTATCGATTTTAGAAATAATAAAATAATTCTACATTTATTAAGGTGTGTACAATGTATCGAATCAATCTATTTAAAAAAATGATAAATCTTAGGTGATTTCCTAAATATAAGATGTCTATGAAATACCATAGACAGAGTGACAAACTTCACTGGTAACACGTTTTTTTAATTTTTTATTCAATCTCGCTCACTCAATTATTTTTGAAACTGTACACTCATTAATTAAGTATACAGTATATTTTTATAATTAAAAAAGGTTTATTTAATACTGTATATGTTAATTATAATTACTGTACGTTACGATACTTAGTGGCATGCTACATCTGCGCATTAGTAAACTATAGGGAACTACCATTTACATTTGACATTTTTTTTTCTTTCTAAAATAACAATTATCATCTATCTATTTTATATAAATATTCTGAATTGATGCGTAATAATTTATAAAAAGTTATCATAAATCACAATCTTTCTATATATATTTTAGTTAATTGATAAAATATAAATCAAAACTATTTTATATTCATAATTGTCAAAAATAGTATTTGATAAGTGTGATTTTATTTACATCTAGATTATGTTTTCGTTAAAAGAAGTATTTTTTATCATAATTAATTATTTGATAGTAGTTATTTTATTTATATTTATATTTGGAGAATGAATTATTTATATCTAGATTAATTTTTATTTTATATTTCTCGTATACTTTGATCGTTATAAATTTAATTATCACGTTGCAATTCATATTTATTTATTTTTATATTTTTAATAGGTTTTTTTAATAGATAATAAATATAATTTTATAATATTATACTACCATATTCCCACAGGCACGGACCAAGGGGCGGCTTGGGATCCACTCGAGCTCGCCCCATTTTAAAAAAAAAAAAAATAAGTAAAAAATTATCTATTTATTTATTTATTAAATTAAGTGCTTTTACTAATGAAAATTATACCTATTAGAAAATTGTAACCTGCCTAATCCACTTAAATTTTAATTTCTGATTCTATGGTTGTATTCCCGTATACAGTGGGAGACACATACTATTACCTTCTAATAAACATGTTCCTCCATGAACTTATAGTGAATCTCTCATATCTACCATCTGTCACCTACAGTCGCGCATTTTTCCATTTTCATGGTTTTCTTATCTTAAAAAACACACACAAAAAACATCGAATAGAATAGAGAGACTTAATTTTTTACCAGTTTACTATTATCAAAAGATAATGATAAATATCTAACTCAATACACAAGTAATAATAAATTAAGATAGCTAATTAGCTATAGGTGGTGGTAGACATGATTAATGATGGGTAAAGATTTTTTTTATTTTTTTTTTTTAATATCAATACAATAAAAAAAAAGAAGAATTATATGATGATATATAAGAAAGCAAGCGAGTAGTGACAGTAACAGAGAAGCACGAGGCAAAGGAAGCCGTACAGTACAGGCAAATAGGCAATAGATAAATGCAGTTCCATTGAGGTATGCAATGCCCTTAAGCCTGCACCTGCACCTATATCATATGTATCTTCCCACTTCCTTTATTTATAAGTATATATAAAAAAAATTACATAAATATCTCACAAATTTGATATTGGTTTAATGTTGCCATATATACCGGTTAGAGCAAGCCCAACGGCTTTTCTATAAAATCTCTATTTTGTAGGAAAAATTTTCAAAATCTCTAAATTTTTTACACCCCAACCCCAATAGCTTTTCTATTTTACAAGTTTTTACATTAATTATATTCTATATTTATTGCATATTATTTAATAAAATTTTACTTGAATTACAAGGAAATAGAAATATGACATAAAATATTTACTTTAATTCAAAATCTTACAATCTCAACCACAAATGTATTAACAATTTCATGGGGAACATCAAAGCATTTAATTTTACAAATTTCACTTCTCCCTCCAAATTTACAGATTTTTCTTCTCTTTCCTAATGTTTCTCTATGACCATTTGCAAAAGCTGTTGGAGTGAAAAAACCATCTTTTTTCTCTAAAATATCATATTTTCTCTATTATACAAGAGTTGTTGGGGTTGCTCTTATACATATATATTGATAAAGTCGAAACAAGTGAGTAATTTGCGAAGAAATGAGCTCCCTTGTTAGCCTGTCTCCTGGCATGACTCCAATCGCATAGTGTCGAGAAAGGATCTCGACACTTGCATTTGCATAGGTGTGGATCTCCCATGATGTAAAGTTTGAACAATATTTGAAGGATTCATATATGCTAAGTTGGAAGCCACTATGACTATGTATTGAAACATATGATAGGCAAACCTAACTTCACCTTTCACTTCCTAATTCCTATAGTTGAGTTGAGTCCTCTTCTACATTCTACAATCATGATGCATATTGCATACCCACTTCTGTTTGGTCATGCCAATCCTCAATGGCATCTTTACCTATCAACCATTGATCCATTCAAACTCATTAACTTTGGGCCATAGCTAGACTCACCACACCCACTTTTTATTTCATCATTTTAAATTTGATTCATTTTTTATTTTGGAAAGGTGAGTTGCTATCATAAAATAAATCCAACTCTGCAAGATCCCTGTGGAATAAAGCAAACTTATACATGTTCCACACCATTGTTTGCGTGACATTAAGCAGATTTGAATTAAAATATAAATAAACAGATAATTTCTCATAGTGACAAACGGATAATTTTTTATTATTATTAACGAGACCCTTCATATAATAATAATAATAACTTACAATTTTCATTAACATAACCTTACAAACCTATCTATTTTATATTTTTTTAAAAGGGGTGGGATGAAGCGAACCCCAATCTAGCCCTAATATGTGTGTGTATATATATATATATATATATATATATATATATATATATATATATATATATATATATATATATATATATATATATATATATATATATATATATATATATATATATATACATGTAATACTTATCCATATAACTACACTATTCGATTTAGATATAGAACGGTTAAGTATAAATGCATTGAATTGAATTAAATTAAGATTAAAAAAAATGTAATATCTAACCTATCCCTTTCTTTATACATCTATCTATCTATCTATTGTATATATACATATATTAAAACCGATGCATAGCGTTCTATGTGACATATTGTGATTGATTTTAGAAAAAAAATCATATATGGCGCGTTGTGGTTGAATGTTGATTATAGGGAAAAAAAAATAAAAAAATAATATATTATCATAATTTATAAAAAGTTATATATAAGCCACAATATATATAAGTTTAGATTTTAGTTAATTGGCATAAATATAAATACAAAAATATTTCATAATCATACTTACCAAAAATATTAATAGATAAATATGTAGTATTTGATAAATGTTATTTTATTTATATCTGTATTATGTTTTGTTGAAAAAATGAATTATGTTTATATTATTATTTATTATTTATTGGAATCTATTTAAATTATTTATAATGTTATATTAATCGGGACGGATATTTCCACCGCTAATTTTTACTATTTCCACCAATAATCACCGCAAAGGTATGCGGTGGGTTTAATGACAGCAAGCGAATAAAAAAATGTAAAATATAGACAAACACCAGAAAGGTAGAAATCAGAGAATAGAACGTGAGAAAGTGAAGGTGAAAGGTGACAGAACAAGGAATTGTAGATAACATTGGGCAATATGAATTGATGTGTGTGCAGTGTGCCCCATTTGAGAAATTATTAACCTTCATCTAACTCCCCTTTTTATTATTCATTGCACCACATATTCAAACTTTTGGTATATTTATTTAGACAAATTTGGGGAATTTGTATTCATCTTTTACTTTTTTTCACAGCTATGAGACATTATTTATTCAACGTTAGATTGTGCCAAGAGATTGTAATATTTGTGTAACATTCATCTTCTTCACATTAGGTAACGCAACTAATCCCATACTGAAAGGTAACAATTCATGGAAGTAGAAGCTAAAGATATGTCACACAACTTACTATGCCCAAGTTGTTCACTATCACTACTCACTAGCCAGTGTTGCGGTACAAATCACACTTGCAATTTTACAAAAGTTCATTCACAGATATGGCCACAGAGAGGGGGTTTTGTTAGTAAAAGAGTCAAAAGACACAAGAGTTAACACAGAGAAGACGCAAAAAACTAGGAAGGAAATAATGTGAGGTCTATTTGGTTGTAAGATTAAAGAACTATCATGTTGAGTTCCGACTCAAAAACTAGGAAGGAAATAAGCTCCTAAAACTAATCTAATGGCATTTCATACCGAGGGTTCAAGGAAATAGCAAAGGACACACAAACTTAGCTCAATGAGTGACCAAGGTTCATGAATTGAATAGAGATGGTATTCAAACAGTAGTGTCATCGGCGCCAAATAGACAACAAATCTTTACAATGTTTCATCTTATGGATTCATGTAATGCAGCTGGAAGACATTTTGCACTCAAGCTATTGACATATCAAAGCTCAAAGGCATGTGTTAGAACTGAGTGGCAATTACTAAAGGGGAGTGCTTCGAGGAGGGGTTCTCCTTGTCGTAGCCTCCCCTTTAGAAATTGCAAGTGATCAAGAGATAAGGGGAAAGGGTTATCTCTTTGATCATTTGTAGTCACTGTTTTACGGGTATAAGCAAATATTATGATGAACCGAATGGCTCAGACCTCTCATCTCCTTGAGGCAGATGATTGAATCCTTTTTGTTGAGGCACATTCAAACCAAGCTGAAATGATCAAGCAGTTTCTACAAGTCTATGAAGGGGCTACCGCCTACGGGAAATAAAGCAAATGCAGACAAGTGATACTCTACAAACAAAAATATTCTTCAAGCGTTGGGAATGCATGAGAAAACATGTAAAAAAACATACCTGGGGTTATCAGGTTATGTTCGGGAGCCTAAGCATTCTACATATCTACATCAACATCTGATGCTGGAACTGGCAATTCTCAAGGCTGGAAAAGAGGTTTCAGTTAAGGCTGTCGGTTAATCTATCCCAACATATGTTTATGAGAATCAAGCTCTCGGAAGACTTATGTTTCAAATCAAAAAGCATTTGTACACAGTTCTGGCTGGGACAAAGAGGGGAAGAAGGAAAGTTCGGAAAAGAATTTGCCAACCAAAGCTTGAAGGAGGTATTGAGTTCAGAGACCTCAAACCGACCATGATCAAAACTTGAAGGTGAGTGAGCTCCTGCTCAATCAGTCCGCACATACCAAGCAAATAGGGGTGAATGAGATCAGATTGAGCGTCCTGGAACAAGTTCTCCCAATCTGTACACCTTGAAAGCAATCTGAACATCCAAGACAGACCCCAGAATCAAAGGTTTATCTACCCCTTCCAATGCTCAACTTGCAGAAAGAATTGAGATTTGAGAGTCATCTTTCTTCATGCCCATCTTAAGGATATGAAATGGATACTGAAATTCATATGAGAGGACTGTCTGCATGCTAGGAAGGTTTAGGTGAAAGCTGATTCAGAAGTGGAACATTGTCCACTGAGGGGTTTTAACTGGATAGAATGAATGTTAGATAAAGCAACATAATGATGAGTTGGGCTCTTGTTAGCGAGTAAGAGTATTCGAGGGTGTCTTTCAAGATCCTGAAATGGTGGTCACTAGAGTGATAAACTTTCTTGAGGGGATGAAGAAAGATAGTGTAAGGGATCAAAGGAGCACTATGGACTATGGAGGGTGTGAATATCACTTGGAAGCCCCAACCGATCAAACTTTACAAGAGTTAATTCAGATGCAACAGCCAACAGGAAACATCCTGAATTAAATCAGAGCTGTAACAAGTGATCCGATTGAGGACCAATCAAGAAAAATATGACACCCAAGTTCAGAAACCCTAAATTTGAACGCCTATGCAAAATAACAGGTAATCCAATCCAGAACAAACAAACCCTAGAGATGGCAAATGGAACTCAGAAAATGGAAGCAAAATTTCATAATTTGATTTGAGCATAAACTCCGTCATTAACGTCAAATCCAGAAATTCAAACCTAGAGATCACTGAATTGGTACGGCGATAAGTATTCAAACATAAAAGGCAACAATCTCTTTCAAAAACTGAAAAGCGATATAGATCTGAATCCGAAAACGGGAAACAAAAATCCATCAGAACCTAAGCTTGGAGAAGAACCACCTGTTCTTGCCGGTCTTGAACCTCTCCTCGAACCTGGATTTGGCCTCCTTGGCGGCGGAGATCTTCTTATCCCTGGACTGGAGAGCGTCGACGGTGACGACGTCCTTGAGGTCGACGTCGAGAGTGTAGCGAGTAGGCATGATGTGGTTGTAGTTGACGAGCTTGACGAACGACTTCACGCGCGACTTCTTCGCCTGCTTCTTGGTGGAGTCCTTGCGGATGACCTTGCTAGGGTACTTGGCGACGCCGGCGACCAGGCAGTGGCCGTAGTGGCGGTCCTTGACGCCGTCGTCGAAAGAGCGGACGATCACCGCCTTCCGGCCTGCGTATCGCCCCTGCAGGAGGATCACCGCCTTGCCTGGTTTCAGGAACTTCACCATTTTCGCTGCGCTCTTGAGTTTCTCTCTGTGGCGATTGACAAATGACAACGTAGGTGGTTTTGCTGAGAGAGGCGGGTTCCGGGGGTTAGGGTTTTGTAGAAGGCATGGGCCGTTGGCACAGTTTGTTCGATCCGGCCCAATAGGCCCAACTAAGATGTTAACAGTTTACAGTCATCGTCAAGTGGCTTTCTTAAATGCAAATGCAAGCACTCACTTAGAGCATCCCACCAACTTATCTAAAATAGAGAAAATAGGCAATTTTAGAAAAAATATAGGTTTTTTAACCCCAACAGCTTTTGTAAAATCATCTCTATAATAGAGAAATGGGAGGAAAGAGAAAAAAAATCTCTAAATTTAGAGGAAGACTTAAAATCTATAAAATTAAATCCATTCACTCCTTCCCATGTCTACCCATTTATTCATTGGTTGTTACATATTGATTTAATTAATTTATTGAAATTTTATTTATTAAATTATGAATTTATACATTTATTATAGGGTATAATAAATGTATAAATAGGTAAAATAGAGAAGTTGTTAGGGTTAGAATATAAAAATTATAGAGATTTTGATATTTTTCTCTCGATAATAAAGAAATTTTAGAGAAGTTGTTGGGCTTGCTCTTACTCTTAGGTTAATTTTATCAAAATCTTCATTTAACTGATATACGTAGTAGATGTAAAACTTGTTCATAAACTCATTAAAGTAGTAATGGTAGTGATGCTTTGTCTTAGGGAATATAAGTTTTAGAGTTAATTTCTTAGTTGTATCTATATATGTATCCTATCTTTTTAGAATCGGAAATTCCGCGAGATAACCCTAGAATTTAGCGTAATTCGCGTGGTAAATAAAGGTTTTAAATATTTCGCAAGGTAACCCTGTACTTTGTAATTTTTTTTACAACACACCCATTTTCTGAATTTTGGGCAAAACTGTTAATTTTAAAACTTTTTGGGCAAAATACTTTAAATTTTAACATTTCTCTAGAAAGAAGGTCGAAGAAGAAGAGGTTCATCGGCTTCATCGCATAAAATCCATGGGAGTAGCTGCTAGTTGTGCTTGCCCTCTTCCCACCAAGACGCAGCAGCTTTTGTCAAATAGAAACGAGAGAATATAGAATTGGTCAAGAAAAAAGAAGTTGTGAATGTAAAATTCACTAATTAAAAAGAAATTAAACAACGTGTGTGTGAACAATCAAGGCCTAGAAATTGAACAATTAAAGGTCCTAACAACCAAATTTGAACACTAGTTCCAGTAGGCGGTGAAATTGAACGAATAAATCTAATCCTTGACACTATTCAGAGAGGGCAAAAACGACAAGTCAAAACCTTAACTAAACCCCCAATTTTGAAAAAAATTAAAGGTCGTTCGCGTCGGTAGTCACATTCACTGGTTCGAACAAATAACGAGATGGTGGGATTGAAGGGAGAATGTGTTGGAGCCGACTACCACAACTTCGAATTCGAACAACGACACCAAGGGAGAATGTCGAGAAGGATTGGAGGTCGGAAGAGACTTGACAATAATAGATTTGGGTAGGGGTGATATTCGAGCCGAACGAGCCGAGCTTGGCATGTTCAAGCTTGGCTCGAACTGAAAACGAGCCGACCCGAGCTCGAGCCCAAAAATTATTCGAGCTTTTCGCTGGCATCCTACTACGTAACTGCAATCACAAACCACTTGTCGTAGGTCCCTATTACATAGAGTCACACCATCAACCACAAAAAGGAGTTGCACCCTACTACGATGCCCACCGGCATCATCTCCGGGGTCGTCGGTCATGCCATATCTGCTGAGCAATAGTGTCACGAAGAGCCTTGATTCCAATGGCTGGTGGCTCCTCTTCTGGCTCGAACAGGCCGTCCACCTCCATCTCATCTGCACCTTCTGGGTGGTCGTACGCATCGTCCTCGTCTTCGTCCATTGCATCATCAGGCTCTTGAAACCTGGACTCATCCTCGTCATTCACATCGTCTCTCCAAAGACGTAGAAGGTTGTGAAGGGCGAAGCAGCAGTTTATGAGCGACACTTGTCGTGCGACTGAGTACTTGGGCATTCACCGGAGGATATTCCACTGACCCTTGAGAACACCGAATGCTCACTCAATAGCTCCGCGAAGTGACGAATGCACCTTGTTGAATGCTTCCTTGAGGTTTTTAGGTAGCCCTTGGAAGGTTGGGCGGTGGTACTTTGTCCGCGAGTATGGCACCATGTACCCATCTCGGTCCGGGTAGCCCTTGTCACATAGGTAGTAGCGACCAGCAGGGGGTGGGGGAAGTTAAACCCTGGTGTCCGATGGGCGTGGTCAAACACACGTGCATCGTGTGCACTCCCCTCCCATCCGTTTGAGATGAAGGTGAAGAAGAGGTCGAAGTCGCAAACAGTCATGACATTGAAGGTGAAAATCCCTTTCCGGCCTCGGAATGGAATCTGCTCGTCGACAGGGATGGTGGCTTGGATATGGGTTCCATCGATGGCACCTATTGCACCCTGCGTGGGAGAAGTAAGGCGTTACGACCGTAAGTCATCCATACATGTAGGAAACGGTCCCATGTCAAATTGTTACCTTGAAGTACGGCCAATAACGGTTGTCGTTAACGATTTGCTCGGGTACCCGGCGGAACTCGGGGTCTCGTGGCTTGATCAGCTCCCTGACGAGGCCAGTGAAGCCGTTGGACGGGCCCCTGTCGATTGCATCGCAAACGTCCCGTATCGCCTCTGAGATGGTGTAAGTGGAACGTTGGAACCGTTCACAAGCGTTTCGCTGGCTTTGGCCCCAAGCCATTGTGTTCACAAATATTGCGACCTTCTCCATCACCGAAATCTGATTGGATCCTCGAAGTCCGTATTTATGTTCTAGGACCCCACGTAGCTTAAGAAACACACGCTTCTCCATTCGAAAGGCGTTAATACTACGTACCTCCCCATCGTTATGCAGTATGTCATGCACCCATCGTCGGCCTGTGTACTCGGAGATATAGCAAGGGTTCTTGTACACTCGGGTGAAGTAGTGATGGACCACCGGGATAGACCTCTGTAATATGTGGAGCATGGCGATGACGAGTATGATACCCCATCGACGCATCATCATCGTGTCCCCATTGGAAGTGGCCCTGTGGAGGATCCCCATGATAGGAATTAACCACAAGTACCAAGTTTATGTTATCGTGCACAAACAACGTTACCAATTACAAACATGTAGCAACAAGAAGCAATTTCAACCAAGCATAAGTAGCATAAACAACGAAGCATAAGTAGCATGCACAAACAGTTGGAAATACAAAGTATCTATTAGTCACATACACAACCAAGCATAAAGTAGCAACAAGTATCCATTTGTCACAAACAGTTGGAAATAGAAAGTACACAACAACGCATACGCACTAATGCACTTATGAGGACGGGAAAATGAAATGCAAATGTAGGCTTCGACGTAGTTGGAAATCCTTCACCAGGGAGCGGAATGGACCTAAGGACGACCGCCATTGAGATCATACAACCACTGCAACCACCTCACTCTCATGTCGTTGTGCTTGATACCGACGAACATGTCTCTGCGCTCAGGGTCCCGCATCAGCTCGACAGTGAAGCACCAGAGAGGGTCAGCGACATCAATCAAACCTTGTTAGACGAGCTCCTCAACAATGTCCAGAGCTTGGTTGGTTGTGTTCACTGGCTTGCTAGTGGAGACCTCCTCCCGGGCGAGATAAGCCTTCAGCGCACCGCTTGTCTCCTTCACCGCGTCAACGTGTTCATGGTACAGCCGTGACGCCTCTGACTTCCTGGAGGACCTCTTCGCTGGTGGTTGTCCCAATGCAGAAGCGGAGTTAGCCATTGTTCGCTTGTTCATGTCAACGGGAGGTGATGACAAACCTGTTGCTGCAGCCCCGTTGGTGCTAGGCACACCCCCGCAAATCCCATTGAGAACCTCCTGCATGGAAGGAGGCTGCCCAGATTGCAGTTGGCTCACGAACAGCTCGTCTAGCTCCGTGTCGAGTGTCCCGTATTCGGTCTCTTGTGTCCGCACACCACCTCGGCCATCGTCGTTGCCTCCATCGAGGTTGATATAGTCCATCTCATTATGATCGTCGCCTTCAGCTACAGCCACCTGGGGAGGTGTTTCACGTAGGCTGGGCTCCATCGAGGGGGCAACACAGTACTTCCCGGTTGCCACACTTCCCCCATACAGTTGATCCCAAAGGTCCTCCAACTCGGGCTGAATACCTTTCTTCCTATACTTCCTGAAGTCGGAGTTCTCCTAAACATATGACCCCAAGTTATGTAAAATTGAAGACGGGAATAAATGTCAAAAACCAACAGGTAGATGAGGGCACTAACCGCGATCTTCTTCTCCCACCACTCATTAGATGCCTTGATCGTGCCCTTCTCGGCATCCCATCCCAATCCGGTCTCAGAATTCTTTAACGATTTCCACTCGTTGTAGTATTTCTTCATGTCACGATTGCGGTTCTTCAATGTGTACATGTTCGGCTTCTTCCCCGACAGCTCCTGGAATTCTGGGGTGAGCGCACCCCAGGGGAAAGGCTGGTCTCTCCCGACAACCCGCTGGTGGCGAAGGAGAACCTCAACAAAGTATTTCGTATGCTCATATGACCAGTATAAGGGAGGCGGTGTTGGCTCATCATCGCCTCCTTGCATCTGCTTCCCCTTCCCCTTCCCCTTAGCCTTCCCCACCCTTACCCCTTCCATTTCCGTTTGCGTTGTCGTTTCCGTTCGAAGCCATATGCACTTGTGGGCTAACAACGACGACACGAATGCATTGTCATCCCACACACCCGGGAAAAACAAATTCAGTCACAAATTAGAAGTTCGAATAGAGAGTAATTGTCAAAATGTTCAAAAATTTGGTCCCAATAGAAGCCGACGGGAGGAAGGCAAAACCCTAGCCGTGTGAACAAGAAGTTTGGGCAACAAACATACGAATGAAACACTCAATTCAGGCATCGGAGAACCGGAATTAGGAATCCGTTCAACAAACAATTGGAACAAAGTAAGCAATTTCAACCACACGAAGACCGACCACATAAAGGAGATACAAGTACGGGAACTCACATGGTGAGAAGACGGTGTGGGTTTGCGGCCTCCGGAGGAAGCTGGCTTGCTTGCGGCTGATCTTCCCTTTCAAACGCCGGCGGATACCACGGCCGTCTTCACCGACAGTTGGAGTCCAGGTCGCCGCTGTTCTTCCTCCTCTCGAAACTGTGATGGATGTTGGGGCCGCTTCTGGTTGTTAGGTCGAAGTAAAAAGAAGGCCAAGGGTAAATTGAGGGGCAAATTGGTCTTTTACCATCGAACAGTAAGGTCATTCTTGTAATTTGCAATATGCCCATTTCCTCGCCCATCCCCGAACTACCAAACACGCATGAGCTTTTTTTCCAAAAAGTATCTCCATCTCATCCACCCAAAAAAGTATTTCCATCCCCTCCACCCTCAAAAAGTATCTCCACCCCCTAAAAAATTTCCCCCAGCCAAACACGCCCTAAATGTGGTATTTTGCGTGAAACCACCCTTTAAAACAAAAATTGCAGAAAACCACCTTAAAAACCGTTTTCTTTGCAAAGTCACACTCATCACCCAATTTCCGTTAATTGAATATTAAAGTGTGTGAAAAATAAATTATATCCGTTGTTTTTATTATTATTTTACTTTATCAAATTGGTATTAATTAATTTTTACCTTTTTAACATGTTTTTTCAAAAGTAATTTTTTTTATATAAAATATCATTTTTTTATATATAATTTCACACTTATTAGTAAAAATACTATAAAATATAAATTTGTAGAAATACTTGAATACTTGAAGAAAATAAAAATTTTAAAAATTATATTTCATATAGTTTTTATTATTCTAAAAATATGTTCACTATTCCACATACATTTTTAGAATAATAAAAACTATATGAAACATTATTTTTCAAAAATATTTATTTTCTTCAAGTAGCCCTAGTATTACACATTTTTTATATGTATAAAACATAAATTATACATCAATTTTTTTTTATAGAGTTTTTAAATTTTTTTTTTTAAAAAAAATATTTTTTTGATATTTTATAGTGTTTTTTGCTTTTGAAAAAAATTCAAAAAGTTAAATATCAACTAATGCCAATTGAATTGAGTAAACTAATAATAAAAATAAGGGGTATAATTGAATTTTCACACACTTTAACATTTAATTAACGAAAATTGGGTGATGGGTGCAACTTTGCAAAGAAAACGGTTTTAAAGGGTGATTTTCTGCAATTTTCATTTTAAGGGGTGGTTTTTCGCAAAACGCCCTATTTAAAGGGTGGTTTTCTGCAATTTTGCCTTTACAATAATATGGGCATAAGGGCTACTGGCAAGACTTCGAAACGACTATTGACAAGACAATTTCAATTAAATTGCATATAAGTCTTTCCCATTATCAAAGATAATTAATGATGTGTCCGAGAGAAAATTAAAAAATCCCCAAATTCTTCTCCATTACTCATCGAATGGACGCTTGTTCAACATCACCAAGGGCCAAGAAGACATGAATTTAACCATTTCTCATTGTTGTTGGATGATTTGTGAGAGATTTCAATCATTCTATCAAGTTTAAGATAATATTTTGTATTGGTATTATGCTTTTTGGATAAAATTTTAGGTTTTTTTAAATTGAAATTGAGATTGATAAAAATTGGTAGATGTTTTTGAGTTTTCAGTGATTATTGTTTGTTTGTTACAGATGTCGATTTTTGAGTCAAAATTTCAATCGAAAGAGAGGAAATTAGTAAGATAAATATTGGTTTTGCCACCGAAGAGAAAAGTTCAGTCTTTTAATTATACCAAGTTCCTTGGTGGCTTTACTAATCTTGAGAGGTTGAAGGTATATTACAACTCCACAAAGGTACGTAACAATCAAATATCTTTCGGAGAGCCTTTTAATTATACCAAGTTCCTTGGATTTCAGTTGCACACCAGACTACACACTCAAGATGGAATTCATCGAATATTTGCTGAAGGTTTCGCCATTTTTTGCTGCCGAGGGTGTTTGATGCGTCGCGGTTCGATCAGTGCCGAGGGTGGGGTTCGATTGCTGTCGGGGTTGGGCTGCTGTCGAGGCTGTTGTGGGGATTAGGTTTTCTCTTTCACCGGGTGGGTTCAGTTGCTATCAAGGATTTGTCATGCAATTTTGTGAAAACGATCTTGTCGATATCCATTTTGGTATTTTGTCTATAGCCTCACTCTAATATGGGTTATTTGTTGATGGTTCACACTTGTTACTTTTGTTCATGTTTTATGCACCAAATGGCAAATGTGCAACAAGTACTGAAAAATCATCATGTCAAACAAAAGGACTACTTTTGAAGTCTGGCAGTTGCTAAACGTAACAACATGGATGATGCCAACATCCAAACCAACAGGAACCTTAAAAAAGTAACCATTCTCCGTGTCCGAACACCGGAAGAAATACAAGTGAGTTGTTAAAGCTACAACTGAGCACTTAACAGCATAAACTGGAGCTCATGCGCCGAGAAAAGGCTAAACCAGAGATGTAGTTGAAAACATATTATGTGAAACCAACACGCCTAAACAAACCTCACTTCAAGCTTCAGCAAGTCCGCGTGTATATGATCATACAGGCTCCACATGCAGCTTCAAGGCTTACGAGGCGGGGACGCACTGCTGCTGCTTCTGCTACTGCTCCTCCCTCTCAAAGGCCTGCACAAGCAACTCAAGCCTCAAAACCAGGGGGGCAAAGGAGCAGGCCAACTAGATGATACAATATTGTATATATAAATTGAAAATTCAAGGTAATTAATAATTTACCTCCTAGGACTTCGGCTCCTAGATACCCTCTGACGAACCTGTGGAGAAGTGCAATGAACAGAATAAGCACACAACTCTTGCAACAAGTATGTGAGTATTTAAATATGTGAACTATCAGGAAACATACCCTTCGAGGACTTGGTGATTTGGAGTGAGACGATGACCTACCACGCCTAGCAACAGGGGCTCTACCTCTGTGATACACAAGCACACCAAGTGATAAGTGTCCATCCTTCTAATGTTTAAGTGATTGGCACATGATACCTTGAAGAACAGTAACTATGGTAACCATAACTATCAGTAACCAAATAAGGCAGGAAATTTTATCACTGGTAACAGGACGAATTAACAACATTGTCCGATCAGCTAAAGATTACTTCATTCATGAGATCTCTTGAGTATAGATAGTGGGCCCAAAATTAAATAGTTGAAACAAAAGATTCAGTGACAGTCTTCAACATCAACAAACTTTGAACTACAATGAGAAACTGCTCAATTTTGTAAGAACACTGTCAAATAAGGATTTTTAAGACCTGGAGACCTTGAATGGCCATTTTAATTCCATTTGGTCCCTTAAATTCATCTGTGATTTCAAAGCAGTACAATGAAGGGTCTAATTATAAGTGATTACTAAAAGGAGTAGTTTGTAATTAGAATACCAATACACACTATAAGGTTAGTGTTACCTCCTAGGCGAGATTGATCTTGACGGCGATCGTGCAGGCCTGCGGATGGGAGAACGGCTACGTCTACGCACTGGAGACCTTCTAGGAGGACTACGAAAACGTCTAGGAGGAGGTGAGCTGCATTATATGAATAAATATTTTAATGAATCCCAAAACAAAACTATAAAAAACCATGCAGATTATTTTAACAGTGAAACATCAATGAGAGAAGTCAATCTACTAGGCTGCCATTTCCAATCACGGAAGTTAACCAACTGAAAACAAAATTAAGCAATCACAAGACCAGGGTGCATCATAAATGATCTATTGCCCAGATCAATTAACCACCAGATATATGCTACTTTGGTTCAATGTCATGACTGTTACAGGTCATATGTTCAGCCATCAACTACAACAGCAGAATGAGATGATATCAGGCTAACATGACTTACCGACGGCGAGGAGGAGATCGTCTACGAATAGGTGAGCTTCCACGGATCCTTCGGGGAGATGCTCTGTCAATATGACCATCACTTGTTACTTCAACAAGTCATGAAAGCAATGACATTAAATCGCAAATGGAGCTAACCTTGGAGGAGATCTCATTCTCCGTGGAGGTGATGATGGTGATCGACCCCTGGGTGGAGATGCAGGCCTTCTTCTTGGAGATGTTTCACCACGACGGCGAACAGGGGAACCTTGCAGCCTGCGTGGAGGAGAATTAATCCGTCTAGGTGACACTCCTCTTCTTGCAATGGGGGATCTCCTTCCAGGAGAAAGACGTCTTTGACGAGGAGAAACTGAAACAATCATAATGGAAAGACATTACAACACAGCCAAGAGCCAAACAAAAATGAGTGTTGCAAACTTTCATGATAATCTTACCTTCGATTGGTCGCTTGGGTTTATCCTTCTCCACCTCAGTTCCATCCTCTCTGGAAGCATCTATTTTGGGAGGTGCGACAGCAACTTTTGGTGGTGGAGGTACTTTTTGACTGGGCAGTAGAGTGAACTTCGCTGTAACCAGGTTGCCATCAATTTGAGCCTACATGTAAGGCACTGAAAACATAAGATAACCACATAAAATAAATAAATAAATAAATTCTTTGGTGAACAAGCCCATGATAACATACTCCATCCATATATAAAAGAGCCTTTTCAGCATCAGCCCTCAACTTAAACTCAACATATCCAAAACCCTTTGGAAGATTGACCTGCATATGCAAAGATAAGCATGAGATCAAACCATGGAAAATAGTGAAAATCCCCCTTTGATATGACCTAAGTTAAACATACAAACTTACACTTCTATCCACAGCCAGTTGAACGTTGACAACTTCACCATAATTACCTGCAAATTCGCAGCGCGTCAATTTTATAACAAACAAATAGGCAAATTGGTACTAAAGGTTTATATACCAATTTATATAGATGAAATATGAAAATTATAGAAACTGACTTGAGAAATAACACAGGTTAAATCAGTAGCATCATCCATTATAACAAGCTAAAAAAAGCTTCCCTTCCTTTATGAATAATTGCCTCAAAAGATCCAACTAAGCATTTGGTGTGCTGTTTTGCCTCAAACAGAAGAAGCTTCCTCGTTTTAAAAGTAGCTCATCAAAAGCAAAAGATCAAAGAACTTGATTTGAGATGAGCACAATATTTTCTTTGAAGAGAAGCATGAAGAAATAGTCCGGAAGTAGAAAGTGTAAGGTTGTAGACAGCTGACGCCTGACATAAAAATGCTAAGCAGATATAACAGAAGTATTGAGAAGTTCAACAATGTGGACACAAAAGGTTTTTGGTGTTTGGGATTTAGGTTTTAGGATTTAGAGAAATGAGTAGTGTAAAGCGCAAAAAAAAAAGAAGCAATAAGGTGATCTCTTGTGAGATGGCACGCTTCATAAAGCTTGCTTGTAGTACATGAAGTGTATATTTCATCACTTAGGCTCAAGGCCTACCCAAGTGGGACCAATGCTGCTCACTTTAAGTGCCTATAGCCTATTCACTCGTTTAAGTTTAGGGGGTTTAGGGTGCCAAGCTAAGCCAAGCATCTTTTCATTGATTTCTTTGACCTTAGAATAATCTAGGTTCTGCCAATTTGGACCCATCTGGTTTCCCTAGTAGCTGCAGAATGTATTCGCTTTCTAACTCTGGAAGTGATACAGAATTTGAAGAGTAACTGTTCTCTCAAAGATGTATTTCAATCTTCTTTCCGGAAAAAAAAAAGTGCTTTATTCTTGCTGTGGGATGGAGGGTTAAAATTAGGTTGCTCTTGCATCCATCTGAAAAAGCTTAGCATCAGGTTAAAGTTAGAACAAAGAAACATACTGAAAATTTCCCTGAGATGGCCTTCATTCACATTCCTTGTGAGTTTATCCACATGGAGAACATGAGACTCGAGAATGGATGAAGATTTCCTGAAACATAAGCATCAAAAATCAAAATCAAGATATGTATAATCGCAATGTGCTCCCTCTTAATTAAAGAATCAAGATAAACAGTCAATACATTTTATAAATAGCACATTATCAATTGGAATTTTGAAGTGATTATTTTAAAACAGGAACATTAATGTAAACTACAATTGATCATGCCAAAATCAAATTACATGCAAAGGAGGACGACTCCTACAGCATACACTTAAAAATGCCAAGAAACATGGTCAGCTGATGCATAGTTTCATCTGTACAAATTTAAAATATAGAAAAATCAAATGAAACTATTCAATTTGGCAACGATCACCAAATGAAAATTTTGTCCCCGTGCCAGATTAGGTGGGTAGTGAAAATGGCCACAGCATACAACACCCCCAATATGTCTATAACTTTAGCAGAATACCTTTTCAAGATCAAATTTGATCAGCAAAGGTTAAAATTCCTTTAACGTGAATCATTTACTATATCTCCCCTTAGAAGCAGAATCCAGTAAATATCCATCAAGCAAGTACCGGAAGGCAGAAATATATATTTCGAACATAAAAATAAAGAATATAGAATTGCAGGGTAGACAACATAGAGAAATCTGGAAATTAAAGAAATTGAAAAACAAATTTTGAGGGGTTTTACACAGACGTTTTTATGAGTAAAAAAGAGGAGTAGATTCAAGATAATCAAATTATTTTAGATAAGCTTATAGATAAATTTTTCAAAAACCAACCTAGAGGGTGAAGCTTTTTCAGAAGGACGTGGAGAACGGCCTCGTTTTGATCCTCCATCAGGACTGCACACCAAATAGCACTTACTCATCAATTCAGAAGCAGATCATTCATAAAATCCAAGATATCCCACGGCAAGATTAAAACACCTATTCTTTTTTTCCAGCATAAAATATTCAAATACCTATCTGAGAGAACAGTTCAGTAACACATCCAGATATAGAAAACTAACACATTCATGACTCTGCAGGTCTACTAGTATTAGAAAAACTCAAGGGTTCAAACTTCCAGAGTTTAGAATACTGCAAGAATGCAAGATCAAAGAAAGTACTGAATAGATACACTGCTAAACAAAAAGATATCGGAATAGTGGAAAGATGCATCTTTTCTCATCTAAAGTGTCAACAGAAATAACACAATTTAAACACTTTCCGCATATAAAATGCAAAGACTCGACATTTAAAATGTAACTCGGTTAGGGCTTAAACGAATTCAAACATCAATTCTCAAAAGCACCTAGAAACACATAAAGATAAAGAATCAAGCCCTATCATGAATGTAACACATACTATCTGCTCTTTTGTGATGAACAAGGCCTAATTCATTTCTGCACCAGCACGTAAACACTTATCATTTTTCAATTGAAAAAATAGGTTCTTGTAGACCGTGATGAGCATCACTCCATTTCAACCAGTGTAAAACAAATTATCTAGAATTGAACGCATTATGAGAGAAAGAGCGGAGGAAATAGAGAGAACCTTCGGCGCCGTGGAGGCGGGCTTCGACTGCGAGAGCTGGCACTGCGAGATGGAGAAGAAGAAGAGGATGATAAGGAGCCAGACCGGGAGCTGCGAGAGGCGGAGGAGGAACGAGAGCGAGACCTCGAACGGGAAGAGGATCCGGAGCCGGACGACGTCGCCGCTGCTCGGCGTCGGGTTGGCTTCGCCATGGATGGGGTTTTGGAGAAGGTATATTCGGAGAGTGGACGAAACCCTAGAATATGAAATGAACCCGCCCCGCTGGATAAGTGATAACAAGTGTTTCCCGTAAGGGTGTGTTTGGCTTGTCGATGCATTAAATTATACTGTAATAATGTAATTATTTGACTTTGGTTTTACAAGTGTTTTCCTACATAACTGCAAATGTTTTTTTTTTTTTTGAGAACAACTGCAAATGTTTTATTTGTGCGACTTATAAAACAATGACACTAAAATTATAGGAGTAATTTAATATACTGTTGATCCAAACTCATCCTATAAATTAGCTGTTTCTTTTACTTTGATATACAATTTCTTGTTTCATATGTCATTCTCGTGTATATACTCTTTTGATTGTTTATATGGTAGATCTCATACTCTTATTTAACCTATGATCTCTTATTTATAATGCATTTACAAATATAAACGCTTTAATAATGTTTAGTTAACTCATTTTACAATATGTTTTAACACGATGTAAATTTGAAATAAAATGTCAAGTAAATTACGTCAATTAAACACTCCCTATTGTGTAAAGGTTATAATTACATTATAAAAACGTAATATATATTTTTTGAACTAGAAATAATTTGACAATAAGGATAAACCTTATATGTCAAGAGCATCCAAGCGGATGAAATTGCGAAGCACTGAGTCGTCAGGTGCAGATGAACCAGTGAACACAAGGTCAAGATGCGATAATCGGGACAAATTTCAATAGGATGGAAAGCGTCAAGGGTGATTCGAATTAGGGTGGTTAAGTTTCTAGAACCGCTGGTTTTAGATTCATCAATACTGCTTAGGTGTTCATATTTGGAGGAAAAAAATAATAAATGGGGAGCTAGTTGGGCTTTTACGGGTTTCAAACACAACACCCCCTCTCCTTCCGCCATTACTCCATGCCAATTGCACCAACAACAAACATTTGTAACTATTCTGCCTATTTTATTTTTGAAATGGAGTGGGATGCAACAAACCTCAGCCCACCTGTAAGTCTGTCCTTGTACTTTAGCAACTTACTCAATGAGGGATACAAATCGAGGACCTAGTGACACTCTCATCAATAGTGTGTATGTTGATGTTGGGTCCTACAAACGCATCTCTTTTGAGGAAGTCAAGTGGGTTGTGAGTAAAATGAAGAGTATGTGAGCGGTGGATCCAGATGAGATTCTAGTGGAAGTCTGAAAGTACATAGGAGTAAGGGGTTTGGAATGGCTCACACAACATTTTAACATTATCCAAAAGACAATGAGGATGCTAGAAGAGTGGAGACTTCGTAAGTTAATGCAATTGTACAAAAACAAAGGTGACGTGCAATAGTTTGGGAAGTGGAACTATAGAGGTAGAAAACTCCTTAGTCACATGATGAAGACATGGGAGATAATTATTGAAAAGAGGATGAGAAGCCATATTACTATGATTGTGCACCAATTTGGGTTTATGCTGGAAGGTCGTCTATAGAAGCTATCCATTTGATGAGGCGGTTGGCGGAAAAATACAATGAACGGAAGAAGAATTTGCACATGGTACGTTTTTATTGGTTTGAAAAATGCTTATGACATAGTAACGAGGGATCCCATATGGGAATGTTTAGAATCAAAAAGGGTGTCGGGAGCTTACAAGAAAGGCATCGTGATTGTTATTCCTAGGCGTTCTCAACCTTACAGATCGAAGGTCAAGAACGGGGTTTGTAAGCGAAAGACGCAACAGAAAGTAAACGAGCGACCAACAAGCGGTTTTACGTGGTTCGGTCGGAGCCTACGTCCACGGAGCCTCAGCCGGATCGGCTTGAGATCTCAATCCACTAATCAAGAAGCAAGGATACAGAACAGGTTGCCCTAGATCTAGACTAAGGCAGACAAAGACGGAAATACACGATACAAGACGAGTATGCAAGAGAAAAGCAAGAACAAAGCAAGTAAAGGAAGAGGACACCCTAGATCTGGAGATTAGAGCCAGATCTTTGTCGGATTTGACCAGAGAAGGGACGCTTCGCCTGAACAGAGGGCAAATGACCTTCTTCTTCTTCCTAGGACTCGGATCTAGAGTCTCGGAACGAGATACGCTCTAGATCGGACCACCGTGAGCTTCGCCGGAGTCGGGTTTGGAAGAACCCTAGCTTTCTCTCTCCGTCACCTCTTCTCTCTCTCTCTCTCTCTCTAGGGTTTGGATTACCTGAGAAGCCGAAGTGAAGAATGAGGCAACCCTAGCTCCAGCTTCCCTTATATAGGCGAGCTTAAGTGAAACGCTGCGTTGCGGGCGTCCAAGAGCTGGAAGCTCTCAAAGGCTAGCGAGCTCGGTCCAGGTAAGCTGAAGCAAGCCAGGTTTGGGCTTAAGAAAGCCCAACAACAAAATAGCATACAATGTATCCATATATATAACATATACTTATACATACTATATACATATGTGAGCATAAGTTCTCACTTACACTTCTAACATATGTTTAGCATATATATAAGTATATATTATATTTACATGTGTATTTATCTAAGTCTACCTATTAGTCTCTATCTAGGACCATCCAATATTCCTAGGTACTATATGCTAAAGATTAGAATAGACATTACAGTGATACAGTCGATTTGAGGACCAATGGAGGAAGAGTTGGTGATCTTGAAACGCAAGAAGAATGTGCCACTATGTATTTAAGCTTGTTGAAGGGTCGACGTCGAAGGCTCTGAGGTCGACGCCGAGGGGGCGGTAGGGCAGGCCGGTTTTTGCTTGAACAATTATCCTATCTATTTTAATTATTATTATTTAGTTATTTAGGAGAAATAAAAGTGAGGAGATATTTATCTCCTTGCTCCCCAAGAAAACATTATTTTTAGTCATTTTTAGGTAGATAGAATTATTAGTATTTATCTTAGGATTTTTATTTATTTACTTTTAATTGTGAGATAGCTAGAGTTTCCTTTGCATATGACAATTAGCATCTTTTATATTTAATTTGTAATTTGCTTTAGAATTAATCACGTTGAAATTAAAGAATAGTTAATTAATTAGCATCTCCTACAAACACTCACGACATGCCTAGCTCAAGCCGACGTAATTTGAGAGGCGTCATTCTACAGGTTCGGTGTTGAACGGAATCAATCAAGAATGAAGAATCCAATCGGTTACGAATTCGGCCTCATCGAGACGAAATTCAAGAGCAATTGCAAGATCAGGCATTTCTTTTAGCAAATGGCCCGTCTGACCAATTGCTATACATCACATCGATGATATTTAAAAGGGCGCGTTGACGAGTGTATACACACCTAGAGGAGATACAAAGTATTTTTTTAGTGCAGGTGGGTCTACACCAAAGGTCGGCATTGAGTCTGTTTCTCTTTAAAGTGGTTATGGATGTGGTTTTGAGATCGATCTATCCAGGACGAGATCTCATGGTGTATCCTTTTTATGGATGATGTTGTTTTGGTGGATGAGACAAGAGCAGGGGTTGGTAGAAAGTTGGAGCCCCGACGAAAAAACTGGAGGAGAAGAGTTCGAGATTGAGTAGGGCAAAGACGGATTATGTGGAGTTTACTTTAGGTGGGGAAGGAGAGAGGGACGAGGACTTGAGGTTGGGTGAGGATATTGTACCAAATAAAGATAGTTTCAAATATTTGGGGCCAGTAATGCAGCACGATGGAGATATAGACACACCAAGCATAGGATTTAGGTAGAACAAAAATGGAGAGTTGCATCGGGAGTCCTGTGAGACATAAAAGTTCCATTAAAGCTTAAAAGGTAAATTCTATAGAGTGGCAGTGAGACTCGCTTTGCTATACGGAGATGAGTGTTGGGTTATTAAGAAAGCACAGGAGCAAAGAATTATGGCCTTAGTGATGAGAATGATCAGATGAATGTGTGGGCATACGAGGCTTGACAAGATCAGAAATGAAGCTATTCATGAGAAGATAGGAGTAATTAGTATTAGGGAGAAAATGCGAGAGTCAAGGCTTCGGTGGTTTGGACACGTGCAGAGGAGAAACCCAAGTCACGAGTGCGCATGTGCAATAACTTGACGATCGAGGGTGCCCGACAAGGAAGAGGGTGGCCGAGGAAAAATTGGAATGAGATGATTAGATAAGACCTTGTTGTTTTGGGGCTCGTTGAGGAGATGACGTGTGATAGGATATAATGAAGGTATGTTATTCGCATTGAGGAGGGTTAGCTTTGCGAGGCGACGCATTGTTTGGAGGCGTGAAATGTACCCATACTTTCATTTTTCTCCCTTGCAATGCTTATTATATGATGATTTGGTTTGTTTTATTTTATTTTTGTTTTTACTTTATTCTTATTTATATTTATATTTATATTTATATTGTATTGTATTGTATTTATTTATACTATGTGTCTCTCGGAAACACCCTCTCGGCATAGTTGGGGAAAGGGTGTGTACAATTCGACCCCAGACCTTGTAGCGGGACACACTAGGATTGTTGTTGTTGTATGATTTTTAATTAAAACTAAAAGTTATCTTATTGCAAAGATATTCAAGAGTTATTCGATAGGACTATAATATTTGACATATTTGAATCATGATTGCATAAGGCTTCGTTTGACAAAATACTAGTGGATTGGGTAGTTGAAGTTGATGGGATAGCTAAAGTTGATGGATTATTTGTGTTAAATACTATAAGTGTAATAAGCTAGTATGGTGTATGGTAAACCTAACGGTTGGAGTAGCTTATGCAAACTTGTGAATAGAAAATCATAAGCTCTGAAAAGCTTCGGTGAGTAGCTGTTGGAATGCTCTCATTCCAAAAAGCTAATTAAACTAAAATCTTATATTTATTTCACTTACAACTATATAATATCAAAATCAAAAGGTTTACTAAGCTAGCTGATGAGTTTTTATTTTGCCAAACGGAGCCTAAACAATATTTTAAGAAAATAGCATTCAAAACATATACATAATATATTTTTCCTCATCAAATTAGGGGACCTCTGCAAAATAATCATTAAACAGATTATGTGCAACACATTCTCGATCACGATAAATGGTAATGTGACCAATAACTCCACCTCTTCGTCTTGATTGAACATCATCTTCTTCACCGTTGATATGTTCCGCCATGAGTAGATTGTTATTAGCATACATGCAAAATAACACATTTTGCTCCTGTTCAAATGAATCAAATAGAGAATTAGAAATCTCAATAATTTCATTTGAAGAGTGAGATGATGATATTTGAGATGAATTCACTGTTGATTCAAATCAAAAGGATAAAGATATGACGAAAATGATAGTATCTGAAAGTGAAAAATTACATTAATATTTATAGGCAGTTTAGTCTATCAAAATTGGCCTATAGAGAGAAATACATAATCATATAATAGGCTAAAAGTGAATATTATATATTCTCTTTTGATAGGTTATTCCTTTTGTCATTATGATATATAGAGGAGACCCCTAAGAGCGGCTGCATTGGGGGTTTACAAACCCATTTCTTGTAGTAAAATATAATACGTAGTATAATAAAAAGAGATGGATGGTATTGTTTAAGATAGGGCTGGGCTTCCGGTCTGGACCGGAAATTCCGGTCCGGTCGGCCGGAATTTTCGAGGACATGGACCGCGGATCGGACCGGGACCGATAAATATGGTCCCGGATTTTCCGGTCCGCGGACCGGAAAGACCGGATTGGGATTCCAACTTTTTTTTTTTGAGAAGGAAGGATAATGACTTTTCAAGCTTTGGGATAGATGATTGCCAACTGAGCAGACCGAACGGAGACGAAGGGTATCGATATCGGTATTGAGGGCTTTTAGGATGCCGTATAGGATATCTGAAGGGAGATTGCTCCACTGTTGGGATGATATGAAGCTCACTTCACAACTCACATGACTTTTCCAATTTATCATCCTCGATAGTTGAAAATTGGGAGCTGGAAAGTCCTCCTTGAAAATGAATATTTGTAGTTGAAAATTGGAAGGTGGAAATTAAAGGCTACGGGCGCCGAACGGAGAGACCGGGCGGCAAAGTGAAGGACGTCTAAATGAAACGCGTACTTTTCACTTTTCACACCTTACCTTTTTTTTTATATATATTTAATAACAGGGAATCCGGTCCAATTCCGGTCCAGATCGGAAATTCCGGTCTGGTCTCGGGTTTGGACCGGAAACCGGATTTCATATTTTCTTGGACCGCGGACCAGACCGTAATATCCCGGTCCGATCCAAAGACCGTAATTTCCGGTCTAGTCCCGGTCCGATCCAAAATTTGCCCACCCCTAGTTTAAGATACGGCGTGATAGGTCTTTAGACAAGGAGCTCTTAAAAACCCAAAAAGCAACAAAAATTCATGCATTGGGAAGGCAAGTTCATGTGTTTTCAAATTGCCAAAAAAGAGTTAGACACAAGGAAAATGTTTAGCCTACCACCCTAGGTGGCATCCTTGTTGGCATTTGGTTGAATGCTGAGGTGGATTAAAATTATTTATATTTTTAATAACATTAAATGCTGAAGTATATGTGTGTTTCAAGATGGTTTAATTATCTCTTTCTCATATCAGATCACCAAAAAAAAATCTCTTTCTCCTCGTTCCTCTTTCTCCTTCAGAATACCCGGAAATATATCTCCCTCCTTTATCTTCTAAACTCTGCGTCTCTAATGGCAAGAGTCGTTGACAAGAATCAAATGGATGTGCAAGGCTTTGAGGAACCGCTCTCGGAATCAATTCAATTCATCTCAGTTCCGATTGCAGACGAAATGAATTTGGGGCGAATTGGCTCAAAGGTTAGTTCAATTGGCTCAAGTGAATTCAATGGATTAGGTGGATTGATTAAATTGTTGATTGAATTGATGGAAATGAGATTAGCCAACCCTAGGAATTGCAGCAGGAATGAATTTGGGGCGAATTTATTTGATTGTCTTCCTAGTGCACACAAGGTGTTTGTCAAAATGCCTATAAAGGGTATGACACTATAGAAGGGTGTGATGTAAAGAATCCCTCATTGTTTCCTTTCTGTTTCCATACTTTACAAACAAATGGCCTCAATTATGCAACATGAGTTCATTTGTAGTTTTATTTTGATTTTTTCTTATCATTTAAAATTTGCAATATAGACTCTTCATGGAGGACTATGTGTTTACATGTCTACACTGCCTGTATCTTTCATGCTTGCTTGTCATGTAAATCTATTTGAGGTTGGGTCCATGTTAGATTCATTAATCACCACATAGTACCAAATTTGTTGTGAGCAAATTTTCTGCATGAGTTTTAGGTGTACGTACTGTTCCAACTGTTTATTCCCGCTACCTTTGCAGGCCTACTCAACAAGCTTATAACATTTTGCTTGATGCTTTTGCTATCTCTGGAATGGTGGAGCAGTCTCGTTGATAGCATGCATTTAGGTAGGCATAATAGGTTGCATTTAGCTTAGTTAAGATGCATTTCATGGATGGATTAAGCACGATTTGCATATTAGTTCTCTATGTTGTCGGAGTCGGAATCTACACGCTTTTATTGATTATTTCAGGTAATGGTAGATCCGAGGAGGAGACATGAGTTGATAATGCATTGGATGAGAATGTCTAGTTGATCGAAGAAGCTTACATGAAGATCTCAAGAGGTCCTGAGAAGAAGAAGCGAGCCTAAACGAAGAACAAGTCTGCAGAAGTTGTCGCCAGACATGCTGAACTTCTTTTGCACTTTCTGGAGGCCTCGGTTGTCCGATTGACTATTATGACCATGCGTTGGAAAGCTCTTTCAGAGAACTACAACTTTCCTGTTGAGAAGAAGAGCAAATTCGAGACGGATTTTCCTGGAAAGACCGATGCAGCGGCCGCATCATGTATGCCGCGGCCGCCGCCAGTACCGTCGCAGCGGGAGAAGGAAAATTCCATATGCTGCGCCCGCAGCATCTGGGCGTCAGCGATGTGCGCTACGTTTTAAATAATAAAAACCCTAGATCTTATTTATTGTTTCATGGCCGACTTGGGATCATATATAAGGCCAAATTTAGTTGTTTTTCCAGCACTTCTATTCTATTTCATTCATCAGACGTTTTAGAGATTTTTTAGTTGTTTTTCCAGCACTTCTATTCTATTTCATTCATCAGACGTTTTAGAGATTTTGAGCGATTTCTTCCATGAGGAACTGAACTCATCTATTATGCCTACAATTTGAAGCTTTATTCGGATTGATTGTGAGTTTCTAATTCTCGTTCCTTGTTTCCTATATTTGAATGCTTCAACTTCTTTATGCTTAATTGTTTATTGTTTTGTTCTATCTTGTCTGGCCAACTTGTTAGATCAATTCAATCGCTAAGGTTTTGTAGATTCCTGATTGTGAACCTTAACCTAAGTGGCAAACTTGTTCCTTTAGGGCTGATTGAACTAATTGAACAAGTAGGAAGTTGGATGTGTTGTTAAATCCCTCTTTAGGGACTGCAAATACCTTGGCTAATCTCTGAACTTAAAGCTATCAATTGGGTTAAATCCTTCTTTAGGGATTGTTCGATTGATAAGGGTTTCTAGGACTGATTGGACTAGTAACTATATTAGGTCGGGACAAGGGCATTCATAGGAAACTTAATCGGACGAGAAGAAGTTACAAGGATCGCTTCAACCAAATAAAGTGGAAAATTGTAGGTAGAATTGCTTCTCATAATTGTCTAAATCAAAATCATTTACTGTTGTTTGCTTCAATCCGCTTTGATAAAAGCCGGAACTTTTACATACTCAAAACCCCCTCTTTGGTTACTTGATTGGCACTTAAATCACACTTGAATAGCGAATTTCCCTGTGGGATCGACCTCTTGCTTATTGCTATACTAGTTGTAAGTTTGAGTTTACTTTGGCGGATCAACGACGGGTTTTACCTCAGTCACCCGTACAGTATTCAAAATGCACAAGGGCTGAGCTTTATACATGTCTTTGGAGTTTATCCAAAATGTTAATGAACCACTACCTTTCTCATCTCTCTCATTCTCCTCTGAATATATGTAACTTATCTTTTTAATTTGGTTTCAATCTCACTAGTTCAATTTTTGAAAGAATTTGTTCAATTTGAGTTGTTGGTCTTATTCGTTATGAAATGGTTTCAATTTAAGAATGATTCAGCCATATGTAAGCATGATTCAGCCAAGAAAAATGCAATTGAAGCCATGTAAACATTAAGACATCCAAAACATATCAAAATCAGCCCTCAAAAAAATGCAAACTGAGTTTTACAATGCAATCTGTAAAATCAGCAGCTGTAAGAATGCAAACTGAGTTTTACAATGAAATCTGTAAAATTTGTAAAATCAGCCCCCCAAAAAATCTGTAAAATCAGCCCCCCAAAAAATCAGCAGTTGTAAGAAAGCAGCTGTAAAAAATCTGTAAAATCAGCCCTCCATTATTTGAAATTGAAATACGGAGAAATTGAAATTGAAATACGGGTGTTCTAGGAAGTTGTTGAGAATTTGAAATTTATAATGAAGAGAAGAAGATGAATAGACTCTTGATCACTGTCTTCTACATCCATAAATCTCAATCCAAACAAAAGTGAAATTGAATTAATTCCATCTAGCACGCCTCTATTCAGCACGCTGATCATCTCCTCAACCAAAAATCATTAATTACACACTTAATTGTATTGTCGTCTCCAACAATCTGTTTCTATTGGAATTTCCATATATTATCACAAAATACCTATTTTTTATTTTGGGTATGGGATGAGCACCCTATCACTATACAAAATATCCACAATTTTTTTGACTTGAAAGAAATGGCACCCTGTCACTATACAAAACATCCACAATTTTTTTAACTTGAAAGAAATGGCACCCTAGCTACATGAAGTTACCGTAAATATATTAAATTTCAAATATCAAGATATATATGTTATTATATCAAGATATAAATTATGCATGAATTTAAATCGTAATAAGTCGAACATAAATCAACTACTTATAGTAATTATAATTTAGTAAGTATAAGTGCACTTTGGAGATTAGTTAAATAGTTATTGCATTGTTAGTGTAAATGAACTATACGAAAATTAAGTGATTACATTTACAATGAAATTAAGTGATTATATTTACAATGAAATTAAGTGATTTCATCGTAACATATAAGATCGAATTAGGTATTTCATCGTAACAAGTATAACTGAACCATAATATAAGATCGAATGAAATAAGGAAATAATAGTTATTACATCCTAAAAAGTATAAGTAAACTATATGAAAATGAAGTGATTGCATTTACAATGAAATTAAGTAATTACATTTACAATGAAATTAAGTGATTACATTTACAATGAAATTGAGTGATTTCATCATAACATAGGATCGACATAGGTATTTCATCGTAACAAGTATAAGTGAACCAGAGAGGTGGCCCTTGCAAGAGGTCAAGGGTTCAAATCCCACTTCTTACACAATTTGTGTATTAGTGGGTGCTCAAGTCTTCATTGGCTTGGGTGAGCCTACCTGGTGGCTTGCCACATGGCTTAACCGGTTCGCGTCCTTTGCAGGCTAGGGCCCGGACTCGTGGGGGGATTAGTCGATAACCTCGGAACCCCCCACGTCCAAAAAAAAAAAAGTATAAGTGAACCATAATATAAGATCGAATGAAATAAGGAAATAATAGTTATTACATCCTAACAAGTATAAGTAAACTATATGAAAATGAAGTGATTACATTTACAATGAAATTAAATGAAATGGAGGAATCCTAATAAGTATAGGTGAACCATAACATAAGGAAAAAGTAAAAAGATCGAGACATAATATAGGTTAACAAACATTAGAGAACTAGTATAGTGAACTTTGAAGAGGAGTTATCCTAATAAGTATAGGTTAACCATATTATAAGATCAAATACGGTATTACATCATAACCAGTGAATTATAAGAAAATTAAGTGTAATTACATTTATAATGAAATTAAGTGATTTTTTTATATATAACATAAGGAAAAAATAAAAAGATCAAGACATTGATGGAATTAATAATTAAGGACAAGCTTAAAAAGTAAGGACCCGATGAGAGAGAAAACCCAATTCTCCCTTTCTCCTACACAAGTGAACCCCAGGCTGTAAATCCACCCCAAATCTCATCCTAAAAAGCTTGAATCAGGCGATTGGTATGGGGCTAATCTCTTCGCCCTTCGTATTAACGCAATCAAAGTCACAATTTCGGCTCTTGGGCTGTACCTGATCGGTTTCTGGTGTCAAGAGGTATCCGAGTTCCGCCGCAATTGCAAGCTTGGATTATGCAAAATCAGGAAAATTCAAGAAATCGGTGGTGATAATGGTGGAAGTAACGCGTATATGCGTTTCTGGTGGTGGTGGCTCGCAAATTGGGGGCTTCCTCCTCAAGGGATTCTCAAGTACGTGGTCTGTAGCCTGTGGAGTAGGGGTTCGCTGTCTCAGAATCGGGTGATCGGGTTGAAGTGTTGCGGTTGCTCTCCTCTTCCTCGTCGGTACCGTTTTCAACTCTCGTTTCTCTTCATCCTTGCCTCTGTCCTCTCTTATTTTAAGGCGGGATGGGATTGCAAATCTCACACATCTTCTACTGTCAATCTACTCTTGAATATTAATCATCCGAATTTGAATCTCTTTCGAATCCGGTCTGACCATAAGGGTGATAACCAGTGTAGTAGTGTCTTGGCATCTTTGGAGGATTCTAAATTCCTAGCACCTAGAAAAAATGGTGAAAAATCAGTGTTCAAACCAAATTCCAAAGGGGGACCAGGCCCTGCGGATTCGGGTGCAGACCCGACTTCTAAATCATTGAAGGGGATACTCTTGCTCCCTTTTGATGTTGAAAGCTACAAATCCCGGTTGACACGGGTCAGTAACTTTGCAAAGGAATCATCGACTATTATACAACATATATGGGGGTTCCTAGAAAAACAAGTTACACAGGCAAATGCCAACATCTTATTACACATTGAAGCCAATAGAGAGTGCATAAACACAAAGGAACTAAAATTGAAACATCATCATAAAAACTCTAAATGTTATAGAATTGCCAAAACATCCATAAATGATAATAAATGGGCCATCAACAGCAATCTCCAGTACAACTTATGCTTCACTGGATTGGATTTTAAGGAAATCCTAAATAACCCAACACTAATGCTAAGGCTTCCCATCTTGAATATCGTCATGTGCAGCTTGGTCTTAGGGGAAAACAGTATTCTTGTAGGCAAGATTTTTACAACTCCAAGGACTCGTATTAACTACCACTCGACAAATGAGCTAAATGCTCCCCTACCCATCCACACTGACATTGAGCAGTTTGCTCTCTGGTTTTGTATGGATACAAGACTGCAAAATTTTGTCTCGACTAGGTGTATGCGTTTGATACTATGCTCCCCTTTCGACACAAAGATGGCGAAGTTCAACTACAAAATTTGTAATCTAACAAAAACTGAAAGGAACATCAAGATGATTAAGAGAATAAATCCGGGCAGCCTTTCCATCTGTGTGGTTTCTTTGATTGATGGGGAGCATACCCACAAAACAATCCGGAAATTAAATAGAATTTGTTATTCTTACAAAGTAAAATATTGTGCTTCAACTCCTGTCATTCTTTTTAGATGGTTGATGAACTCGAAAAAGGAAATTTTCAGAGCACATTGGCATTTGGCTAGATCGAGAAATCATAAACGAATTAATAATTGTGTTGAGGCTCGAATAATCGCGTCGACCTCAATTCCACTTGGTTACAATGAAAGTTAGTTTTTGGAACTGTAGAGGTCTGGGAAGGACAACCTTCTGGACTGACATAAATATTTGGTGCAAGGCAGAGCATATACAGCTGCTTGCATTGGCATAAACTAAAACTGAGAATATCCCTGACCCGTCTGTATGGCGGAGTGCAGGTTTCGACAAAGCCATATGGTCCCCGACCATTGGAAAATCTGGTGGTCTTGGTATTATGTGGAAAGAATATGCCCTGACAAACGAAACAATTGAAATCATCCTTCAGCAACCCAGAGTTATCACAATCAAATATACTAACATCACAGATAAATTCTCATGTCTCATATGGTTCGTGTACGCCCCACCTCAAGAGCAAAATAAAGAAGAATTCTGGGAATACATAACTAATGCCATTAATTGTAACCATCTTCCGAGCATCGTCATGGGAGACCTTAATGAGATAGGAACCTTCTCAGATAAAGAAGGGGGGGCGACCACTCTGCCCGGAAGGTTTACTCGCCTCACAGAGTTTAAAAACAGATGTTCATTCATGGAAATCCCATCCTGGGGAAATCATTTTACATGGAGGAAAAAAAAAGGGGGAGAAGGAAATATAAAGGAAAAATTGGACCGTGTTCTTGTCCAACATAAAATTATACAACAGTTTCCGTTATTGTCCACCAAAAATGGCGCATTTTCTTTCTCTGACCACCGTCAAATAACTATTGACCTTAATGTCAATCAGACTTTCAAACCCTCACCTTTTAAATTTGAAAATATATGGCTACAACGGGGAGACTTTAGGAACATCGTCAAGCAAACATGGCGACATAACTGTCAAGGCTCTGCAATGTTTCAACTGACCAGGAAAACAATGCTATTAAAGCACAAAGCGAAGAGCTGGAATAAAAATACATTTGGCAATATCTTTAGACAATTAAAAGAGGTTGATGACCAATTACTAAAAATCCAACAGGACACACAATTAGATAGAAATAAGAACACACAGACAAAAGAACGAAACCTTATCAAGAAAAAGGAACGACTCTTGCTTTTCCAAAAATCCTATTGGAATCAGCGAGCAAAAACTAGGCACATCAAGCTGTCAGACTCTAATACGGGATACTTCCATAAAATTGCATCGGGAAAGAGGAATAGGAAGTTGATTAGACAAATCACGACAGCAGAAGGAACACAAATCATGGGAGAGCTAAACATAAACAATGAGATCAGAAGTGACTTCTAGAAAAGATTCTAGAGACAAGCAATTGATAAATCAAAACTAACTGAATATTTACAACTTATTCCAGCTGAGGTTACAGACGAGGAAAATAAAATGCTTACGGCCATCCCATCAAATGGGGAAATAAAAAGCGCAGTGTTCAGTCTAGGTAGAAATAAAGCTCCTGGACCTGATGGCATGACTGCTGAGTTTTATAAAGCGTCTTGGAGCATCGTCGGTTCCTCGGTTATCCGAGCAGTTAAAAGTTTCTTCCTTTCAGGACGCATTTTGAAACAGATAAATCATACCTTTATCACATTGTTACCAAAAAATGACAACCCAACTACTACCTCCCACTATAGACCTATCAGTCTATGCTCAACAATCTACAAAGTTATTTCCAAAATTCTCACAAAAAGATTAAAGTCGATCATGGGACGACTCATCAATCCACTACAAGGAGCATTTGTATCTGACAGAGCCATTCAGGATAATGTGTTAATTGCGCATGAAATATTCCACTCCTTTAAATCAAGGAAAGGTAAAGAAGGCTGGATAGCCCTTAAACTGGACATGGAAAAGGCATATGATAGGGTAGATTGGGAATTTACAGAAATAGTATGGCTTTCACCCGACCTTTGTTGACTGGATCAAAGAATGCATATCCTCTGTCTCATTCTCTGTTCTGGTTAATAATGGCTCGACTGACCTATTTACCCCGACGAGGGGATTACGTCAAGGGGATCCCTTGTCTCCTTTTCTCTTCATCCTTGGGGCTGAAATCCTAGCTCGTAGGCTAGTTATGGAAGCACGGGATGCTGATAAGCTAGTCGGTTTCAGATTTGGTTCCTCCGGCCCTGTTATCCCGTTCCTAGCCTTTGCTGACGATATCCTGATTTTTACCAAAGGAAGTGTATCGGCGTGCCAAAAAATAAAAACCATCCTTAACGAATACTGTCAAATTTCAGGCCAGCAGGTTAATTATCATAAATCAATGTTTCAAGTCACGAAAGGCATTGCCCGAAGTCGTGTCTCGGAGTTAGAAAGTGCTCTTGGAATTAGTCATACCAATTCAATCGAGAAATACTTGGGATGCCCCATTATAAATGGTCGAGTTAACGCCGAGACCTTTGAAGACATTATCAGCAAATCGAAAGAGCAACTAAATAAATGGCGGGTTGAGTCCCTATCACAACAGGGTCGTGCTATCCTGATAGGAGCAAACCTTTCAGCAAAACCACTATACACAATGCAAAATTTTATGCTACCGACAACGATGCATAAGGAATTAGATACCCTAAACCGAACTTTCTTTTGGAATAAGGATGCTCAACATAAACCTCTGATTGGGTGGAATAAAATCTGTAAACAAAAAAAGGATGGAGGTCTAGGGATCCGGAAAACAAAAGAAATGAACGAGGCACTGCAATTGAAACTACTATGGAAAATCATTGCTGAACCTGGTAATGCTTGGGTTCAAGTTATCACCTACAAGTATTTAAAAAAAAATCACATTTACTCAACTACAAACGTTCGGGTTCGGCCTCATGGCCGTGGTCAAAGGTGTCTGGCCTTATTGATCAGTTTAAAGGGGGTCTTATCTGGTCAATCGGGAATGGAAACTCTGTCAAATTCTGGACAGACAACTGGCTAACACAGAATCCAATATGTAAAAGGGTTGAATGCCCTATGAATTTCAACAAAGATGACAAAGTCAACGACTACATAATTGGGGGAAAATGGTGGGAAGAGAAGATCAACTGCTTTCTTCCTCTCTCACTGGTGGAGGAAATAATGTCGGTTCCTCTTCCAGTTTCTACCATGGAAGACAGGTTGTATTGGTGGCCAGATAAAAAAGGTTGGTTCACTACATCGTCGGCATACAAGTTTTTAACAAATGAGACACGGAACAGTACGGAAGGGTTTACTTGGATCTGGAACCTAAATTTACCTCCTAAGATTAAGAACTTCCTATGGAAGATAGGCCACTCTGGCCTCCCAACAAAGGACCGGTTGGCTAGCCGAGGTGTACCGGTGCCCTCGACTTGTCAAATCTGTAATGACCGCATTGAAGATGACATACACATCCTGGTTGAATGCTACCCGAATCTAACCAATAGATTCCTTACTAGAGCGGAAAATCACACTTTACAACAAATAATTAATCATAGTCGAGACATGACATTAGTATTGGCATGGATGAAAAAACTGGCGAAAGAAAAAATACAAAAAATAGCCACCAGCTGGTGGGCAATTTGGTATTTTAGGAATGGAGTGACCTTTAGAAATCATGCCCCGACACCTTCTAAAAATATTGGGAGTTTCGTTGACCAACAAATAGAGTCTTGGCACAAAGCTTGTTGTTTTGAGGAACAGTATGACAAAGGACGGCGGGAAGAATCCAAAGTCACAGACCCGTACAGGCAAGCAAAAAGGAAACCGATAAGGAAAAAATGGACCAAACCTCCATACAACGAGTTCAAACTAAATTTCGATGGCTCCTCTCTACTATCCGGGGATAGTAGTGTCGGTGTCGTTGTTCGGGATTGGAGGGGCATACCTCGGCATATTGCATGTGCCAAACTCGGACACACAACCCCCCTAATGGTTGAGGCCTTGGCTCTAAGGCTCGGTATTGGTGAACTCAACAAACTCAAAATACAAGATATAACAGTTGAAGGTGACTCAAAAATCATTATTGACTTCTTACAGAACAAAACAAAATGTCCATGGGAAATAGAATTAATCATGTCAGATATACAATCCGTGATAAAGAGCATGAGAAAGGTGGTCTTCTCTCATGTTCCCCGTGCTGGCAATAGAGTGGCTGACAAGGTTGCACACCTTGGTCACTCTGCCATGGGGATAAACTTAGCAACTAACACAGATCTTCAGGATCTCATCCATTTGGATGCGCTTGGATAGATCTTCTATCCAAATTTTTTCCCAATAAAAAAAAGAAAAGGACAAGCTTAAAAAAACTTACCCAACCTTCCCTTATGGAGGTTCGAACCCGAGCAATTGTAATAGTGTGATGTATGCGGAACCATTGGGCCGAGGAGGGCCATTGGTTTTACCTTGCATCATTTACTTGTAGTTGTATAAAGAGTAGTATTAATTGGTCAAAATTTAGAACGTTACTGCAGAAAGAATTAATTACATGGGTAACACGTACAAGCAGGGTTTAGAGTAGTTGGGGGATTGAAAGTAATTAATTAAGGGTTTAAAACAAAGTTGGGGTAGTAATTACATGGGTAATTAATTAAGTATTTTTTTTCTTATGATGACTCATTACTTTTTTTTTTTAATTTGATGACGTGGCAGGGGTGGTAGTCTACCACCCCGGTATGCCAGACATGGTCCTAGATACAACTACCCTATTTTAAATAGTGGGCCAACATTGCTCTTTTATTTTTGACACTTGTATATCTCTATGCATGGAACAATTTCACCCCATTTTTGGGCTGATTTTTTTTAAGTTTGGATATTGTGAAAATAAAAATAAAAGTGGAGATGTTTCCTATTAAAAGGAGATGTGGACAGAGGTTCATCACCAACCATCCTCATTTCTTTACCCTCATACAAAGCATTTATATTCTTGAGCATATGGATCCCAACCACCCACAACGCCCTCACTATCCCATCCATTTTCCTTTGAACTATCTTGATTTGACAGAAAATCCAACAACTTATCAAGATTACCAATTTCATCAACTCAATATGAATGTCCCACCACCTTCAAACTTTCAAGCTTACTAGAACCCATCGTCCCATTTTCAAGCTTACTAGACTCCACATTCTCAGATGTGGACATCTCATTTTCTCAGTACCCAAGGATCTACTAGTAGCACATCCAAAATGCATTGATGGGGCACATAAGAAGAAATACCAAGCCTCGACAGCATACAACCCAATATCGAAGAGGACGATGCTACTCGACAAATATCCACCCAGAGAAGGGTTCGTGGAAGAGGAGGAAGAGCCACCCGTGTAGAGGTGTAAGAACCTCCACTAGTGAACGGGTTAAGTGGATCCAAGGTGAAGACTTGTTATTGGTTAGTGCATGGATCAATGTTAGCACAAATCCTATTGTATATAGGGGATGTCGTTGAAAGATTCATGAACGTGCAAATCGAGGTGGCATAAAATATCCTCAGATGTTTCAAAATTTGGGGAGTATATGAGCATGCCTCAAATTTGCAATCCAGTGATCAAGGTGAAGTTGATGTACTAAAAAAAGCACATGAAATCTTCAATGAGGATACGAGGTATGCCTTTGTGTTCGAGCATTGTTGGCGTGATTTAAGGAATGAACCAAAGTGGAGAAGCTTGTAAAAGGCGTCATCAAAAAGTATTGGAGGAAGCTCGAAATGATCGAAGACAAATGAAGATGGATCTTACTCGACAAGTGATGGATCGGCTACCCCTACAAGTGCTCCAACTCGACCCATTGGACATAAGCTAGGTTGCGAAGGCAACAATGTGTAGAGGAAAGAAAGTGGTTGGAAGCTCCATTAGTCCTTTAGAGGAAGTTGGTGAAGTGTACAACATCCTCGTGGAAAAAAGGGATGCACACATCAAGGCAAAGAGTGATGACATTGGTAAACAAGTGATTATTTGCGTGCAAACAGCATGAACACATTGTCTATTTTGATGGAAAAACCCGAGCTCACCCCAGATGTAGAGATGATTAAGAAATGCCTATTTGCTGAGTTGTTTCCTAGAAATGGGTAATTTATATGGCCTTAGATGTTGCCTAACTTAAGAATAGTTTCTCATTGTGCGTTCATATGTGTTGCCTGAGTGAAGACTATTTTCACATGTTATATGTAATGTTTCTTTTATGTTGTAAGTTATTTAAGTTCACTAGAGTAGAGTAAGTTCTACCATAATATTTGTATTTGGTTTGAAGTTCGAAGACAAAGTTTGTATTGTCACATCATCTCATATTTCGATAGGCATCTTTGCAAACAACAGTGGAAGAAGGAAAAATGAGTTTGATTACTTTCCTTTGCGTGTTTACATTTGAAGTTCTGATGCTATATTTGTATTCAATTTGATATGCGGCGTATTTTCACTTCATCTAACTTTGACAGAGGAATATATGCAAACAACATGAATCGTATTCAATTTGAGTTAATGACTTTCAATTGAAATTCAAATTTTTAATAATAAAATTTGAAATATCAACGATCTATATATATATTGACACGTCATCCACTCAACGGAAAATCCTCTTCAATTCCACAACATACCTTTACCATCAAACATTGTCTTACCCCTACGGAGCCACACAAACCGTCTTTTGATTTTCTTAGACCTTCTTCTGGTTCATCCTCTGATGAGCTTGATAAGCAGATTGATCAAACCCTTTTAAAATGGACGGCTCTTTCCAACCAACACTCAATAAGAGATGAAGGGCAAATTTCCAGGCCACGCCGACGTGCTTACATAGAAAGGGATTGTGAAAAGGGTCATGCACGCCTATTCAAAGATTATTTCTCAGAAAATCTGCCTTGATGTATCTAGAATCTATGTTTAGAAGACGGTTCAGAATTCGTAGATCATTATTCTTACGCATTGTCACCCGATTATCAAATGAGATAGAGTATTTCCAACAAAGGCGGGATGCCACGGGTAGAATGGGCCTCTCTGCTTTACAAAAATGCACTACAACCCTACGAATGTTGGCCTATGGGGTGGGTGCAGATATTGTTGATGAGTACATGCGCCTTGGACAAAGTACAACCATACAGTGCTTGTCCAACTTTGTGGAGGGGATCATTTATGCATTCGGCGAGACATGCCTCCGAAGGCCAACCGAATCAGACATGCAACGCTTGCTATATGTAGGTGAGATGCGAGGATTTCCTGGTATGATTGGTAGTATTGACTGTATGCATTGGGAATGGAAAAATTGCTCTACGGCTTGGGCAGGCTAGTTTGCAGGGAAAGGAGGGAAACCAACTATTGTGTTAGAGGCGGTGACATCGTACGATTTATGGATTTGACATGCATTTTTTAGAACACTAGGGACGTGTAATGACATCAATGTTCTTGATCGTTCTTCGGTATTTGATGATGTGTTACAAGGGTTATCTCCACCAGCCAATTTGGTTGTTAATGTTCATGAGTAGAGCACGGGTTATTATCTAGCAGAGGGATTTACCCACCATGAACAACTTTCATACCATCAATCATTCTTCCACAAGGGGATAAAGCTAAGTCGTTTGTTCAACTTCAAGAGGCGACTCGCAAAGATGTGAAACGAGCTTTTGGAGTATTACAAGCTCAATTTGCTATAATCAAGAACTCGGCTCTTTCTTGGGATATTACTTTTATTGGGAAGATAATGAGAGTGTGTATTATTTTGCACAACATGATAGTGGAGGATGAACGGGAAACATATAGTCTTAATTATGATTTCTCTCAATTTGACCGTGTTGGTGATAACGACTCATCATACTTTATTGGCCGACCTATCCCAATGGAGAATTATCTGTGCAATAGAACGTGACTTCGAAATAAGAGCACCCACTATCAACTAAAAGAAGATTTGGTTGAACATATATGGTGAAAATTCGGACATGCTAATATTTAAAACTTCGTAATTTCATATATGTTTTCATTTGTCGTTTTCATTTGAAGTTAGTATTTCCTTTCATTTCGTATATTGTTGTATTTAATCCACTTGCAATGTATTTCAATGTTTTCAAATTGCAATGAAGTTTTCATCGTATTTTATTAAATTTATGCAAAAAAATCCCAAATATATAATTATTTAATTTATTAATAACAAATGTTAACAAATATTTATGTACATTTGAGCTTTTGTTATTATATCATATAAATTTTATGATGGGTAATGAATAAAAAAAAAAGGAACCGTAATGAGTTCTAAGGATATGAGTGAAAAAGTATAATGGGATGTTAAAATAACACTCCCTCCGTTAATTAAACATGTTGTTTTAGACATTTGGATATTTTTTTTAAAAGCAAATAAAAATACACTTATACCCCTAATTATTACTTTATTTTTTCACTTTATTGAAAACTACAACTAACAAATCTCTAATTATTGCAAGAGTAATTTTAGAAAATGAACATCAAAATACCTAAAATGACGTGTTTTTCTTAATGGATGGAATATGAAAGAGAGATATTCTAACCTACCAATTCAAGGAAGACCGGATGGCCGCTCTTTATTAATAAAGTCAAGGAATATGAAAGAGAGATAGAAAAGGAAAAAGTAGAATTAAAGAATTCTAGTGGGTTCTAGGGAGGTTGATACTTTAACCTGCCACAAAAAAAAAAAAAAAAAAAAAACGATTTTTTAAAAAAATAAAATGGTAAAACCGCCGATTTCATGGAATTACAAATTCTCTATTTTGTGGAACCTTAATAGTAATCTAAAGGAAAGGAAACACCGATTCTAAACTTTTTTTCGGTTCCATGACTTTAAAAAAATATTTCATTTTGAAGGCCCAAAACTCGAGGTTTTTAGTCATTCATGTCGTTGCTTGTTAAGATAATGAAGTAGCGACAATGTTTAGTTCAAAATTTCATCAAGGCTTAGTTCAACTTAATGATAAACTTCATAATGAATTACAATTACAAGCTATTCATTCAAACAACACATACATTCATTGTATGTATTTGAGGTTCAGCTACAACATGTAGAGCTCAGCAAGATCCTCCAAGGACTGATCCGGATCAAGGATGCTCGGATCAGCATTTTCGAGCAGCCACAACAGGTGGTCGAAAAGGACAACTTCACAATTGATGGAGACGCGGTCTTTACCTTCAAGTTCATTCTCACCTTTCCTTGACTTCTCGATAAGGGCATTGATCAAGGGATGCTGCAGGTGCTTGGCATTGATCACATAACGCCTTCTTGAGCTGCCAACGTAAACGGTCTCTTCTCTGCGGTCATCGCCTCCAGAGCTGCAGTAGCATAGACGAGCACTCCCCAATTGGCTCGAAAAGCTCTTGCACTTCCTTATCAAAGCATTCAGTTTCTTCGTCTTCATCGGTGGCCAAGATTTGAGAAAGAGAAGTGGCTTGAGATTTCCTCCCAATGCAGGGACTGTGTTCTTGCTATTTGTATAGCAGCACAAAGAGGTTGGTGCTCAGTCATTTTCGGGTTATAAAAAAAAACTGATGGGTACATATGATGATGATGATGTCTTAAAAGACAGACTAAAACAGTGAACTAGAATAAGTAATTCAGAATATTGTTCAGGTGAATGCACTCAAATCTGTGTTTGAAGCTACTTGTAGGGCTATTTTGCTTCTCTGCAATGATGCCAGCAGCTCGTTTTTTGCCTGAAAAACTATGTGCCAGGGATGAATGAATATGGCCATGAAGATGCCCACAAGAGCTCCATGAAAATGGACAAGGAAACACCATTAATTCTAAATGTTCTGATGGAATTGACACCAGTGGTAACATTTTGGAAAACACTACATGACGAGCGTTTGAGGTAACGATTGACGCAGTGTTCAGTGTTTCAACCAGCACTTCAAATGCTATTACTATCGCAACTATTATAGCTTGATATATATGTCAAACACGCCCAAAACCAGTGACTAAATTTTTATTGTATTATTGATCCATTCTTTTGCTGTCACAAACATGGGTATCAAAATCAAGCAATGTATCATATTGTTGAATTCAAATTTTACATGGTTTATTGCTTTAAACCATATTTCACTAATTCACTTACTAATGAAATATATAATCTTTGAATGTTAAATTCCGATTTCTAAATGGCCCTTAAAATGGACCAAAAAGTTACATTCCAACAACGCAATAGTTTTAGGAGTGACTAGTCCAAATTTTCAAATAAAGGAGTCAACAACAAATCAACAATGCATGTGCAAAATCTTGTCCCTTTGTTAAAAATTATTTTGTAGCTCTAATCAAAATCTAGATAGGGCCTAATAAGGTACCCCCCTTGTATTCCATCAAGGGTGTCCTTTTTTGATAATTTATAGGATTTTTTTCTCAAATTTTATCATTAGAGTAAACAACATTATTAGTTATCTTACAATATTATGCCATTGTACCCAATGTCTCTCTAGAGACTATTAATCTCAATCTTCCTCATAAACTGATCTGGACGAACCAGAACTGAATCCATTCCAATCCACACAATAGGAACTCTAACTCAGAAAATTATAGGATAATTGCAAGCAAAATTTATGTAATCAGTACAGTTGCACAAAAGAATCAGATTCCTATATAATAAAATTCTGAAAACTATATGGAAACTTCACTGTGAATGTTGGTGTGATGATTCTCACCATGAGCTCGGCACCGGCTAATCGCTGTTGATTAGAGTGCAGGGAAGCCAATGTGCATCTGCTTAAACATTGAAGCGGAACAGCATAACGTCTCCCTCTTGGACAACATATTCCTTTCCTTCCAGTCTCAACTGCAAAAACATCCAAGGGACTTCAATTGACTGATCACGAATCCAATTGCAGATGCCAATAGAATTGTTAAAGTGTGATTGTATCTGAATATCTTACCTGTTCTTAATGTAATCTTACACCCCCAAAATATATGTGAACATAAACAATTAAAAAAAAAAACCTCAAAAACCTAGAGCACCTTTGGATCCATAAACTGAAACTACTAGAACTTTCAAGGAACCTAAACTTACTATACTTTTCGAACTTAAAAGTTTAGGTACCCTATTGTGTTGTCTTAATGGCATACAAATAGCTAAAGCATAATTGCATTAACATAAATGAAATTCATGGCCTAGAGGATATAACATAGTCGTCAATGATAAAAAAGAAGAAGAAGAAGAACAGAGAAGGCGACTCCATGAATAAAAAACTTGGCGATAATGCAAAATAAAGAGGTGTATTTAGACAGGTTGCATGCATAGAGTTCATGAAAATGAAATGGAGATATGCTATGTACCAGAAGCACAAATGCATGGTATTCAAAACTGGGCCATGTAATGTACAAATCGTAAACAGGTTTTAAAGAGTCAAAGTTCATCACAGGAACCCAACTTTCTGTTTCCCTTTCAATGTATATTCTCTCTTTTTTCGGTTCTTGGCAGGGGATCAGGTTAACAAGTCTCCAATTACTTTAGACAGCAAAAGTCATGCCCTTTTCATGATTGAATCCGGAATCAGCAAAGCTAATATATTACATGACAGGAGGGGATGTGATTGTCTGTATCAGTCGAATTCTAACTGCTAGTGCATTTCTTTACAAGTGACAGGAGGGGAGCGTTTGTCCCGGGGAGGTCCATTGCACATAATAGTGCTGTTGCACTTGAGATAGTTCGGGGATATGGAACCAAAAGAATGTCCCCTAGATGCACTATAAAGGTTGATCTGCAAAAAGCTTACGACTATGCGAGCTGGGATTTTCTGAAAGTAGCTCTACTACTGCATTTTCTGTGATCATAAATGGGAGTCCAGAGGGATTTTTCAAGGGTGGGAGAGGGTTGAGGAAAGGGGATCCTTTGTCTCCTTGTTCGTCATCTGCATGGAAGTGTTGCATAGGATGATCCAGGAAGCAACTCAGGGCACAACATTTAGTTATCATCCAAAGTGTAAGGAGTTGAAATTGGTACAGCTAGCGTTCGCATATGATTTGTTGCTGTTTTGCCGAGCTGATATACCTTCAGTAAGAATTATTAAGGGTTGCTTGGAGAGGTTCTTTGCTGTATCAGGGTTGAGAGCAAATATGGAGAAGAGCAGTGTACCTGGCAGGGGTGTTGGCTCAGCTAACAGAAGATATTGTGCAGGAGCTGGGATTTAAACTGGAGGAGCTGCCAGTAAAATATTTGGGCATCCCTTTGCACCCAAAGAGGATGTAGTGCACGCATACTCTGAGTTGCATGATAAAATTAGAAGCTTGATTCACTCCTGGGCTGCAAAGAAGCTCTCCTATGCGGGAAGATTGCAACTTGTCAAATCTGTCATGGGAGGAATATATTCATTTTGGAGTCAAGTATTCCTCATCCCCAAAGGAGTTATTGCTCAGCTTGAAAGCAAGTGTAAAAGATATCTTTGGAGTGGAAAAGAAGATGTGATGAAGTGCTTAGTAGCGAGGGAAGGAGTGACTAAGCCTTATGAAGGAGGAGGATTGGGGGTTAGAGAGATAATGGCATGGAATAAGAGCGTGTTCTCCAAGTTATTAGGGGATATAGCTCTGGACAGACCCAGCATATGGGTGAGCTGGGCTAAACAGAATCTCAGAAAGGGGCTGAGTATTTGGGAAGTAAATATGAAACTGAATGACTCATGGGCATGGAGAAGTTTACTAGCAGTAAGGGATGAGCTGAAGCAAGCCTTGCAGCAGGACCAAAATGCCCAGGTTGATCTTGGCCCTTTGTTGTTCCCGAAGGGGGGTATATCAGGTAGACGAGTGTATGATTTGATCAGGCCAAGAGGGCAGGAAGTTGACTGGGAGGAATGCTTTGGAAAAGGGTACAATGTAGGAGATGGTCATTTATAGTCTAGCTGGCCGTGAAGGGAAGACTACAAACGGCCCCGAAGGTGAAACACTGGAAAGGAAGAAGAGCTGCAGCTTGTGTGCTGTGTAAGGAAGCTGAGGAAACGGAAAGTCATCTTTGGTTTGAATGCAGAAGAATTAAGGAGGTAGAGGAGCTGGTGTGGGGGTGGTCAGGAGTTGCACATCATGAGAGGAGTATTGCTGCATGGTTCACATGGTTCTCGGCTGAAAATGCAAATGCAAGAAAGAAAAGCTGCTTCCAAGCTAAACTGATGGCACTATGTGCCTTGGTTTATTTCACTTGGTTAGCGAGAAATAGAGTTATGTTTAGAGGATCTCCGTTTGTAGCTAGTGAATGCGCTATGCAAATTATTGAATCATGTAAAATTAGAATCTCCCTAGGTGTAAAGGCAAAACATTAAGGGAGAAAGGATGGATTAGGGGGATATTGAGGTAGCTTTTTGGAAGGATTTCGGTTAAGGAGTGATTGAGGCTTCCTTTTTAGAGTAGGAGGTGATGTATATATATGGAGAAAGTTTTTGGGTTATTGGCCATATGTTGCCCTTTTGTGTGAGAGTCATCAGTTTGGATCTCATATTTTGTAACTATGTTACGCAGTTATACAAATTTACCGTTTCAGGACAATTGCTTTGAAGAAGAGGAATCTAAAGATGATACATAATTAATGAACAAGAAAATTAGACTTCACTTTCAAGAACTAGAAACTTACAAGTCCTTTCTCCCTCGCGGCAGCATAAGAACCAGCAGCAACAAAATCATCATAAGCCACCTATAAATCAGATTGATGTTCACGACTAGTTGTTATTATAGTACAAGTAGCAAAGATAAAGAAATTGTCCCAACAGAAAATAGAGAAGGCTTATTGCCGTATAAACACCTGGAAAGGTATGTTGCCATGAATTCTAACATATTCTAATATGTTCTCCGTATCACTTATATATTCATTTTCACAACCCCTAGATATTCAAGTGTAAATTTAAATGTTAACTATAATTTATCAGATCCAATAGGCTCAATAAACTAGCAGAATGGCAGATAGTAGATCTGTTAAGCCCTTAAAGATGGCTTAGAAGAACAATAAAGGAACTTGAAGTACCCTGCGACCTTAGTCTCTTGCCATAAATATCTATATTGGAAAGTCCATTGGATAGATACAGCTGTAATCATGCAATCATGAATCAATACAAACTGATAAATGCAGTAGAAGAAATATGCTTATATTTTAAAAATCGTGCATCAGGTATCTAAAACTAAGCAAAAAGAATCGATGCACATTCATGCAGTAGATCTCGTAATCACACACCAGAAAGGATCTGTCTATTTAAGTGCACTCCCATTCACTACACAGTTGTTGATTTCTTTCTTTACATAGATCAAAATTCTAGCAATCAGAGGAAGTAAGTTATATTCATCGAACTCGGAGGTCATGAGTTCAATACCCAAGTGAGTATCATACAGAAACCTGATTAATGTCATGTATAAAATTCTATGGTCAGCACAGGATTCAGAAGTCATTGATGATTACCGTCTCAGCTCGAATAAAACCTTTCTCAAAGTCTGAATGAATAACACCAGCAGCTTGAGGAGCAGTCATTCCTAGATTAAGAATATAACCAATGAAACAGCAGGGGATGGTAACATTGTCAATCTGATTACAAATAATAGCCATACATGTTAATTGGTTCATTAGCAGCACTAAATATAATAATCTTGGGCAATCTAATGATAAATGTAATCTCTTACAAGCAAAAAATAATACCAATCTAATATTAATGATAAACTCTCGTACTAGCAGAAAAATGAGACTGGGGAATATTTAGCCTAGCTAAGCTTTCAGAAAGAAAACGAGGTTCCTGTAAAAATAGACTATTGTATTGCTAAATTGCTTCCAACACAAAAAGATAAATGACGATATGCTCAATGCTGCTTCTGGGCCTCCACATTCTTCTTAATAGAATTTGCTAGTTTTAAATCCTCAAATATTTAGAAGGCTTCATTTTGCTACATTTTTTTCTCTAGTCTTACTCATTAATATGTCATATTTTCCAATGCATATGGCAGCCTTTGTGCTAAATTAACTAAGATTTTCACCTCTAAAACTTTCAGAAGAAAAACCGAAAGGAAAGAATTAAAAAAGAATCACCTGAAAGTATCGTCCATGCCTTTGTCTCCTGCATATAAGGGAAAATTGTAATTTCAGACTTCAGTTGGTCAAGATGAATATATGAGATAAAAAATCAATGAATACTATAATGATTGCTCACACCTTCTCTCCAGAAGTAAAGTATGTCCGCAACCCCAGAAGACCATATGTTGCCCTAATGAGGTTTCCAAGACCACTTTCATCAACACCAAGAGACTTTAAGAACTCTACTCGTTCTTCAGACGGAAGTTCAGTAAGTTCCGACTCCACCTGAAAGATGAAAGTTCATTGAGTGAGGCCCCTGTCATAACTCATAACTCACAAGTACAAGATGAAAGTTTTTTCTTAATCCAAAGGTAAATTCGGAGTATGTATTGAGGTTAAAAAAAAGGTACTTAAAACCATGAAATGGGAATATGTATCCTGATGAGATCAGCGGAAATGAATTCCAGTATCTAACAATATTATTAAGTGAAACTGCAAATAGAGTTTTCAAAACATGCATGTGATACAAAGTTTCTTTATGAAGGATAACCCACCTGAGCAGATACAGTCACAAGCCCAGACTGCAATTCAGATGCTAAATTTTTCACCTCTTGAACGTGAGGGTTGTTGCTAGGATCGGCAAGATCAGACTCGGCAACATTGGCCACATATATCATTGGTTTTGTAGTAAGAAGACAAAGATGTTTTACTGCATCCCTTTCAAAATCTGACAAATCTACTGATCGTGCAGGCTTTCCATCCAATAATGCCTGATGGATCCTTCCTAATGCAGCTTTCTCTGCTTCCTCCTGAAATGATGAAAGGTAACAATCAAATATGTGACAGTATCTATTGTTTCAGATTATTGCACGCACCAACAAATCCTGAAAAACATTTATGCATAGTCGCTGATTCAGATTTTACCTTGACTTTAGATTGCGAATCTTTAGCTTTACTTTTCTTCAGCTTCTCCATCCGCTTCTCAATCTGAAAGCTTGAAATGGCTTAAATTTAGTGAAAAAAACTAGTTCAAACTAAGACACAGAAATCATAACTAATGAACATTGGAAAGACTAGTAAGAAAGGCATAGATATGTATTGGCCTGACAACACAAAAAAACTTAATTTCACAATTTTCAATTAGGATCAGTCAAGAACTCAATATCAATCACCATAATGATGGGAACTGTATTTTAGGAAATTGGTTACAATTCAACATTGAGACATAAATGAAGGTCATAAGCATTACATCATACCTATTACATCCCCATATACGACACTGAATCATCCACACAAGAGAGGTTCACAAACAATAGTTATTTACTTGTGCAGTAATAGCTAAATTTATAGTACCTGGTCCAGATCAGCAAAGATTAGTTCCAAGTTGATAACATCTATATCTGCTTTTGGATCGACTTTTCCATTTACATGGACGATGTCATTATCTTCAAAACATCGAACAACCTGATGCAATTAAGGTTCAGCAAAAGAATCATGGACGATGTCAGTTGTACCAGGTGGCAAAGGTTTGGTGAAAGTTACAAGTTCATCTAGACAAATGTTACGAACAAGGGTAAAAAAAACATAATTGTGGGCAGAATAGATACTGAAATATTGGGGGACTGTCTCCATCAGAATTTTACGTCTGCAAAACTCTTAAATAATCTTTGAGAAATGTCTCATAATATCAAATCTAATAAGTGTGGATTTATCTTAGTTCACGATAACAATTTTCTAACACATAAAGTATCATAAGTATGCAGATTCGCAAAAACATTAGAAAATATTATGCCAAGAAGATTCACCTAAGAACTTAGTGAACGAAAAAATATTTAACTTATGGGCATTGCACCCAGGTCCAGGACACACTTCACAGACTTTAGCACCCAATGCTGCCCAAAACCGTATTTTCAGTTTTAGCACGGCAATAGAAAATATGCTGCTAAGAAGATTCACCGAGGTACTCGTTGTGGATGAATCTTGTGTCATCGTTTGTAACTCACCACAAAATATGTGTTTTACATAACGTTGAGAGTTTAGGCTACCTATGACTAGCTTTGATTGAAGTTGGGTTCACAAAACGTTTTTCAATGATCATCTGTGTGTGAGACACAACTCAAACCACTAAATGCTGGAAACAATACCATTGACTTTCCATGGATTGTCCTAGTTTCCAAACAAAAAGCCATTATAATTTGAACTTATGCATCCTAGGCAAATATGAATTCTAGCAAATAACACGTAAGAAGCAGAAGGTGCATCACCAGGAACAGGAAAGCTGAAACCGCATCAGGCCGAAATATAAAATAACATGCCAAGGAACCAGATCCAGTCATCCAGAAATAAATAAGTAGTGAACATATAACATTTATAAGTACCTGAAGAATGGAGTCAACTTCGCGGATATGAGATAAGAACTTATTACCCAATCCCTACAGCCAACAAAAACAAAATGTATTAAACTACAGAAAATTGGCAGCAACATGGTTTATGAAGGGGCAGTGTGACAGCAGGGAATTTCATGTACAGTAAAAGTAAATAACCACTGCTGCAACAATCATCAATGCTAATACCTCTCCCTGGCTAGCACCCTTGACCAGTCCTGCAATATCAACAAATTCAATAGAGGCAGGAACGGCCCGCTCGGATTTGCTCAACTTAGAGAGAACTTGCAAGCGGCTGTCAGGTACAGCAATGGTCCCCACATTTGGCTCTATTGTACAAAATGGAAAGTTAGCAGCCTGAGCTTTACCATTTTCAACCTGTGAAGTTTAATGTTAGAAAATTTTCATGTTGCTACAATACTACACACAAAAACAGGTCAAGGAAATAAATGCAATACAGTAATTTTGCAAGCATGATAAGTTTTATGCCAAGTTTGAAGGCCATGAAAAGAAAACAGAAAGCAAAATCACTGCATTGCATATTATTTGATTAAAGCATTGATATCTCTTAGTCACCTTTTGAAAACAACCGCATTTTTCACCCTATTTTTTGAAATCATTTTTTAAAGTTTAGCAGCAACAGAGACAAAAAGTTCAAGCTGAAGTTGAGGCATTACATAATAGATGACTTAGAACCTTATAAAGTAAAAAGAGCACCAAGCTATGAATATGCAGGTTTACAAATGAATACAAACACCTTCATAACAATCACATGTACACTAGAACTGGGCAAGTGTCAGGTCTGCAATACCATAGATGCAGAATCTACAAATGGTACAAAAACATTAAGAAAAACTGGAAATTTTGACTATTTTATAAATTTATATATAAGACCAGTAAAAAGCAAATGGGTACATAGACATAAGCAGTAGATTTCTAATGCTTATCAAAATTGTATAAACTATCGAGTATCATTAAGATCTGATTATGGACCAGAAAATTAAGCTAGGTGTAAGACTCCTATCAAAGTACCAATAGAGGATTCCATGTTGTAAGAATCCTACAAAGTGAAAGCAGTTCAAATGCATCAAATGCACAACATAACCCTCATATGGTCAGTACTTGATTAGTATCCTCGTTGAGGAATTAAAACAAACACCTGGCGGGCATAGTGCATACACCAGGCAAGGGATGAAACTCGATTAACAAAACTCGGAAGTGGAAATACTGAAATAAAATGCAAATCACCCATCATATACCCAGACATGTTATGATTGTTATCTGCATCCCTCCAGCAACAAAAAATCCGCAAAAGAAAGAGAGAAGATAAAAAGCTTACGACGGCATTGAAGAGAGTAGATTTGCCGACATTGGGAAGTCCAACTATGCCAGCGCGCAAGCTCATACTGATTTTGGGTGAAGAAGAGGAGAAGCTCCGTCTGACAACAACCAGGTGAGAGGTATCCTTGATTCCCGCCCAATTCAGAGAGTTAGGGGTACCCAAAAATGGCGCCTTCAGTGTACATCTGCCCACTGCAGGCATGAAATGATGACATGCTATTCTCGCCATTGTTAATTGCTGAGAGAGAGAGAGAGAGAGAGAGAGAGAGAGTTTATCTGCAAAATTGAGAGGGAAAGGCCACAGGAAGGAACGAGGGGAAGGGGGAGGGAGTGGGGTTTATCTGTCATTCCATTTTGGGGTTTTTACACAAAACCTCCCCCTTGTTATCACTTTTCACAAAATCGCCCTTTAAGCTTAAAAAGGTAACGATGAACCAACCCAACCCATAAACTTGTAACCCACCTTTGGTACTAAACCTGTGTACGTGACCCGACCTGGGCACTTTTGGTGAAACCGACTAGACACAATAATAAGAAGCAATGTGAACCTTGATTTTTCACCCAAGAGAAAGGCGAAGACAGATATCGAACCGAGACCTCCCATTAATTCCCTCACTCCTTATCATTGAGCCAACCCATCGGGACAAAGAAGTGTATTGATGAGTCTAGGGAGATCTTGGTATGTTTTAAATCATTTGTTATTTAAACAAACTCGTATAATTTTAAAATATGAAGTATATCCTCTTAAAATAAGATGTGCTTATGTGCTCTTGTGCCAAAACATCGTCTACCTAGCATTCGTTGGGGTGGTATTGGTCACTCCCTCGGCATGTAATCTTGTTTCACACATTATCAGTCTTGTTTCACACATTATGAGCCTCTTGCATGCTAGACTCGAAAGCTAAACTTTTAACATTTTTCTTCTTCTTTTTTAGTCTAGGTTCACCATTGTACATTTGTACATGCTCTAAAATCTTTTCAAAACCTTTTTTGAGTTATTTTTATCGGTTTCCAAAAATATTTGTTTTGATCATTTTGTAATAGTCATTAAAAAAAACTTTTCAAAAAATCATTCTGATGAACTTTTGTTTTATTAAAATTTTATGAAAAATAATTCATAGTTTTTTTAAATACAATATAATGATTGCTTCTTCTCTGCTTATTTTCTGATTATGTGAAACCTGCTTTCATGTAGTTCAAGTATCTTGTTGTTCTGGGTCTATCGAAAACATTCTCTCAACTTGTTCGGAGTAAAAGCTCTTACATCTGACCCCCAGACCCTGTTTTTCAGGGGATATACTGGATTGTTGTTGTTATAGTTCAAAGACATAAAGTTTCTCCTAGTATGAAAAAATGTTTTGAGCCAAAAAATAAGTAGACAATTAATAATGTTAAAAAAAAAGGGTGAAAGTGTCCCTTTGACACAAAGGTACTTCTAGGAGGTATCATTTTAGTAAAACATTAATTCTAGATACCATACAGATTGGAGATTAAAGCCCTGCCCTAAAAACTGCAAACTAAATTGGAAAGCTACATTCCTGATTTCTGCAGTTCATGCAAAACAGCTAGAGCCTAGAGGATCAAGTTTCATCTTTCAGTTGCACAAAATTTCACCTCCTGTCGCGCCGCAGCCTTCTATCATGGTCGCGTTCATCGTACCCATCTGGACTTCTCCTCCTATGACCTCGTTCTTCCTTTCGGACCCTGTGCCTGTCATCTTCTCGTTCTTCGTCTCTCCTCCTATGGCTACCGTCATCTCTATCCTCGTATACATCCCTATCCACACTTCTTTTATACCCACCATCAGCTTTCTTGTCTCCACGGCCATTGTGATCTTGGCTCCTCTTTCTGTCATCTCTTCTATCCTCTCTATCTCTTTTGCCAGTATCTGCATCTGCCTTGCTATGATAGTCTTTGTGATCCTTTCTTACGTGGTCTCGGTCTCCTCTTTTTTCGCTCCCTCTATCGTCGTGGTCTCGATCCCTTCTGTCTCTGCCAGCTCGGGCATCCCGGTTCTCTTCCCTGTGTTTAGGGCCTTCTGGCACTCTCCTGCTCAACTCAGTTTTCCTACTACGGTGATCTCGCTCATGTCTTCTCTTTTCGGGTTGTGGGCTTCCTTCATCTTCATCAAAAACCATATCATACCTGCATGAAAACAAATGTCAGACACAATATCTCCAAAATTTAAACATTTTGGGAGCTGATTACTAACTACGAGGGGAAAAGAGCACCTGGAATTATGTTCACCACCACGCTGCTTGTTATTTTCTTTCAACTCAAAGTTGCGTTGTTGATTCGTGGTGGCAGAACTTCCGGGGCAATCCTTAGCAATGTGATCAACGGACCCACATTTAAAGCAGCCTTGTCCTGTGAAAATTTCAAGAGAGTTACCACAACAATATTCTTCACTAAAAAACGCCAGGACAAGCCTAAACAAAGATACCCTCTTCATTGTGCATAATGGATAAAACTGGAAAGAAAATACCATACAGAGCCAGAATCCAAGCTATCTTCATTGTGCATAATGGATAAAACTGGAAAGAAAATACCATACAGAGCCAGAATCCAAGCTATGTGCAAAGAGAAAGGTAGAAAGCAGACTCACAGAGACATAAAAACTGAGATTTCAATTACCTTGTTTGCTACCCTTGCGTCTAAACTGATTCCATAGCTTTGAAACACTTTGACTAAAGTCTACTTTGATTCTCCTATCATCAATTAGAGCATTGTCCATCTGCAAGAGTAAAGTGCAAATTAAGTAAAAATTTCGAACATAAAAGGACAAAGTTGGGAGACAACTGCTTTGAAAGCACATATGAAAATATGCATAAAACACTATCTGCAATCTAAACAAACCCAACATAATACATAAACACATACTAATCCACACACGGGCTATCAAAATTGAAAACTAGGAAAGGAAAGTTAGTCTTATTGCTGCTGATTGCTAAATGCGGTTAAGGTATGTACTATGTAGCAGCCATCTCAAAATAGAGTTTTTCTTTCATTGTTCATTCCCATAAAATATTCATAGATTTGAAAGCTAAGCTAAAGACACTAAAAAGGAAAAACAACAGCCAAGTAGAAAACACCAAAAATCCTAGGGTTGAAGAGGCACTGGCATAGACGTGCCATATTAGACCAGACTATACACTGATTGCTGAAATTTAAATGTTCAGTTCATAACTAAAAACAGCCGAACATATGCTGAGTTTCATCAGCATCTTCAGTACGAGTTTCGTCAGCATCTTCAGTATAAAATCAGGATTTCTCCATCAAATAATGCAGAGTTTGTGCACATGACAGAAAGGACACAGACTCCAAAAGACTTGACTGAGCAGGCATGAAAAAGTAAAAAGGAGGGAATTTGTCCACCCATCATGAGGGATGATGAAGAGAGTAAAATAACCATAAAGGGGCAAAAAAAATGTTCTTTAACGTCTCAACATGCAGAATTTCACCCGTCGCTAAAATAACATCACAATTAGAAGAAGTTTATTTCTTACTCAGAAAATGGAACAAGCAGTACAAAAGATCAGATATCAGGCGACATACCTTCTTAAATGCCTGAATGCATGCCTCCTCATCCTCAAATTCTGCCATGAAAAGGAGGAAGAATGTATCACAACAAGCAATCTAATTAAGTACCAAAGCAGATAATGGGAAAAGAAGAAGTTTTGTTTTTTTTGGCTAATCCTCCATTTCTCTAATCAAGGTAACCACAACAAAGAGAGTGAATCAAGGTTACCACATACCTATGAAGGCGTAGCACAAACTGTCTCCAGTCTTGAAATCACGGATTACTTCAGCCCTGTAATCAAATTGCTAGATTGAGTATACATCTCAATAGTGAAAGATTTGTTAGTAAATTAGTATTCAGATTCAATTTCAAAGTGAAGTACTTAAGAACATACGATGTAACATTTCCAAAACGTGAAAAGATAGTATGCAGGTCTTCGTCCTGGATAGGTTATCACAAAAGACAGCAAGTTAGTGGAAGTGGTCATTTGAGGATGCCCAACATATTATGGACAGCATTCAAAATCAGAAATTTTATGAAGCAGAGGAAGAATGAGCACTTACTTCAGTAACAGGATTGAGCTTACAAACAAACAGGACATTCTCTGGCGGCTTTATATCAGCATCAGGGATGTCTCCTATCTGTGATCACAGAAGAAACCAAGTCTTTCCATGAGTAAAGGAATGTTATATAGGAATTAGTAACACTATGAAGTGAACCTGATGCAGAGACAATTGGCTTACACTTTCAAGTACAACAGCTCTTGAATGAGCTTCCTTTTCTCGGATAATATCCTCAAGCTCTTCAGCATTCAATTGCTCATCCATAGGCACCCAATCATCCTCAAGTCTAACTTCATCATCAACCTAAGAAATAGATAGGTAAAGGTCAATCTTCAAGGCAATTCATCAGGTGACCATTAAAAATACAAAACAAAGATGAAAAGGAAGGAAAAAAAAAAGACTAAGTAAGTAGGCAAGGAAAAAGGGTCATCAAATTGCCTCATCTTTTGCTTTTCCTTCAGGCGAAGCATCTGGAATTAGTCCGGCAAGCTCATGAGGATCTTCAAAAGGATCCTCAAGTATATAGGTGTGCTTTATTCTGTAAAAAAAATACATGAGTTATAAACAGATTTGTAAACATATTACAGAAATACATAGTAGACTATATGGCATCAAGAGTGGACAATCCATACCTTATATTCTTATAAGGTCTCCCTTTTTCATCAACATAAGCTTCATTAATCCTTTCCAGCGTATCATGACCTTCTGCAACCTCACCAAACACCTGAAATGGCATCCAGTGAGGTAAAATTCCCAAGTGCGCAAAGATATGAAGATGTACGGCCCAAGTACATAACAATTAACAAGTAATTCACTCGTCTTTAATGTGATATGGTGTCATATTTCCTCTTGGAAACATATCACTTCAAGCATACTTACCGTGTGTTTTCCATCAAGGTAGTCAAGACCTTCTCTTAGCGTGATATAGAACTGCACAGACAAGAAATTTAATGAGTTCGGACCCAAGACATGTTACAACCAAAAGCTGGAAGGGGCAAAGTGAAAAAAACAAGAGAGAGGAAGAGAAAATCATGTCACTTATACCTGAGATGCATTAAGGTCCTCGCCTGCACTAGCCATAGCAACGGTTCCAGTCTTCGAATGCTTCAGATCAAGGTGAATTTCATCCTTGAAAAAGCGGGCTTGATCACCATATAAATACCTACACAGGGAAAAGAAAAGAAATAAAAATGAATGCAGATTCATTAATAAAAAATGAAGCACAACTGCACAACATAAGCATTTAAGAACCAAAAAAAGGGATTCAAAGGGAATTAGATGGGTCAGTCCCTGTCTAGGATTTAATTCCCAAATTTCGCATTCTTACTGTCATGGTTTCGCCCCAAATTCCATTTCCCCCTCCTCTCAGATTCCCAAAACCTTTCATATTTCTCAGGTTATAAAAGTAATCAAACAAGTTCAAGAGTAATCAGCAGACCTGTTCAGAAACAATCAAGGCATCCTTCCTTGAATTCTACATCAAGTTTAGTATAAAAATTGAAATCAGGTCAAAAGCAAGGTCGGTTTCTTTTACCTGTAGACAGAATCACCACCACTGCCAGTACCAGTTGGGTCACCCGTCTGGGCAGTGAAATCTTTCTGAATCGTATGAAAGAGACAGCCATTGTAGTATTTGATTCTGCTTCCATGGAAATCCACCGGATAATAATAAAATTAAGGATATATTTTCCAAATTCATACGTGAGAGAAGGAAATAGAAATTACTTGCAGAGCTTCAGGAAGTTCTTGCACGTGAGCGGGCAGCGATCCGTGTACAGATCAATAACAATCTCTCCTAAGCTCGTGACCACCATGACAGACATTTTGATCAGCTAGATTCTACAACCTGCCAATAACCTAACCAGCCTGAAATTGGAGCAACAAAAACAATTCAGCAACTTGATTTCACCGGAACGAAATTCAAGAGCCCTGAGAAAACCTAGTCGAACAGTCGACAACTAAAACAACCGTACTCAACAGCAGTGAGAGGAAACAATCGAACGATTCACATCAGAAAACCGAACAGTACATTCGAACAATTCTGAAAAGAATCAGATTTAAGAAACAAAACAAACAAGGGAGGTGACGGAAGGGAAGGTCCTCTCACCAGATGGAGAGACTCGACCGAGCAAAACTGCGAGTAGAAGCACCGGCGACGCGTGGAGAGAGAGACAATCGAATCGCCGACGGAATGGGGAAGGAGGTGGCGCTGCTAGTAGGTAGGAGTTTCTTTTGTCCGCTATAATTTTTTTTTTTTTTAAAGCATAATAAGGATTAGGAAAACCCCCCGACGACGACTTCTTTCCTAGCGCATCCAAATGGGCGAGAACATGAAGTTCTGAATCGTCAGCGAGGCTATCATCGGTAGGGATGCTATGTGCCAAACGAGCCATCCTATCAGTCACAGCGTTCGAATCCCTTAAAATATGACGAATAACAACATTAGCAATAGAACGGAGAAGCAAAGAAGTATCGGCCATCGACAGCTCGATATTCCAGAGACACACCCAATCCCCCAGCATAGCGTTTATGACGACCAAACAATCGCCTTCGATTACAAGGTTGTTTAGGCCCAATTATGCGGTCTTTGCAACAACCATGTGTAAGCCCATCGCCTCGGAAAGGACAGCAGAAGTGTTGTTACAGTGACCCGATCCGATGGAAACCACCGACCACAAAGAGTCCCGAATGACGAATCCATAGGTACCAGCCTCATACTGCATGCATGAATCGTCAAAATTAAGTTTGTAGAAGCCTAACGGTTGTGGTTTCCATGCGTCAGATCTTTTATTGGTCGTAGCATTTGCCTGAACTCTAGATTGACAACATTTCTGTTTGTGTGCAACACTCTTTTCACTCTTAAAATCCCGTGATTCCAAATTTGTCGACCACGTAAATTGGGAATTTCTGTAAAATAAGACAATAGCTTGAGTAGAGGTATTACTAATATGTTGAACGCTAGCAGCATGTTTGGTTTATGGTCGATGCTACCGTTTTGGGGAATTGGGTGGCGAATACCCACAGCTGAAAGTAATTCTCCAGTAATCTTGCAATTAAGGAGTAAATGAGTGGTCAACTTTGTAGTGCAGCCACAAAAGTGACAGCCCAAAGGAACCGACACGTGAGATCGATGTAATCTGTCAGAGATGGGTAGACCGTCTTTTGCAATTTTCCAAATAAAATGTCGAATTTTATATGGGATATCTAAATTCCAAATCCAATCACACTCGAAATGCGGATCACCAGCGTGGTTTGGGATGATAGTCGTCGCCAAGCGAGTGGAGAACCAACCATCTCTGCTGAGACCCCAAAAAAGTCTATCTTGAAAATTATTTTTTGGTAAATGAGTTGCCAGAATTTTAGAAATAATATATGGCTTTAAAAGGCCTCTTAAGTCGGCGTGGGCTTTTGTAATATCCCAATTATTATATGTTGTCAGAAAACGGGCAACAGGCCACTCCAAAGTATTCCTATCCAGCTGTAGTAGAGCGAGGTCAACCAATGGAGTCTTCTCGACCCATTTATCTGACTAGAAGCTGACGAATTCCCCGTTTCCAAGTCCAGTTGAGACCAGATTTGAACTCTGTTTTGATCGTCATCAATTTTGACCATTGTCAAGAAGAGTTTCCTTTTTTTGGTATATTTCAGTAACGACTCGCCTTTTAGGTATTTAGCTATTACAACCTGAACCTAGATATTATCCGGTCCAACAATAATTTTCCACAGAAGTTTCATTTGAAGAGCAATGTTCATCAACTCAGCTTTATGAATCCCAAGGCCACCCGCTATAGTGTCAGCACAGATTTTATCCCAACTGATTAGTGGTGTGAATTTTTCCTATTTATTCCAAAAGAATTGTCTATAAATTTTATCTAGTTCATGAAAGATAGAGGTTGGAAGCATAAATGCTTGCATTATAAATAATGGTTGAGCACTTAAGGTCGCCTTAATGAGAACTTTTCGCCCCTCCGCCGAGAGGGAGAAAGTTTTCCACTTTGTAAGCTAGCTGTTGTTTTGTTTTAAGAATAACATCTGCAAATGTGTCCTTATTTACTCTTCCACTGATGATTGAGCATCCCAGATATTTTTTTAATTTATTCGACTGAGGAATTCCCAGCACACTTGTCACAGTTTGAATTGCCGTGTTCATCGTATTTGGGGATACTTGAAAACTAGATTTATTGAGATTAACTTTTTGTCCCGAAATGGAGCAGAAGCGTTGAATGGTATTGGATAGATTAGAGTAGATAGCTTGATTTGCCTTGCCAAAAAGCATGATGTCGTCAGCAAAGGCAAGAAAGGAGACCTTTAACCCCCCCCCCCCTCCCCCCGATCGATAGTAAAACCAACATCCTTGGAATGCAAACGAATTACGTTGCAGGGTCCTGGCTAAAACTTCAGCTTTAAGAATAAAGAGAAAAGGTGACAGCGGGTCGCTTTGTCTTAGTCCCCTTGCTAGTGAAAACGGTATTGATGGCTAGTCATTAACCAAGACTGAGTAAGAAACAGTTTGTACACACTCTTTGATCTAGAGAATGAATTGACTATGAAAACCAAATTTTGTAAGGACAGAGAAAAGGAAGGGCCACTCGACTTTATCATAAGCATTTTCCATATCTAATTTTATCTCCATATAACATGTTTTTGCCTTAGATAGTCTGAAGGAGTGGAAAATTTCATGGGCAATGAGAATGTTATCCTGTATGGACCTCTCTTTTGTAAAAGCACTCTGCAGAGGATGAATGAGTTTATCAAAAACTTTGGAGAGTCTAGCTGTTAAGATCTTAGAGATAACTTTGTACACTGTAGAGCATAAGCTGATGGGTCTAAAATGGTTTACAGTTTGAGGATTATCTCTCGTTTGTATTAATGTTATAAACGTATGGTTTATTTGTCTCAACATTTTGCCACTGGAGAAGAATGTCTTGACTGCTTTGATAACAGAGGGTCCGAGAATAGACCAATACGTTTGGTAAAAACCTGCTGGCATACCATTAGGACCCGATGATTTATCAGGATTGATTGAGAATAGAGCACACTTAACCTCTTCATTAGTCACTAGTGCAGTGAGTAGAATGTTTTCTTGCGTAGATATTTCACTGTCAATAACACTGAGGTCATCATGGAAGGATAGGTGATGCTTATAAGACGATCGGAAACAAGGCACAAAGCTGGTTGCAAACTCATTTATGATCGAATTGTAATCCGACAAAGGCGTACTAGTATCTATTGTGAGAGATTTGATTAGTTTTCTTCCTCGTTTGGCTGAGGCAATACGGTGAGAATAGCTTGAATTTGTATCATTTAATTTAATATGTTTAGTCTTGGCCCTTTGGTTCCAGTACCAGCGTTGGAAATCAAGCATACGTTCTCTTTTATTAATTAAGCTCTTGTGTAAGACAATGTCGTCTGTATTGTGGTTCCCAATTAATGACTTCTGCAGATGCAGAATTTTAGCATCCGTTTCGAATATCTGTTTGTGTATGTTATTGAATGTACGTTTGTGCCATTTTTGTTTTTTGCTAGATTTTTCAGGAGTGAAGTTTTCTTAACCAATTTGAACATGAGCGATCCCGAAGGGTTTAATCTCCAAGCTTGTCGAACTAAGTTTGTGAACTCAGGTTTAGTCGTCCATGCCATTCCAAAACGAAAAGTTTTATATGAAGGGTTGATCTAAGATCAATAGATATCGGTCCATGGTACGAAGTAGTTACTGGATGGATTTTCACTCGGATCCCATCAAATAAGGAAATTACTTCATTTGGATCTAACAGATGATCAAGTTTAGCAAAGTTGTTATTCGGCATCCCCGTTTTTTTTTTTGCCAAGTAAAAGTACCCTCATGGGTAGGTACCTTTAGAAGTAGAAGCGAGTTTTTAATCTCTTGCAGTCGTACAAAACGCCATAGTCCATGTGTAACACCTCCTAACTTATCATTAGGAATAGCGATTTCATTTAGGTCTCTTAACAGACAAAACGGAACGCGTAGTTGATTTGCATATTGGATTATAAATTCCCAGAAGGAGTCTTTGGACTTTTGATCAGGAGGAGCATAAACCAAAGGGAAGGTTGTAGTTTTGTCATTTCGATGGTCGTGGTAATTGATATGAACTAATCTGTGTTGTACAAAAATTAGGGATATTTCCCCTTCTGATAGCGGTAGGTCTTTCTAGAGAAGACAGATGCCCCCCCCCCCCCCCCCCCCCCCGAGAAACCCCGAGCAGAGTTGAAAGCAATATTGTTGAATCCACATTTTCTCCAAACACTTTCACGCGAGATTTTATTCGTCTTAGTCTCAAGAAGCGCCAAGACGTTTATGTAGTTGTTTCTACAAAAAAATGTCGTCTCCGTCCAGAAGTTTCTCCTCTGAATACCTCTAGAGTTCCAAGAGCATATATTCATGGAAACCTTGTTTTTGTTCGTAGCCGTTGGTACTTATTAGTATAGCTTTAATTAAAATGTATGTCAGTATGCTAATAGGTTGTGTAGACTCATTTGGAATGGTATTTTGTTCATCAAAATGATCAATGGAGCCTAGTTGAGCCATGCCAATGAGATAATGGTGGTAGCCACCACTGCAACATACAGAGTTTGTTTTGTGAACGTCCAAATTTTGGTTTATTAAATTGGGAAGGAGTCGATTAAGATTATTGATAATATCTCGAGTACTGATGGACCAGATCCATTCTTGGATATGCGCCATTAGTAAGGACATTAGTGTGATAAACTTATATAATTTATTAACAAGGAATTGTTGTAAATGTTTGGCCTTGTAAGGCTTGTAAACAAATTGGTAAACAATTTTGTAGGCTTGTGAGCCATTACAGTTAACAAAAACTAAGAAGGGAGGAGATGTATGAACATCCACAAAGAGCCTCTCTATAGCAGTAAGCACCGCAATAGCATCAAGCAACAGTCACCCACAACATAAATCGAACCCAAGAGGAGTTGACCTACACAAATAAGCAAACCAGCAGGGCAAGGCCAAAAAGAAGCAATATAGACTAGAGCTGTGAAAGATTAAGTAAGAACAGGTATAAGCATAAAGGGCGAAATTTAGATTGATAATAATAGAGAGCCTGAAGACCCATAGATAGCAAGAATAACACACGCCAAGGAGCATGAGAGCTCCCTCTACCCGAGTGGCCGACGGGGAGAACGCAATCGGCACAAGCCCCACCAACGGAGCCCTAAACATCAGGAAAACATCCAAAAAACAAAAGTCACTATACAACCTAAGGCAAAACAACAAAATAAACAACCCAAAAACAAGGCATGTTCTGCAATGATAAAAAACATCTACGTTTTGCGCTATTCAGGTGAGAGGAAGTAGAGTCATCACCCCGGTTGTGCCCACCACTTGAATCCATATCGGTTGCAGCCCCTAGAGAACCAAGCTCAAGACGAGCAAGCCCGCGGGACATCGAGCGCGAAGACGTCGATGAGCGAGCAATCTGCAAGGAATCCACCGAGGAGGAGCGTAGTGGTAAAGGCGTGACATGCACCACATGAGGCATATTACCTTGAGAATCAATGTCCATCAAAGAAGAGTTATCAGTCGGGGTGCCATCACAATATATAGGAGTCGAAGTCGAGGGCACCGCCGAAGGTGCATCCTTGCTAGACCAACCCAAAGTGTCATCATTAGAAGCGGGGAGCTCGACCTCAGCAGGTAAGGAAGGCACAACAACATTTGGGAAGTCAGAATGGATGGGAGTGGACCCAATAACCGGGGAATGGACAAAAGTAGGCACAAAATTGACCACCACAGAATCCAAACCGGATATATAAGGCTTGAGGCTTTTCTTGGAAAAGTCAGGAGAAACCTTGGAACCCTTAGGCCCAACCTTAACCCAATCTGCATCATCGGACGAGCCCATTCCCTCTTCAAGAGGGAGAATCATGATGGTGGTAACTGATTTCTTAACCACACGCTCGGTACAATCGTCATACTCATGAGCAAAACTCCCACAAAACCCACATCCTTTGGGAAAGTCTTCGTACCATAAGGGAAGAGGCTTAAAGGACCATCGGATTCCGTTGGAGCCACAATGCCCCCAAAAAGCCTATCCAAGCAAACATTGGCAGCAAAACGAGAGTAGCTAACTCGAATTTTTTGGTGGGTGAATTTATCAAGACGGATACGAGACCCGACCTTGAACTGATCAAGTATATCAATAAGAGCTTCCTGACACATAAACTCCACCGAAAGGTTAGGAATACGAACCCATATATCGACGTGAGTAATCTCAGCGGTAAAAGGGCGGAATGAGGGGGACCATTGGAGAAGGACCACAATAAAACCAAAAACATGATAAGGGCGACCATCCCAAACCCTATTAAGGTCAGTGAGATTTTTGAAGCGGATCTCAAACCACCCACACGTACGATCAACAATGACAGAAGATTTAGCACAAAAGTGTCATTCTCTGCCTAACTTTGGGATTAGGGTCTCGAAATCCGAGACCCCACCAAAGAGGGTGTCGAGGAGGATATGTTGATTTGCCACCAGGGACTTTTGCCTAATGTCATCCCGACGAGCAAAATAAGTAGAGTGATCAACCAAGGCAGGGGTGAGATCAGACGCAGGAAGAGACTCCTCCACCACCACCTTAGCTTTGCCCTTAGCCTCAGCCGAGAGACGAGACGGGGGAAGAATCCCGGAGTATTGTTTTCCATTGGGGTATCATCAGAAGTTGGAATAATCGGACTAGAGTCTGTTGGGGGATGGATAGTATTTGTGGCTTGGGTATCATTTAGGGCTTCCAAGAAGGATTTTGAGGGCTCCATTGACAAGGCAACAATAGGAACTGCAGAGAGAAATAGTAAGTAATAGCAGAGCAGTGAGTCAGAAGACTAAAATTAGGGATATTATCCCAATCGCACATGTTGAGTGTGCTTAAATAGGCGGGTTGTTGGTGAGCAAATTGGCCTTGGATTTGTGCTAGCGAGGAGAGAGAAAAACTTACAGAGGAAGGCTTGACACTGCAAGAGATCTGAATTGTCAGCGGACAAGACCCAAAGGAGAAAAGCCAACCCAGCCACAACAGGAGAGAGCACACACCATCTGGCCATCCAGAGCCCCTCTCAAATTTCATTAACGCCGGGTAGCAGGACCACATAGCCTTGCAATAGGACCTCGCAGATGTCGGGGAGGGCCAATCCGGAGGTTCCATCTCCTCATTGCTTGCCAATCTAAGGCAGGCTCCATACGGAGCGGTTTGGTAAGCGGTGGAAAGGCGAGTCAGGGGCCACAATTGCAAGGTCTGGGGGAGTCCCGAGGCATATAGGTACGAAGAGAGAGAAGCCAGGTGCGGGTGCATGCAGGCCGGAAGTGGGGGCTCGTTGGAGCTATGTCGGTGGCTAAGCCCTTTAGGGTTTGGGGAGGGGAAGCGCGTGTACGCGCGTTGATTTGGGTTAAAGGAGAGTTTCATCGTTGGAAACTACACGAGATGCTATATAATTATGTGTTGCCTCGTGTGCAACATAATTATATATGCTATAAATTTATAAAAAAAATGTCGAAAATTATATTTACACTTTAAACAATTGTTAGTAAATGTTTATAAAAAAAATTATACAAAAAATATGTTTTACATTTTTATATAGATGAAACATCGATTATTTAACAATATGAAATATATAAAAATTATTAAATATGTATTTTCATAATTTTTTTTATAAATATATACTACCAATTGTTTAAAGTATAAATCGGTTTCACCAGTTGTTTAAAGTATAAATCGGCTCCACCAAATCGGTTTCACCACCACCAAGTTGGTACAAATCACCAAACCCACCATCTTCGATGCCCGCCATGGCCTCCTCTTTGCTGTCCGTCGGCGGCTCTAGCCTTTCATCGGCCCCCCTGATTTGGGGGTTTGGGGTGCTATTGTGGCTTCCTTTCCTCAACACCCTTCACCTCCTTCTCATGCCTACCACCACCGACTTCGTTATTCGACCCCTTCGGCCTGGCCAGTGGTCATTCCCGTCCCACCACCACTCCCGACCTTAGCCCCACTACCCACTGGCTGGCCTCCGCTTTCGCCAGGCCCCTGTGGTGTTCCCTTCACCTTTTGATGGCGATGTCCCTCTTCCTCTGCAGTTGCTACCGTTCTTCCGCCGCCTTTGTCCCTCCGTCGCTAGGTTTTCCGGGTTCCTTTTTTTATACAAGGTAAGGATTTGGGGGTGGTCAACCGCGGTTGAACCACCGCCCAAGGGCGTCCTGACGGACGACGGCTCCCAGCTCAGCAGGAGCACGATCAGCGACGAATGACGAGGATAGACCGATATGCGCCAGCCTATCTGCCACCTGATTCCCTTCTCGAAGTGTATGGGAGAAGACTATGATGTTGAAAGCGCGACATCAGGCAAGAGCATCCGAGACCACCATCTCTAACTCCCAAGGACACCGCCAAGTACCTTTCATGACATTAATAAGCAACAGGAAGTCGCCCTCCACCTCGAGATAAGAGAATCCCATCCTAAAAGCTTCACGGAGTCCAAACAGGAGACCAAGGCACTCCGCAAGTTCCGCATAAACCGAACCACAAGGGCAGGCACCACACGAAAGGACCATCCCAAGGCTATCACGAATAACGAATCCAGAAGCGGCGAGGCCCGATCCGACCTTAGTGCCATCAAAGTTAACCTTGACACAACCCGTGGCTGTTTTTTTTTCCATTTTACCAATTTCTGATTGTTTGTTTTGGTTTGTCGGGGGTTTGGTCTAGTAGTGATATGGTCATCTTCTTGTTCCTCGCATTGCGCTTTTTTCCAACTTCTCTTATAATGTTTTATATTGCTGATCCATTCTCCCATTGTCGTTATATCTTTGCTATCAAAGAGTATTCTATTTCTCATCGACCATATTCCCCAAAGGGAAAAAGCAAGATAGGGTCGACTTCTGGTCCTTAGGTAGGTTTTCAAAGATCTCCGTTATTAGGTTCTTATAGAGTTTATCCTTTTTATCAGTATTGCGGATCTTTTGCTCAATTTGTCCATCAATTCTCCTAATGAATTCTAATGATTTCGGGCACTCAGTGAAAAGGTGGGTATCATTTTCACCATTGTAGTTACAGACAGGACAGTTCAAAGGAACATGTACTCCTTTCCCTTGGAGTTTAACTTTGGTCGGGGTTCCATTAAGTAGGTTTTTCCAAAGAAATTTTTTAATTTTTGGTGGACAATTGATCTTCCAACTCCATTCAAGAGGATCTGAAGTTGTTTCTCTTGTCTTAGTGATATGGTCTAAGGCACTAGCCGTAGAAAACCAGCCGTTACGACTGACCTTCCGGTATAGTCTATCTTCTATATCATTATAAGGATTGTGGACATCAAGAATTTTTTCCTACTATTTTTGGGGGAAGCGATTGTTCTAATCTTTCTCTATTCCATACGTTTTCACAAGTTATGTACTGACTGATCGTTTCTCGTTCGTCCACTTGGTTAAGGATACATTGTTCTTGGAGAGTCGTTTCAGTTTGTAGCCATTTATCTTTCCAGAATCTAATGGTCTTCCCATTTTCTACCTGTCAGATTAGAGCATAACAAAATTCTTGTTTCAGCTCCATCAATTTAGCCCACTACCAGGAAGAATTCTTCTTCCTTTTATAGTCCCAAATGTTGTCACTCTTTAGGTATTTGTCTCGAATAATTTTAACCCATTCATTATGGGGTTCTGCAAGGATTTTCCAAAGTAGTTTCATTTGGAGGGATTTGTTCATGTCTTTGGTCTTGTGGAGGCTGAGTCCTCCGTCTCTCTTTGGCCTACAGATCTTGTCCCATCCAATGAGAGGTGTGTGGTTTGGATCCTTGTTCCAGAAGAAACATCTTTTTAGTCTATCGAGGTCATTATGAATGGAAGTTGGGAGCATAAAGTTTTGCATAATATGGGTTGGTTTAGCGGCGAGGTTAGCTTTAACCAGAATTGCCATTCCTTGTTGGGTTAATTCGTTCGCTTTCTATTTTGGAAGTTGGGTCCTAGTTTTCCCTAGAATATCTTCAAAAGTATTTTTGTTCACTCTGCCGTTAATAATTGGGCAGCCAAGATATTTCTCTAGACTAATGTGGTTAGTGATCTGGAGGCTTGATTGGATACGTTGTTTTTGGTCGGGTGTGACCCCTTTAGTTGTTTGGAACGCAGACTTTTGAAAATTAACTTTTTTGCCAGATATCTGACAATAGTCATCAAGGATCTTTTTCACAGTTTGACAAGCTTCCGTAGTCGCTTTGGAAAATATCATAATGTCATCCGAAAAAGAAAGAAATGGGATGGAAATCCCAGACCTGGATGTCTTAAAGCCAATTGAATTCATGGACTCATTGCTCTGTCGTTGGAGCTTTCTAGCTAGAATCTCAGCTCCTAAAATAAAGAGGTACGAAGAGATAGGGTCACCTTGTCGGAGACCTCTGTAGGGTCGAAAAATCTCAGATGGTTCGTCGTTCACAAGAACGGAGAATGACACAGTTTGTATACATTCTTTAATCCAACCACAAAATTTTGTACAAAATTCGAATTTGGTCATCACTGAGAATATGAAGTCCCATTTCATCCTATCGTATCCTTTTTCCATGTCTAACTTGATTGCAACCCAACCATTCTTTCCTTTCCTTCCGCTAAAGGAGTGGAATATTTCATGCGCAATCAGGATATTGTCCTGGATGGCTCTATCAGCAACAAAGGCGCCTTGGAGATGATGGATTAATTTTCCCAAGACAGATTTCAATCTTTTCGCTAAAATCTTTGCTATAGCTTTGTGCATTATCGAACAGAGGCTAATTGGTCTATAATTATTGGCTGTTTTTTGGTTATCACATTTTGGGATTAGAGTGATAAAGATCTGGTTTATTTGCTTAAGCATTCGTCCTGAATGAAAGAATCCCTTTATTTCTTTGGTTATAGATGGTCCCACAATGTCCCAATAATGCTAGTAAAATTCAGCTGTCATACCATGAGGTCCAGAAGACTTGTCTTTTCCAATGGAGAAAAAAGCATTCTTCATTTCTTGGTTTGTTATTTTTTTTTTTTTTTTTTTATAAGGAAAAAATTCGGGTGGTGGTTAGCCAACCCGAGAGCATCCGAAAGGATATTTCTTGGTTTGTTATTGGTCTAATAAGAAAGTCATATTCTGATTGAGTAATTTCAGGGTTTATTAATTGTAGATATTCTTCAAGTAGTTGAGAGTCTATTCTTTCTTCTTGGAATCTTTGTTCAAAATCTCTCCGTATCTCTTTTTTTATATTATCTTCCCCAACAATAATAATACCGTCATGAGTTGTAATTTCTCTGATTATTTTTCTATTTCTACGGCTTGTTGCTACTTTATGGTGGTAGCTTGAGTTCGTATCTAACAATTTAGATGCTTCGTTTTCACCCTCTGTCGCCAATACAAATTATGAAACTGTAAAATTTTGTTCTTCTTTTTAACAAGTCTCAGCTGCTTTGAGTTGTTGTTATTATGAGTTGTTTGGGTTACATTTTGGTGGAGATTAGCTAGTTTTTCTTCTATGTCCTTGAGTTGTCTAAATATGTTTCTGAATGTCGTTTTATTCCATTCTTTTGATAGTCTTTTAAGAAGTTGGGTTTTCCTTGTCACTTGGAACATGTGAGACCTCGAGCACTGCAATCTCCATGCTTGGAAAACAATATTCCGATAATCTTTCCTTTGCAGCCACATTTCTCAAATTTAAACGGTTTGACTTTTTTCTCCCGGGCTGATTTGAGATCGATCGAGATCGGGCAGTGGTCTGAGGAGGAGAAAGCGTAGTTTTTCGTTGCTATATTAGGATACCATTGGATGATTTGGTCCTGTGCTAAGGCTCGGTCCAATTTTTCATAGATGTTGTTAGTGTCAGACTTATTCTTTCTCCAGGTAAAACGATTCCCAACCGAAGGGATATCCAAAAGATTGCACTGGTCTTTGAATAGGATTAGTCGAACAAATCTATTAGGGTTGGGAGAGTTGCCCATTAATTTCTCGGAAGAGTCAAGTATCTCGTTTAGATCTCTCATAACAATGACTGGGACATTAAGTCCCTGGATGTGGGTCGAATGCTTTTGCCAGAAATCAGCTTTTTCATTTCCTTGGGCGGGAGCGTAAACAAAGCAGCAGGCGAGATGGGTTCCTAAGTTGTTATCTGCAATTAACAGGGTGATAAATCGTTCCTTCTTAGTTAATATTTTGATTTTCCCGCTAGCAATTTGGTAGTCTTTCCAAAGCACATAGATACCACCCGATCTTCCCCGAGCCGGAGACCAGCAGATTGAGCCAACCCGACCTTTCTCCAGACTGCATCCGGGGGCTGCACTTCCGTTTTAGTCTCCAGAAGAGCCATGATTTGAATATTTTCAATTTTACAAAACAAATCAATTTCCATCCAAAGGTTTCGTTTCCTAATTCCACAACAATTCCAAGAGCTTATCTTCATTCTGGATTATGGAATTTTTTGCTTGTCATTTTATTTTTTCTGTTTTCAAAAGGTTTGAGGTTGTGGTGGGGTTTTCTGATCTCTTTGCAACAAAGGTACCACAAATCAGTGCTAAGCATCCATTCATGGAAAACCAATTTATGAAATTTCTAAGGCTGAGTGGTTCTTTGTTGATCAAAGTTCCAAAGGATTTGTAATCTTAAGAGGTCAGACCAAGCAAATCTAAGAGTAACAATCGAGTATGATCGGGGAATGCACACATTGCCCTTACTCTTAGATTCGGAAGCAATTCGAGCGCCTCTTATCAGACGTGTTGCTAATTTTCTGAGCAACCCATACTTGTGCTTTTCCAATTTTTCTTGGTTAGTAGCTTTGTTTTTTGTTCTTCGATTATGATTGTCGTGCATTCCTTTGTTTGTCGATAATTTTGTAATTGATTTTTGGTTGTTATCCTCAAATTTTGATGTATTGTTCCTTTTTTTGTTGTCACTCATTTGTTCCATACTCTCTTGGTTTGTGTGCTTAACTTGTTCTATCAATTGGTGGGATCGAAGGCACAAAAGGGGCATATATCTTGATTTCTAGTTCTAGTCGTTTGGTCACATTCATTGGGTCCTTCTCATTTTTCCTTAAAAGACGAATATTGATCTTGTTTGCTTGGGTTCTTTCCTATCTCCGAATAATTGTTGTAATTGTTCATATACTTAGCATCATAACAGGGTTCAGTACACCATTCAGAGATGCACACATCTTCACCAAAAAGACTCAGGGAAAGGGGCCCGGACCAAGCAAAATATAAAGACAAGGAAACAACACACCTAGGGTCAAATGGAACATTATGCCACTCATTTATCTTGATGTCTCTCTTTTGAGCTGCTCTTTGTTTTCAGATACGACTTCTGATGTCATGGTTGTGTCTAGACGAGGAGCGTGACCCCCAGATTTGCTTCATTACCATCGAAATTATCCTCAAGCTCCAGTGTTCAAGCCATCGATCAGTTTTTAGACCTTGTTTGATCAATGTAAACCTTCTGCATTCAAAATAAAGATCACAAAAGGGGTTGGAATAAAGTTTTGTGAAACTAGGATTCAGAGAATACATCTTTTTAAGCGTAGGTTCACATAAACGAATAAGCACTAAGCCATGAGGGACACCAATCGCAGTAGCCAGGAACCACAGTCGAGAATACGACATCAGGTAACGAGACTGACTAGACTGAATGCCCACCAATGACCAATTCATAGAGTCAAGAGGTTTTATTCTTTGCCTCGTTTGGTTCATATTTTCAACTGGGTCAATGGTTGTTTTTCTTTCAAAACAACTGCCTTCTTTGAGGTTGTTCTTTTCTTTTTCTTTGTCACTAATAATAGGACAATGTTGACAGTGAGTACCCCGATTAGAGAAATCAAATTTTGGTATATATATATAGAGAATCAATGGGATTCTTCTTAAATATACATAAGGGATCATCATCCATATCCGAATGCAATGATACTCGATTAAACTGGAATCATAGAAAATAGGGAGAGAGTACCTAGGTTCAACAGGGGTCATCCTGTGAGCATCTAGGAAGGGAGCGCAGCAGACCAGCCAAGCAGGTTACCCGCCGCCCGCAACCCAAATGCACCACCGGAGGCAAGCCAAACACCAACGACGGACCCCATTTATAATCGTCTTCGTTTACCAACTCTTATTGCAATTACCGCAAGTTTTCCGGTAACCAACAGACGGAGGGCCTCCGCATCTTGAACACAACGACCACCCGACACCAACAACCCAGGCGCGCCGCCAACATCGAGCCGACCGCCACCAGCCGTCCCCTTTCTTCCTTTTCTTCTTCCTGCTTCCTTTTCCCCATATCCATTTCTTTTGATTGCGATTATAGTTCTTCACTCCCCATATCTTGGATTTGGATATTTTTTAGCCTTGGAGAGACTGATTAAGAGTACGAGTTTCGTATTTGGGTGGTTTGCAATCCCTTTCATGTTTATTACGGGATCGACTTTCATTCCAGAAAGGGGTTTGAATGGCAGGATTTAGGATGGTGACTTTGTTGTTGCGATTTTGGGTGCAATGAGGCTTGGTCGGACTTGGAGATTGTGCTAGGGTTCGTCGTTCTATGGCGGCGGTGGTATTTGGGTGCTGGTGGTGTCTAGGGTTCCGGTGGTGAAATGGGGCACTTTCTCTTTCTATCGCTTTCTCTCTCATTTCTTTGTAGGTTCTCCGAGTTCCTAGTTGTTTTGCGTTAGGGGTTTGAGGGTTTTTTACGGAAGTAAAAATAAATAAATAAATATAACCCTTACCTATACAAAACAAATATTTGGCTTGGCCCAACCCTTCAAGGAAAGCAAAATTGGGCCCAATTTTGCTAAGCAAGGTTGTCCTTGCTCTGTTTGTAAAATTGGCCATGTTTTTGCCTTTCTTGATTAAATCAAAAGGTAAACAACCCATGCATAGAAACTAACTGGGGTTAAAAGGTGTTTTATTTCTTCTTTTTAACCTCAAACTTTGTTTCATATAATAATAATAATAAATATTAATTATATATAGGGTGTAGTTCGGGTGTGCATATCCCTTAGGGTGTGCACTGTGCACAAATATTATTTGGTGAAATGTGAAACATTATTCAGTGAAATTTAAAGCATTATTCAGTGAAATGTGAAACATTCTACCAAATACTGTTATGTTTTTTTTTCGTTCAGTTCAGATGAAAACGTCCCAATTCCACTGAATAATTTATAACATTCTACTGAATAATTGTTAGTTTTTTTATTCATCCATTTCAAATAAAATAAACCTCAATTTCCTAAACAATACTTACAATTTATACGAAATGTTTCAAATTTCACCAAATAATGTTTCACATTCCCCTAAACAATACTCACGTTTCACCGAATAATGCTTCAAATTTCACCGAATAATGTTTCATATTTCACCGAATAATATTTGTGCACAGTGTACACCCTAAGGCTTGTGCACAAATGATCCATACAAATATTGAGATAACCTTTCTATTTCTATCTTTTAATTAATCTCCTACTCGTTCTTATCATGGGAAAAGTTGTTTGCCCCGACTTTTTCTAGAGTAAATGTTTGCTTGATTCTAGTGGTGGTATCTCTTTGAGCTCTGTGGTCATTCTTTTGTCGTCGTTCGAGAGGTAATGGACGTGATCGAGATCTAACTACTCGTTGTAGACCGAGTCCAAATCTGAGGTCTCCACTTTTGTTCCTCAGGGATTCCCTGCGTTACCTCTACCAAATGTCTTAAGTCATGGCTCACATTGTCCCGGTTCCAACACCGTTCGCCCTCGCTAGTTTCGAACTTCGTTCTCTAGTTTTGTTCATGGTGGACTTGTCTTTGTTGTTCTGTTTGTATTTCGGTTCTTTCATAATGGTTTGTCCGCTGCCGATCTTTCGGGCTCTCGTCTCATCGGGCATGTCCGGTGAGTCGAATAATTATTTTCGGTTAAAAAAACAATGAGGATTTCATACTCCCCATCGGGGATCCCCTTGAGGGTCCCCAACGGAGGCGGGGTGGGGCTGGGCTGGGATCGGGGTGGGAACTACTATCCCCGTCCCCACGTGGGGAATCACTTTGCCCCTCATCCCCATCCCCGACCCCGTTTAAAATCCCTGTTCTCGTCACTGGGATTTATGCATGGAAATAAAAATTGAAGAAATAAAAATAAAATACATCTTCTATTTGGCCATCTGGAATCCGCATGAATTAGGTTTAAGATTTATGCATGGAAAGTAATTGGATTCTACAAATCTATCATCTATCATATTGTATCTTAAAAACTTCTCATATGTATAAAAATATTCCTTGGTCCTTAATTAAATGTATTTCCTACAACATGAAATTTTGGTCGTGTTTGGATGGGGGTGGCCGTTTAAAATCCCTGTTCTCGTCACTGGGATTTATGCATGGAAATAAAAATTAAAGAAATAAAAATAAAATATATCTTCTATTTGGCCATTTGGAATCCGCACGAATTAGGTTTAAGATTTATGCATGGAAAGTAATTGGATTCTACAAATCTATCACCTATCATATTGTATCTTAAAAACTTCTCATTTGTATAAAAATATTCCTTGGTCCTTAATTAAATGTATTTTCTACAACATGAAATTTTGGCCGTGTTTGGCTGGGGGGTGGGAGGAGATGGAAGAGGTGGGGTGGGCTTTGGGAATTGTGCCCACATGTTTGGCAACGGGATGGAGGTAGATAGAAGGGGATGGAGGTGGGATTGAAACTCCAAAAAACGAGATGGGAATGGAACCCAGAAAAAGGAGGATTGAGGGGATGGGGATGAAAATGTCCAAAATTTGCCCCCCATCATCTTCAACCTTCCTCCCTCTCTCCTCCCCCAACGCCACCACTAACCCTCACCTAAGTCCTCCTCCTCTGATGCCCTTGTCGACCGACCACCGACGCTGCTGTCCACCACCGACGTCATCGTTGATTGAACGCGCTTTCCAAGAGCGAATTTGCCGATGACTGATACACTCATAAAAAAAGGTATATATATTACAGAAAAGATGGGTAGCGTTGGTGGCTCCCGAGATCTGAGCTCCGAGTACCTTCGTTGGTGACCTGCCCCGGTTCAAAGCCATCTTCAATTGCGGCGACAAAAGTGCGACGAGGAGAGGCGTGGGAAACGGGAGGAGCGAGAGGTTGAAGACGAATCAGAGGAAGGGCGAGGGAGAAGAGATGAGGAGCCATGGAAGGAGAAAGAACAGTTGCCATGGGAGCTCGGGAGCAAAAGGGGTCGGCGATCAACTTGAAATCTTCATCTCCAAATTTAACAGGAAGCCGGAGAAATGAAGGAGGAGACAATTAGTGGGGGTGGAGGGGGGGCAAATGTGTCTTTTTAGATGTCTTCATCCCCAAATACTTTAATACACAACCAAACACGAACGGGGTTAAACTGACTTTAAATCTCCACCCCGTCTACCCCGAAATTCCATCCCCATCCCTTCCACCCCGAAAAATCTATCCCCATCCACCTACCCCATCCCGTTGCCAAACACGCCTTTTATCTATTTATAAACCCATTTAATTCATTCCTCACAATTTCACCGTTCCTCATCACAATCAAATTAAAATCAACTAATTTCCTTAATTCGATCACTAGGCTTCCTACTTCCATCCATTTATCCCCCTCCCGATCACTTCAAGCTCTTCGGATCTTTCCTCCCCATTATCAATCCACCGGAGATGCCAGCAAACGCAAATCCACCACCACCGCCCTCACCGCTGCTAAGGCAGTGCCTCGGATGTAGGGCCTTGACTTGCTCCACAAGATAGGTGGTTCAAACCCAAATGGAGATGATAATCACTTCAAGCTCTTCGAATCCTTCCTCCCAATGATCAATCCACCAGAGACGCCGGCAAACGCAAATCCACCACCGTCGCTCCCACCGCTAGTGTGAGGTGCAAAACAGGGTCCTTCCCATAGTAATAAGGCTAGTTCTTCTGATCAGAAAGTGAGGCACCCAAGGAAGATTCCAAGGAAGTGGTCGCGGGTGCCGCCGCAGCCGCTGTCTCGGAGTACCGTGACTCGCTCCACGAGATAGGTGGTTCAAACCCAACCCACATCTACTCCCGAACCCTCTTCGCCTCCGACATTGAAAAGAGGCTTAACCACCTCAAATGTTGGGGGAAAGTCTTATTGGGACCGGCCAGAAAGCCCAACATATAAGCTAGACCGGGACACCATCCCAAAACCAATTGACATCAAGTGAAGTAGTCCATCCACTTATATGTTAGGTTCAAAATCCTCTCACTTTCGGTGTGGGATTCATAAGTGTCCCAACACGTCCCCCTCTCACTTGCGAATCCATCACAAGTCTAGCATGGTTGGAATTGAGACCCCCACGCAACGGGTTCGACTATCCCATCATCGTATACAAATGTGGAGTCCATCTCAATCTTCGGTGCAACCGACACACCCCGAACCCGACTCTGATACCAGTTTGTTGGGAGAAGTCTTGTTTGGCCCGACCAGAGAGCCCAACATATAAGCCAGACTAGGGAACCATCCCAAAACCAATTGGTTTTAGGTGGAGTAGCTCATCCACTTACATGTTAGGTTCAGAATCCTCCCACTTTCGATGTGAGATTCACAAGTGTTCCAATACGTCCCCCTCTCACTTACAGATCCATCACAAGTCTAGCCCGGTTGAAATTGAGACCCCCACGCAACGGGTTCGACTCACCCGTCACTGTATACAAACTCTCACTTGCGAATCCATCACAAGTCTAGCATGGTTGGAATTGAGACCTCCACGTAACGGGTTCGACTATCCCATCATCGTATACAAATGTGGAGTCCATCTCAATCTTCGGTGCAACCGACACACCTCGAACCCGACTCTGATACCAGTTTTTTGGGAGAAGTCTTGTTTGGCCCGACCAGAAAGCCCAACATATAAGCCAGACTAGGGAACCATCCCAAAACCAATTGGTTTTAGGTGGAGTAGCTCATCCACTTACATGTTAGGTTCAGAATCCTCCCACTTTCGATGTGAGATTCACAAGTGTTCCAACACGTCCCCCTCTCACTTACAGATCCATCACAAGTCTAGCCCGGTTGAAATTGAGACCCCCACGCAACGAGTTCAACTCACCCGTCACTGTATACAAATGTGGAGTTCATCTCAATCTTCGGTGCAACCGGCCCACCCCGAACCCGGTTGTGATACCAATTTCTTGGGGGAAAGTCTTGTTGGGTCCGAACAAAAAACCCAACATATAAGCCAAACTGAGGCACCATCCCAAAAACCAATTGGCATCAAGTGGAGTAGCCCATCCACTTATATGTTAGGTTCAAAATTCTCCCACTTTCGGTGTGAGATTCACAAGTGTCCCAACATCAACATACCCCTAGCGCAACTCATAAAGCCTAATTTCATGGCTCGTGACGATGATACCTTCCTCCGAGGAAAGGACGCTAACAACTCCCCCAACAAGCTTTGGGTGCAAGTCATGGTCCCTGGCCAGGCTGGCCTCACGATGCGAACCATGAGCCTCGCCATGTGGAACTACAGGTAAGAGGATCAAGATCCTGCCATTGCGAACAATCGGAGATGGTGGTACGCGTTGTACCACAATTGGAATGACTTTGTCGATGAAAATGGGTTGGTTGAAGGTAGTGCCATTCAAATTTGGTCCTTTAGAATCAGTGGCGAACTTTGTTTCTTCATTCACAAGGTGGCTTCTTAACAAGCAGAAGGTAGCAATAGAAACGGCGGTGATAAGAACGTCGTTTTGGATGGTTCGAGTTCGAGTGATAGTAATAACAATGGAAGTGATCAAGGTGGCGATCCGGGTAGTTCTTCTTCGGTTGTTGCTTACGCTCATTAATTACTTCATTAAATACTTCATATGGGTCTTGAATGAAGTTTGTAGTGTTTTTTATTTCAAGAATTTTCAGTTATTTTTTTAGAACAAGAATTTTCAAATTTAGTTGGATGAATTGGCGGATTGTTGATGTATTTTTCCTTTCTAAATTTGATGGTAATCTAGTAATGGTATCATAAAGAATTTCTATAAATTTTATTCCATTTAATTATTTTTAATTTATTAATTAATTTTCAAATCGGTTCAACCGATTCGTGGACCGAAAATCCACGGGATTGTATATTACGGTCCCTATCATGTCCACAACCCAAGGTTTTCAGAGTTCCGGTCAAGACCGGTTGGACAACCCTAATATGGCTTGATTTCACCAAGTTTAGATCATACCCAACTTTTGCTCTATATTTCCCCCCTATTTTGTGAGGAAAAATCATTTCGAATAGTTCGAGTATACATTCCACTTTCCATGGGGTGAGATGGCCATAACACTCCACGACGTCGCTTGTCTGAAGGGGTTAACGATTGAGGACATGCCTTGCACCCTTGCCCCTGCCTATCAATTACTACAGCTAGAGCCTCTACTGCAGCAGATGTATGGTTAGACCGCGACCGAGTTGAATAGGAACATGAAACAGTACGGAGTGACCATCGGGCAGGTGAGGGATGGGTGACGACAAGGCACGATAACTGCGGGGATTAGTTCGTCAGCCTCATCGACGATGTGAGACAACACCACCACTATCTCGCTGTTGGTTTATTGGCTATTCTGCTAGGTGCGACCCTCTTCATCGACAAGTCCCAGAGCCGCGTACACTTTTCGTTGTTCGGGCTAGTTTGGGACTTAGTGCACGCTGGGACACTAGCTTGGGGAGCATGAGTGCTTGCCTTCCTCTATCGGGGATTAGGGGAGGCCACGAGAGGCGATGATGCGGGTCTACGGGGGTGTGTTGTGCTACTACAGGTTAGTGTTTAATACGGTAAATATGTTGATGTATTTGCGTACATATAATAAGTGCTCTAATGGTTTAAACTATTTAGGCATGGATTTGGTCGTACTTCCCTTGTTTCTAGGGTCCGCTTCACCCGGACAAGGATGCACATGATGATCCTCGATACATGGCACGATTCGACCCATCGAAGGCAATGTCGAGGGGGCACGACATGGTGAGGTAACGTGTTTCTTAGTTTCTATGATTTTAACTACATATGTCGATTTCATTATTTCTCTAATATCATTTTTACAAAATAGGTCGCGTGGATGCCTTTTGGCCGAGACTTGGATTTTGCAGGTCAGTTTTGCTCCTCCACCTATCGAGGCACCATTAGATTCTGTTGCGTTCATGAGTCGTACATGCTAGATAGGGTGCTCCGACAGTTCGGTCGCGTGCATGAGTTCCCATTGGACATCATCCCTCCCACCGTGGCGCAGCGACCATGGCGAGTGAAGAAGCGTTACGTTGTGACGTTTGCCCTATAGCACGACTGATGGACATCAGAGGACCCTAATATATTCTACCCTGTCAATGGTCAACGGAGGACGCAAGAGATCTGTCAGGGAGGCATCTCAATTGACTATCTCGCCTGGTTCCAGTCCCATAGTCGAGGTCATGTGTTGCCCACGATAGTGTTACGAGATGACGATCCATCAGCTGCGCCTATGCACCCAGACGACGTGATCAAACCAGCTGAGGCTGCTGAGCGTTAGACCCGCGTCGACGAGATGACCCAGGGTATTCAGGCATTGGTTGGACATCCTCAGCTTGACCAGATGTACGAGCATATCATAAGCTACATTGGATCTTTTCATTAGATACAATATATTTTATTTTGTTTATGACATACTGTCCGAATTTGGTGGTTATACTTTATTTTGTAGTTTTTTTGTTTGCATTATTGTGTTTGATGGTTTCTACATATTAACAACAACAAACATTCACATGTCAATGCTTCACTTCATAAATAACGATTAGATAACCCATCAAGGTTACTAAAAAAAACAAATACAACACGAATAACAACATAATTTTTTTTTAACAATCGACTAGGCTCTACTTAATTCGTCTTCGGAATGAGTTCAATCTTTAACCCGTTGAATGTAAAGCTTCAGACCTCCATATTTGCTTCCTCACAAGTATTCCCGCCTGTTGAGCTAGAGACTGGGCTTCAAGCCCAATCCTCAAACTTCCTCCATTTTTCATACTTTATAGATATATAATATATTATACAATATGTGTTAACCCATTGTTACTAAGCTAATCTCGTTAGAGGATCAAGCTTAATAAGCTCAATTCGACTCAATCGAGATCAACCTTAAAAGTGCATCACATATGTATAATATACCCTATATAATACCCGTATAACCATCATGCACACATACATGTACATACACACATAAAACAATATTACATGTCAAAGTAAAAGACTAGGAAAGTAACACATAACATTACACCATCCTTGGGGTTTTACAAAGGAACTCCCGACATAGGCTCACAAGTCGATCAAAGACAACATGTGGCACCGACAACCTCATTGGCCAAAAAGCCTCAACACCTTGCACTATCGTGGCAAGTAGTCTCTCCTCCTATCGAAAGATAGATGCCTCCTCGCCCAACCATCTAACAATCCTCTAATTTTTGTCAATAGTGGCTCATAGTGCACCACCCTCAAGCCGTGTGGTGATATAGGGAAACCTAGGTATAGGAAGGGGAAAACACACCGACTTGAAACCCAATTTCCTCAATTATCCTCCCCCTCTCCTCCTTCAGTACCGAAGCAAGGATATATAGATGATTTACTAGCATTAATCGCCAACCCCGATATACTTTCGAACCTTCGTAAGCATCATTATCACCCTAACCAAATCCACATCTCCTTGGCAAAAGAATAAAACGCCATCCGCAAAGGCCAAGTGAGATATCTGGAGTTTCTCACAATGTTGATGAAACCGGAACACTCATTTACTTGTCTCCTACCTCATCATCCTACTAAGTCACTCCATACAAATCACAAAGAACAACAATGACAATGGATCGATCACCTTGCCTTATTCCACTTCGACCTGGGAAAAAGCCATGGAGCACTCGATTTACCTTTATAGAATAAATAGTGGTTGAGACACATTCCATCGCCTATTCCACAAAGGGACTCAGTATCCCAATCTCCATCATAACAAATCTCAAGGAATCCCATGATATCGAATCATAAGCTTTAGCTAAATAAACATTAAGAAAGCATCTATGCATCTCTCTTTTGACGTTATACTTTCGGAGCAACTCTTGTACCAAAAAGATATCATCCGACATTAATCGGCCTTTGACAAAGCCTACTTGCACCAGATCAATCACCTTAGCCAAGCAACTCGCGAGTCGGGTCGTCATCACTTTGTAAATGACTTTGTAAATCACATTACAACATGATATAGGGCAATATTGATCCACATGTGAGGGTTGTGCGACCTTTGAAATGAGTATTATAGCGGTGTGATTCAATTGCCTCAATAGTTTACCTCTTTGAAAGAACTCCCGCATTGCCTCACACACCTCCTTACCCATAATCTCCCATGTGGCTTTGAAGAATCTAGTCGAGTATATCCATTTAGCCCAGGGGCTTTTCATCCCCAATAGACCATAATGCCTCCTTCACTTCTCCAATCGTCACCGGTGCCACTAGGACGTTTCTTTCCTCCTCTTCCAAACGAGCCCCATGCACAAAACATATCTTGGCTTGGTACTTCCACCATCTTGTACAAGACACACATGGTCCGATCCCTTTGACTTGGCGAGGTGATTTCGGTATTTTGTCTTTAATATATTTTAGTCTTTGTTTGTTGAGTACTTATATAACTATTGTACTAAATAGGGCGATAAACTTTTAAAGAGCATACGACACACCGAGAGATTTGAGGCCCTTTGGTGTTGTACTAAGCATGGCAATTACAAACATTGTAGTTATCTAGCAAAAGGTCAAAAGCATTATTGGGTGACTTTCTGCAAGAGCGGAGCAAATATTGGTAGAATGAACCAATTTTATTAATATCATCTTCCGGAGGTCATGATTATGTGCCCTGCATATGACACGTATTGTTCCATTGTCATTGTTGTATTGTTGAATCTCGAGCTCAAATTGACACCCCATTTTTCTAGATGTCGCTACTCCGGTCGATGTAGGCAGAAAATCCAAATCAACGTCGAGTGGTTCCCTAAGGTCACCATAGTGCTCACACACTAATTAGAAGGTTGCAAGTCCACGCTGATTGTTTCTTCTATGACATGTGTATCACAAGAATCATGTTATTTGCACCACCCACCTAACGAGCCATCCCTTCGTATTGTTCTGGTCGGACCACACGCTAGGAAGCCTAAACATCGATGAATAATCGGTGTCCCCATCCAAAGGTTGGTGTTGACTCTAAAATTATTTTAGCAATTTTTTCATTATTAAATATCAATGTATTTATTTCTAACATAATCTAGATTACATCTATAATACAAAAACATATTGGTTTCGATTGTTCTATAAATTATATCAGATGTCATATAACTATGAGAGATTCTAATTGTAGCAAAACGATATGTAAACTACATTATATAGAAATTCGGGACAACTTACAACATCTTACGTAGAGGTTCCGAATAAGAATCGAATCACTTTGATTCGGTAATCAAATGAAGAGGATGTTTGGAGTACTACGAAACTACATGATTAGGCTTCTATTTATAGACGAATGCAAGTCGGTTAGCCTAGGACTTCTCACGGGTCAACAACCGTCAGGGCCGGCCCTAGGGGTAGGCCCAACAGGCGGTCGCCTAGGGCCCCCTACCGAGTAGGGCCCCGGGAAAAAAATTATGTTATATATTTAATTAAGGTATTATGTTATTATTATATTTACACGTAATAAAATATTTATGAAAATTTATACGTAAAAAAAACTCATTTGCGACGCAACTTTAAATATTTCGAGTCAACGATAAAGAGTGTAAGAAGGTCTCCGACTCCCCGTCTTTCAATTTTTGTTATAAATGCAAAAACGGGTATTTTTTAAGTAACAACTTATGCTATTTTAATAAATTTATTTAAGTGATTATAGTATTTTATTTGGATAAATTTGCAAAGTAATAATATGTTTTAAAGTGTTTAACCATACTATTTTCCATTAATGGAAAAAAATAGAATATTAAAAAAATATTTTTACTTTTATTTCTTACTAAAAAAATTCATGTTTTTTTAAAATAGGATTTGTAAGGAAATTAAAAAAAAAAGTATGTTGGTAAATCTAAAAATTGTAGTATTTTGTTTCGTTATACCGAGAGATTGTATACTATTGAAAGTCCATAAAATTTTCTTTTAGTAATAAAAAAAAATCTGAAATTTATAATAGTTAAATAAATAAAATAAATTGCATTTTTTAATAATTTTTTTTAATATATTTATTGATCAAAATGTCTTTTTACATCGCCTCGGCCCCAAAAATCTCAGGGCCGGCCCTGTCAACCGTAGCCGAGAAGATTTCCATGGTTTTCAATATTACGATTTTCGAAACCGTAACCGTGGAAAATCTCAACAATTTTTGAAATCATCGCCGCCACGGACCATGACAATTCGAAAACCTCGAAATCGAATCACTTTGATTCGGTAATCGAATGAAGATGATGTTTGGAGTACTACGAAACTACTCCATTAGGCTTCTCTTTATAGACGAATGCAAGTCGGTTAACCCAGGACTTCTCATGGTTTCAACAACCGTAGCCGAGAAGATTTCCATGGTTTTCAATTTGACGATTTTCGAAACCGTAACCGTGGAAAATCTCAACGTTTTTTTTTTTTTTTTTTTTTTTTTTTTTTTGAAACGGAAAAAATTTGACCATAGAGCTAAGCTCTATCAGCCAAGAGCATCCTTATGGATGAGACTATGCAACAGAGAGTCATCAGGAGTCCAGATACCGTAGAAGGCTGGAGTGATACGGGATAAGCGATCAGCTACCAAATTTGCCTCACGGAAGACATGGCGAATCTCAACAGAACCAAAAAAGCCCAACGAGACTAGACTGTCCGAGACAATCATTTCAGAGTCTCCAGTAGGCTTCCCCATACCTTTCATACTTTTTATTATTGTTGAGTTGTCTCCTTCAATAATAAGGTTTGTTATTTTCTGTTCTGTCGCTGCCCGAAGTCCCATCCAGAGACCCAAACTTTCACAGCCAGAGACAGAATTGATTGGTGATGGTCCATTACCAGAGAAAATCGGGGTTCCTACAGAATCACGAATGATGAATCCATAAGAGCCCAAACCATCCGCGGAGAACGAACCATCAAAATTTAGCTTATGAGTTCCAAATGGTGGAGTTTCCCATTTTGTTCTCTTTCTCTTTGATATAGATCTTTGTTTGTTCACTTTTGTGGGTGTATTTTTGTTGTTTTCACAGTAGTCCGGGCAGTTCAAATTTGATGTCTTCCAGACATATATCTGTTCCTTTATAAAGGATAAAATGCGTCTTATGTCCGGGTTTATGTTTTCAAAGAGTGTTTTGTTTCTGAAGTACCAGATACCCCACCAAGCAAAGGCGAGATCTTCAAAGCATTTTGTTCCTATTGTATTTTTTATTTCCCATAGCGTGGTGTTCAAGTGCTCGTCTTTGCTGAAACAACCATTCATTTTCCGAAATGTTCCCGGGTTATTTGCAATTAGGGTCTCCCTCGTAATAGGACAGTTCCATAATAAATGGTTTAGGTCTTCATAGCAAGAGTCGCAATGGGGGCAGTTTGTCGGAATCCCAAGGTGTCGAGAAGCTAGTCTGACAGAAGTAGGCACTCCGTTCTTAAGGATTTTCCATAGGAAAGATTTTATTTTCGGGGGAATATCTAGTCCCCAGACCCAATTTGCGTCTGATGTTTCATGTTTCTTGTGGTTGTATATCATGTCAATAGCAGACTTAGTGCTGAACCAGCCATTTTTGCTCCATTTCCAATAAAGTCTGTCAACTTGGATGTGCTGTGGTATTGGTATTGTCTTGATAGTTTCAATTAGGCTGTTTGGAATTATGTTTTGTAACTCTGCGTGTAGTTTATCTTGGTTCCATGTTTTGTTGTCTTTGAGAAAATGTTTTATGTTGATTGTATCGTCTATTTGTTGAGTTCCTAAGATAGATGAATTTATAGGTGTTTGGCCTAACCACTGGTCTTGCCAAAACTTGATAGAGGCGCCGTCTCCAATAGACCAATTAAGGCCTTGTTTAAACAGCGGGATTAGTTTTATTAACTGGGTCCATTGCCAAGAAGAGGTACCCTGCTTGTGATACGTGAGTATATTTTGGTTTTTGAGATATTTTTCTTTAATTAGTTTGACCCATGGGCTAGTTGGTTCCGCTAATAGTTTCCAGAGTAATTTCATTTGAAGAGCCGTATTCATATCCTCCGAGCTACGCAGCCCTAGCCCTCCATTTTCCTTGGTTTTGCAAACTTCATACCAACAGATGAGGGGCTTATGGTTGGGTCCTTTGTTCCAGAGGAAGTTTCGGTTGATCTTATCAAGTTCCGTATGGACTGATTTTGGTAGCATAAAGCATTGCATTATGTGTAGAGGTTTGGCTGCTAGCGTTGTTTTGATTAGAGTGCAACGACCAGCTTGTGAGAGGCAATTCGCCTTCCATCTGTGAAGTTGTGATTTGGTGTTTGTTAGAAGTTCCGTGAATTCTTCCTTTGTCATTCTTCCTTCTATTAGGGGGCAGCCCAAATAGGTACCCATCTTAGGGGTGTGCGCTATTTCTAGCTCGTTTCTGATTAGATTTTTCTGGGTGGTTGTGACGTTTTTAGAGGTTTGGAATTGGGATTTGTGCCTATTTACCTTTTGTCCTGAAATAGCTGAGTATTCAGTCAAAATTTTGTTAATTTGGTCGCAGCCGGTTTTGGTTGCTGATGCAAAGATGACGATATCATCCGCGAAGGCAAGGAAAGGAATTTTTGTTCCCCCTCGCGTTAGTTTGATTCCTAGGTGGCTTTGTGGTTTTTCCGATTCATGTTGTAACCCACGGGCCAGAATTTCCGATATAATTAAGAATAGATATGGTGAAAGTGGGCATCCTTGTCGTATTCCCCTCTCGGGAAAGAAGATTTCAGTGGGTTCATTGTTTACTAGTACCGAGTAAGTTACTGTGGTTATGCATTCTTTGATCCAAAGAGTCAATTTGGGTGAGAACCCAAATTTAGACATAATGGAGAGTAAGAAATTCCATTCGACCATATCGAATGCTTTTTCCATATCAAGTTTTACAGCCATCCAACCTGATTTTCCATTTTTCTTTGAGAAGGAGTGGAAGATTTCGTTTGCAATTAAGATGTTATCTTGTATTGATCTGCCCGAAGAGAAGGCGCTTTGTAGTGGATTAGTTACTTTAGGGATTACCCTTTTGAGTCTTGAAGCTAGAATTTTGGATATAATTTTATATGTTGTTGAGCAGAGACTAATAGGCCTATAGTGAGATGTTGTGGTTGGGTTGTCTATCTTTGGTATCAATGCTATGAACGTATGGTTTGTTTGCTTCAGAATCCTTCCGCTTAGAAAGAAACTTTTAACTGCTTTGATGACTGATGGTTCCACAATATGCCAGTACTTTTTGAAGAAACCAGCTGGAAAACCATCAGGACCTGGTGATTTGTCATTGGCAAGACTGAAGACAGCATTTTTAATTTCAGAGTTCGTGACTTGGCGAGTTAGCCATTCATTATCTTCGTTTGAGATTTCGTTCCCTACATGGTGAAGTAGGTTGTTTTGTGTTTGTTGCCTAGCATGTTGCGTAAATCTTTGGCTAAAATCGTGTTTGATTAGGTTTCTAATATCTTCTTCTTTGTTAATTGTTATACCCGCCGTGGTTTGGAGGTGTTTTATTATGTTTCTATTTCGCCTTCCTGTTGCTATTTTATGAAAGTATTTAGTGTTGGCGTCTATGGATTTTATGTGCATCCTTTTCGCCCTTTGCCCCCAATATTTCTGCTGGAAGGAAAGAAGGGAGGTGTGCTTTGAAGTGAGCCTTTTGATTTTGTTATCCAGGTTTTGGTTGTAAGCATTGCAAAGATTCTTTTGTGATTCTAGTAGATCTGTTTCTACTTGTTTAATTTGGCGGAAAACATTTCCAAAGGTTACTTTGCTCCAAAGCTTGCTTTTTCTTTTAACCTCTTGTAGTTTTTTCGTTAGTTTGAACATTTTTGAGCCAGGGGTGTCTAGCCTCCATGCTGATCGCACAACTGATTCATAGTCTGGTTTCGTTGTCCATGCCATTTCAAATTTGAAGGGTTGCAATTTTGGTTTGCGGTTATCCATGAGGTCCAAAGTGATCTGGGCGTGGTCTGACTTAAGAAAAGCATGGTTTTTCGTGCTAAGGTTCGGGAATTGCTTTAGGATAGGGTGGCTAACCATAGCACGATCTAGCTTTTCAAATATGTTATCGGTACCATGTTCACGTTTTCTCCAAGTGTAATCGTTTCCGCATGTTGGGGAATCTACTAGATTGAAAGTTCTAATAGTATCTTGGAGTCTTGCAAATCTAATTGCAGATGGGATCCTGCCCCCTAATTTGTCGGTAGGTTCTAAAATTTCGTTAAGGTCTCCAAGAATAATCAGTGAGTCCTTAGCATTGCGAATATAGTCTGAGAGTGAGGCCCAGAAGTTGTTTTTTTCCTTTGCGTAGGGGGTTGCATAAACGAATAAGATTTCGACATCAATGTTAAGTGCCGTGTTTATGTAGTCTGCCTGAATGATGCGGTCCGTCGAGTTTCTAATTGTGAAGGTTTCATTATGGAATTGGGATTCTTTCCAAAGAAGGCAAAGCCCCCCCGCTAGACCATTGGAAGGAATGAAATGCATTCTGTCAAATCCTGGTTTCCTCCAGCATTTGTCTGGCGGAGGGTTTGTTAATTTAGTTTCGGCTAGCATTAGGATTTTTATGTGTTCCGCTTTAGTAGTTGCTTCGATGTGGGTCCAAACATTCTTTCTGCTAAGGCCTCTAATATTCCAAAAGCTAAACTTCATTAAAACCTTTTGAGGGGGAAATGGTAGTTTGAAGGTTAAGAACCTTGTCTATTAGAGTAGAGATTCTCCAATTAATGGGGATTTTGGTTTGTTCATGATCAGTGTTATTAGCTTCATTTCTCTGTGTGTGTTCCTGTGTTAGATTTTGTTTTCGGCTTACCAAACCCGAAGATTCTTTGTTTTCGCTATGTTTCAAGCTGTTATTGTTAAAAGCTATGCCATTAATATGAAATTTTATACCTAACTTAGTAGTGGTGGTTCCAGGGTTTAAAGTATTAAAATGGAACTCAAAAGAATTATAACCCAAGTGGTGATTTAGGATCAAGCATAAGCCGTTAGGAGAGTTATTAATCGTAACAGAATCGGGATAAAAGATCATATTTATTATCCAGACAGTATGTTTGTTTTGAGTTTTTGGTATTTTCATATAGAGATTTGTTTCTATTATTATTATATATTTAGTCATATGGTAGTTAGGTAATCGGTTGCCCAAGAGAAGTCCTAAGCACAACCAATTCATGGTTGTAGCTGTATTTTTAACAGTTGTGGGTGGGGGTTATTGTTCCCGGTGTTTTTGGAATATAAGTTCAATGAGAGCAGGGTAGCTGCTAACCGAGACGTGGTAACAACCAAAGAAACCAGCAGACTCAAGATTTACATTGATGATATGAAATAAGTTTAAGAATAAAGGAGGTAATCTTAAACTCAAAAAACTGTCAAAAAAGTTTAAGAGCCCCCAAAGACCTTGATGTACAGTCCAATTGTGAAGATTCCAATGCAAGAGGGCGGCTAATATGTATGGAAGAAAGATCTTATAGTGTTTTTTTCTTACAGAGTTCATACTTGGTAATATGGTCATAGTAAAATCTACCTTGTGGTGCTTGTAGCAATAGTCGAAAAATGTGATGTGTAGATTGACACATTGCAGTCCGGATGTTGTGTGACCTGTAGCAGGTTTAGGTGCTGCAGAGGTTATCATCCTCCTGAGTACAGTTAGTTGTATGGTAATTTCATGTTGTTGGTGATCACACTTTCTCAAGAGGTGACCTCTTCGAGCCCATTTGTCCAAGGTTGTTTGCTGCAAGATTTGGAAGAGTATATTTTGCTCGAGAGAAAAACTCCCTCGAGCACAGTTAGTAAAATAGTTTATAGCAGTATATTTAGTTCTATGTAAAGCAGAGAGCATTTTAACAATATCTGAGATAGAGCAATGATAGAATGGTGATTCTTTAAGCATTAGACGATAGTTGATGGCTAATCTTATTGGGTTGTGGTGTAACTGAGAGGTTGAGTAGTGAGAGCTATTAGTTACAGCTATTTCAAACCACACATCAATGGGAAATAGTTGTGTGTGTTTATAATTTATAGATGGTAAATATGCATGTTTCCCACCCTTAACCTGCCAGTACACCAGCAAGCAACATATAGTAGGAGAAGAGCAACGAGATATGATTTGAGAAACCATTGATAGTGCATAATCTATTTTTATATTCCTTCCAGAGAATAGGTTCAATATGCTATGTGAAGTATGAAAGCATGTTTTGTGTAGCCAATTAGAAAGGTTCAAGTGTGTTTTTTCATTTGTTTTTTGGGAGAAACTTCCCAGGCCAGACCATGAGGCAGTCAGGGAAGAAAGCATAAAGATCATAGATGGAAATAAGTAGGTTTGGTTGAAAGCAATAGTGAGTTTGTTACAGTTAGGAGCCATGACAGTAGGCAAGTAATCAAACTGTAAGCAGAAACTCAAAGGAAGTTTATAATATTTAATTTCTTTAAGTTTGGTGCTGGAAATGCAGTTAGGGGGAATTAGTTGTGATTTATCATGGGTTTTGAGAGAGGGAACAAGACAGATCACAAGTGAGGATAAGTAAATGTTGTTGAAAATCTGGACAGAAAACAAGCAAGCAGTTTGGAGCCAATAATTCAGAAGCAGTTCATAACTAATAACTCCATTAATTGTAGAAAATAGGGTGCATGCAGATAGACCATAAGGCTTTGAGCATACCTTGCAGTTACAACTAGAGTAAGCAAATAGCCAAAGGATGATAATCAAATGAACATACCAAACAAAAATTTGCCAAGAAGTAGGAGTTAAATATTTTGCAAAAGGTACTTGAATTATTTTGCAAAAGGTGCTTGAATTGTAATAGAGCAGTTGATCAAAGAAAGCGGAAAGAGCAGGCACTCCCTTTCCTTTGACACATTTGTGTGGTTTAGGGGGGATTGGAGGTTTATGGGTGTCGCCCAAGGGCTTCCCTTTAGGTTGGGTAATTGTGGGTGTCGGTGGATCCTCATAGGGACTCCCCTTCCCTTTGTTAGGTTGTTTGTTTGCCAGATTAGTATTGTATTTCATAGTAGAATCATCTTTGTAGTTAGATGAATAGGCTATTTTAATTCTATCAGTTAAAGTGCACTGGTGCGGGTGTAAGTGGTGAGGTAATATGGTAATGCAGCTATCAAGCAGGAGACAAGTATGTCTATACTGAGGGAGAGATTCTAGACAGATGAGGTAAGAAGCCAGAGACCAAGCAACTGAAAATTCCAGTGAGAAGCCCTCAAGATCATAACCAAAGCACATTAACAAGTAGTGGATAGTGCTAAATTTGCATGTAGCTATGCAGCTATGATTGAGGTTATCAGTGTAGTTGATATGTGACCAACTTGTTGGTAAAAAGATATAGATCAGTTCAAAAGTAAGCAATGAAGTCCAGTTCTGGTAATACTCTAGCTCATGACATATATTTTGATTTATGATTTGAGAAGGCTTACAAGCATTAGAATGAACAAGTTGAATATGATTGGAGCAAGCTCCAGGAGACCATAACCAATAGTAATCAAAATACAAGAATTTGTAATCAACCAAGTTACTAGAAAGTAAGGATTTTTGATGATTCAATTCAAAGTTTTGCCAGCAGATAGAAATTAAGCCTTTACCAATTATAACAGGGTTGCTGGTGTATTTTACTGGTGCTTTTTTTTGTTGTTTCTTGATTTGATCCAAATAGTGTAGCATGTTTGGCTTTAAAAATAGTTAGATAGTAGTGAAAGGATTCATAGTTATAGCTAGATAAATGGGTTAGATGTAGTTGAGAGGTCTCAAGACAGTGGATACTATGTTCAATTGTTCCAGCGAGAAGATATGTTTGGTTATTTTCCTTTTTTTGTGACAGCCACTGGAGCTCTTGTTCTCCCTTGTGTTTCTGCATATGGTTAGTATAGATTAGGTTAAGATCAAGTTTACCTTTTCCATTATCACTCTTGAGTGACTTAGGAGCAGGTGGTGGTTTATGGGTGTCACCCGGAGGTTTCCCGTTGGTTTGGTTATTTTTGGGTGTCGGTGAAGCCCCATTGGGACTCCCCTTCCCTTTAGTAGGTTGGGTGCTTGCCATGAAAGCAAGACAGAAATACTTGTTACTACAATAGCAAGAGATAACAGAAATTTGGTAAAGAGCAGCATAAGAGAGCGAGAGAAGAAGTAAGTATGCATTTAATTTGTTCATGAGAGTTCTTTTATAGTAGTATTTAGTGCTCAAAGATATATGGGTGTCCCAAAATCCAGAAAGCATCTGGACTTTAGAATTGATTGAAAGAGTAGAAGCATCATACCTGTCACAGCAAAGAAGAGCGCCCGGCCAAAACTGAGCAAGCCAGAAGCCAAGAAGGGAGCGTAGTCTTCTGAGTCCAAGAAGCAGACAACGACTCCAGTTGGAGGGAGCCTCGCCCAATCTAACAAGACGGCCGAGGAAGATAGAGATAGAGTGAAGTCCTCTGATTGGAGTTATGATTAACCCTATGGAACTCCAGTGAATCGATATGAACGAACATAGAGACCCAAACCCTAGAAAATGGATTTCGCTCGGTTTTCCACTCGAATTCCAGAATTTCTTCCAAATCCAGAACCAAAAACGTTTGAGGTTGATTGGACAGTACCAAGAAAGATTATGGGAAGTGATTTGAGTAGGATTTGCAATGGAATTTCTATTCTTTTCAGATTTGGTTTTTGATTTAGCTTTGGATGGTAGAGGTTTGTGGGTGAAGAGGGGCGCGTGTTCTCGCGCGTACTCTGGGAGAGTTTTGGGTTTTCGGGGTTGGGGTTCCATTTCCTGTGGACTGAATTGGGGGAATAGTATTCTCAACGTTTTTTGAAATCATCGTCGCCAAGGTGTTGTTGACGAGATTTTTACCGTGTAGAAAGCAAATTGGAGAAAAAAAAAATATAAAAAAAATTGCCTATCTTTTGATCCTCTCGTCACCGTCCACAATTCGTCCAGCTCTATTCCAATGCAGTCCTCTTTCTCTCTCGTAGGGTTCTGTAGTTCTCTCTCCTCCCCTGCTCCTCCCTCAAAATTTCTCCATCACAGGAGAAAACCCTAACTGATCAGAGTGGGGAACAATCGAATGTCATCATCACCTAAAGAGGGCTTAACATCGAGTTTTTCCCCCGTCTTCCACAAACTATCCAGCTGTAAACCCTACAATATTTTAGCTAATCGGGGTTTTTGAATCTCAGAAAATTCTCCGATTTAGAAAATTCCGATCTGTTTCTTTCTCGCAAGTCCTTGTTTTAGCAGTAGATTTAGGGTTTTGAGAGATTCTTTTTGGTCGTGTTGTCTCCGGGGTTTGTATTTCTAGTTTGCTTGTTTCGTCGCCGTTTTTGAGCTGAGTTTTGTCGTCTGATGCAATAGTTGCTAAGCTCTGTACAGAACATGGATGGACTTTTAGGCGGGAGTGGCTTCCCGGATCCGAAGACATTCGGAGAGAATTCAACGGAAGGTTTGTGTCGCTTTTCGTTCTCTAATCTCTTTCCGTGCGCTGTTATCCTCCGCTGCTTGATTCGTTTGAATATAGTATATGCTTCCGATTGTGAATTTATATGCCGGTTAATCAATTTTATGCTATACAAGGACATAAGTTTTACACCTGTCATCTTTCCGGCGCTTCAGCACCGAGTAAGTTGCAGTTCTCCATTTCAGGGCTCACTTCAGATTAGGGATTGACCTACCTAGCTGCTGAAGTTGGAAAGATAGTTGGCCTATATTAAGCACTATCTCATTCTCTAGGCACTGAAGTTTCATCAAACACCTCTACATTGGGAGTACATTTTTTGGTTGGTTGCTGTGTGGGAAGTAGGACCTAAATTGTGTGTGTTTTAACCCAGCTGATTTACAAATACACTTAACTGCATTTATAATTTATATAATTATATCCATATTTTAAAAGTTGCCAGAAAGGCGAAGATGTTAAATATCTTACATTTCAAGTGTTGCCTAGCCATCATAACTTTAATTGTGTAGTTTGTGCGATGATTTTCCCTTTTTCAGTCAGTATTTAATTGAGAAGAGGTTACATATCTTACATTTCAAGTGTTTTTTGCAGGTGATACGGTTTTTGATGCATCACAATATGCCTTTTTTGGAAACGATGTTCTTGAGGAAGTTGAGTTAGGGGGATTGGATGAAGAGGAGTTGGCTCTGCCTGAATTTGATGACCATACTGTTGATCAAGAAGAGGTTACTACGATCTCCCCCCCCCCCCCCCCCCCCACAAAAAAAAACACACACACAACCCTCCTGAAAAGAAAAAAAGAAGAAAAGATTCCTCATTTTCTCACTATTTGATGTGCTAATCTGTATTTTTGCCTGTATGTCCCTACAAAGTCATATTATTAGCAATTTGATAGAGAATTCATATATGGTAGGAACTATACAAAGGGTGTGTTGGCATGACACAAATTACCTGCCAAGGTTCCATATCAACATATATTCTTATCACACCTTATCAGCACCCACTATCATGAAACACACCCTTAAGTGTGTTGTCTGATATTCTGCTTGTCTTTATTCACCCTTATTGAATAAAACATTTCTTGGTCCATTATTGATCTGCACAGAGCTCTTCTTTCTCAACTGGGAGCTTCGTGTTACTTATCATCACGATCTTTGCAAGTGTTACATATATTGAAGTTGCATTCACACAGTTACACTCACAGAGCTGTACATTTTATGCAGGATTTTGGTCTAGACTCATTAAGTGAGGCTGATGATCTTGCTAATACTTTTTCGACGGTTAGTTTTTTTATTGCATTAATACATCTAACCTTGAGTTATTTACCTTCTTGAACATCCAGAGCTGGCCTTCTCGTAGGAAATCATTCTTCTAAAACATAGCAGTTGAAATTGTACCCAAGAATCTTTCCTTAACGGCTTCTCTAGTAGTATTGACTTTCATATCTTTGCATCTAATATGTCTGGTTTAAATGGTGCTTTGAACAATCTATCAAGTAGCAACGAAATATTAACCTTCATAAATAAAAAACAAAAGCAAAATATTAATCAGAGGAAGTCTAGAATGCATGTACTGTTTCGGCCATGTAATAAAGCGAGAACCTATGAAAATGTATATGTCAGATTCTACAAGGGAAAGATAAAACCTACATTGTGCAATGCTTCTTGAGTAATTATGAACTCACTTCAAACTTCTATCCTAAATGGAATAGATCATTAATCAAGTATATGACATTAACGCTTCAGAAAATTACTTGTGAATTAAACTGCGATATACATCTTGACATTGCTTCATGTCTGTCTTGGTTGAGCTGACAATCAATTGTATGTGTCTTAATCATGCGGGCATTTTTTATTTTTTGAATCACCTTTTTGGGCAGGGAAAGAGAAATGAGAATAGTGTATTTTGTGATAATGCTGAGTTGTCAACTTAAATTGTTTAAAAATGAATCTGAGAGAGTGTAAAATTAAAGTGATTCCCTCATTTTGCTAACCTTATGGAAGTTGGAGAATAAAACTAAAGACTTGGGAAATCAAGGTCATTGACAAAGCTAGTGGATGAGGAGTGATGAAAATACTAATAATCTCTTCTTTTGTTTTTAAAAAAAAACTGTCTTCATTCCCTTCCCCCTATTTTTTTATTACCAAATGTGCCATGATATTATTTAGATCATTAAGACCATCTTAAGTTTTGCACACCCTAATTTGGCAATCTTTAGTTGTTCTAAAGATGGCTTCTAAAAAGGAAGTTGTCCGAAATCCGCACCTTTATCTTATACTTGCAATATTATTTAGAGATCCTTTGCTGGTTAATTGGCTTGTGATCCCTGCAAACTCGGAGGCTGGGTGTTCGCATAAGTGGTGCACCGCTGATTGCTTTTATTGTTTATTTACTTTCTTTTGTGGCTGGTTGATTTCATTCTAGTCTTGTTGTTCCATTGCAGTTAAACAGAGTAGCTAGTGGGCCAGCAGGAATCTCAGGAGTTACTAATGACAGGGTATCCAGAGAAGGTAAGAAAAATACATACTCCGTATTCTTTTGAACTTTGTGATGGTGTCTTTACATGAAACCTAACTTACATCTCAGATTCCATCTTTCTTGTGTTATGGTGTTTTCATTCTATAATCTATATGATTCCTTGGATGTATTTGAACAACATCTTTGAGTGAACGACTTTATAGTGGCTGGAATCCCTGGACCACTTATCTATTTCAAGCAATGTTCTGCACTTGCCTACAGGTCTTAACCAGGCCACCAGGGGTGTTTAACCAATCTTTCCCGCACTTAAATTTCCCCATTTCTTTTTCTATTAGATTGATATGGGATACCCCATAAACAAGGAGAGTATAGAAACTATAAGTAAAAAGGAAGCAACTCGACATTGATTGTTTCATTTCTTGGATTTTTGTTCAACATATTTTGCTGCACTAGAGTCTTGCATAACTTAAATACCTGTTCTATGATCCATATGTAAACACGGATATTTGGCTGCCCTTTTCTAAAATTCTTTCCATGAAATGATGAATACACAAATTATGCAAAATGATTCTAATCTATAGTGGAAGTATTTTGGCAGATTGATTATGGGCAAGAAATAACTTCAGGTTTTCAAAGAGTTGTATGTACCTACGAGAGCTGTGCATCACTTATAATACCCGTGGAAGCATCGTGTTCCAAAGAGAACCCTCCCTATTGTTGCACTTCCTCTTAGCCACCAGACTGTCATTTAATTTGCAGCTGATAAGGGTTTAACAATGTTTTTTTTCTTCTGTTGCTTCTTTAGGTTCATCTGCTGTTGATTGGGAAACCTCTACCCTGTATGATCGTCACATATATGATGCCGAGTATGCCTCTGAACGGAAAAATTGGTCATCACAGCCTGCACAGCTTGGTTCAATGCCATTGTACAGAACATCATCATACCCTGAACCGCAACCCGAGCAACAACATCAGCGTTTTTCAACTGACCCGATTCCCATGGCCAAGTCCTCTTTTCCTGGTGGCATACCGCAGAATGCTTCACCAAACAGTCATTTCCATCATCCAAATGTTCCATATGTTGATGGGAGGCTACAGATGGGACTTCCACGCAGCCTCTCAGACCTTCCTGGTCCTCCTATGAGATTACCACATAATTCGCATGGTGGAAATATATCTCAGTTCTCCCCTGGCAATTCTGTCAATGATCGACCTCCTGGTCAGTGGTTAAATCAAGCAAACATGCTTCATGGAGAGCATGCCAATCTTTTGAAGAACATGTTGCCTCAGCATAATGGATTGATGCCTCACATGATCAGTCAGCAGCAACAGCAACATCACAGATTACCCCATCCTGTTCATCCCCAGTTCGATCACATCCCTGGGAGGCATCCACTCATGCATGGCTCCCATCTTTCTGCATCTCCGCCTGTAATGAATAGGTTTGAGCGTATGCTTGGGCTTCCTGATATGATGGAGCAAAGACCTAATTTTTTGCAGCAAAATAGACAGTACCCTCAACGTGGATTTAATAACAATAGCCTAAGAAGGGAAAGTAGTTGGCCGCAATTCAGATCAAAATACATGACAGCTGGAGAAATTGAAAACATCATCCGGATGCAGCTAGCAGCAACACAAAGCAATGATCCATATGTTGATGACTATTACCATCAAGCATCTCTTGCAAAAAGATCTGCTGGGGCAACTTTGAGACATCATTTCTGCCCAAATCTGTTGAAAGAACTTGCTCCACGGGCTCGGCCAAGCGACGAACCCCATGCTTTCCTCCAAGTGGAGGCTTTGGGAAGAATTCCGTTCTCTTCTGTTCGGAGGCCTAAACCTCTTCTTGAAATGGAACCTCCAAATTCATCTGGTTCTGGTGGTGAGCAGAAAGTTGTTCAGAAATCCTTAGAGCAGGAACCCATGCTTGCAGCAAGAGTTGCTATTGAAGATGGTCTCTGTCTTCTTCTCGACGTTGATGACCTGGATCGTTTCCTACAGTTCAACCAGCTCCCTGACGATGGTGCTGAACTGAGAAGAAGGCGGCAGTCACAACTGGAATGTTTGGCTGCCTCATTTCAACTTGTGGATCCATTACGGCAGGATGGGCAAACAGTTAGGCTGGCTCCCAAGGATGATTTTGTGTTCCTACGGATAGTCTCCCTTCCCAAAGGTCGGAAACTCCTCTCAAAATACCTTGAGAAGCTCTTGCCCAGTGATGAGCTTCTTCGCATTGTTTCCATGACGATTTTTCGTCATTTGAGGTTCTTGTTTGGAAATCCAACTGTATCTGAGACGGAAGCTGGCATCGCTAAAGTTTTATCGTCACGTGTTCATGAAATGGATCTAAATGTATTGAGTGCCTGTCTTGCTGCAGTTGTTTGCTCCTCGGAACAGCCTCCTCTTCGTCCCATTGGAAGCTCTGCTGGTGATGGGGCTTCTGTGATCCTAAAATCTGTGCTTGAAAGAGCAACTGAATTGCTCCGAGATCCCCATGTGACTAGCAACTACAACATGCCTAACAGGAATTTTTGGCAGGCATCCTTTGACGAATTTTTCCTACTTCTCACAAAGTATTGCATCAGCAAGTATGATGGCATTATGCAGCCATTGCTACTGCAGGCCTCTCCTGACTTACCTGTGACTGAGTCAGATGTGGCAAGAGCTATCAGGAAGGAGATGCCGATTGAGCTGTTACGGGCAAGTCTTCCTCATACCAATGAGCACCAAAGGAAGCTATTGATGGATTTTGCTCAGCGTGCTGTTCCAATTTTGGGCTGATTGGCAAGTTTAAGGGCAGTTACTGGTAAGTTGTTTCATTCGATGCTGAAAACATGTTCATAAGGAGATATGCTACCTTGGAGATTGAATTGGTATAATTTCTAAATATCGATGGATCTTCATGCGAGTTGGCGTCTCTTTGCATCTCTTTACAAGACAAATGAACTACACTATGCACTATAAGGTACAGCTGTCTGGACTTTTGAATTGCCTGCATATACAAGGAATTTTCAGAAGAGGTAATGTTTTGTAGCTTCTAATCGTATCATCGTAAAATCAGGGCTAATTGCATTCTTTTTTGCCTTGATGTTTCTCTTAGCATAGAATGAAGTTTGTTTAAACCAGCAGGAACAAGAAAAGTTAGTGTGGCCAAGTTCATTCTTTTCGCCTTTATGTTTCTTGCACCGCATCCCTTGTGAATTGTGGTTTCCATATTTTCTTAAATCGCAATGTATTGCGGAATTGAATAGTTTGCGTCTAGCATCCGCACCCTTGGACGACCAATCTGCATTGACTTGTCAGGCCTTTGTTTTTTTTGGGCAATATTGTTCATAACTTGAATATCTGCTACAGAAAAAACGGACTGATTAGCTTGGATGTCATCTTAGGCAGATTTGAGGTTGCTAGTCAGAGGCGGTTCCATCGATCAGTTTGAAATAAGGTTGGGGATGATGCCTTGACAAAGGCCAACGCCGTGAAATAGCAATCAGCCTACTCCAGAACCTACATGGTCTTTGCTTCGTCGTAGAGCATATAAAGGTTTGCATCTTGCACCAGTCGACAACCAAGCTAAGTCTAGACACCTTTAAGAACGGATGGACGAGTGATTCCCATATTTGCACAAGTTTTATGGGTTCATTAAGAGAACCTCTACCAAAATGGGATAAGCTGTTGGTGAAGTTTCAAGGGAACACCTCAAATAAAAAAGGATTAATTGCTAATTACGTTTACACTTTACTTTGTGTCAGCCTCTATTTTTTTCATGGACAGTATCAACTTTCAAGGTTTTTGCATTTTCCAAGCGATGACCCTCCATTTAAGTTAATGAGCCCTACTTAGACCTGTCAATTGGGTCATTTGAATCTCGGGTAAATCGGGTTACTGATCATTCTGGGTTGAGTCAAACCGGGTTTGTCCCGGGTTCGGGTCGACCCACCGGGTCAAAAAACTCAAACTTTTTGAATCATATTTTTAAAATTAAAATAATATCAAAATTAAATTATAATATAAATATGTCAAATTAAATTAAATAATAATGTTATAATTAAATTTATAAATTTATATATATTATTATATTAATATTTTAAACAAAAAAAATCATATTTATACACATATGTGTTCTAAACATACTATAATTATAAAATATATAAGTTATTTACCTTATGAGTGACCTTAACGAATACAATTGCATGACGAATCTGTGTGGGGTCAATCTGGTGCCTAACTACATAGTGCTGACTCATCGGGTCGATTTTGACCCAACGGGTCACCGGGTCTTGACCCTAAAAGTCCCGGGTAATTCGGGTTCGGGTCGATTTCGGGTCCCGGATCTAAAACACCGGGTTCAAACCCGTAAAATTACCGAGCGTATGGGTCGGGCTTTCGGGTCGAGTCATGTTTTGACAGGTCTAGCCCTACACACTAAAACACGTTAATATTTTTCTCTTCACTTTGGCTTGTTCGGGATCCAGTAAGCAGTCGTAAAGCCTGGTGGAATTTCCCCAAAATTAAGCAGACATTTAAGTTTTCTGCGGGTTTCAAGGCAGAGAAGAACTTGATTGAGGAGTTTAGAATACACATTAAACGTAGCATGCAAATTATCAACGAGTTTTATACCCTAAGGCTATAATTCGACATTTAAGATAAAATTCGACCCAGAGCTAGGTTCAGAACTAATGACCCAAAATCTATTAATCATTATATAATCTTACTTAGCTAAGCTAAAAAATACATATTGTATATCTCAACATATTTACAATTTGATTTTTTGACCCGTTTTTTAAAAGACCATATATTTTAGATAGAAGGAAGGAAAAACAAATGTTGATACCAATAACTTTCAAGGAAGCATTTGCATAATTACATTGTCACTCAAATTTGTGTCTCTTGGTTGGTGTCATCACATCTTGCAAGGACCTTAATCAAGAAGGTGTGAGCTCAAGCTCAACCACCCAAGTAAACATTCAATTGTTGATAAAGCTTTCAACTCCTTAATCATTAGACAATTTATTGAATCATAATTAGTGTTCAAATTAGGGACTTAATCATTAGACAATTTATTGAATAATAATTAGTGTTCAAATTTGGGACTACTAAGTCAACCAATAATAAGAATGTTAAGAGTGGTTTATAAATTATTCAATTTTATCCATATATTGTTCAAATATGTAGTCCTCACTTATATAGCCTAAACAAAATATGGATTGATCTTACATTCCACATGATTTTTTTTAAAAATTTCATTCATAGTAATACAAAGCCTTTATACCACATGAATTATTTTCGCAAATTTAGTGTGGTAAAGATTTTTTTTGTACGTTACCATCAAGATAAGCAGATTACACAAAGTTGTCCCAACCCAAACACTCAAAACACATCAATAATTTTCCTTCATTTTGGCAAAACGTCTTTAGACAAATCCATGAATGACCCTTCTTATTGATAGTCTTTAGACTTGAGAGTTATCATATGAAAAATATAAAAGTTAACATTTCAGTAATCCATGTAAAATGAACAAAATACTTCAATTCCCAAACAAAATTTGTAAAAAGTAAAAACTCAAAAGGAATTTTTTTCCAACCCAAAGCAATATGAACTCTCTCGTCCCTTTAAAACTGCATATACTTTATAGCCTCAAAAATCAATGTACTCCTGTAATTTCATATGAAAAACCTACTACTACTACTACCTAAATACTAAACTGATGTACAAGGTTAACCCGGATACTAAAGAAAACCCAGAAGCGAAAACAGACCCTCATACATATATTTAACTCGAATTACGTCATCTTGAACCCCCTTGGCAGCTTTGCGATAGCCGGACAGAGGCGGCTCTGATCATGTCGATCAGTTCTTCATCCAAGCAATCGAGGGCACCACTTTCGCGCAGGCTAGGATAATAGGGGCCTGCGGCTTTGGCAGCGAACTCAACCAACTTCCATTGACAAAACTCGGCTGATATTTGGAGGATTTTGACAGCGAGCTCAGTTGTGTTGTCAATAGAGGAGGAAACTATCCAAGAACATTCCTCCTGAACATCATCCAACATCCAGTACTCACCTAACCAACAGAGCTCTATGTATGGCTTCAGCTCCTCCATTTTCCTTTCTACGTCAGTGTTATCCCACAAGCAGCCAGACGTAATTGGCTTTGGGAGTTCACCAGAGTAAAACCAAATGGCCAGCTTACCCAACGCCTCCAAGCTTACAGGAACATGTAAAGTTTGGGAATGGCTGGTAGCAGAACAGAAAATACAGCAGTCAGGTGGCATTGATGTATACTTGTCAACTGAGTCAGACAGGTTGGAGTCAGTTATGGTAAATTAGGGTTCAGGTCATTTATAATGTAAGGTTTCTGCAGTATCATGTACTTTTAATCACGACGTCTGTCTAAAGGTGAGATTAAGCGGTTTTTGGTTCACAAACAAGGCAGGTTACATGCTATGGTCTTCAAAAAAAGGATTTGAGAGTGAAATCTCAACTGACATTTCCAAATAGATCCACAAGGCAATAAATCAAGGAAGATTGGAAAGGATAGACTCAATACCTTTCCTGCATTCCTGATTGAAACAGCGCCCGCATGTACTCACAACTTGACAACAATATTATCTTATGGGAATGCATATGTGGAGCAGATAATGAGCAGAAACTGCATTTCCAGTCTTGTTGTTGGGCTGATTTAGCTTCCAAGATGACATCTCTGAGACAAAAAAAATTAGCCATTATTTGTCATTACTTTCAGCGCTACCCATAATGACATTATCATTTACGAACTATGTTCATTCTCAAATAACAGAAATCTTACGAAAAATCAAGTCCAGATGGTCCAAGAGCTGAAGTAAGATCAAAGTTTGGGAAAGGATCTCCCCATTTAGGCCTTTTTCCGCTGAGAAGTTGTAATAGTGACTGCAGATTGCAATGTCTGGAAAATATTTTCAACTTCCTGACAAGTTCTTCTTCAACTTGTGCATAACCAGCATAAATGAAATCCAGCAATTTTTCAAGAGCCTGAAGATCCACCTGAGCTGATAAAGTGACTTCTTTGTGAGCCCTCGAACTGCCACCAGTTGCCTGTTTGGCAAAAGTATGAAGATGTCTTTTCTCTTCATCTGGTAATTCTCGAGGAGGCAATAACGATGGACATCGAACCAATAGAACAACACCATGAACACTTAAGCATTCCCCACTTTTAAGAAGCATTTTAACATCGGCTATTTCTTTCTCACCAAGTGCTTGTCCAATTCTTATTCCAAGTTTATTTGTAAATCCATATACACCAAGAAAGCTAAGAAGATATGAAGCATGCCATCTTGAACCAGAAGAAGTAGCACTTACTGAGATGCCTTGGAGATCGCTGATAAACTGCTCTTTGTTATACACTGTCTGTCCAGCAAAAATGTCCATCTGAACTCCTTCAGAACTTGAAAGCCGGAACAATTCAGACAACGACCACATGGCCAAAAGAAGAGTAGTTTCGGTCCCTTCCCACTCTTCATTGTTGAATCTACAACAGCTCCTCTCGTCACTAAACAACTGCAAATTCGAGGCCAGTCCAATCCTTTGACACTGATTCGAGTTGTCAAACCATTGCCTTACGAAGTTCAACAATATTTTTGTCCCTCCATCTTGAATAACTTCCTTGTAAAACTCAGGCATCCCCGAATAACATGCCAAACCAATCATGTTTATAACAATCTGGAATTTATTTGTAATGAGTGAATTGCCTGTTGATGAAGAGAATTTTGTCGAATGTAGTAAAATTTTTAGGAAGCCCTTCCCATCAATCTCAAGCACTTTGGCCAGGACTGATCTTGCATGAGATGCAACAACCTTACAAGGTGAATACATCATCAACAGAGTTGTCTTAGCTGCTTCGACAATCCAGTATATGTTGGCTGGATCAGCTTGAAAAATTTGACGCTTTCTACCAATGGAATCCACAAAGGCCAGGCTAAAATAGCATGTGCCAAACACACAAAAATATTTGTAAGCATAATTCCTACTGGAAAGGAAAAGCAAAATGACAAACATATGATGAGAATTACCAAGTCGTCGTGATTAAAATCTTCAGATACAGCTTACTACGGAGGATCTTAGGAATGTGCTCTGCGTCACAATGGGCTACAAGCCACCCAACAATGCCCCAGACAAACGGTCTCAGAACAAGAAGGAAATTAGCATCAAGACCTTCCCGTGTCACTGTAATAATCTCTTCCAGTGAAAGTGATTCATCCAGCATATGGGTTCTCTGGAAGTTTAAGGTAAGATCAAAGAGGACTTTCTCAATTCCAAGTTTCCATAAAAGATCATGATGCTTTCCTGGCTGCCGAGTTATTAGAGCCAAATTTTGACATGACTCGACCAGTAAAGACATGTCATCACGATATATTTCACCAGAATTCAAAGTCCAACCAGTCATTCCACTGATAATAGACTTGGTTATAGGTTCAGAATACAATACCAGCATTTCTGAACATCCTTGCTCACTGACCTGATTAATTACGTAAGCAACCCTAACACGTGAATGAACTTAACAACATATTGACAGGATTTAATACAGAAGAAGCAAGTCCGTGAACAACTTACCATCAAAGTTCTAACAGCCCTGAATGCTTGAATGCGAATAGAATGTGGATAAGACTTTCCCATGCAGTCCACGGTCACTTCCAGCAAATCTCGGTCATCCAGAAGTTTCTTAGCCCCATACCCACATAGAGCTGTCAACGGAAACATCTCACTTCACTTTGGATAAGCATGAACATCAGATGTGATCATGCAATGATAGAAATAAGAAGGGATGCACTATCTTTAACCCAAACAGTACCTAAAGCAGTGAACAGCTGGAACATTGCAACTTTGATAGAAGAATCAGGCCTGAGGCAAAGAACCTTGAGAGTTTTCATCAACTTATCATCACTCCAAACAGGATACCTTGACGAAGGCCAACGCTGCAATATAACACTCAAAAGGGAAGCCAACTCCAGAACATACTCAGTCGACTTCGCTCCATCATTAAAGTATTGCAGTTTACTGATAATTTGAGAAACAGCATCAGTTTCTCTCAAAATTTCCCACACCCTTTTCTCGTGCTTAGCACTCAAATTTGAAATAATAAATCTCAAAGCAGTTGCACAATAAACAGCAACTTGTGATTGGTGAAAAGAGAGTAAAGATGACAAAGGATGGACAAAGTGAGCATGAGGTTGCAAGACTGAATTAGGTAAGATACTGACCAACTTCACTGCAACTGCTGAAGTCATGGTTAACAGTGTCTCATTTTTTAACTGAAGTATTCCTTCCAATGCCCTCACTATATCGGGAACAGAATCCTGAAACATTGACACCACAATGTACACGGTTGAGGTTAGGAGACTGGAATCAGGGCTAGATATGTCCTAGGAAGAAAGAGGCTTACCCAAAAAAAACGAGGAAAGATAACACCAAGAAAAAACAAGAACTTTAGGATAGAAGTTAGCATTGTCAAGAATCAAGATAGAAGCATTATCTAAGTTGGAAGGAGGCCTAAAATTCATGATACAAGTGATTTAGTATCATTAAAAAAAAAGCAGCTGGAAGGCTAAGATGTTGTAGTTTGTAAATATGAAAGCCATCTAAAAGGTGAGAGAACCCCTTCATACACAGGTCTATTCCATCAAGGAGGAAGAAACAAATATGTTGTGATTCATGAGCTGACACCGATTTGACCATGGAATAGTTAGATAGATTCCATCGTATGCTAAAGCACGTACGCTTCTAGTTGATAATCAACGATAAAGTCAAGGTTATGCTTATCATCTGGTTAAGCTGCCTAATTCACTTTGCTAAGGGGTTCAAACTTCAAATTCACACATGGACATGCAACAGCAGAAGATACATTATCTATTAGTTTTCTCCGTCTTATGTCTTTCCTTTCGTTCTTTTCGTGCTATGAGTCTATGACAATCTCATAACAGGAAATTTCTCAGAAGAGAATGATACGAAACTACACAATAAAGAGAATTCCCACAATGGGGTAATTTGCATTTTGCAGAACATTAAACTCACACAGCGATATCAGTCCCTTCATTACCTTAACTAGTGGAAGCTGTATTATCTCTGGGGAAATACCATCAAGAAAAGCAGATATAGAGCGAACTGCCAGCCTTTGTATATCTGCATCATTGGACTGCCACTGCCTTTCTTTATTGTCGGAAAACCTGCTGTTGAACAACCAGTCAAGAAAGCAGCAGCATACCAATACTCATCTACTGGTGGAGAAGTATATGGGATCACCCCAATAAAATGAATAAATACATTCTATCAACAATTATGAGTCACCAAACTCCTGGAATTGGTTAAGAGGGTTTGAAAATGGCATGATTTCATGCCATTAACTGGTTAAAGAAATTACTAGACCAGATAGGATCATTCAAATCAGATTTTCTGTCAAATTGTAAAAGAAAAGTAGTGAGTGAAATTGATTTTAATCCTCTCTATAGTATACCAAGTATAACTTGAGTATAAGAATAAGTCAAAAGACCCATATTTAAATGGTTAAGAAATGAGAAAATCAAAACAATAATTATGAAGATCCATTTCAGCCAATCAAGGTTTCATCTTCAGGGCAATGCACAACAATTCTACATTCTACAAGCTAATCAATATCTAGATTCCATGAAACCCCTTTTGCAAACTAATCTCCAGATTCCATGAAAAATTAAGCTAACCAAAGTAACAAAAATAACAAATCCACAAAATCCAGGCACTCAAACAGCTGCCAACCATATACAATTGAAGTTTCAGCAATTTAACCAACAAGAAAAGAAGAAGTAGAGAAGCACCTAAAACCAAGGTCAAGGGCATGGTAGAGACGCTGGTGGAGGGTAATCATATGGCCGCTTAGGCCTTTCTCCCTTGTACCCTTCTTTTTGTTCATGGCTTGGTCAATGGTACCTTGGAATCTCTCTCTCTCTCAGCCAAAATTTGGGGAAATTTTTGGTGAAGAAATTCGAATTCAAAGTCCCTCCTACCGGAATCGTATTTTAATCAGGGCCAATAACACCGCCGACTTTGAACGGATTGATTGAAGATGTTTGAACGGATTGATTGAAGATGTTGGGCGTATACCGTGGTGTACAATAAAAGACGACTTTTACTTACTCCTAGTTGTATAAATCAATCATGAAATTTTAAAATATATTGTACTATAAGATAAAATTTTATTTTAATTCTATTTAATCAATAAATCTATACTCCCTCCATCCAATATAAATAAAAGTGTTTTGCGTAAACCCACCTGAAAGGATATGAAAAAATCCCGATAGGGTCTTGATAAAATCTCGAAAGGGTTTATTGGTGCGTTTGTACAAGGTGGTTCTCGGCTGCTTTTCCGGTTGTTCTTGACGGTTCTAGTCTGAGTTGGGGCTCTGGCGTTCGGTGTCGGGTCTGGCTGGGGTCGAGGCGGTGTGCATCGAGGCGACCCCGTGTTCCGGAAATTTCCTTGGAGGTTCGTCTTCATCGCCCACAGGACTCCTGATGTACCGCTGGCCAGCGGTGTCATCGCTTGGTGGCGCTTGGCTCCAGAATTAGTCTACGTTGTCCTCAACTTTTTTCGGTTAGACTCGTTTGTTCGACTGGACTGTTTGATTTCCGCTTTTTGTACTGCATCGTTTTTTATTTTACGTTGTATGTTTGACGGTTCGCCGTCTGCCGACTTTGTCGGCCACTCGAGGAGCTAGGTCTGTGACGTCTGTCTAGCCCTCGAATTATTACCTTATCAAAAAAAAAAAAAAAGATTGTTGACTTTTTACACGTATTTTAATGAGTGAAAAACTATATAAAATATTAATTTTTTTTGTAATTTTTTTTGTGTAATATAATATTTATTAATAATACATACTATATTGTGAAAAAAATTGATTAAAAAATTAATTTTTTATATAGTTTTTCACTCCTTAAAGTACGTGCAAAAATGAAGTGATCTTATATTTATGAACGGAGGGAGTATATACATGAGATAAAATTTGACCCAATTTCGTTAGATATGGATATTAGTCATATGAATCAATCACAATTTTTTGAAATAATCATATATGCATAAGATAAAATTTTATTCTAACTCTATTTAATCAGTATATCTATATATGCATAAGATAAAATTTGACCCAATTTGATTAGATATGGATATATTTTTAGAAGATATTAACTAATTTTAAATACTACTATATACGATAAGATTTTACCTATTATTACAAGGATAAAATCATATTCTAACTCTATTTAATCAATATATCTATATATGCATAAGATAAAATTTGACCCAATTTGATTATATATGGATATATTTTTAGAAGATATTACTATTATGTAATATAAGATCTAATTTCGCTCTATATGAATATATTTTTAGAAGATAATACTTCATCAATATATTACATGGTCATACTAATTAAATAACTTATATCAATATGAAGAAAATAAAAGGTTTTAAATAACTTTTCGCGGCTCCCCATGCTTTTGTTTGAAAGTTGTAATCTTCTAGCGAAGGAACGCTGTCTTGGCAGTAGGAAAGAATTTGTGGAGGAACGCATTCTTAACCTTTGCTCATGTGGTAAGAGATCGCGGGGTCAGCCCTTCGAGCCACTTCAATCCTACTCTTGCAAGAGACCAGCAAAAAGCTTTTAGTCTAACATATTCAAGATTTGCACCTTCAGCAATAGTTTGGTACATATAAGCAAAAGTAGTAATAAGAGCGAGAGGGCATTCATTAAGTCTTCCTTCAAAAGGATTCTTTTTAATTTAAGAAAGAAAGGAAGTGCGAATTTCAAAATCATTATGAGGGATCAGAATAACCGGTTCAGGCACTGTAAGAGTCGGGTGCATGTAATCCTTAGCAGTAGTGGGATATAGGGCGAGCTCAGCCTGAGCCTGCCTCCTTTGTTCTGCTTCTCGATCAGCGCGTGTTCTCTCAGCGGCGAGAGCGGTGTTGTTGGCTAACAGCTCCCTTTGAAGCCTCTCGATCATCTCAACTTGTGTTTCTGCGGTCGCCATGACTCTTTTCAGTTTAGAGTACGCGTAGAAGACGTTCCAGATATCCTAAGGCGTCAAACTCAAGTGTTTGACCAAAACGGCACATACACCTGCAAAAGAAAACTCAAGGAAAACGTGAAATCTAGCTACCTAAGGCGCGAATGATCGCTTCCCCGGCAACAACACCAATTTGTTGTAGAGGGGAAATCGAGACTTGCAATTAAAATATAAATAAATCAAAGCAAACCGATTCCGTTCTGAGCAAATAATTACAAGACTCTCTCCCGTTGTAGTAGAAGACAGTCAGGATCAATCCACGAGGAAGCTAGTCAGCGGATCTCAGATAGCGGATGATTCACGTTCAGAATTCAAATCCAGAAGTACTCGACCTCGACTATGCAGTAGTCGACAGGGGCAAGTATAGTCGAATTCGAGCAGAAATCAGCAAAAACCAGGCACTGGGAGTAGTCGACGTCGACCAGTTTCCTCGACGTCGAGTAACCCTGTTTGTCTCGAGTACCTACAGAGACAAAAACGAGCATTCGATCTCTTGATTGAGTAATTAATTAGTAGTCGGCGTCGAGTAAAGTACACTCGACGTCGCTGTAGTTTTGCAGTAACCATTGTGCGTCGGCGAAAGATGGCTGACTAGTTTGAGGATAGAAACGAAGTGTGAACAGAAAATAAACCAATGTTTTGACAGATTCGAAGTGAACAAATATGAAATAAAACTTTCAAGACCGGGGTTTACCACAACGATAACCAAACATGCATAAGGGAAGATAGAAATAATCATGCAATCTCATCAAAGGAACAAACTTTCGCATTTTCCAACAATTAGACAACTCTTTCAAGTAACCCTAATTGTATTTACCAATTTTATGTTTATAATCCAAGTGATTAACCTGAATCTCTATTAATTAGGTAATAAACATAATAAGGATAGTGGATGCTCAAAACATAATAAATATCGAATCTTTACCTCAAGCATGCATGACTATCGTCAGGCTCACCCCGGCCCTCATGGTCATTAGGATCCCGATCCGAATCTTACGATCCTACGATTCTAGACAAGGTTTTGATCCGGATCGAGCATATAGACTCCTTCATGTTAGGATCTACCAAGGATCCTATGGGAACGTGTGGGAATCGGTAGGATCTACCGATCATAGAAAAAATATCCGATCCTAGAAAAAATCATATTTGTATAATTGTGTTTGTTTTGTTTGGATATTGGGCCTTCTGGATACGATAGACCTTTTTATTTTTCATTTTTTTTTGACAGCCCATCTCCTTAGAAATTGAAGACAGAAGAGTGAATACGTTGAATTGAAACCCTAAGCCCTTTGTTTCGTTACTCAAATCGACAAATCAACGTCTGAGCGCCTGAAATTGTTCATGATGTGGTTAATTGCGATGATGGCATTTGAAACTAGATATGACATTGGATATTTAGATGTGTGATTCATCTCTTGTATGTTTGTCATATTTTAAGACATTATCCTTGTCTGTTTGTCACTTTTTGAGACTGTTATGAAACCATGAATGATGGATGTTTCACCTCTCCACCCTTTCACCTCCCTTAACTCCCACATGGTGGAAAACCAAAGAGCCAAATTTATGTCCTACTTATCTATTGTAATTCCTTGCCTATATAAGGCATTGTAACCTTACTTGGAAGACACAAGCAATAGAGGTCTATTCTCTCTTTTCTCTTCCTCTCTATATTCTCTTATTCTTACACATATTATTATAACACGTTATCACCACGATCCGCTCGGTAAGAATTCACCGATATATATACATGCATGAAATATCCCACCTATACTCATATAGTCATATGCTCGGCACTGCATGCATGTTGTGAATTACATATTATATCCTACGATACTATACCTACAATTTGATTTCTTTGCGCCTACTCTTTGATTAATTAGCAATATGATCGATCATGTGAATGCAGTGGTATGTCCTATGCTTGCAATTTGATTTTGGTGTTATAACCGGCATTGAAATTTGATTAATAGCCATGATTAATTGATAGACAGTAGTTTTGATATACGTATGTTTGTTAATCTGTGTGCATATATGCATTAGTAATATATATGTGATCGCATGCCATTATATAAATCTCACCTTTTGTTTATCCGATTAAATTGTATAACATGATCTTGTTTAATTTGTTAATTTGGTTATTCTCTTATATTATCGCATATCGTATATTATCATCTATATATTGTTGTTATTTTTTTTGTTATATCTCTTGAAGAGATTAACGAGTAATGAGTTATCCCCCGAAGAGGATATACTATATATATTTGAGGAAAATAAGTGTCCTTGAAGAGACAAAAATATTTATCATCCCCCGAAGTGGATATACATGTAATATTAAGCATCCCCGTAGGGATGATCGATTACCTCCCCTGAAGTGGATGGTTGATAGAAATTATAATTTGTTTCAGTGATGATTAATCCCTTGAAGTGGATAAAGTAATCTCAATCCCTGAAGTGATTGAATCGATCGAAGTTGTAATCGAAGTACCGGAAAGGACTTGTGGATAATAGTCATAGGTCCCCGGTTCGAACCCCGGAATGGCCGCTCTTTATTTACCAATTCAAGGTAAATCAATCGAAGTTGTAATATCCCCTGAAGCGGATAAAGTAATCTCAATCCCTGGAGTGATTGAATCAATCGAAATTATAATATAAAGTAATCTCAATCCCTAAAGTGATTGAATCAATCGAAGTTGTGATATCCCCTGAAGCGGATAAGGTAATCTCAATCTCTGAAGTGATTGAATCAATCAAAGTTGTATCCCTAAAGCGGATAAAGTAATTTAATCTCAATCCATGAAGCGATTGGATCAATCGGTCGTATGGATGTTATTTTATTATATCCCTGAAGTGATAACCGATCGAATTTCATCCATGAAGTGATGAATTATTTATTTATTTTATTTATCTTATTTTTGTGTTTATTTTAATTATTTTTCATCTCCCGAAGTAGATGAATTATCTCCTGAAGTAGATAAAATTGTTAAATTTCTATATCATCTCCCGAAGTAGATGAACGAAATCATCTCCCGAAGTAGATGAACGAACATTATCTCTCGAAGTAGATATAAATTGTTAATTTGCATATCATCCCAAAAGTGGTAGTTTATCTCCTGAAGTAGATAAAGTAAACACAATTTATGTATCACATCTCTTGAAGAAGATGAGATTCTTATTTATCTCCTGAAGAAGATAAAATATTTTAGCTTATATATCATGATGAAACTTCTCTCCTGTAGTAGATGGTATCGATCTCTAACGATCTCCGGAAGTAGATGCCATTGGATTTATGGGGATGTTTACTTTCTTGTCACCAGAAGTTGACAATATGCTAATTTTATTTCATTTATTTATGGTTTTATAGTTTTATTACCTATATCAACTATTTTTTATGATCATATCTCGAAAGAAATAAACTCATCCCCTAAAGAGGATGAACACATTATGCCCATAAATCGTTCATGCAGTAACGATAATAATCTCCTGAAGAGATATATGAAAAGGAAATTCATAAAATGTCTCACTATCTCATCAATACATATTTGTCCCTGAAGTGACAATATTCATTTTTTGAGCTAAATTGATGATAAGTTTGTATCATCTCCGAAAGATGAATTAAAATCATACCCTGAAGTGTATGAGCTTTATTTTAAAGTTGCACATATAATCCATGAAGCGATGTGTAAGTAAAGATATATATAACCCTTGAAGTGGTTGTATACAAGTTGTCTTCTCCCTGAAGTGAGTAATAATCAAACATACCATTTCTTGAAGAATATGGTCAATGTTTATATGACAACTTACTATATTTTTGAATTGCAACTTATAATCTTTTGGAGTATATGATCGAAATATACATAATAGAGACTAATTGTCACTAGAAGTTGACAAATGAATCATTTTATGAATAAAATCATTTCTCGAAGAAAATGATAAATTGAAATGTTTCTCCATGACTCCACCTGAAGTGGACAAATACAATTTCTTTTATTTATTTATTTTATTCATTGCTTTATATTGAATAAAATTATTATGATTTTACTTATTGTAATTCAAAGCTCAAAGTGTTTCCCGAAGAAACTACTTATCATGAGTGTCTAATGCGAAGTTTTGTTTGGCAAATGAACATTTGGGAGAAAGGTTTACCACAATCCTGTAGATTGTGAAGTTTTTCAACACCAACCTAAGAGCCTGAAGACTCTACTGGTGGATTTTTATTAACTCCTGAAGAGTAAAGAATATTTTATGAACTCTAGAAGAGTAAAGGACTTCATAAACTCCAGAAGAGTATATGATCCTAATTTTATCATTTGTACTCCTGAAAAAGTACATGATGGAATGTGGGTTTTGTCATATTCATAACTATTGTTGTCTGGATACATTTGTACTCCTGAAAAAGTACATGATGGAATGTGGGTTTTGTCATTTGTACTCCTGAAAAAGTACATGATGGAATGTGGGTTTTGTCATATTCATAACTATTGTTGTCTGGATACAACCAATAGAAGTAACCATATAACACGATCCGGTTAAGAATGCCACTTCCTGACTATCCTCTAAGCATTGCCTGAAGCATGCCCCTCCGGTAGAGGGTGTGAAAGAGGCTATGGTTAAGCGCTTGACCAAAGTTATTGTTGTGGCTTATAACTAGGTCTGTTATATGGTTAATTCTAAATGTCTTGAAGAACATTATAAATGACTCATACCTGAAGTATGACACCAACGAAAGTTCTGACAATACCCATTCAATGGCATCTAAATTAAATAGATCACCATATACAAGGTTCAATGGTTGAATATTATGGTTTTATAAGTGTCAAATAGTTTTGAAAACCTGAAGTTGTCTCAAACAATCTTGAATGGAAAACCAAGATGAATACCATATAGCTCCAGAAGAGCATTGATCTTGTTACCTGAAGTAACAATGACATATATGTATGAATTGACATGGTATTGAAAACCAATATCTCATATGACTAGCCAGAAGCAAGTCTTACAGAGTGAGAATGTATATATATGGTTTATTTGACACTCATTTATCCCATTGAAATTTATCACTAACCAGAAGTTAGTTAATGATAAAATGTTTTTCTTTGTGGCATTCGGTCATTCATGTGAAACGATGATGGGCGGGATCATTGAGATTCACACAGACACCCACTAAGAGGGACCAGAAGATCCTATGACCTGAAGATCCTCAATAAGGGTGACCGAACATATATGGTCTATCATCTTGGCAAAATTAACAATAAGACCATCTATATTGAGAGTAAATGCAAAGTCTCTAAAGTCTATTGATTGGATTCAATGAGACAACTACGGAACATTATCATATACACCAGTGTAATTCCAATATTATAGATGCCTTAACACTTTGGTCATATGAAACATAAGGTAGAGAATGTTATCAAACACATTGTTGAGCATAAGGTAGCTCACGACGACCCATAAGAGTCGTTGGTCAAATGGGCCCATGCATGTTTGCATTTCGATTTTGACACAATAACATCTCCCTAGTTATCTCCAGAAGAGAACATGCCATTCAAAGGTCTTGAATGAGCAACACACGTTCCGAGACATACCTCCAAATGAACTAAAATGAGACTACAAAGAAGTTCGATGATACATGGGGTTTGAGTCTCTATTGATATCAAATACCTAGAGCTTTATAATGGTGATAAAATACTCGGTATTTAGGGGGAGAGGAAATGAGACTAAATATTAAGAAATAGATTGCACGGAAGCAACTTCTCTATCATTTCATATCCACGGATAAATACAAGTGAACCAGAAGTTCAATAAATGAAATGATTATAAGGTTTATCAAATATGTCATTAAAAGCATTTACTAAAGGCCAAGAAAGTGACAAAGTCACATATACTAGCTCATTTGGAAGTTCCAGAAGTAACTCCAACTCAATGAATATCAAGTGATTCTCAAGTATACCAGAAGTGTTGGAGATCACTAGGTTCTTTGTATATGATTCCCCAGAAGTGGAAAGAGCCTATGAGAATATGATGATCATCAAAAAAATGGATGTCGACATCGAAATCATAGTTAAAGAGCTAGAAAGACATTTCATGCAAAGATGGATTCTTTAAGCATGATGACATTGGACCTGTAGTTCCAACACCGAAAAGTGCAACGACAATTGGTTTTAAGTGAAGTGGGTGTTTATACAAAATAAAATATAAAGCCAACTTGATTGCACAAAAGCTGACCTATCAAAGGTTAAATGTAGAATCTATTCACCAGAAGTGAATATAATTTTGGATCTAAATGTAAATGACGGACGTGCTATTTGCATACTCATATAAATGAAAAGATCGATTGAAAATGCCTGAAGCATTAATGTCAAAGTCCCGTCACATATAGTTGATTAAAGATCCTTATAAGAGTACCAGAAGTACATACAATTGTGTAAGTGGTGATATTGTACTAGGTCCCGGAGTACCATACAATGTTGTACTCTTTTCCTTGATCTTGGTTTTTATCCCATTGGGTTTTTCCAAGTTGAGGTCTTTAACGAGGCAACATAGACACCATTTAATACACTAGATCCCCCCATGATCAAATGGCACACTGGGTCCTGAAGTACCTTATGGTGCATTGAAAGCAGCTTAACAACAGACATATAAGTCAAGCGCGTCGATGTCAATTACAATATATGAAGACATTTCGGCTTGTACACATCAAAGACAATGTTCAGACTCGACCATGAAGCTCATGAAGTCAGAATTATCAAGAAATTCGATGAGCTTATCGGAATGAGAAAGCTGCAAGAAGAATGTTGAATTCAGGGGGAGAATATACGCACTGCACTCTTTTTCCCTTCGATCAGGTTTTGTTCCACTGGGTTTTCCTGAGAAGGTTTTTAACAAGGCAGTATGATCAACGCGTATTAAACGACATCTGTACTCCTTTTTTCCCTTAGTCCTAGTTTTTGTCCCATTGAGTTTTTTTAGGCGAGGTTTTTAACGAGACAATTTATGTTAGAGGTGTACATCCAATGGGGGGTGTTATGAAACCATGAATGATGGATGTTTCACCTCTCCACCCTTTCACCTCCCTTAACTCCCACATGGTGGAAAACCAAAGAGCCAAATTTATGTCCTCCTTATCTATTGTAATTCCTTGCCTATATAAGGCATTGTAACCTTACTTGGAAGACATAAGCAATAGAGGTCTATTCTCTCTTTTCTCTTCCTCTCTATATTCTCTTATTCTTACACATATTATTATAACAGAGACATTATTCTTGACAAATTATGAATGTTAAGTGCTTATTAATGGACTATTTTAGTTACTTAATTTGTTTAGTGGAGGAGAATCTTAGTTTTATTTTAAAGTTAAGGTATTTGTTTAGGATGGTTTGTTTTTATTTTATTATTTATTTTACCTTTAATTTTTGTCTAGGATCTTACGATCCTACGATCCGATCCTACGCCCTTGTCTTGATCCCACTCTGGAATCCCGATCCTAAAAACCACGCCGACCCTAGAAGTAGGTGGACTACTCACGCCTCATCGCCATAGGAGACATAATTGATTGAAATAAACTTTGCATTAAACTAAATTCTCGACCTTTACAATCCCGACACTCCAACTTTCGCAAAAGCGTCAAAACCTTAAAAGCCTTGAACTCCTAAACTCTCTACTTGCTATTGGAATTGTATCTCCGAAAGTGAATGAATAAAAAACTAGGCCCATGAGCTTTATTTATAGTATTCAATCCCCACTATCCAAGGAAAGAATATCCTATCTATATCTAAAACTCTCTACCTATCGGAGGGTGATTCTATTACACTAGTGTCATTTGACACTAGGGATATTTAAGGAAGGTGTGAATGGAAGGTTGTGTTGATATTTTTATTTTCCATTTTTTTTCATCGGCTCACTTTTCATGTATTTTTCTAATTTTAACTAATATTCTCGGTGTAAAACTAGCTAGGCTAAAATTAATATTTTAAGCACTAAAATATGATTCTATAATATGTTCACAAAATTTTAGAGTACTGAAAAATTGATTGAATATTTAACTACTTTCAAATTTAAGTTTGAAAATAGATGTTTAACTTTAAACATTGTTTATAGGAAACCTAAAAATGCTACAAAATATTATTTTTAAAAAGTTTATAAAATATTTTTTTAATAATTTTTTTTAATAATTTTATATTTAATAAGTAGGGAGTATAAAATTATTTTAAAATTTGAATATTTTATAATAAGTACAAGTTTATAACTTTATTTTTAAAAATTAGTAAAAAAAAATAATATTTTATATAATTTTTATCCCCTAAAAACATGTCAAACGATTTATATTTTAAGATGAATGGAGTAGAATATATTTTCTTATCGATACATGTTATCGATCATAATCTAATTTTGTTAATATAAAATGTATCATATTATTAGCATATTGATGAGCTAACTATATTTACGCTTGTATAGAGAACTATAAATAAAATATGTCAACAGGAATTTGCTCAAAATTACCCTAACAAGTTCTACTTATATATTATAGCTAATCAATTTCTCCTATATTACTTTCGATAAAAGAAAAATAAGAAAGTTTATCTCATTCTTCTTTTGGAATGAATTGATTCTAGTTTAACCTATGTTTAAACTTTTTCTAATGTGTAATTGTATATTTGATTGTTATAATTTTATTATTTATGTTTACTATTTATAACTAGTAGTGTATTTATTTGTATATATCAATAAGATATAGGTATGCCATGTAAACAAATTTGTGAAAAAATGTTATATTTCACTCTAAGTTCTCTTTTTTTTTTTTTTGATTTTAAAGGTTAATATATTGCATAAAATGAAAAAATTTACATAGTACAAAAGGTGTGACTAAGTGATGTGAATCACTTGTCGAATTCTACCAAAATCATGGAACAAATATTTGTTCCAATCGATGGGTGCGTTGAGCATATGGCTCGGGGTAACCCCTTGTCTCTTCAAGCCAAAGCTATCAGAAGTCGGGCCTACCCCCTAGATTTGTGAGAGCATAAATCCCCCTTCGGCTCGGCCATCAAGGGATTTACACACCAACAAACCTAGCACACCAAATCTATAGGCTATGCCCCATTGGATTAGCATAATGAGTTCTAAGGGCACATCTAGGCATGAAAGCCTTTGGGATGTTGAGGCTATAGAAAGTCTAAAGTTACAAAAACACAAGGTGGAGCTCATGCCTTCCTTAAAAGTTTTAATCCCACCAAAAAACAGTCACTTGGAGGTCTTCAAAGTGGTTGTACTAACCCCTCTTGCAAGTTTGTTGAAGGTTTGAATTGGAGGGCAAAGTCATGACAAAGTATCTTTTAAACATGCATCTTGACCATATGGACAATCTCCTCGACACTTTTGTTTTTGTTCTCAAATAACTTTTCATTTCTCGCCTTCCATATGAAGTAAACTGTGGCTGCCAGTGCTGTCCTTTTAGCCTTAGAGATCCATCATTTCCCTCTTGCCTCCTTTTTAAGCCATTTTAGTCCACTACTTAGTGTGCTCATTCCTCTCCAAATTCCTAACCACGTCCTCACCCGTGACCAGACATTCAAAGAAAAATTACATGCAAAGAATATGTGCTGGTGAGATTCCAAATTATGGTTGCAGAGATGACAATTTAGATTTACTTCCCTTGATTTAATCTTGTCATTCGTGACCATCCTTTCTTTAGTTGCAAGCCATAGGATGAAGGCATGTTTTGGGATAATTGAGTTGTCCCATACCACTGAAGTCCAAGGTGGTTTGGGAGCCCTTCTTCTGAAATGATCATAGGCTGCTTGAATGCTGAAGGTTCCACCTTGAGCCCAGCTGTTAAGCATAGTAGAGGCCCCTTGTGCACTCCCTGTAGAGGTTAGAAGAGCATTTCTAATAGCTAAAATTCTTTTGATCAAGGGAGAATCATTTTTGTCATGAACTTGCCAATTCCATGTGCCTTCATGTTTAAGATATTGGTGGTGCACCCATTTAATCCAAAGACTGTCTTTTTTTCCTATCAATATCCCATAACATTCTTGAAATAAAGGCATTATTCCAGGTTTTCAAATCTTTCAAACCTAAACCACCTTCATTCTTAGGCAAACACACATCCTTCCATTTTATCCTATGAGACTTCCAGAGGAATTTAGCACAGAGGCCGTTTACCTTGTCAATAAGAGTAGACGGGGATGGTAAGATGGAGAACCAGAATGCACTAATACCTTGAAGAACAGTTCTAATTAGCTCCACCCTCCCAGCATATGATAGAGTTTTTGAATTCCAGTAGCCTATGTTTGTCAATAACTTGTCCAGGAAGGGGGAGAATTGGGAGACTGTTAATTTCCCTGAAGAAATAGGAATTCCTAGGTACCTAAAGGGGAAAGTTCCTTGTGTAAATCCAGAGTTTGTAGCAAGGAAATCCTTGTCCTCATCTTTAGCCCCTGCTAGGAAATAAGAAGATTTTGTAGGGCTGATCTCCAAACCTGAAACCTCAGAGAAGTGATTTAGAGCATCCAATAAGATAGTCATGGAATTCTTATCCCCTCTAGATAATAAAATTATATCATCAGCATAGGCTAGATGAGATATTTGTAAATTCTCACATTTTGGATGAAATTTAAACCCAGGTAATCTAGTCCTGCATTTAAGAATTCTAGATAAATAATCAACTGAGAGGACAAAGATGAGCGGGGATATGGGGTCTCCCAGTCTCAGCCCTCTTTTACCATGAAAGAAACCTTGCATAGATCCATTAATACTAATAGAGAAAGAAGGAGAACAGATGCATTCAAGAATCTAGTGGGTGAACAAAGGTGGAAAATTCAAGTGGAAGAGCATCTGTTTTATAAAGTTCCATGAGATGGTGTCATAAGCTTTCTTTAGATCAAGGTTCAAAATACATCTAGGGCTAATTCTCTTTCTAGAATATCTTCTGATCAGTTCTTGTAAGAGGAAAATGTTTTCATTCAGGACTCTACCCTCAATGAACCCTATCTGGGAAGGTGAGATAATAGATTTCAGGATTGGGGAAAGTCTAGAGGCCAGGATCTTAGTGATGATTTTGTAGGAAATGTTACAGTAGGATATAGGCCTAAAATCACCAACAATTTTAGGGTTAGTAGTCTTGGCAATCAAGGCAATGGACATGTGGTTGGTTTGCTTAAGGAGCTAGCCAGAGCAAAAAAATTCCAGAATTGCATTAGTTAGTTGAGTGCCAGTAGTGGACCAAGTATCCTTAAAAAAATTTGAGGTGAAACCATCAGGCCCTGGGGATTTGTCATCACCAATATTCTAAAGTGCAGCTTTAATTTCTTCAGGAGAGACAGCTTTGAGAAGTTCAGGATATCTGTCCTCAGTTAGGATAGCTCCACCAGCTCTCACAAGTCTGGCATCCACTTCTGTAGTCTGCTTTTCAGTACCAAGAAGACCAGTGTAGAACTTTACAAATTCATCTACTACTTCTTTCAGAGACATGGTTTCCAGACCATTATCTTAATCAAAGAGCTAACATGGTTTCTCTTCATATTCTTCCTCATAACTCCATGAAAATAAGCACTGCATTTGTCGCTTTCGAAAGTGTGCTTAGTTTTGGCAAGCTGTGAAAGGAACTTAAACTCAGCCTCCTTGAGTCTATTGACTTTTTTCTTGGCTATTTCTAATGCTTGAGTCAACTCAGGGGAAGTAGAGTCATTCCTTAGTTCCATAAATGCCTTTTCATAGTCCATTTCAGCATCCCTGGCTCTGTTACTTATATTTGAGAATTGTGATTTATTCAGAGCTGGTAGAGGCTTTTTCAGGTTTTGTAGCTTCTTGCAAAGGAGGTATTGTTTTGATCCATGGCTGTTATGCACCCAATTTTCATGGACAACATTCTGGAAATTTTCACTCTATCCCCACATGTTAAAGTACTTGAAGGGAGGTTTATTGCTTCTCTGTTGCTCAAGAACTTCCACTAGGACTTGGCAATGGTCACAGAAAGATTTAGGAAGGAGGAAAGTGGTTTTGCAGTAAAGATTGAGGGTATCCCAGCATTCATTAACCATTACACGATCAATTTTTGTAGATTTAGATCCCTTAAACCAGGTGTGGTCTAGACCATTGCTGATAGTATCGTGTAGATCAATCTCAGCGCACAGTTCCCATAAATCAGATGTCTCATATGCAGTAACAGTGGCTCCATTTTTTCTCTCACAAGATCTCATAATGGCATTAAAATCTCCTTGCACCCACCAAGGTGAGCTTGTGTTTTCCATTTCTTCAGCTAGGCTTCTCCATAGGCTTCTTCTATTGACTATAGTGTGTAGACCATATACTTGGGCTATCTCAAAGCTTTTCCCAGTAGCTTTACATTTCAGGTGTCCACCAATGAGTTGGTCAGTTATCCTTCTTAGACTAAACTCAATCCTCAGGGGATCCCATAGAATAATTATTCTGCCAGCACTGCTCTAATCAAAGTTATGGGTGAAATTCCACTGAGTGAAACTTTTCCCCATAATGGATTGCATCTTAGGGAGGTTCAATTTTGTTTCCAGAATACCAATGAAGCATATATTTTTTTCTCTTAGGAACTTGGTAACAACTTTATGTTTGGAGGTGCGGTTAAACTCCCTCACATTCCATGAAGCAATTATCATTTACTCTTTTCCTGAAGGGTGCTAGGCCCTTTTCATGTTGTGTGTCCTTTACCAATATTGTGCACATGCCATTGATTCATAGCCAACACAACCTCTTTCTTCTCTCTGTCTTCTATATCCAGCTCTTTTCCTCTTTACTATCATCTGTTTTTGTCTCTTTCAGCTCATTTTCCTTTGTAGAAACCTGCCCTTGTTTCTTCAATCTGCCACTTCTTCTAACCTCAGTGAAGTGCTGTCCGTTTTCAACCTCCTTTTTATCAGATTTCTCTTTGCCTCTATTGTTGCCTGTGTCCTTATCCTTCTCGATCTTTCCATCTGTCAGTAGTATAACTCCTGGATTATGTGCCTCTGTGTTCAGCTCCTTAGTCACAGTTTGTAACACTTGGAAGGAATTATTATCAGCAAATGTCACTTTCTTCTTCTTACTTTTTTCCTTCTCTTTTAGTAGATCATCTTTCCTCATTCCTTTTTCCTTTCCCTTCAGCAAGTCATCCTTCCTCATCTCTTCTTCAACTTTTTTTGAACATTCTATATATGTCTGTTGGATATCACTAAGGTTTTCAGCTCTCGCAGGTGGGGGGGGGGGGGGGGATTTCTCTTTCTTTGATAGACTTGGTTAATCCTTTCTATAGAGGAGAAAAGTGAGGATTTGACATTAGTCATTTTGGATTTAAAACCAGAGGGAGGGGTATTATGTGGATGTCTAGGAGATGGACAATGTTTGTGAGGGTTCTCTATGTAGTGTTCAGGATTTGGGGTAGGAAGGAGGGGAGGGGGGGGGGGGGGGGGGCAGGGGACCTGATTGGTGGTAGGGCCACCTAGTTTTTGTGTGGGAACAAAAAGGTTGGTAGTAGGGGGTGTAGAAGAGGAAGGGGTAATGGTAGCTGGGGAGGAAGAGGAATTGTGAGGGGGAAGAGGAGCGGGGGAGGGGGTGGAACAGGGTTGGGATTATGTGGTGTGGAGATGGAAGCAGGAGGTGTCAAAGGAAGGGAAGAAGAGGTCCCTGCAGTTGAAGAGCTTGTTTTTTTCTCTATATACTTTCTGAGGTGCAACATGTGTTTTTGCTCTACTATCCATAGCAGTACCCCTGGCAGCAGGGTATTTATTTGTTTCATGCCCGTATGTGGTACACCTATTGCATCTTGGTGGAAAATTTTCATATTCTATGAAGCAAGTGCGATCTGGAGCATCATCAAATTCAATGTGAACCATGCTCCTCGATTCTTTGGAGCAATCCATGTCAACTAACACTCTTGTATAAAGCTGCTTTAATCTGTCTTCTGTATATCCATCTGTCATGATTGGCTCCCCAATTTTTGATGCAATTTTCTCTAGCATGGCTGGAGTCCAGAACTCTGTTGGAAGTTTATGAATCCTAATCCAAACAAGGAGGCTAGAGAAGAGTGCCTTGTCAAAAGTAAATCTTTCAGGCACACATTTGAGAAGAAGTGTGTAACCTGGTCATGTGAAAGGGCCTTTCATCAAAACCGAGTCTCTATCTTCTTCAGTTGAGAATTTAAACATGAGCCATCCACCTTGTGCATTGTATTCATGCTTTGGCCAATTCCTTTTTAGATTTGCAATAGCTTCAAACCTAGGGAATCTGCCTACAACATATCCAACCAGGGCATAACCCCAAGCTTCCTCTAAACTCAGAATTTCATCTTTTGTAGCTTTGACAGTATCTCCTTCTCCAGAACTCTGATATGAAAGCCTGTAGCCTCTAGTTCTCCTGCTGGTCTCAGTCAATGGTGATCTAGTAGCCAATGCTCCTTGCAACTGGTTTGGGTTTGAGGTACTAGCTTTGTTGGCTTGAGAGGAATTGGGGACAGTAGAGGACCTATATGCTTCAGTAGGGGTGGGTTCTTGGGTGTTGGTAGAGCTATCTGTTTGCACAGTTTGCTGTTGGGAGGATGGAGGGGGAGGGATGGGAATCACATTCTCAGCTGATGGAACTACCTCTGAACTTTCAGTCTCAGTATTCAACCCAATTATCTCAGCATTGGATTCCTTAGTAGTAGGCTGGGCGGGATAGGTTATGGTTGTGGTAGCATTAAAAGGATCAATCAAGTGAAGGGTAGTGGTTGGGCCATCACTGACAGAGTTAGAGCTAACAAGTTGTTGTCCCTCCATAGGGATCTTCTGAGCATTTAGATTAACATCACTGGCAGTAGAAGAATCAATATGAAGCATATTTATTTGTCCCTCCATTGGGATCTTCATGACCATAGAACACATAGGTTGTCCCTCCGTTGGGATCTTTTGCACATCAAGTTCTACCTTAGAGGACCCGGCAAGCTCCGGGGGAAAGGAGGAAGAGTAGCATACCTCCCCATAAGGAATTGGCGTGAACAAGGGTGGGAGAACAGAACCTGGTGGTGGGAGCAGTCCTGTTTGAGTAGAATTCTCGGCCTGGATTGCTTGGGAAGGTTTTGCCTTCATGGTAGTCGAGCTTCGAGGTATTGAACCAAGTATCGTCATCTTGGAGGGGGAACTGGAACCTGGAGCTGCCTGGACCGGAGTCGGTGTGAGTTGGCATGCTCGTCGTCCATTCCCAAGTGGCCTGTCTTTCTCCATCGCTTCTGTCAGAGATCGCCTTTGTCAGTGACCCTAGCCAGATTGGGGGTTCTCGGAATCCAGGTCTGATTTGGCAATTGGTAAGGCTCCTGAACCGTAATGGATGTGGAAGTAGGGAACCAGACCCAATTTCTTAAACAAATAGGATTCAACAGCCCCACCGAAGAGTTACACCCGGTGAGACTATTTCACAGTCAAGCCCTAGGTCAATTTGGGCATTTCTTGTCTACTAGTTCCCAGCTCAAATTGGTAAGGCTCATAGGTCGTGAGGAGCTTGGGGATGTGAATCTGTACTCAATTTTATCAAAGGAGGAGGTTTGGGAACCCCTTTGCAGGAATTGCAGAAGCGTCGAGTTTAAAGGGGAACCCTAACTCAATTTGGGGTTTCTTTCTCTTGTAGCTCAAACCCCAAATTCGTAAGGCTCAGCGGTCTATGAAGAGAGTAAAGCTGAGAGAAGTGGTCAATTTTGAGAGAGCGGCAGTGAGCTTCTCCCCCCGAGCAGAAACTTGTCGAATTACTGTTCACAAATCGGACCAGTCAAGTCAACAAGCCAGGGAAGGGAGAAGGAGAGATGACTGGAGGTGAGAGATGAGGAAAGGGGAGGGAGTGTAAGGGAAACCGTATTTCCGATATTGAGCCACCGGTGGTGAGAGATCTGGGAGGGAGGAGAGGGATTGGTCAACGAAAGTCAACCTCAGAAATTTAAAACAGGTGACCGTTGGACATCTAACGACTATTTTCTGTAAAAGGTAACGACTAGTTTGAGGTCATTTGTTTTTAGAGGAGAGAATGTAAAGAAAAGGAATTAAATTTTACATAGAAAATGTATATGATCTATCATCATTTTTTGTGAGTCTAGAAGAGGGGAAATAACCTATAGCATAGGTGATTATTAGAGCATCCTAGGAGAAATAGTTACCATCCATAAAATTAGGGTATGAAATGTGGAGAAATGTAACAAATTTTATGTGAAAAATGAGGGAATGAGGGTAATGATTAAAATAATGACTAATGAATCTTAATTTAAATATGGACTAGATTCATTAAGGTAATCATACCTTTCTCTAGCAACAAAACAAACGGGGAGTTAGTATAATTGTTTATACAATTTATAAAATATTTATTTTAAAATTGCGGCATTTTAAATACGTTGTAAATTGTTTTTACCAAATACTTTAACAATGTTTATATTTATAATTATAATTTGAAAGTCAAACAATCAAATACACCCTAAGATATAAAGACAAACAAATCAAAATCAAAACACTTTATATTTTTTGGTTGTTAAATAGTTAAGTATAAAAACAACATAATTTTGAGATAATAAAATGGGTCCCACTAGTGCAAAATCAGAGTGCATGGAGAAATAAATACTCCATCCGTTTTCAATTAATTGACACTTTAGAATGTTGCACACAAATTAAAGAATTATAATTGTGAAGGCTGGTACGGATAACCTCAAGGAAGTGACTCTTAATCTTCCCTCTTTCCCACCTAAACAACCCACATTTTGGAGCCCAAATTTAAATTTAAAGGGATTAAGATTTTTGTGGCAAATTAAAAAATGGAGATAATTGGAAACAGAGTGATGTACAATTAAAAAGGTAGAACATCATTACCAAATTTTTTTTTAAAATGAAGAACGTCAAATAATTTTACAACCCCTCCTAACCTCAAAACGACATATAATTGGAAACAGAGGGAGTATATGAGTATTAAATCCTTCATCTATTTATGTAATTAACCATGGAGAAAATAAAACTAAATTATTGCCACATCACTAATGTCATTTAACACTAGTGTCAATCAACTATTTTCCCGGGCGGATCCATAATTAATGGAAAATTTGTCCAAAATCGCGCATCCATAATTAATGGAAAACTTCCAAATCAACCCTCCATAATTACTTCGTAATTGTATTCACTCCTCCATTATTGAGGAATTGAGAGAGAGCGAGAGCAAGGCAAAAGGTACTGTTCTATTGAACTTAGTGAATATTACAAAAGAGGGAGTGTAAACCCACTACTTGGGGCACAAGCTAAGCCTTCTACACACGTGAGAGTAACCGCAATCCACACTTTATCATCCATCAAGAATCTTCCTCCTCACGCTTTCTCCCTCCTTTTAAAGCTATCGTACTGCATCATCATCAACTCTCACTCTGGTTCAATTACTTTCTGGTACAAATGTTTCCTTCTTGGGATCCGGTAACAATGGAGATATTGTGTTGCACCCGTCAGTGTACATACCAAGTGCCCCACCTCTCCTTGAGACGAATGGATTAAATTACAGTGCTTTCAAAGAAGTCTTGGAAGCTGAACCGCTTGAGTGGCTTCCAGATAGTAGAGCTTCGGGTTGCATGCAATGCACTACTTCTTTCATTGCTCTTACTCGGGGAAGACATCACTGTCGGTTTTCTGGAGGGATCTTTTGCAGAGCATGCTCTAAAGGGAGATGTTTCCAGAGCCATTGTTGAATCGAAAATAATTGAGAAAGAAAGTAATTGAACCAGAGTGAGAGCTGATGATGATGCCGTACGATAGCTTTAAAAGGAGGGAGAAAGCGCGAGGAGGAAGGTTCTTGATGGATGATAAAGTGTGGATTGCGGTTACTCTCACGTGTGTAGTAGGCTTAGCTTGTGCCCCAAGTAGTGGGTTTACACCCACTCTAGCTTTTGTAATAACCAGTAAGGCTTAGCTTGTGCCCCAAGTACCTTTTGCCTTGCTCTCGCTCTCTCTCAATTCCTCAATAATGGAGGAGTGAATACAATTACGGAGTAACTATGGAGGGTTGATTTGGAAGTTTTCCATTAATTATGGATGCGCGATTTTGGATAAATTTTCCATTAATTATGGATCCGCCCGGAAAAATAGTTGATTGACACTAGTGTTAAATGACATTAGTGATGTGGCAATAATTTAGTTTTATTTTCTCCATGGTTAATTACATAAATAGATGAAGGATTTAATACTCATATACTCCCTCCGTTTCCAATTATCTGTCGTTTTGAGGTTAGGATAATTATAGATGAAGGATTTAATACTCATATATCTCTAAAGGTAACTCTAACTAAAGTGGATAAATATCTCCCATCTTAATAGATCTTCTCTTGACTTGATAGAATATCTCGTTCGTTCAATTGCAAGTAATCCACATAGCTCGGACTCCACTCGATTTTGACTCGGATTGGCCAAGAAGAGTACTCGACATCGAGTAATCTACTCGACGTCAGGTAAGTTCGTGTTCTCCTCGTGATGTGCTCAAGCTCGGCTAGATTGGTGGACTCGACGGGTACTCGACATCGAGTAATCTACTCAACGTCGAGTAGTTCTGTGCTGCTCGAGTGGTCAGCTGCTCGTCTCGTGCTTGACTAGGTGGAATCCGACCAAAGTACTCGACATCAACCAAAGTGGTCGACGTCGACTAGTCCTATCAGCTTTCAACATTCCGCATCCGTCTTGAAACGCACTTTCCCGAGTCCTCGTTTATCGAATTGACGCATATGAGTATGTGTTGGAAAGCTCTTTTAGATGGCTACAACTCTCATAAAGGCATTGAAACTTGATTCAGAATGATAAATGTTGAAAAGTGGGCTTTTCTCTAGCTGCATCAACCTTATCTTCTTCATGACTTTCCTTTAAGCTCTAAAGTGCGTCCGATTTCTACGAAATGTATGAAATCCATGCAGAAATCATATAAAAGTCAATATAAAACATGGCAAATTAGGCGCACAACATCCACTCCAGGATATCATGGTAAAAAGAGGTGAACCTTAGAAGATTGAACTCTACTTGGTAGTGAGCCTATCTATGTTAGGCTCGACTTTAAGGCTCGTGATGGAGTTGGACCGTTTTCTTAATACTGGTATATGCGATCGAGCTTGCGGTCATGGAAGCCTAAACATCATATATTTGAGTTATGATTTTTGTGCCTCTTGATCATAAGTGATTTATGGATTACCATTTAGTTGCTAATTGCAATATGACATTATTGATTGCACATATAGATTTTATTTCATAAATCATGCCATAGTGCTAATATACTTTGATATATAAGAATTTAGAGCATTGATAAATCATTTATGATTGGGGGTTGACGATGCATATAGATATGACTATTGGATAAATTGACCATATATTGAACTGATACATGATAAATGATATCTGAATGAATTGATACATTCATAAGTTGATAAATAAATAACGTCATCATGCATCAATTAAAATATTAGCCTCATCTTTGTAGTTGTTGTGAGCCTAATTTGCCATGTTTTACACTTACTTTTATATCGATTTCTGCATGCATTTCATACATTTGGCTTAGAATAGTACAAAATCTATGTAGTTTACGCTTATTTGCCAAATTATGGAGTCTACACTAGTTTCTGTTTAATTTTGCAGAAATCAGACGCACTTTGGAGCTTAAAGGAAAGTCATGAAGAAGCTAAGGATGGAGCAACTGGAGAAAAGCCCACTTTTCGCCATTCACCATTCTGAATCAAATTCTGTTGTCTTTATGAAAGTTGTATCCCTCGAGAAGAGCTTTCCAACGCATATTCATATGCGTCAATCGGATGAACGAAAACTCGGGAAAGTGCGTTTCAAATGCTGAAAGCTGACGGTTCTAGTCGACGTCGACTACTTGTAGTCGAAGTCTAGTACTTCCGAGCCCAGAATTTCACACGAAGTCGAGCAGAGCCACTCGAGAGCCTAGAGCTACTCGACGTCTAGTACACCTACTCGAAGTCGAGTACACACGTCGAGTCCAGAAGCTGCCCGAGCTCGAGTGCAACCCAGGAGGAAAAGTCCTAGTCGACATCAACTAAACTTAGTCGAAGTTGAGTACGTACGCCAGTCCGAGATGGAGTGGGGAACAGAAAATAGAGTGCTTGTAAGAGAAGACATGTGAATTTTATCTATTCAAGTGAAGATCTATCTAGATGGAAGGAATCTATCCACATTAGTCCTAGTTTCCTTATAGACTTATTTCTTTTATCATTAATGTTTTATCTTATGCTTTTAGATAGAAAGTTTAGATATAGATATAGTTGTTCTTTCCTAGATTAGCTAGAGGGAACACTATAAATAAGGCCTTAGGGGGCTGAGTTTGATTCATTCCAATTTAATTCCAATTACATCGAGTAGGAGAGAGAGAGAGAGAGAGAGCTTGTGGCCGAGAGAACGTGGAGTGTTGAGAGACGTTTTGGCTTCGATCGGTTGTAAGTTTTTGAGTTTATTTAATGCAATTTAGTTTCTTGAAATTATTGATGTGTTTATTAATGATGAAGAACGAGTAGTCACCCAACTTCTAAGGTCGGGGTGAGTCAGACGGTAGCCATGTAAGGTAATGCGATAAAGGTACAATCTTTTGATGCGATTTCGTCTTCTATCCCTATGAGCATGATTCTTTTGCGAAAGTTGAACGTGGTCCTTCTTTTTGTTATTGAAGCGAAAGTGATCTTAATACAACTTGGATTAATTATGTGAAAAAGGGTTAGTAACAATTATGGTTTATGCGAAAGCCTCTATCTTCCTATTTGTTAATAACGAAAGTTATTTGATGAAAAGACATGATCTTTTATACCTTATGCATTATTTTACATGGTTATCGTTGTGGCGTAGATACCCCGATCTTGGAAGTCTTTTAGTTTATTGATTTTTATTCCTAATTTCGTGTTTACTTTCGTTTTATTGCAATTTAAAGTTGTTTGTTGCAAGAGGATGTGCCAAGTATGAAATAAATATGGAATATAAAATCAAACTGACTCTCTGTCTCAGCAAATAAATACAAGACTTCCTCCCGTTGGAGTAGAAGGCAGTCAGGATCGATCCACGAGGAAGCGTGTCAGCGCTCGCCTTTTCAGTTCCAGATCTCAGCAGAAACTCGACCAGAAGAGCGCTCGATATCGACCTGTCTAGTTGATATCGACCAAACTGTCGACAGAAAACAGAAAGCACAAAGAAAAATAGAAAACATAACATAAAGCATAAATCGGTCGATATCGACCTAAGCACTCTATATCGACCTGTAATCTCGACCAACAGAAACTCGATTTCGTCTTAAAACTCAAACTTTTTGCAGACAAAACTCGAAATTTACGAAATAAACTCAATAAACTAAAGACTTTCAAGATCAGGGTTTCAACACCACAACGATAACCATGTAAAATAACACATAAAGGCATAAAAGATCATGCTTTTCATCAAATAACTTTCGTTATTAACAAATAGGAATGTAGAGGCTTTCGCATAAACCCTAATTGTTACTAACCCTTTTTCACATAATTAATCTAAGTTGTATTAAGATCACTTTCGGTTCAATAAAACAAAAAAGGATCACCTTCAACTTTCGCAAAAGAATCATGATTATAGGGATAGAAGACGAAATCGCATCAAAAGATTGTACCTTTACCGCATCACCTTACATGGCTACCGTCGGGCTCACCCCGACCCTAGAAGTTGGGTGACTACTCGCTCTTCATCATCAAGAAAGACATTAATAATAAAAGAGAACTAAATTGCATTAAATAAAATAAAAGAAAGCTTACAACTAATCGAAGTCAAATCGTCTCTCAACTCTCTTGCTTCTCTCGGCCTCTCTATCCTACTCTCTCTCTCTCTCTCTCTCTCTCTCTCTCTCTCTCTCTGTGTGTGTGTGTGTGTGTGTGTGTGTGTGTGTGTGTGCGTGTGTGTGTGTAAATTGGAACTAGAATTGAATGAATAAAATCCAACCCCTAATGCCTTATTTATAGTGTTCATTCCCTAGGAAATTAGGAAAAAACAACTATATCTCTATCTAAATCTATCTATCTAATACTTAATAAATCAACAAGGAAACTATATCTAAAGTAGATAAATCCCTTCCATCTTGATAGAACTTGATAAATCTCCTCTTGAGTAGATAGAATATCTCTTGCTTAATGTGGAAGAATGCCAGCTCGGCACTTCGGACTCGGACTGGCTCGATTTCGGCCACTGTATACCGGCCGATATCGACCAAGATAGGTCGATATTGACCTCGTTTTCTCATCTTTGCTTCCTGACACTCGATATTGGCTCCAGGAGAATTTTCGACCAGATTTTGACTCAATATCGACCAGTCTAGGTCGATATCGACCAGTCTAGGTCGATATCGACCAGTCTAGGTCGATATCGACCAGTCTAGGTCGATATCGACCAGTCTAGGTCGATATCGACCAGTGCCTTCCTCTTCCAGCTTTCTGGGTCAATTTTTGGCCTCCAGGAGAATTTTCGACCACAATCAGGTCGATATCGACCAAGTCTGGTCGAAATCGACCTCTTCTGTATTTTCTAGCATTCTGCTCTGTTCTTGAAACGCACTTTCCTGAGTCCTCGTTCGTCGGATTGAGGCATATGAGCATGCGTTGGAAAGCTCTTTCCGAGGGCTACAACTCTCATGAATACTTAAAAGCTTGATTTGTAATGATGAATGGAGAAAAGTGAGCTTTCTTTCCGCTGCACCATCCTTAGCTCCCTCATAACTTTCCTTTAAGCTCCAAAGTGCGTCCAATTTCTGCGAAATATAAAAAAAACTTGTGTAGACCTCCATATATTGCAAATAAACATAAACTACACAAATTCTGTACTATTCTAACCCAAATGCATAAAATGCATGCAGAAATCGTTATAAAAGTCTCTATAAAACATGGCAAAATAGGCTCACATCAAAAGTTACAATTTTCGATTATGTTTTTACTCAATTTCGAGCACTGTTAGTCGACGTCGAGTAGGTCTTAGTAGACGTCGAGTAGGTTTTTACTCGACATAGCTTGTTTGTGCTTCGTTTGCGTTTCTGTTTGCTTCTGTTCTCTGTTTTGCAGACTGAGTAGTTGAAGTCGACTAAGCCTAGTCGAAGTCGAGTGCTTAATGAGTCACTTCCGAGAGTTTCTGGAACTGAAAAGGCGGGCGCTGACACGCTTCCTTGTGGATCGATCCTGAATGCCTTCTACAACAACGGGATGCAGTCTTGTATTTATTTGCTGAGAAAGTGCGTCAATTTGATTTTATATTTCATATTTATTTCATACTTGACACATTCTCCTACAACAACAAATTGGCGCCGTTGCTGGGGAAGCAATCAATCGCGCCCTTTTTAGTTCATTTCTTTCTATTTGTTTTTGGTTTTTATTTCCCTTTTACTTGTTTCTTTTTGTTTTTGTTTTTCAGGTGCATGCGAAGAACTGATCGCACGCCTATCGACCCTATTATCGAGCAATAACGCTTTTTCCACTTATGGCAAAGGCTTAGGAAGAGACTCATGTCGACTCCCAACAATGAGAACGTGGTCGAGCTCACACTAGCACAAGAGCTTGAGCAACTCCGCCTACGAATTGAGGAACTCACCACCAGAGAAGCACAACACGCACAATGAGAGGCGGAATATAGGCAGAACCAACAACGGTGGGAGGCAAGGGTAGATCGCGAGGTCAACACTAGAAGGGAACTTGAGGAGCATATTCAACACATCCTCGCCAATGCAAAGGGAGTATCTGCATCCTACAATGGAAGTTCCAGAATCACCGATCGTTCTTCCCCCTGTCAATTTTAAAATTCGTTCTTATTTTATTACTGAAATTAGGAGGAATCAATTTAGGGGAAGGATCAATGAATTCCCTTTAGTACATGTCACCATTTTTATAGATTTATGCGAAGCTATTGCAGATGGTGCTAATTTGGAATATCTAAAACTAAAGGCTTTTCGTTGGTCCCTTGCATGAATAGCGCAACAGTGGCTGGAAAGATTGCATGCACGATCACTTCGCACGTGGAACGAACTACATGACTTGTTCCTCAACAAGTTCTTTCCTCCTGCAAAGACAGCGGCGCTCAGACAACAAATCACGGCTTTTAGACAAAAGCCAGGGAGACACTAGCACAGGTCTCGGAGCGCTACAAAAGGCTTCTGAAATCCTGCCCTACGCACGGACAACCACCCTACATGATCCAGGAGATCATCTTCAACTTCCTAGATGCGCCAACTAAAGAGCGGATCAACAACTACACTTCTTATGGGTATCTCAAGTACACTTCACGCCGTGCTTGGGAGATCTTTGAGACGCTGGCCAACTATGACAACACTTATGTGACTTATGTGGCTTCAGATGAAAGGTATGAAAAGCCTGCCCCATCTATGCCATTGTATGAGGCTATGAGCCACCAATGGAGATTGATCCGGACATCAGGGACCAATTCCACAATGATCAGCTACGTCGCCTTACCAAACAAGTTAAATTCTTGTCTAAACATCAGCCTTGTTTGGAATGTGGGTCTGTGAGGCACAACACTATTGCGTGCCCCCATGTCGATCAAGTACACCTCGCTGAAACCCACGAAGAAGCACGATACGCGGGACACTACTCAGGGCAGCATCAAAATCAGAACTGGAGCTATTATCGACAGTCCCAACATCAGAATCTCCCGCCCTACAGAGCATCTGGTTACCCTGACAGAGAAGGTAAGAAAGACGACCTGCAGCTTATACTTGAGGAGATGTGGAGGAATCATGCAGACAACAAACAATCCATTAATTCCATCCACACACAGCTGCACGACATCAACTCAAGGATTGGAGAAATTGATATCTGGTGGAAATCTATGGAGACCCAAATGGGTCAATTGCCTTCATCCATCCCCAAGCAATCAGGTACGCTCCCTGGATCCTCTAAACCCAACCCTAAAGGTAAAACTACAGGACAGGTGGCTACCATGAATCTAAGGAGTGGACGACAGACACAAACGCCCGAGCAAAGCACGGAGGAGAAAGCTGCAGAAGACTACTCGACATCGACCAGTCCAGTCGACGTCGACCAGAACCTAGTCGACATCGAGGAGCCCGTACTCGACATCGAGGAGAACGCAAGGCCTGCCTAGAAATCGACCAACCTACTCGACGTCAAGGACCCCCTAGTCGACGTCGACCAGCCTTCTGCCCTTGGCGAACACATTCCAGCACTTCCGACGAAGAAAAAGCTTTCATTCCCGATAAAATCTCCAAAGGAACCAGGAGAGAAGAAGTTCTAGCGGTTCATGAAGATGTTTCAGAGGCTCAACAACACCATCCCTTTCACAGAAGCCCTCCATGAGATGACATCCTATGTCAAATTCGTCAAGGAGATTCTGAGCAAGAAGCGGTCAATGGCTGAGATCGCAGAGGAGTGCAAAAAGATGGACGTCACAGAGAAAAGGCCAGATCTAGGTAAGTTTTCTATAACCATTGGATTTGGTCAATACAAATTTAATGCTTTATGTGACTTAGGAGCCAGTGTGAGTATAATGCCTATATTAATCTGGTCCAAAGTTAAGATAGGTGCTCTAGAGCCTGTGGATGCTAAGTTATACATGGCGAACAACACGGTTGTCATCCCAACAGGCATGGTGGACGATGTATTAGTACAGGTAGGTAAGTTCTTTGTCCCTGCCGATTTCTTAGTTATTGATATGGCGGAGGACCCTGCTTATCCAATCATTCTGGGAAGACTCTTCTTGGCGATGGTGGATGCCAACATAAGCGTAAGGGAGTGCTCACTTTCAACATCAGCTATGAGGTAATTGAGTATTTCTTTAATAAAACTAAAAGACATACAAGTCCCATGGAAGAGGTCAAATCAATATTAGCCAAGTACATCACTTGCGGGGAACCCAAGGTAAGAAATATGACCCCCGAGGAGCTGGAGAAGAGGGATATGGAAGCCCAGGTGGAGAAGATCATGGTCATCCTGAACGACGATACAAAGGATCTACTCGACATCAACCAAGGTAAGTCGATATCAACTAACTATTTTTTGGATGCCTTGCCAGGATTCAAGTATGGGGTCGATGTCGACTAGAAGTACTCGACGCCGAGTATTCTACTTGACGTCGACCAAAACCTGAGCTCTCCACCGACTGCACCTTCATCGAGTGGACCACCTGATAGCATGCATTAGGTAGGCATAATAGGTTGCATTTAGCTTAGTTAAGATGCATATCATGCATGATTTAAGTAGAATTTGCATATTTGCTCTCTATGTTGGTGGAGTCGGAATCTACAGGTTTTTATTGATCATTTCAGGTAACTGTGGATCCGAGAAGGAGAAATGGGTTGATGATGCATTAAGATGAGGAAGTCTAGTTGATCGAAGAAGCTTAAATGAAGATCTAAAGAGGTCTTGAGAAGAAGAAGCAAGCCTAAGCGAAGAACAAGTCTGTAGAAGTTGTCGCCAGACATGCTGAATTTGTTTTGCAGTTTCTGGATGCGTCAGTTGTCTGCTCGACTATTATGACCATGTGTTGGAAAGTTCTTTCAGAGAGCTACAACTTTCCTGTTGACGTCGAGAGCTGATTCAAAGTAGATTTTTCGTAAAAGACCATTGCAGCGGGCGCAGCACATATGCAGCGGTCGCAGCACATCAATGAAGCAGCGGCCACAACACATCAATGAAGCAGCGGTCGCAACTTCCATGACGTGGCCGCCGCATTTGCCCAGAGCGACGCGTTTTGCGTTCGGCGACGGTTTTATCTATCTAAACCCTATTTATCTATCTTGTCTTTGGGGAGGCCGAATTGGACACGAAGGGGACGAAATTGAGAGAGGGATTAGCCCTAGGTTTTCATTCATTCATTAGGATAGGATTCAAGATGATTTTAGTTGGAGATTGAGAGCGATGTTCGCCATGGGCGACTAAACTCTCTCCGTTCTACTTGCGATTTGAAACTTTGTTTGGATTGAGTTGTGAGTTTCTGAATCTTGTTCCTTATTTCTTATATTTGAATGTTTCAACTTCTTTGTGCTTGATTGTTTATTGTTTCGTTCTATCTTGTATGGCCAACTCGTTAGATTAATTAAATTGCTAGGGTTTTGTAGATTTCTGATTGTGAACCTTAACCCAAGTAGCAAACTTTTCCCTTTAGCCTGATTGAACTAATTGGATAGGTAGGAAGTTGGATGTGTTGTAAAATCCCTCTTTTTGGACTGCAAATACCTTGGCTAATCTCTGGACTTAAAGCTATCAATTGGGTTAAATCCTTCTTTAGGGATTGCTCAATTGATAAGGGTTTCTAGGACTGATTGGACTAGTAACTACATTAGGTCGGGACAAGTGCATTCATAGGAAACCTAAAAGGGCAAGAGGAAGTTACAATATCAATTCAACCAAATAAAGTGAATAGTTGTAGGTAGATCGATCTTCTCTAAATTGTTTTCCATCAATCTGTTTATATTTTATTTTGTTTTCTCTCTTATTTCAATCACCTAAAAACCTCCATTTCACTAATTGGTAAATACACATTGCAAAGGAATACTTGATTCTCTGTGGGATCGACCTCTTACTTACTTGCTATACTAGTTTGTAGGTTTGAGTTTTATTTTGATACGGTTTACGCGACTAAAAACCGTTCATCAAATTGGCGCCGTTGCTGGGGAATCAAGTTTATTTATTTGTTTTGTGTATTTAGTAATTTTTGTTTATATATCTAACTTTGTTGTGAAATTATCTTACGGTTCACTACACCCTTGCTACTAACTTTTTCAAGATGTTGAGATTAGCGTAGTTAGAAGGTGAGAATTTTCACCAATACTTCAGTAGATTGCATGAGTATGTTGATGACCTTGGTTCATGGGGTTATCAATTCAGCATCCGAGATATGATCATGTGCATAATTGATGGGATGACTGTTGAGACACGAGCGCTTGCTGAGCACCTAAGTAACGGAGGCCTAAAGCGGTTAGGAGGATTGTCGGGGTTGTGGGATTTTTTCTGTTATATGGATTACCATGTTGCACAAGAAGAATTGCTCACCACGTCTCCTCCGCCAATGGAGAACTCTGTCACATACCTGGAGGATCCATTCCATAGCCTTACACAAATGTTGCAAGAGCAAGCTGAGAGCAGTAAGAACTTGGAGAATCAGATGAACAAACTCATTCAAATTTTAAGTGCAAAAGGTGAGAAGGAAAGGGGCTTAGAAGAAGGAGTTGAAGTCGTAACGGAGGGTGAAAATTCTGAGGAGCGGCAACCGCCACAGGAGGGCGGCGACCGCCGCACTGCTACTAATGAGCCCCCATCGACGTCTTCTTCTCTTGATTTTGAGAAACCCACCCCACCACCCCTTGAGGCTTTAAAGGATGCAAGAGTGGAAGATCCTATCAAAGTCATTACACTTAGTTCATTCCCTCCTATGTGGTTTCAACATGACAATGACATGCCGAATGAGGAGGAATTGGTTGCAGACAACGATAGTTTCTTAGATGATGGAGGAGATGGTCTAGTGCTTTCTGACTTGAAATCTCATGAGTCGACGCATGAGGTTACATGTGATGGGTCTCCTACTCCATCTGCAACATCCAATCTGACCTCGCCCATTGATGAACCAGGTCTAGAGCCATCAGCTGAGGCTCAAGAGGTAATAAAGGTAAACTTTTGCAATTTTAAAGGTATTGGTGAGTGTTTTGATCCTTTTGATTGCTATTTTGAACAGCCACCACCGAAACTGTGCTAGTGGTATCATATTCCTTCTGCAAAGAGTCATGCTAGACTCTTTGATAGATTGAAAGGGTTCTTGAGTTCCACATTTTATGCTTTCAATCTATTGTGCTGTTGTAGGAGGAAACCGAGTTCAAAATATAAGAATATAAATCAAACCAGACTCTGCCCACGCAAATGAATACAAGACTCCCTCCCGATGTATCAACAGGAAGTCAGGATCGATCCTCGAGGAAGCGTGTCAGCGGATCTCAAGTAGTGGCAAATCTCACGTCGATTTCGACCTCAGGGGACCACTCGATATCGACCAAGGGTAGTCGATATCGACCAGTTCAGTCGATTTCTGGGTTCTGCAGACGCCGGGCAAATTTCGACCTCTTCACTCGATATCGACCTGGGAGCTCGATATCGACCAGTTCCTCGAAATCGGTCTGTATCTGTACATGCAGAGACAAAAACAAGCAGAAGTCGATATCGACCAGTGCAACTCGATATCGACCAATCAGCAATAGACATCGACCAACAGTAGTCGAAGTCGAGTAAACGCAGAAAACGAAATAAAAGCAAAGTTCGCATATTTCGAAATAAACAACTATAAAAGAGAAAACTTCCAAGATCGGGGTTTGCAACAAAGATAACCAAACATGCATAAAGCAAGATAAAGATAGATAATCATGTAATCACATCAAAGGAACAAGCTTTCGCCTTTTTCAACAATTAGACAACTCTTTCAAGAAACCCTAATTGTATCTACCAATTAAATAGGTAATAAACATATAAAAGGCAATGGATGATCAAAGCACAATAAAAGTCGAATCTTTACCTCAAACATGAATGGCTATCGTCGGGCTCACCCTGACCCTAGAAATGGGTGGACTACTCGCTCTTCATCATAGAAAAAGCCATCAATAATAAAAGAAAACTAAATTGCATTAATAAACTAAACAGAGCTTACAACCGATTGGAGCCAAATCCGCTCTCGCGGGACAAAACCACTCTCGGCTTCCACACTCTCTCTCTCTCCTACTCGCTATCTCTTCTCCTCTCTAGCTTGGAATTGAATTGAATTAATAAAAACCAGCCCCTAAGGCTTTATTTATAGACCCATGTTCTTGCTATCCAAGGAAGGAATCTATCTATCCTATATCTAAAGATATAATTCTACTAGGAAATAAATAAATCTAATATAGGTAAACAAGATAAATCCTATAGGGTAATTAATTGTTCCACCCTTAGGGTAAATAAGATAAAAAGATAAATCTTCTCAAGTCTTCATGTGTAAGGAATCTTCTCTTGGAAATATCTTCAGCTCGGCATCAGGATAGACTCGGAATCGACCTCGACTTCGTCACTGTGAGTTGGTCGATATCGACCAAGTTTGGTCGATATCGAGCTATCTTCTCGGCTTCTCTTCAGCTCACTCGGTCTCGGATCTTGGAGGAATATCGAGTGCTTGTGATATCGACTACTTTGGTCGATATCGAGTTGTCTTCTCGTCTGCTGGTCAATTCGAGTCGATCTGGAGATTTTCGACCAAAATCTGGTCGATATCGACCACTCTTCAGTTCTCGGCATTATGCTCCGTCTTGAAACGCACTTTCCCGAGTCCTCGTTCGTCTGATTGACGCATATTTGGAAAGCTCTTTTCACGGGCTACAACTCTCATGAAGACATCAGAACTTGATTTAGAATGATGAAGGGTGAAAAGTGGGCTTTCTTCCAGCTGCACCATCCTTAGCTTCTTCCTGAACACATGAGAGCTTGAGTGAAACACATTATCCGGTGAGGTTGGATTAAATTTGCCATTACTATTGGATTGCTCATATATTTGCTAGGATATTTGTTCTCTTATTCATGGCTCCTATTCATTAATGTTGCTTTTATAAAAATATAGCATGAAGATCTTATTTATGGGATAATTAATTCTATATTTGTTTTTCATTGCTTGAGGACAAGCAAAAGCTTAAGTGTGGGGGAGTTTGATAGCATGCATTTAGGTTGGCATAATAGGTTGCATTTAGCTTAGTTAAGATGCATATCATGCATGATTTAAGTAGAATTTGCATATTTTCTCTCTATGTTAGTAGAGTCGTAATCTACACGTTTTTATTGATTATTTCAGGTAACTGTCGATCCGAGAAGGAGAAATGGGTTGATGATGCATTAAGATGAGGAAGGCTAGTTGATAGAAGAAGCTTAAATGAAGATCTAAAGAGGTCCTGAGAAGAAGAAGCGAGCCTAAGCGAAGAACAAGTCTACATAAGTTGTCGCCAGACATGCTGAACTTGTTTTGCACTTTTTGGAGGCCTCGGTTGTCCGATCAACTAATATGATCATGCGTTAGAAAGATCTTTTAGAGAGCTTACAACTTTCCTGTTGACGTCGAGAGCTAATTCAAAGTAGATTTTTCGTAAAATACCATTGCAGCGGGCACATCACATATGCAGCGGCCGCAACACATCAATGAAGCAGCGGCCGCAACTTCCATGACGCGGCCGCCTCGTCATGGAAGTTGGATGTGTCTTGTCTGGCCAACTCGTTAGATCAATTCAATTGCTAGGGTTTTGTATATTATTGATTGTGAACGTTAACTCAAGTAGCAAACTTGTCCCTTTAGGCCTGATTGAACTAATTAGATATGTAGGAAGTTGGATGTGTTGTTAAATCCCTCTTTAGGGACTGCAAATACCTTGACTAAATTAAAGTCCTCTTGATTATTAGCACCACATGGCCAAAAATTGCTCTCCTTTTACCAATCTACTCCTTATTGAACTTAAATTAAAGTCCTCTTGATTATTAATGCTTTGTCACGAATAAATGTTTTTGCATAACCCTCGTTTTGTGAGTAGATGTTGCTTTTTATTGCACATGCATGGATTTGTGACACTAGTACCTTTTCGAGGATGGTAATTTATTGCAGGGACATATGACAATGAATCTATGATGTTGAGAGTTTGTTCCTTCCCCTATATGACCATTAAAAGTATTGTTTGAGGACAAGCAAGCTTAAGTATGGGGTGTTTGTTGTGAGCCTAATTTGCCATGTTTTACACTTACTTTTATATCGATTTCTACATGCATTTCATACATTTGGGTTAGAATAGTACATAATCTATGTAGTTTATGCTTATTTGCCAAATTATGGAGTCTACACTAGTTTCTGTTTAATTTCGCAGAAATCGGACGCACTTTGGAGCTTAAAGGAAAGTCATGAAGAAGCTAAGGATGGTGCAGTTGGAGAAAAGCCCACTTTTTGCCATTCATCATTCTGAATAAAGTTCTGTTGTTTTCATGAAAGTTGTATCCCTCGAGAAGAGCTTTCCAACGCATATTCATATGCGTCAATTGAACAAACGAAGACTCGGGAAAGTGCGTTTCAAATGCTGAAAGCTGACGGTTCTAGTCGACGTCGACTACTTGTAATCGAAGTCGAGTACTTTCGAGCCTAGAATTTCACACGAAGTCGAGCAGAGCCACTCGAGAGCCCAGAGCTACTCGACGTCGAGTACACCTACTCAAAGTCGAATACACCTACTCGAAGTGGAGTACTGATGTGATCCTAGTCGTCAATGAACTCGAATTCTTTATCTCACAAAGCTATGTTGCCGGGGCCGAGCATCAACCCTCGTTTGAGAAACCAGCATGGCGACACCGTGGTATTTTGGCTTTTCCTGGCTGCATAAAATTCCGATTGAAGCCAATGAGCACTTGTTGGAAAGCTATTTTAAGTGGCTACAACTTCCATGAAGGACACTTCTCCTAAATCAGTCTCTAAGATGCTCAAATTGGACGTTCTTTCCAGCAGCTCCAATCTAGACGCTTGTTTCATGCTCTTGTTTCTATCAAATAAATCCCACATCCATTAGAGATGCTTGGGGGCTACATTTTCATTCTATATATTTCTTGTAAGAACTTCATTTTAAATCAAGTCAAGTTGAGTTGAGTTAAAGGTTAAGCCACTAAATAGCTTCCTATGATTCCGGGTTAAGATTCGAGTTCTTGGTGAGAGGCTAAGAGCGAACCCTTTGGTGAGAGGCCGAGGGTGACACCCTAGTGAGATGCGAAGGTGTGAAAGGGTCGAGATCCTCGAAGTGTGATTCCGAGAGGATTGAGATCGAGTGTAGGGGATTCAAGGGTGAGAGGCCTGCGAATCTTGCTCCACATATCCCTTTTTTTTAGTTTCCATAAACCACAAAAATTAGCCTCACAAAAGAGTGTTAGAAAGCTCGAGCCTTAGTCGATCCCGGTCCTCGGGTCTCATCAAGTATACACGTCGAGTCCAGAAGATACCCGAGCTCGAGTGCAACCCAGGAGGAAAAGTCCTAGTCGACATCGACTAAACATAGTCGAATTCGAGTACGTACGCCAGTCCGAGATCAAATGAAGAACAGAAGATAGAGTGTTTGCAAGAGAAGTCATGTGAATTTTATCCATTCAAGTGAAGATCTATCAAGATGGAAGGAATCTATTCACATTAGTCCTAGTTTCCTTATAGATTTATTTCCTTTATCATTAATGTTTTATCTTATGCTTTTAAATAGAAAGTTTAGATATAGATATAGTTGTTCTTTCCTCGATTAGCTAGAGAGAATATATAAATAAGGCCTTAGGGGGCTGAGTTTGATTCATTCCAATTTAGTTCCAATTACATCGAGTGGGAGAGAGAGAGAGAGAGAGAGAGAGAGAGAGCTTGTGGCCGAGAGAAGGTGGAGTGTTGAGAGATGTTTTGGCTTTGATCGGTTGTAAGTTTTTTAGTTTATTTAATGCAATTTAGTTTCTTGAAATTATTGATGTGTTTATTCATGATGAAGAGCGAGTAGTCACCCAACTTCTAGGGTCGGGGTGAGCCCGACGGTAGCCATGTAAGGTAATGCGATAAAGGTATAATCTTTTGATGCGATTTCGTCTTCTATCCCTATGAGCATGATTCTTTTGCGAAAGTTGAAGGTGGTCCTTATTTGTGTTATTGAAGCGAAAGTGATCTTAATACAACTTGGATTAATTATGTGAAAAAGGTTTAGTAACAATTAGGATTTATGCGAAAGTCTCTATCTTCATATTTGTTAATAACGAAAGTTATTTGATGAAAAGACATGATTTTTTTATATCTTATGCGTTAATTTATATGGTTATCGTTGTGGCGTTGATACCCCGATCTTGGAAGTCTTTTAGTTTATTGATGTTTATTCCCAATTTTGTGTTTACTTTTGTTTTATTGCAATTTAATTTACAAATTTCGGTTGTGTTTTTACTTGATTTTGAGCACTGTTAGTCGACGTCGAGTAGGTCTTAGTCAACGTCGAGTAGGTTTTTACTCGACATAGCCTGTTTGTGCTTCGTTTGCATTTCTGTTTGCTTCTGTTCTCTGTTTTGCAGACTGAGTAGTTGAAGTCGACTAAGCCTAGTCGTAGTCGAGTGCTTCCCGAGTCACTTCCGAGAGTTTCTGGAACTGAAAAGGCGGGCACTGACACGCTTCCTCTTGGATCGATCCTGACTGCCTTCTACTACAACGAGAAGAAGTCTTGTATTTATTTGCTGAGACAGAGAGTCACTTTGATTTTATATTTCATATTTATTTCATACTTGACACATCCTCTTGCAACAATAGTAGTGATGAGCTAAGATGATATTTTTTATTTCATCTTGTACTTGTAACTTATTTCATATATGATTTGTTTCATAAAAGGTGAAATATGAACTCCTGAAGTGGTTAAACTTGTTTGATTTCTTGTCACCGGAAGTTGACATTATTTATGTGTCATGTAGTTGATTTGTATATAACTTAAATTGCATGAAATTGAAATTTGAGATAGTTATTGAACTTATACTATTTGTGGATGATATTGTTTATTGAAACAAATGATAAATATTTGGATCGATATCCACTTGAAGTGGCCAAATAAATTTGTGATTGGTATTGTTTATTGAGATTATTTTTGTTATGTACTTGTGAGGTGTATATATTTTAATTTACTTTTTCACAAAACTCAAATTGTTTCCAGAAGAAACAACTTGTGTAGAGTTTTTATGCCATAAACATATGTGGTTTTATATTGATAAGGATTATTTATGTCATTAGTGTTAATAAAAACTATCTATTGAATGAAGAGCTTAAATGATCCAACATCTTTGATTATGTAAACTCTGCCATTTTTGGTATGCTATTAGTCCAATTTGGCTATTTTAAGGTACATGGAATCTTTATATTTATTTATCTATTTGATTTGATTTGCATTTTATGTATATGAATATGCATTGGAAATGTTTCTTGAAGAAACAATTATGGGTAGATAATGCCAATTTTATTCAACAAATGATTATTTTGTAGAAGAGTTTGTAGCACATCCTTGTTAAATTGTGTGAAATTGATCAAATTAGTTCACGAGAGCCCGAAGACTCTTTATTTTGGAATCTTGTTCTTAATCTACTTGGGTATGGTAGAACTCAAATAAATAGCTAGCTAATGACCTATGGTTCATAACAACCTCTTTTATTGCCAGATGCAATATATTGTTACCTCTAGCAGAAGACATAAAGAGGATATGGTGCGCGCGACCGTTGTTAGGATACTGGTCATAATTTTGAAAATGATTATAGATAATTATGTATGAGTTGACTCCCACATCAAGGAGAATGTGGAAGAACAAGTCAAAGATGATGGTTTACCTATTGGATTTGTAATCTCTCAAACTGTGAATGTATCATTGTATAAAAATGTTAGAATGGTTTAGAGCTTGGTATCCGATGATATGGAAAACCTGAAGTTTTCATGATGTAATAACTAATGAGTATTTGTATAAAGTCTATACTTGACATAATTAAACCTTATACATATCTCTAGAAGAGAGTCAAAATAAGTCCTCGAATGACTGTTGATATAATCAAGCAATAAATTCATATGAGAAGATGACTCTAGAAGAGTGTCAAAACACTCTAAAGGGAAGGAGTGATGAGAGATAAATTGGGATCGTGAAAGCCGATAATTGTCAGAAGGAGTGGTTTTCCTCTAGTCGATGATGTCAAAAGAAGATCCAACACATAATAAATAGATTACCCATATTGGCAATATGAATGTAATATGGAAATGCTATATATCACTGGAATTGATATGTTGGATAAATGAGCTTTGAAAAGTTGACGATGGAATCAACCAAGTAAAGTCGTTGCTTATGAGATTATCATTTAGGATAATCCTAACGCATGAAATGACCCATTAGAGTCGTCAATAATAGCTAACAAGTAGGCATGAATATCAAGAGATTGATTCGATTTCGGTCAACAATAGAATAAATTCTCCTCTGTAATTTATCTTCAGGAGAGAGCTTTATATTTACAAGTTTTTAAATGTTCGGTTTAGGCACCGAAATCTCCCCAGATTACACTAAGTTGTTGTAAATCAAGAAAGATAATGTATATGGAGGATTGGGTCCCCATAGATGATCAAATACCTATAGTTTATCACAGATGATAAAATACTCGGTATTTAGGGAGGGGGGGGGGGAGGAAAAGGAGATCAAGAATTAATATGTTGCATGGAAGAGAAGTGAACCGAAAGTTCGATGAACTATATAGAAAACATGCTAGTAAAGGCATCAGTAAATGAAAATGATAGTGACAAAAGTCACATTTACAACAAATAATGCACTAGGATGATTTAGATCGAGGTTCTAGTAGTAATTTCAAACAATGGTGATATGTCCACCAGTACAAAACTCTTGAAGAGATTTCATGAACTTTGACAGTGTTAGAATTGATTATGAGTTGTCTTGAAATGACCAGATCCTTGATTATCCAATAAGTAGAGGATTAGTTGGAAATTAGCTGAAAGCTCTAAAAATATCTCGATCTGTAGTTCGAGTGTACAAAGAGAGATATATTACAATATGAAGACAAATGACCTTTTCATATTTGATTAGATTGTGAAATTAAGGGTCCAGAAGTATCATATCTTTATAAAATTGGTGATTTATATGCTAAATTAAGGGGGGAAAAGTTGTACTCTTTTCCTTAACTTTGGTTTTTGTCCCATTTGGGTTTTTCCAAAGCTATGTTTTTAACGAGACAACTCCCCTCATAAGGTTACATTGTATATTCCAAATTTTAGAAAGAAATAATTCATGCAAAGATGGATTATTTAAGCATGAAGTTTTTGGACATGTAGCTCCAACATTGAAAAGTGTAGTATCAATTGGTTTAAGTGGGTGTTCGAACAAAGGAAAATATAAAGTCAAATTGATTGCACAAAAGCATATTAAAGGTTACATGAGAATGTATTTACTAGGAGTGAATATAATTTTGGCTCCAAATGTAAATGACGGATGTTGTAGGTGCATACCCATATAAATGGGAAGAATCGATTGAAAATGCTTGAAGCATTATTATCAAAGTCTTGTCACATGCAGTTTGTTAAAGATCATTATTAGAGTACTTGAATTACCTATAATCGTGAAAGTGGTGACATTTTATTAGATCCCGAAGTACCATACAAAGTTGTACTCTTTTCCTTAATATTGGTTTTTATCCCACTGGGGTTTTTCCAATGTAAGGTTTTTAACGAGACAACTTAAGCACCATTTAATACATCAGATCCCCCAAATCAACAATGAAAAGCACACTAGGTCCTGAAGTATCTTATACTTGTGCATCAAAAGCAGCTCAACACCAATACATGCAAGTCAGACACGTCAAAGTTAATCATGAAGACATTCGAGCTTATACACATCAAAGACGATGTTGAGATTCGACCATAAGCTCATGAAGACGACGGCATTAAGAAGAATGAGAAGATTTCGAGAAGGATGTTGAATCCAGGGGGAGCATACACGCACTGCACTTTTTTTCCCTTCGATCAGGTTTTGTCCCACTGGGTTTTCCTGACAAGGTTTTTAACGAGGCAGTACAATAAGAGCGTACGTGGAAGGTTGTACTCTTTTTCCCTAAGCTATGGTTTTGTCCCATTGGGTTTTTCTAGCTAGGATTTTAACGAGGTAGCTGGAGGAACAAGAAATGTACATCCAAGGGGGAGTGTTATAATATTATTATTATGTGGATGTACAAAATATACATTTTACTTAGATAGAGTTTTGTCTATAGATAGATTTACTATTGCTTGGAGCCTAAGGAGTTTATTTCTATATATTGTATCGGTGGTAACACCAAGAGATAGATCTGTTGAATACAATCACATATTCTCCTTCATTTTCTTACTCTAGTTTACAAAAGGGTGTGGTTATATACACCACAAATCTAAAGGCTGAAAATACACGTCCTTAAGGACGTGCAAGCATTGTGACTAATTAACTTTAAAAAAAAATTAATTAACTTCTTTTAACCATGCACGTCCTTGATTTGGGGTGTATATAGCCAACACGTTACAAAATAATTGGATATTAGAGGATCAAGATCAAAAAGACAATATTTAAGAAGAAAATCTATAAATTTTAAATCGGATGAATAAAATCAACATGGAAATTACATAAGATCATGATTTTAGCCTGTCCCAGACCCAAATGTTTTGGGCTAGAAATCTATAGCCCATAAAGGAAACCAAGTGTTTTGGGAGATTTTTTTAACAATAAAATTTTCAACTTTATTTACAGCCAACAAGTTCATAACTTTTTATATATCACTAGCAATGAATGTTACTAACCCTTGGGAATGTACAAATAACATTGCTAACCCTCAGTAATTTTATCAGGGAAAAAAACTACTAAGCTTACATTACATATGTGTCAAACTGTCAAAGGGTTTCCGTACAAGAGAAGAATATCATAAACTTAATAGAATTAGACTATACTAAATTGAGATTTTCTACCATTATATTTATTTACTGCGAGTTAGTAACATTATTCGTTTATTATCAAAAGGTTTAGTAACATTACCTCCTTATTTGTTTGGTTGTTTTCCTCCGCGTTGGCTTTGTTATGTTCCTTTATCAAATTGTCTTTGTTATCAAATACGTCGGTCACTCAACTAATGGAAATTTGTATGATATTTCGATTCGCTTCCATTCGAATGGGACCTCTTTGCCACTCTCAAAGTTGAAGACAGACAAATTTAGCACATAAATAAGAGATGTCCATTTCCCCTCCAAAGGTCATTTTCTTTTGTGTGGGTAATGTCAAAAGATACCACCATTACCACATACTCAACTTTTAATGCCAAATTAGTTGCCCTCTTTTTAACTCTATAGTATTCATTCTTTCATGAGTCCTAGAGGTCAGTTTAATTTATATGCCTAATTGTACTTTATCCTCTGTAGCTTTCTCTCCTTTACATTGAACAAATTGCATCCCTACAAGAAATTAATTAGTTCGCAACATCTAGTGATCTTTTTTCATTTTTACATTGCAGTTTACTTTATACAATATTTTATATAATATATCAAGATAATGAGCATTAAAGTTATTTGCCAACAATGGTATATAAAAAAAGACAAGATGATATCACATTGTTGATTATAAAGAGCACAACAACAAAATTATTTTTTTAAATGCTATTTTTTTAAGGCCTAAAAGCACATAGAAATAATCCAAATTTGAATTTTGGGTAGTGAAATAGCATAATGTAAAACTATACTTCATATTATGACATGCTTATTAACCCCACTATATAAAAAAGATGATGTTTTATATCAGAAGTACTTTCAATTTGTTTCATTAATTTTCGATATGGGATATGTAACTGCTTATTTTCATAAGGCCTAGAACCATGTCATCGGGCTCATCAATTTTATTTTTTCGATAAAAAGGAAAAAAAACCTCAATTATCACTTATCAGACATACCCGATAAATTAAAAGACTAAAAAAAGAAAAAGTTAAAAGCAAAACAACCTAGCAAGTATAAAAACCAACATATACATATAGAAGGAAAAGTAATTTGTACTGTCAATCCTAAAACGCCTGAAAGGAATCTAGAGATTACAGATGAGAAATGAATACAATCCTAAATAAAAACAGTAAGATTGAAAAAACGAATCAGCACTAATACAAAATCTTGTGGATAAAAAGACACCTAAAAAATATTTTGATAAAAAAAGAAAACCTCATAAATGGATCTTTTGGGTTGAACATGAAAATAAAGATACACAAGAGTGGGAGTACAGTACTAAAAGGGACCTCAGGAGGACTCCTACCAGAACGTGACAATCTGAAAGCACCTTTTGTTGTTTCATGTCAAATATATATGCATGACATGAATACTGAATTGTGTGATTACACCTAGCTAGATACTTTATAAATATTCAAATTCAATACAATTGCTTTTCAAGTAATAAAGGCAAATCCATGGGAGTGCCTATAAAGCTAATTTCTTAGCCATATAAATTTCCTAACACTATGAGTCTTTTTTTTTTATCAACTAAGAAATTCAAGATCAAATACATCTGAATCTGAATTTGAATCTGAATGGCTAACGAGTCGGCAGACGGAAGACCGTTAAAACATATAACGAAAAACAGAAAAGGTACGATACAACAAATGGAAACGCACCCTACAAAAGACGAATTTGGGTAAAACTAAATCAAACAAGTTAGAGACATAGACTATAGATGAAGCCAAACTATATATATGCGTCTATGATTACATGGTTAGAAAATAAACAAATAAGTAAACAAATGGGATAAAATATTGGAGTTCTCCCGCATTAGGTTATAAGAGATTGAGTCTTTTGGCCCACTATACAATATGTAATCTATGTAATCTATCAAACCCCCGCAGTCGAAAGTGAAGGGTCCCGTACAGTAAGATTGGACCGAAAATCGAGGAACAACTAATGAGGTAAACCCTTGGTGAAGATATCAGCGTACTAATAGGAGGACGGGACATGAAGAATACGAACATGTCCAAGAGCAACCTTGTCCCGAACGAAGTGGAGATCGAACTCAATGTGCTTCGTGCGCTGATGCTGGACTGGGTTGCTGGCCAAATAGACGGTGGAGATGTTATCGGTGTAGACCAGGGTGACCTTCTGAAGAGGGCAACGGGGCTCAAGTAGGAGATTGCGCAGCCAGTAGCACTCGAAAACAACGTTGGCGACGCCCCGATACTCAACCTCGGCTCTAGAGCGAGAAACCACCGACTGACGCTTCGCCGACCACGACACATGAGTATCGTTGAGGAAGACACAGTAGCCAGACGTGGAGCGGCGTGTGTTAGGACACCCTCCCCAATCCGCATCAGTGTAGGCGACAAGGTCATGCCTAGAAGAAGGGGAGATTGTGGTGCCCAACTCGAGAGTACCACTGATGTACCGGATGATCCGCTTCAATGCCTGAAAGTGCAGCTCCCTGGGCGCATGCATAAACAGGCAAATCTGCTGGACGACATAACTGATGTTTGGCCGAGTAAACGTAAGATACTGCAATGCATCGGCGAGACTCTGGTACAACGTCGGATCATCAAACAGAGGACCGGAGTGACACTGAGCTTGTGGGAGGTATCAACAAGGGTGGCGACTGGCTTGCAGTTGCTCATCTTGGCTCGAGCAACAATGTCGGCAGCATACTTACTCTGAGAGAGAAATAACCCAGACGCATGACGTTGCACAACGACGCCCAAGAAGTAAGTCAATGGACCCAGATATGACATGGCGAACTCGGTGCTCAACTGTGCAATAATAGACGCCCGAAGAGCATCAAATGAGGCGGTGAGGATGATATCGTCGACATAAAGTAACAAAAAAGCCATGTCTGTGCCTCTGCGATAGATAAATAGAGACGAATCCGAGAGGCTGCCAACGAAGCCCAAGCGCAGTAGGTGAGAGGCAAAGCGTTGGAACCACGCCAACAGGGCCCTTACAAGGAATGGTACCTGGGTTCTTGTTCCTCGTCCCCCTGAGACGAACGTCACTCGCTGCATGTGGCTTTTCCGCCACAAGTTCCGCTCTGATACCATGTGGAATGATAGAATTGATGTAAAGTCCCCCTTGAGGGTTTCATTCATTAAACAATCATATATATAAGTTATAAGAGATTGAACCTTTTGACCCACTATACAATATGTAATCTATCATACATGATCAATATTAGTTCTTGTATAGTAGCTTGGGCTTGGGTTTCATTGGTTGTGCTTTTGATTCGCTCTCTTGTTGTATTTCTAGCTTTGTTTTGTACGTTTTGGTTGACGGACTTGTTTGTCTTTCTTATTCGCTCTCTTTTTTTAGATCCTTTCCAGTTCAAGTGGGCTAAGCCCACTCTACATCTGGATCGGGTTACTGTAGGCCCATTAAGGGGTTGACCCTCCCACTCACAAGCGTCTCCATGTTTCCACGGAGATTCGAACTTCGAACCTCGAGGCATGGGATGTAGCCCCATAACCACTACACCAACTTGTGATTGGTTTCTTATTCGCTCTCTTGGTTGACGGGTTTCATATATTTTCTACATGTCTCTAGATTTACCAGATAATGAACTGTCTGGTATATCGAATGTTTACCTTATAAAAACTATATATTCTATTGAAATAAATATAAAGTCCATGCCAATTGGTATAATATTAGATTTATGTCTGACTTACTGTTTATATATACGTGTATATATATAAACTCGGTTACTGATTCACCGATAGGCATCGAACTTTAATAGATCACCAGTGTCGAAAATTTAAAAGTTAACGAGGAAATTAGCAATGTCCCAACAGTGGTAACTTAGTTATTATCCCATATATTATATAGGAAAGTTGAAAGAAATCCCTATATAATGACTTAAACTTATTTATTAGCTTGAATGTGTATAACGAATATAATGCGTGTGTTATGTGCGGTCGAACATGCAAGCGGTAAAAGGGGGTTCCTTGTCGGTCGAGCTGGTCGGCACAAGCCGGTTTACCTGGTACGTGACTCTTACCGACTTAGTCACGTGCTCGGGGTTTACCGTCAAAAGTGGGTTCTTCGTCATAAAAAAAAAACATGCAATAGGTACCTTACTTAGAATAAATTTGAGAAAAAGGCCATATTTTTTGTTGATATTAGAGGAGTGCCCACACTCTTGGACAAATTAGCAATTTGTCCTAAAGCCCCAGCTTTCTTCCCGATCCCTGTCGCGCACAACAACACTCTTCTCCCTCCCTTTCCCACGCCGTCGTCGACCATCTCTTGCTACCACCATCTACAACGCACCACCTCCCACCTCGAGCCGCACCTGTCGAGCCCAGCAACACCCTGATTGAGCCATGTTCGAGCCACCCACGCGCGCATAGCACCACTGTTCTCCCTCCTTTGCCCACGCTGTCGTCAACCATCTCCGACCACCACCACCTACAATGCAACACCTCCCACCTCGAGCCGCACCTGTCGATCCCAGCAGCACCCTGATTAAGCCACGTTCGAGCCACCCTCGAGCCCCCTTGTCCCAAATTGATTTTTTCGCAAGTTTTGGTTCGTTACCGACCCAACTCCTGTTCTTTTTCTTCCATTCTTCGAGTTCCTAGTATGATTTCTCCCCCTTTAACTATTTTTTTCAATTTATTTGATTGATGCGTTGATTTGGGTAATTAAAGATTGAAAACCTAGGTTTTGAGTTTACGATTGAGAATTGAGGCTTTCTGCCGAAAGCCAAATTGAGTGAAAGTGATGATGTTGTTATGTTGTTGGGTTGACTGGGATGGAGCTCTTTCATGTTCATTACATTGTCAAAATTTTGACGGATTGTGTGCTAGTTGGAAATTTAGGATTTCATTGCGATTCGTTTAGGCTTTCGATTGAGAATTGATTTTTATGCTTTATGTTGATTCGTTTAGGCTTTCCTTTTGTATGTATAAAAGCCTCTTAGCTCAATGGTAGAGCGATGTGCTTATGCGCAAATACGTGGGTTCGAATCCTACATAGGCTAAAATTTATAATAATTCTAGTAATTTGGAAAATTTTAAACCGTGTCAGCAAATTAGTAGGTGGTGTTTATAATAATCCCGCATAGGCTAATGTTTTGGAGTGATGTTGCTGAAATCTCTTAAATTGCTGAAATTGTTGTTGTAATTGCTGAAATTGGTGTTGAAATTGGGCAAACTCCGGTTTCAGCAACTCCGGTGTCAACAACCTTGATAACTCCACTCCCTTGATGAAAATCGGAAATGTTTTCAAAGGCTTTGACACATAGCTTGTGTCAAAGGTCTTAAAGCTACAGCTGTGTTGATGAAACACAAATCCTGTGTTATGTGCATATTATGTCCGAATGTTATTGTATGATATTATTATATATTTTCAGATATTATTATATATTCTATACACTAACATTGCATCAAGATATTTCAAATTGAAATCTTCTTCCTTAAGCTAAAGGACAAGAAGATCGAAACCGGTGGATCATGGCTTCCGAGTTTCCCCAAATAAAAGATTGTGAAGATTCCTTCTAAAGCCATAATCGGTTCTAGCTGTTGAAGAAGATCCTTAGGCGCCGATTTGATCTTATATAGAAAAGGAGATGAAGAGAAGAAGACAATACAATCGTTGAACACAAGTGTTCATTCGCACTCAAGCCTTCAAGTCAATTTGTCTTCTTCGTGTCCTCTCTACTAGTTGTTAAGAGTCGTATCTTTTGTTTCAAAGCATTTGAGAGTTACACAGTGAACTTATAGGATATATTTCGAGAGAGTGTTATACTCGAGAGTTTGTAACTCAGGAAGTGGACACTAGGCGATTGATTCACGGAGTGTAAGAGGATTATACTAGATAGCTGAGAGAGGTGGGGCTCTTCTAGATTGGTCTAGGACTCCAAGGGAACGTGAGTTGACTAGATTGCAATTGTATAGGAAAGAGGCTTCTCGGTGAGCTATTAGGATCCTATGTCCTTTGAATCAATAAAGTCGGTTGAATCCTAGGGTTGTGGAAGAACCCTAGACGGGGACGTAGGCCAAGTTCGTGCCGAACCTCATCAACATTTTATTGCGTCCTTTACTTATTGCTTTACCATAATTCCGCACTTGTTTCGAATTGTATAACTCTTTTGCGATTCAGGTTTTCCAGAGCAAAGAATTACGTCTAATCTCAAAGGGTTTTGCAAGCGTTTCAAAAGTCTTGAGATTATCTGAGAAAAGTTGGCATACTCTATTCAACCCCCCATTCTAGAGTATCTTTATATTACTTTGTTATACATTATCGAACCTTCAATTGGTATAAGAGCTTTACTCACTGCTTTTGATCTAACAATCTTGTGAGTTTTTTATCATGTCTGGTGAAGCAAGCGGAGGATTTGCACAAGGGAGGTCTACCATTAGACCACCACTCTTTGTAGGAAACAACTTCGTCCACTGGAGGTCCTTGATGAAAATGTTCATTATAGATCAAGATCTAGAACTTTGGAACATTATAGAGAATGGTCCGAAGATTCCAGTGAAAGACGGATCAAATGGAACCAAAGTCGCGAAGACCGAGGCTGAATTCATCCAAGCAGATCTTGAACTCGTCTCCAAGAACTACAAGGCTATTAACTTACTATACTGTGGTCTTAGCATTGATGAGTTTAACCGTATTTCATCTTGTAGGTCGGCTAAAGAGATTCGTGACAAGCTGGTTGTCACCTACGAAGGAACCAGTCAAGTGAAGGACACCAAGATCGGCATTTTCCTTCGAAAGTATGAACTCTTCAAAATAAAGCTAGATGAGTCTATCAAGGCTATGTTCACACAGTTCACGGAAATCACAAACAACCTTGACTCTTTCGGCAAGACCTTTGAGAATGTTGAGAAAGTGAGGCAGATATTAAGGTGCCTCCCAAAAGACAAATGGGGTCCGAAAGTGACAGCCATAGAAGAAGCCCAGAATCTCACCACTCTACCCCTTGATGATTTGCTTAAGAAGCTGATCACACATGAGATGATTCTCAATGAAGACGATGAAGAACTTCCAACAAGCACTAAGAACTTGGCACTCAAGTCTAAGAAGGATAAGCCCAAAGATGTGTCCGATTCTGAAGATGAGGATGATCCCTTTGATCTCATTACAAGGGGTCTTTCTCGAATCCTCAAAATGAAGAAGCAATTCAACAACAAAGATGGATCAGAGTCTTCTAAATTTCGAGGTAAGTCTCAATACAAAAAATATGACAAGAAGACTAAACCTTTGTCTTGTTTTGAATGTGGTGAAATAGACCATCTAGTGAAAGATTGCCCATTAAAAGATGAAGAGTCGGTTCAAGAAAGGTGATAGATGGAAAAAGAAAGCCATGGTGGCAGCTTGGAGTGATTTCGACTCAGGTGACTCGGACTCCGATGATGAAAAGGCCAACCTTTGTCTCATGGCCTCAGGAGATGAATCCCACGATGAGCAACTTGAGGTAACAGTAAGAGAGCTTATGGCAAGTCCAAAAGAAGTACTATCAGAATTCCTTTCTAATATGATTGCCAATGAAGAGAAACTTATTGCCCAAACTAACACTCTTATTAAGAAAACTGTGGACGAAGAAATAACTATTGAGGATCTGTCTATGAGGGTCAAAAGTCTTGAATCTTCTTATTCAGGTCTTGACTCAGAGAAATCTGAACTCAAGCAAGATCTCTCCTCTCTAAGAAATGAACATCACGACTTAGAGAACGAGAAGATCTCCCTGAACAAAAAGATTCAAGACCAACAGACAGCCCTCATAAGTTTTAGCAAATCCAAAGACACTCCTGATAGGATGTTGGGTGAGCAACAAAGTTCTCTAAACAAAAGGGGTATTGGTTACAATCCAAGGTTTTTAAAGAAGTAGCACATTACCACTTTTGTAAAGGCAAAAGGAAGCAGAACCTCTTCTATATGTCACCACTGTGTGAGAAAGGGACATGTAAGAGAGACCTGCCCCTATAGAAGAAAGAATCCACATATCATTCACAATACCTTTCCTGTTAACTTGAGAAAAGAACGGATAACGCAAGTTTGGGTCCCGAAAGGCACTATTTTACCAAATATGGTTTATCCCAATAAATGATCTAAATTTGCTCACTGGTCTAGCCACAAAGGTTGATTTTTGTTTTGCAGGAGATCACCACGGTGAAAGAGCAAAAATGGATTATTGATAGTGGATGCTCTAGACATATGAGTGTGAAAAGGTCTCTCTTCCATGAACTAAAGAAGCAATCCACTGGAACAATCACTCTTGGTGACAAAGGAAAGTGTGACATCATTGGTATCGGTAGTGTTGGGAGTGATCCTAACCACTGTATTAAAAATGTTTATCTTGTTGATGGTTTGAAGTATAATTTGCTTAGTGTTTCTCAACTATGTGATAGTGGTAATGATGTTGGATTTAACAAGAAAAGATGTCTAGTGCGCAGAGAAGATACGGGTGAAGTAGTTCTAACTGTCTATCACTATAACAACATCTATGCTGTGAATGCTGAGCAAGTGGCACAATGAAGCTTATCCTGTCTAAAGGCTTTGACGGACAATCCAAAGCTTTGACACAGGAGACTCGGTCATGTAAGCCCACATACAATACAAAAACTTGTGTCCAAAGGACTTGTAAGAGGACTACCTGAGATGGACTTCAAAGGTATTGATATGTGCAAAGCATGCACACGAGGTAAACAAACACGTAGCTCTTTTAAACCCAAAAAGGTTGTAAGTACTTCTAGACCCCTTGAACTTTTACATATGGATTTATGTGGTCTTATGCGAGTCAAATCTCCCAATGGTAGAAAGTATACATGTTATATTTGATGAATGCAATGACGGTTCTTTAAGTGAAAGTGTTGCAGATCTAGATCTTAACAGCCATACAGAGAATGAGGATGGTGATGACCTTGCTACTAAGAACACAGAGAAGAGGAACATGCAGGATCAGATTCTTAACACTGAAGAATTGGCCCAAGGTGTTGAAGCTCCGTCCAAAGCCCTTGGTGACCAATCCAAAAGTGTTGAGACTTTAGAAACTGCTGTAACCGAGCCTAACAGATCCACGGAGTCGGATGTACCACAAATCAATCTTGTTGGTGTGACGAATCAAGGAGCTGATACTAGCAAAAGAAAATTCAAATACTCCTCATCACACTCATTAAAGGATATCATCTCCGACCCTACATCTAGTGTTCAAACTCGTTCTAAACTTAAAGATCTTTGTGCTTTTCACGCGTTTGTCTCTCTTATAGAACCAAAGAAGGTAGATGAGGCCCTTCAATAGCCAGATTGGATCATTGCTATGCAAAGTGAGCTTAACGAATTTGAAAGGAACAAAGTCTGGACCTTGAAGCCTAGGCCAAAGCATCAATCAGTCATTGGCACACGTTGGGTATTTCGAAACAAGCTAGATGAGAATGGTAAGATCGTGACGAACAAAGCAAGGCTTGTTACTCAAGGCTACAATCAAGAGGAAGGTATTGACAACGAGGAGATTTTTGCTCCCGTAGCAAGGCTTGAAGCTATTCGCATATTATTAGCATTTGCATCTTTTATGTGCATTAAAATTATATCAAATGGATGTCAAGTGTGCTTTTCTTAATGGGTTCTTAGAGGAAGAAGTCTATGTGGCTCAATCCCCAGGTTTTGAAAGTTCGGAATTTCATAAAGCGCTATATGGTTTGAAACAAGCCCCAAGAGCTTGGTATGAGCACTTGTCAAAATATCTTTTAGAAAATGATTTTAAAAAGGGGTTGATCGACAAGACTCTTTTTATCAAGACCAAAGGAAAGGACATTTTGGTTATTCAAATATATGTCGATGATATATTGTTTGGAGCTACTAACACATCTTTGTGCAAGGAATTTTCTGACATTTTGTGCAGTGAATTTGAGATGAGCTTGATGGGAGAACTCGGCTTCTTCTTGGGGTTACAAGTTCATCAATCTAAGAAAGGGATCTTTGTCAACCAAAGCAAGTACACTAAGGATCTCTTGAAGAAGTTCAAGATGGATCAATCCAAAGCAGCTAAGACACCCATGAGCTCAACCTTGTCCTTAGATCAAGACAAGACCGGGAAGAGTGTCAATCAAAAGGAGTATCGAGGGATGATTGGATCTTTATTATATCTTACGGCTAGTAGACCTGACATCATGTTTAGTGTTTGCATGTGTGCTAGTTTTCAAGCTGACCCTAAAGAATCTCACCTCGTGGCTGTGAAGAGGATCTTTCGATATCTCAATGGCACTAAGGAGCTTGGCTTATGGTACCCAAAGCAAAGAGATTTTACACTAATCGGGTATTCTGATGCAGAATTTGCAGGCTATAAGGTGGATAGGAAGAGCACGTCGGGATGTTGCCAATTCTTAGGAGTATCCTTGATCAGTTGGCACTCAAAGAAACAAAACTCAGTTGCTCTATCCACTGCCGACGCCGAATACATAGCAGCTGGAGCATTTTGCTCCCAAATCCTTTGGATAGCTCAACAAATGAGAGATCTTGGCATCAATCTTAAAGGCATCCCCATTAAGTGTGACAATACAAGTGCCATATCCATTACAAAGAATCATGTTCAGCATTCAAGGACCAAACATATTGATGTAAGGCATCATTTCATTAGAGACCATGTCGAAAAAGGTGATGTGTCCATATCCTTTATTTCAACTGATTATCAATGGGCTGACATTTTTACTAAGCCTTTGGCAGAAGACAGGTTCACCTTCATTAGACGTGAGATCGAAATGCTTAACAGGGATGCGCTTTCGTACGGCGAGCTTTCCCTTTACGAAAGAAAAATTCTACTCAGTGCCAAGACCTTTGAGATTCATTTCAAAGGTTGTGAACTGAACAGTAGAGCACATATAACGAATCATATATTTGGTTGGTATCTTTTTAGATATTTGATCAAATATTTTTTTAAAGGAATTTTAAATATCTTTACTTTATTGTTACATATTCGGGAAAATCCTTTTTATTGCATGTTATCCGATTATATTTTTATTTGTGGAAATTTTTTAAATCGGATAAACATCTTGCCTTAATCATTAAGATTCGAACAACTCTTTGTTTAAATTTTGAAATTGTTTTGGTAAGTCTGGTTTTGGTTACTGTTTTACAACTTTTGGTTACTGTTTTATCCTCCTCCCTTTTTTGAAAGACAAAAAGGGGGAGATGGTTTGATGGTTTAGACTTTGAAACTGTTGTGAACCAAGGGTCTTGGAAGACCTTGTTTTGTTTTACCTTGTTGGATGTTTCTCGTTGACTTTGAAAACTTATGATCCAACATTTGTATAACCCATGCAGGTACTTAGTCTGATTTTGCTTATGATATATTTGCTTGACTAAGTTGCAGAGATGCACAGGTTTTGTCTTTCATCAAGGGGGAGATTGATAACTCCACTCCCTTGATGAAAATCGGAAATGTTTTCAAAGGCTTTGACACATAGCTTGTGTCAAAGGTCTTGAAGCTACAGTTGTGTTGATGAAACACAACCTGTGTAATGTGCATATTATGTCCGAATGTTATTGTATGATATTATTATATATTTTCAGATATTATTATATATTCTATACACTAACATTGCAGCAAGATATTTCAAATTGAAATCTCCTTCTTTCAGCTAAAGGACAAAAAGATCAAATCCGGTGGATCATGGCTTCCGAGTTTTCCCAAATAGAAGATTGTGAAGATTCCTTCTAAATCCATAATCGGTTCTATCCGTTGAAGAAGATACTTAGGCGCCGATTTGATCTTATATAGAAAAGGAGATGAAGAGAAGAAGACAATACAATCGTTGAACACAAGCATTCATTCGCACTCAAGCCTTCAAGTCAATCTGTCTTTTTCGTGTGCTCTCTACTAGTTGTTAAGAGTCGTATCTTTTGTTTCAAAGCATTTGAGAGTTACACAGTGAACTTATAGGATATATTTCGAGAGAGTGTTATACTCGAGAGTTTGTAACTCAGGAAGTGGACACTAGGCGATTGATTCACGAAGTGTAAGAGGATTGTACTAGATAGCTGAGAGAGGTGGGGCTCTTCTAGATTGGTTTAGGACTCCAAGGGAACGTGAGTTGACTAGATTGAAATTGTATAGGAGAGAGACTTCTCAGTGAGCTATTAGGATCCTAAATCTTGTGAATCAATAAAGCCGGTTGAATCCTAGGGTTGTGGAAGAATCCTAGGCGGGGACGTAGGCCAAGTTCATGCCGAACCTCGTTAACAATTCATTGCGTCCTTTACTTATTGCTTTACCATAATTCCGCACTTGTTTCGAATTGTATAACTCTTTTGTGATTCAGGTTTTACAGAGGAAAGAATTACGTCTAATCTCAAAGGGTTTTGCAAGCGTTTCCAAAGTCTTGAGAAAAGTTGGCATACTCTATTCAACCTCCCTTTTAGAGTATCTTTATATTACTTTGTTATACATTATCCAACCTTCAAACCTCAGTTTCAGAAACTCCGGTTTCAGCAACACGGTGGACATTTAGCTAATATGGATAGGTTGGTGGACAAAATACTAATAAGGGTGGAAAATATGGGCATTCTAGTAAATACCCCCTTAGTTATCACCCCAAATATTATACTCTAAAATAACTACTCTATATATTAACGGTCTTTCTATCTTATATGCTATAAAGGCATAGGATAACATCTTAATTGGAAAAGATACCCTGTAAAAAATAAACGACCCTAGAAATCTATGTAGTTTGTAAAATGTCCATAAAAGATGTCTCAATTGGTGATTTGTCCACACTTTGGGAAAAATTGGTGAAATGTCCATCCCTCTTCCTATCTTGTTAATAGCCATTTTATCATATTGCCTATAACCTCACTTTTTTTTTCAACATTTTGCCGTGCAAATATAAGAGTATGTTGTGCATGTGCAAATATAACCGTATGTTGTGCAAATATGACTCAAGTCTAGGTTTTTTTTCCGTGTTAATACATTTTGGCGTGCAAATATAACCATACGTTGTGTTTGTGCAAATATAATCGTATGTTGTGCAAATGTAATATTTTCCCCGTGTTAATACATTTTGGCGTGCAAATAAAACAGTACGTTGTGCTTGTGCAAATATAACATTTTGTTGTGCAAATGCAATTTTTTTTTGAGAAAATTTGCTGAAATATCACCCTTTCCTAATCTAATTAGGTTAAAAGCATACTAACTTTTATAATTTGCCGTTCTAACACCCAATTAACATTTATTAGCCACTTAGCAGCTTTACTCTTTCATGCCCTTCTCCCCAGAAAATTGTCGTGGTGAGAGGTGGCCGGAACGGGAGGGTGTTTGCGAGGCTTCGTCGGTGGGGGCTGGGTGTCGGAGCGGCTGGATTTGGGCACGGGATGGCCGGAATTGGTGGAATAAAGGCCGGAAATTGGGAGGTTCAGTGCTTGGTAATGGCGGATCTTGGCCGTGAAGGGGAAGGAGGAGGTTGCTGGTGCGTCGGGGAGGGCGGTACGTGGCCAAGGAGGGCGGATCTGGTGAGGGAGCGCCGGATCTGGTGTGGAGGCGCCGGATTCTGGGCAAAAGTGAGAGACGGGGAGCAGGGGAGCGAGAGGAAGGGGATGAAGCGAGAGCAGGGGAGCGAGAGCGGCGGAGCTATCGAGCGAGCGTCCGGAGCGAGCAAGGTCGAGGTCGAGCGAGCGAGGTCGATCGGCCGGAGCGAGGGATCCAAGAGCGGCGGCGAGGGTTACAGAAGCGGTGAGGGATCCAGGAGGGAGCGAGGTTGAAGAAGCATTTTTTTAATAAAATTACAAAAATTAACCCATAAATATCAATTTTTGTAAAATTACAAAATTATTTTTACAAAACAAAAAGTTCTGAAACGAAAAAAAAAAAGCAAAAAAAAATTATATTTTGCACAACATACGATGTAAGAGTTGCACGACTCTGTTGTAAGAGTTGCACGACTCTTGTTTTAAGGGCTGACTGAGTTATTGGATACAAATGTCATCAACGAAGTGTAATCACAAACGTGTCATTAGTAAATAAAAAGTAGAATCGATGAAAATATATCGATATATAATTGATTAAATTAAAAAAAAAGTGGCATCACACGATTTGATTAAAAAAAATGGCATCAAATAATTACATTAGAAAAATGGCATCAAAACACTGATTTGAAAAAGTTGCATCACATTAAAGAAAAAATTTTCATCAAAACATTACCATGAAAAATATGGCATCACGAAAACATTACCTTCAAAAAATATGCATCATCAGTAAATAAAAAGTAGAATCGATGAAAATATATCGATATATAATTGATTAAATTAAAAAAAATGGCATTACGAAAACATTACCTTAAAAAAATATGGCATCACGGAAAAAAAAAATATCATCAAAAAATTGATATCAAAAAAGTGTCATCAGTAGTCAACGGTAAAAAAAATGGCATCAATAGTCAATGTGGCATCAATAGTCAATGTGGCATCACAGTAAACAAAAAAATATCAGCAAGATTTGAAAAAAATGATATTAAAAAAGTGTCTTCAAACCATTCTATTAGAAAAGTGACATTAAAGCGAAAATAAAATGTAAAAAAAAATGGCATCAAAACGACAAAAAATGGCATCATTGGTAAAATAAAAAAAAAAAGACTGTTGACCGGCGTTGACCTTGATAGTTAAATTGGGAAGGGTGTTAGGTTAGTTAATTAATTTTGTTTGGGTGCTAGTTAGCTAATTAGATATTTATAATGTGTTAGTTGCCAAAATAACCCATTTTTTCCGCTTTTTTTTTGTTTCAGCATGTTTCGCTGTGCAAAAATAACTTTACGTTATGCACATATAACAATTTGTTATGCCGAAAATATTGACTATTTTACAAATTTTCTCTTTAAAATTTGGCTAATTCATTTTAAGTGTTAACTAAGGATATATTTTTTTAAATTAAACAAGAATCTTATCCTATACCCTAAGTATCTTAGGTTAGAAAAAACCTAACATATATTGCATGTCCAAATTGGATAAAATTAATTACTATATAAATTGTTTTTCAAATACAAAATTACTCTTTAGTAAAAGGATGGCTCCACGTATCTGTCTGACTAACTCGTTTAGAACATCAAAACATTTCTGACTCATTAAGCAAACAGAAAGATGCCTGCAGGCTGCATCTACATATATGATATATATAAGTTGGAAGTAATGTGCTTAGATGAACGTGGATTATTAATTTATAAATTGTTAGCTAAGCAATTAAATAAGAGAGCTTTTTGATTAATGCTCCCTTGGTTCCAATTGATCGATGGACCCTTTGAGTATAGACTCATTTTTATTTTATTTTTTTAGCAATAACTCAATTTTTTTTTATCTTAGCTTGATCAATTGTCAAAACTCAAGTTTATATAGGTATTGCTAGGTACGCAGCAAATCACTTTTAATAAATTCACATTCAATTCAGTGTGGTTCACGTTCAATTAGACGTGGTATGTAATCGTCTTTCGATAATTAGTCCACATCCAAAGCAACATGGTTCACATTCAAAGCTAAAAGGAACGTACAATGTACTACGTTAATGGTACAAAGGTTATCTCCTTTAATTCCCTACATAAATTTCTGATATAAAGTCTAGCTAGTTGCTTCTTTGATGTCAGTTGATCAATGTGTAAATGTCTCAACTCTAATGACAGAACAACGTAACTACACGTACAAACCCTCGCCGCTTCGGCTAGAGATCCATCAAATTTACGCTTGTACCAATTTCTAATTGGTTTTTCCCATTTTATATTTTTCTTCCTTCTAGACAATTGTTTGAGTTATTGTTTATCATTTTTTATGTCCCGATCGAGTCTCGTCATTGTAACATTTTTGTGTTAAGCCATAGTGAAAATTGATTATTTATAAGGTGATTAGTGCATTTCAATCGAAGATGTTATATGAGCACTGAAGAACACATGTCGACGCGCCTATCTCCTCCTCCTCCTCAGGCCCTCCTCCTCCTCCTCAGGCCCTCCAATCGCCTACCATCTGCCATGGTGACCTCTGATCCGCTCCACTGCAACCGTCGACGGCCGATCCCGCTCTTGCCCCCACTGGCCTTGCCACAGCTCCACTCTTACCCTCTTTGTCGAATCGGAATTTCACAATAGCCCCCCCCAATATCTCTGCCTCCCTTAACCTGCAAAAGGTTCATGGTAGGGAGGTAGCACCCCCTGATTCGTACTTATGTTGGCGAGATTCGTCATCAAAGTGGATTTTTCGGCTCCTTTTTGGGTCTTTAGTGTGGGATGGGATCGGCTAGGTCTGGTCGGACGGCAGTGGTCGCTTCGCGCAGTTGTGTGGGTGGATGCTTGGGTCTTCTTCGTCTGCCTGTTGTGTGCTCCCATCTATTTTGCATTCAAACCTATCTGTAAGCGTTCTCTCTCTCACTAATCTACATTAAAGTGTTATGTCTGCTTACCCGCAATTGGTTTATCTAAGGCCTCCCCAAGCCAATTTGGCTAATAGCTATTTTAAATTACCCCTTCATCTTCATCACTGGATTGCGGAAACTTCATCTCCTTCTCGGCTTTTCATACCGTCTCTGATGGCTTCTAAGTCCTTTCTCGATTCTTTGTCTGAAACACCTTTCGATTGGCATTTATCTTGCTTTGATTACCTCATGAGTTTGCTATTCGATGCTCTGTTTGAAACACCTTTCGATTGACAATTTTTCATGCTTTGATTATCTTGTGAGTTTGCATTTGGTAATGTTGTTGCCTCTGTTTGTTTGCATGATTGTTTGCTTAAGGGCCTTGCCTTATGGAGGATTTGGTTTTGTTTTGGGGATGTTCATGTACTTTCTTTGGTACTGGGTGGTGCTATCGTTGCTGCACGTCGGATCTCATTCATCTGTCTACTTTGTGCTCCCATTAAAGTTGCGTTTAAACCTATCTATAAGTTCTCTCTCTCTCTCAATAATCTACACCCAATTGTTATGTCTGCTTACTAGCAAAATGATTATTTAAGGTCTCCCCAAGGCAATTTGGCTAATAGCTATCTTAAATTACCCTTTCATCTTCATCAATGTCTTGTGGAATCTTCATCTCTCTCTTGTGGAAACTTTTATTGCTGCTATTTTTCCTTTGCAAAGGTGTTGGTGTTGTTGGCCTATGACTTTCTTTGCTCCTATATATATTATATGTTTTACACATCTTTCGATTGGCATTTATCATGCTTGGATTACCTTGTGAATCTACATTTGGCATTGCGGCTGCGTGTGTCTTTTTGCAGGTTTGGTCGCCTAACGACCTCGCTTCATGGTGGGTTTGGTTTACCTATGGGGTTGCTTCCTATGATGGTTTTCATCACTGTTATTAATCAAACCCAGTTTCTGTTTGCTTATGCTTATTCTAATTCCAATGTCTTTTCATCCTTGATTTCTACTATCTATTATTTGCTTTTGAGATACTCTCGGTTGTATGATGTTTTTTGCAGGATGGCTTCAGTTCAGGTGGTGTTTTTCTGTTGTTGTATTCTTGATGGCTTGGGGTTTGTCTGTTGCTGCTCTTCTCGGAGCTCTATGCTAGCATTTTCAGACACGACGATGAGATACTCATTGCTCCCGTTGGCTGTCTCGCAACTGTTGGGTTTCTCTACAGAGTTTTTCGACCTTCAACTTTATTTCCTTTATTTGCTCGACTTGTGAGCAATCCTTTAGGTCCTTTCTATTCATCTACCAATGTAATCTTAGCCTTGCTTGGGTTTTCTGTGTGTTGTATGTCCCAATCATTGTAATCGTATATGCTTGTCTTCTTAGACTAAGTGCATCACTCTTGTTTAACTCTAACTGTTTTGGGGTTCCCCCCTTGTTTTCAACGAACAAATTGATTGCTACCAGCAACAGTTTACCAGATTTTGTGTCACAACACTCCGTGCATTCCATAGTATTCTGACCATACATAGGTGTCGACGAACCTTGGCTACTCGGCTCGTTTCTGATGCTCATATCTCAAGCAATCACGGGCATGACCGCCATTTGATGTCCCACCACACATTTATGTCGCTATAACACACGTTTCTTTTTCCTTTCGATTCGTTTTTATTTTGAATGGATGTGATTCTTGTTCAGTTGATGCTTACAAGTATGTACTCTGAGCTGTTATTGGCAATCTAGTCAGGTGGGCTCTCTGCTTTTCTTAAAATGGGTTTCGAGCTACCATTCATCACAATCTACAAGATACAATACAGCTACCGCTACAAAATTGTACCAACAGATACAAAAGCAGGTTTCCTATGAATATTTGTTCTTGGAACTCGTGCGGTATCCGCAGTAAGAACTTCTGGAGTAATATCGATATTTTCTGTAAAAACAATCATATTAACGTACTTACATTATTGGAAACTAAAACCGATAAGATACCAAAAGACAGTGTGCGACGGAAGTGTGGTTTCACCAACGTTGCTTTTGACCCTGCCTCGGGGTTTTCCGGAGGCATCTGTTTGCTCTAGAAAGACTTACCTTCGGCCCAAGAATCTATAGAACTTATTTCGATTCACAACCGGTCTATTCACTTCAATTACTCGGATTATGTGTCTCACATGACGGTTGCCATGATCCTCATCTACGCGCCACCAGATGAGAGGCGCAAACTACTTTTTTTTGGGACTCCATCACACTCTATGTTTAAAACCTTCTCATACCTTATTGTATTATGGGAGATTTCAATGAAATCTGTTCTCCGTATGAGATTTGCCTTTCTGGCTAATTCCATATTTGCGCGACTAAACGAATTAAAAAACAAAATCTCCTTACATGAGGTCCCTTCCTTTGGGGGCCAATTTACCTGGAAAACGAAAACGAGATGGTCTGGACTGCTGTTGGGAGAAATTAGATCGTCTTCTGGTCCACACAGATGTCCTACCAATTTTTGACTCCTTAAGAACTCAAATTCACCCATTTACAAGATCTGATCATGCACCAATCTCGACAAACTTCAGTCAAAATGCTAAACCAAAGAATAGACCCTTTAAGTTCTAATTAGCTTGGGCTAATCGAGCAGATTACAAAAACCTAGTCTCACAGGCTTGGCGCCTAGACTCTACAGGGTCTCACATGTTCCGTCTGGTTCAAAGGATGAAATCACTAAAGCGTCTATCCAAAGCTTGGCATAAAAAGACTTTTCTCAATATTAATAATCAAATTCAGGCTATCGACCTAAAACTTCTTCAATTACAAACCTCAGTTCTTACGAACAATACAACAACGATCTTAAAATTCTCAAACAACTGCTTAATAAAAGGGAAATGATGCTCGATTTCCATCATCGCTATTGGAGCCAACGGGCAAAGGTAAAACATGCCAAGTTAAATGATTCAAACTCCGGGTATTTCCACAAGATTGCCTCGGCTAAGCGAGGCAAGAAACTGATTAAGACGATCACTCTTCCGAATGGGGAGGTCTCGGCAGATTTTCACATTATTCAACAAGAATTTGAAAAAGACTTTAAAACTCGTTTCCGTTCATCTACGGGGAATGGTCTTGATCTATCAATGGATTTGGGGGTCATTCCTTCACATGTTACTGAGTCAGACAATGACATGCTCACAGCCCCTGTATCAAATGCTGAAATTAAAAAAAGCAGTCTTTTCTATGAGTCCTGAAAAAGCACCAGGACCCGATGGCTTCTCAACAGGTTTCTACCAAAGATTTTGGAAGACTATAGGCCCTTCCGTTACCAAAGCAGTAATGGCCTTTTTTACTAGCGGTAGAATCTTACGGCAAACCAACCATACTTTCATTACCTTACTACCAAAACGTGATGACCCCCTTCAGTAGTAAACCACTACAGATCGATAAGTCTGTGTTCCACGGTTTATAAGATTATTGCAAAAGTTATTACAGCAAGATTAACTAACATCTTTGATAAACTAATACACCCCTTACAAGGAGCCTTTACTAAAGGTAGATCTATTCAAGATAATATATTAATAGCTCACGAGGCTTTTCACTCTTTTAGACTAAAAAGGGTAAGTCTGGGATGGTTGCCTTAAAACTGGACATGGAAAAGGCTTACGACTGGGTGGAATGGTCTTTTCTTTTTGATGTCATGTCCAGTTTTGGCTTTAGTAACCAATTCATTAGTTGGATCAGAGAATGTGTAACCACTGTTTCATACTCTGTATTGGTTAATGATGAACTGACCACAATTATTGAACCCTCACGGGGTCTGAGACAGGGGGACCCCCTTTCGCCTTTTCTTTTTATTCTCGCTTATGAGGTTTTAGCAAGGACTCTGCATCAGAAGAGTCTTTCCAACAAAGATATGGGTGTGGTTTTTGGTAGACTGGGAATTAAGATCCCTTTTTTTAGCCTTCGCTGATGATATCCTCATTTTCTGTAAAGCCTCCCATTCGGCATGCACATCAGTTCTGGCTATCCTTGATCGGTTTTGTTTGATCTCGGGTCAGAAGGTGAATTTACACAAGTCCAGCTTCCAAGCTTCCCCTCATACAACAACAACAGCTATGAACGCTACTATTGCAGTTCTTGGCATTCCTTAGACCAACAATTTTGATAAGTATCTGGGATGTGCCATAGTCAATGGCAAGACCAACAAAGATACGTTTTCTAAAGTTGTACTTAAAACCAAGCAACAACTTACAAAGTGGAAAGCGTCGTGTCTTTCAACTGAAGGACGTAAGGTCCTGATAAAAGCCAACTTAAGTGTCAAACCACTCTTTTTAATGCAAGCCTTCTTACTTCCTTCTCACATCCATCAGGAACTAGATAAGGTTTACAGACAATTCTTTTGGAACAAAAATTCGAATGCTCCACCGCTAATAAGCTAGGACAAGATATGTGCTGACACCATGAAAGGTGGCTTGGGGATCCACAAAGCCGAGTCTATGAACATAGCACTACAAATGAAGCTTTTATGGAAAATTTTGGTCGAGCCGAACAACTTCTGGGTTCAGATTATTTCTCAGAAATATCTTAAGGGTCAAGATCTTCTAACTTATCAAACTAAGAGTAACACCTCTTCGCAGTGGAACCGTCTGATGTCTATCCGACACTTTTTTCAGTATGCCATTCATTGGAGTGTTGGTGATGGGAACTCCATTCATTTATGGACTCACAAATGGGCATTTTCTACTAGTCTGGATACTAGAAAACTATAGCCAATCCCAGATGACCTGCTGGATATCAAGGTTTCTCACTTTCTTACTCCGAACCAGAGATGGAACAAGCCTTTACTATGTGCGAGTTTAAACAATCTTCTGACGTTGGATGATATTAACCATCTGTTACGAATCGTATTCCTAAACAACTCGATGAAGGATCGTCTCTATTGGGGGCCAACTAAAAATGGCTGGTTTTCCACAAGTTTTGCAAATTCATTACTTTCTAATAACAAAGGTCTACAGAATTTTGACTATGGTTGGATTTCGGAACTGGATGTTCCACCAAAGGTTCAACACTTCCTCTAGAAAATCTCCCGAGACGGTCTACCGACGTCTGAATGGCTTCAGAAGTCTCATGTGTCTGTACCTTCTGGGTGCCTCTTCTGTGATAATACTAATGAAATAGCTACTCATCTGTTCATCGAGTGCCCTATGGCTATTCGTATGCGCAGAGCTTTACGCATCCATATTCCTATTACTTGGGCAACTTCATGGGTTCGCCCTTTTCCCTTAACAGTCTCAAGGTGGCGTTGGCTTTAAAAAACTTGGGCCCTTTGGCTTGCTCTTGGTGGTCTATTTGGTTTTTCAGAAACCAATTAGTGTTTAATCACACTGACAAGGTCTCCATTCCGGAAATGGAAATTTTTTACACATCTTTTACCCAATGTTGGAAACAGAGAAAGATCTTAGAAGGGGAGGCGTCTGTTGGGGGCCATGTCGGTCCTCGCCTGGCTACCTTCATCTTTCTTCAGGAGGTCTAAATACCTCGGTCGCTGCGTCGGGACGGTGTTGTCGTTATTTTGGGCAATGGGATAAACCACCAATGGATTACTACAAGCTGAATTTTGATGGATCTGTAAAACATGGCTCTTCTGCGTCTTATGGTTTCGTCATCCGGAACTAGTAGGGTTATGTGGTAGCCATGGGTAGGGATACCTGTATCAATGTCTTGGTGGCCTATGCCGAAAATCTTGGCCTTAAGATGGGCGTTTTACGAGCAAAACAGCTGAATATCAATAATGTAAAACCTAAAGATCGATAAACGAGATAGACGAGTATGCGGAAGCGTATGAAATCGAGCAAGAGAACACAGATCTGATCGAATGAAGCAAGTCAAAGGACGAACACAAGCGATTTTACGTGGTTCGACTATGCCTACATCCACGGGGGCATAAGAGTTGGCCAAATCCACTATAATGAGTTCGTACAGGGACAGATCAAGTAAAGAGATACAAAACTCCTAGATCTAGACATGCATAAGATCATAAAGCAAGAGAGAAAGAAAATCCCCCTGTGTGGGAACCAGAGATCGAAGAAGTCTTCGATCTCAACCCTAGATCGCCTGGAGAGGAGAGCTGCTGCCCAGAGCTTGGAGCGCCGACCACCAGAGAACCACCAGGGACATCTTCGGCCACCGTCTTCGCTTCCTGGCTCAGAGAATCTTCAGGCAAAGGGAGAGGAACACCAAACCCTAGAAACCCTAGAAGAATGAGAGCTTTCTGGAAGATGAAGAGAGAGAGCATGAAACAGTATGATGGAAAACAAGCTCCAAAAGGAGCTTATATAGCTAGGTCAACACGGGAGAGCTCCAGCAAAGGTAAAACGCAGCGTTCCACCAAGTAGCGAGCTCAAGCTGGAACGGGCTTAAGCTTTTGGGCTCCTCAGCTCCAATCCGGCAATCATGGGCCTATCCTCCATAATGGGCTAAAGCCCAATACCGAGAATATAAAGTCTCTCTTACATTATACATATTATACATATAGTATAGCATATATTACATATGTATTATCACACCATACTTTATACCTATACTCGTTAGAGGATCAAGCTCTCATAGCTCAATTCGACTCAGTCGAGTATAAGATAAAGTATGCATCCATACATAGTATATATGTTTCTTATATGCAATATGTATGATCATCATATACATACATGTTACAAGCATCACACAACAATACAAGTAACATAACAAGCATACAAGACATACGAAATTAACACATATCATTACAAATGCCCCTGTAATTTTCTAAGTCTTGCACTGAGCAGACTCAGCTTCATATCAAGTGGATTCTTATGCCAGGTCCGTCCTCAGTCCACACTCACATAACAGATCAAGTGAGCTCCTCCAAATGGAGGAAGTTCATGCAATACAAAAACTTATCATGATGAACTATTTTTGTACCAAAATTAGCAGGATTATATCTACCATCGATTTTCTTAACATGAATCACATTATCTTCAACTTTTTCCCTTATAAAATGATATCTCACATCTATATGCTTAGTTCTTTCATGATACATGGGGTCACGACACAAGTAAAGAGCACTTTGACTATCTATATGTAAAACAGTAGTATAATGCTTCTTCTCAATCTCTTTCAGAATACCCTGCAGCCATATAGCCTCTTTACAGGCCTCAGTAGTTGCAATGTACTCTGCCTCAGTGAAGGATAATGCGACTATAGGTTGCTGCTGGGACTTCCAGGAAATACAGTTATCTGCCCATGTATAAACATAAGAGGTAATAGATTTTCTGGTGTCCTTGTTGCTAGCATAGTCAGCATCAACAAAACCATGTAAATCATAAGAGGAAGAATGTTCAGCATATAACAGAGACAATTTCACAGATCCAAGAAGATATTTAAGCAGATATTTCATTCACAACCAATGCTTCTCAGCAGGTTCAGACATAAACCTGCTAAGAGTGCTAATTGCAAATGCTAAATCAGGTCTAGTGCATATCATGGAATACATAACAGACCCAAAAATAGCATCATATGGGATAGATTTCATCCTTTTAGACTCAACCATGGACATTTTTTCTTTAAGCTTAGTCAAGTCAAGGTGAGGACCAAGAGGAATGTTATTAACTTTATGTCCAGTCATATGAAATCTATCTAGCCCCTTCTGAACATAATCACATTGATGCAACCAAAGCTTCTTATGCTTTATATCCCTAACAATGGACATGCCCAGAATTTTCTTAGCAATGCCTAGATCCTTCATATCAAAATGCTTTTGCAGATTCTTTTTAATGTCAATAATGCCATCAAGAGACTTAGAAATAAGCAGGATGTCATCAACATATAAAAGAACATGTAATAAAGGACCAGCATGTTTCACACCTTTGAAATACAAACATGTATCAAACTTACTTCTCTTAAAACCCAAGCTAAACCTCATACATCTATCAAACTTGATATTCCACTGACGTGGAGACTGTTTCAAGCCATATATAGATTGATTAAGCAAACAGGCAGAGTCAGGATGAACATAATCAATGAAGCCCTTAGGCTGTTTCATCTAAATAGTTTCATCCAAGTAACCATGAAGAAAAGCAGTTTTAACATCCATTTGTTCAAGCTCAAAGTCATAGACAGCAGTCATAGCAAGCAACAATCTAAGAGTCTTATATTTCACAACAGGAGCAAAGATCTCATTGTAATCCTCTCCTTCCCTTTGAGTAAAACCTTTAGCAACCAACCTAGCTTTGTATTTAGGGGGTCAGACTTAGAAATTCCCTCTTTAAGCTTGAAGATCCATTTACAATCAATCAGTCTAGCACCAACAGGTTTGGGAACCAAAGTCCAGGTTTTATTAACTCTCATAGAATCTATTTCTTCATCCATAGCATGCTTCCAGAATTTAAAGTGAGCATATTTAACAGCTTGATCATAAGTTTCAGGAGTATAATTTTGAATCACTGAGGAAACAAGACAAGCAAACTCAACAATGTTATTAATGAATCTCTTATTAGGAATAACAGTCCTAGGACTTCTATCCCTAGTTAATTGCCAATCAGTTAAATCATGTCTTAAAGCATCTGAAGAACTAGAATTTCCAGAACCAGAAGCAGACACAGATTCAACAACAGTATCCTCATCCACAGAAGTAGGAGAAACAAAATAGGAAGGCAAAACAGATTCATTAGTTGCTTCCCCATCCAATTGGTGAGGTTGCATAATCATAGAAGCAGGAGGGGCAGGAGAAGAAATAGAGAGATGAGGGGAGGGAGAAGAGTAACCACTATCAAACTCATCATCTGAATCATAATCTATGCTCTTTGGAACATAGAACTGATCTCCATCTTGTTCCTGCAAGTTAGTCTCATGAAGCAAAGAAGCAGAAGCCTTTTTAAAATGGAATTCATGCTCATTAAAGACAACATTCCTACTCACAATTGTTTTGTATACACCAGGTTGGACAATTAAAAGTTTATACCCTTTGACACCTTCAGGATACCCCAGGAAAACACACTTCTGCGATCTGGGTTCCAACTTACCTTGATTGACATAAGAGTAAACAGTGCAACCAAAAGGCTTTAAATGATCAAGTTTAGGTATTCTTTTAGTCCATAACTCATAAGGTGTTTTAAAAGCAATCACAGAAGAAGGAGTTCTATTAATCAAACAAGTAGAAGTAACCACAGCTTCACCCCATAAACTATGTTTCAAACCAGAAGAGATTAACATGCATGTAGCTTTCTCAAGAAGAGTCCTGTTTAACCTCTCAGCTGTACCATTTTGCTGAGGGGTTCCAGGAATAGTCAAATGCCTCTTAATACCATGCTCATGACAGAATGCATTAAACACAGAATTGCAAAATTCCAAACCATTGTCAGTTTTCAAACATTTAACAGATAATCCAGTTTCTCTTTCAACTCTAGTTTTCCACATCTTGAAAGTTTCAAAAGCCTCATCTTTAGTTCTCAACAAATACACCCAAACATATCTGCTATAATGATCAACAGGAGACATGAAGTACCTTTTATGACCAACAGTAGAAACTTGGGCAGGGCCCCAAAGATCAGAATGTATGTAATCCAGAGGAGCAATTGAGACATGCACAGATGATTTAAAACTTTTTCTAGTATGTTTACCAAGCACACAGTTTTCACATAAATCAATAGTGCAAGGTTTAGAGTTGAGAATGCAAGATTTATGCAAATGTTCTAAACCTTTATTTCCTAAATGACCTAACATGTTATGCCACATAAGAGTTTCACTTAAAGACATGGTTTTCACAGATTTAGCAACAGTGAGAGCAGCAGCAGAAGAGAAGTTCATCACAAGAGTAGCAAGAAGTTCATATAAGCCACCTTTTCTAATGCACTTAATAACAGGCTTACCATCCTTAGTAACAACTCTCACACCTGCAGAACTGAACACATCATAATGCAATTCTTCAAGAGCACTTTCAGACATCAAGTTTCTTCTCAAAGCAAGAACCCATTTAACATCCTTAATAACTCTAACCACATTATCAAACATCTTTAAAGCAATAGATCCAACATCTTTTATTTTAAGCACAGAATGATCACCAAGCATAACAGTGCCACCATCAAAGCATTTAAGATCATGAAACCAAGACTTATGATAGGTAGCATGCATGGTACATCCAGAATCCAAAATCCAGGTATTAGAATTAGCAGTATTCAATAACGCAAGCACTTCATGAGTATAATAAGGATGAGATTCAAACACAACAGATACATTAGGTTGCTTTCCAGCAACTTTTTCCTCTCTTTTTCTTTTAAAACAATGTTTTTCAATATGACCAGACTTAGAGCAGTAAGAACACATCAAATGAGATTTATCAGGCTTATCAGATTTACCTTGTTGACTAGACTCAGGCTTACCATTGTCCTTCTGAGGCTTATTCCTGTTTTGGTTTTGGTTTTTATTAGGCTTATTGCCTATGAACCTACCTTTAGAAACAAGAACTTCATTCTTATTCTCAGTTTTGGTATCAGATTTAGACTCATACTTGTTTCTAAACACTTTTAATGCATCATTTTTCTGAATAATGGACTCAAGGATAACCTTTTTCTCCAATTTATCAGTGCTATATTGAACCGCATCTTTAAAAGTGTCAAACTGAGCAGGCAAAGCATTCAATAACAACACACATTGCTGAGTTTCCTCAACTTTATCACCACAGCGCTGTAAATCTTGAATAATAGTCAAAAATATATCCAGATTCTCAGATAAAGGACAGGACACGTCCATTTTAAAAGTAAACAACTTATTGAACAGGTTAACTCGAGAAGGGAGAGATTTTACCAAATAGAGGGCTTCCAGCAATGTCGCCCGAGGCCCTACGCCCGTTCTCTATCCCTAGAACTCAACAATGAGCCAGGAAATCAAGAACGCGACACTCAAGCTCTGATACCACGTTGTAAAACCTAAAGATCGATAAACGAGATAGGCGAGTATGCGGAGGCGTATGAAATCGAGCAAGAGAAGACAGATCTGATCGAATCAAGCAAGTCAAAGGACGCACACAAGCGATTTTTCGTGGTTCGGCTATGCCTACATCCACGGGGCCTCAAGAGTTGGCCAAATCCACTATAATGAGTTCGTACAGGGACATATCAAGTAAAGAGAACAAAACTCCTAGATCTAGACATGCATGAGATCAGAAAGCAAGAGAGAAAGAAAATCCCCCTGTATGGGAACCAGAGATCGAAGAAGTCTTCGATCTCAACCCTAGATCGCCTGGAGAGGAGAGCTGCTGCCCAGAGCTTGGAGCGACGGCCACCAGAGAACCACCAGGGACACCTTCGGCCATCGTCTTCGCTTCTTGGCTCGGAGAATCTTCAAGCAAAGGGAGAGGAACACCAAACCCTATAAACCCTAGAAGAATGAGAACTTTCTGGAAGATGAAGAGAGAGAGAGCATGAAACAGTATGACGGAAAACAAGCTCCAAAAGGAGCTTATATAGCTAGGTCAACACGGGAGAGCTCCAGCAAAGGTAAAACGCAGCGTTCCACCAAGTAGCGAGCTCAAGCTGGAACGGGCTTAAGCTTCTGGGCTCCTCAGCTCCAATCCGACAATCATGGGCCTATCCTCCATAATGGGCTAAAGCCCAATACCGAGAATATAAAGTCTCTCTTACATTATACATATTATACATATAGTATAACATATATTACATATGTATTATCACACCATACTTTATACCTATACTCGTTAGAGGATCAAGCTTTCATAGCTCAATTCGACTCAGTCGAGTATAAGATAAAGTATGCATCCATACATAGTATATATGTTTCCTATATGCAATATGTATGATCATCATATACATACATGTTACAAGCATCACACAACAATACGAGTAACATAACAAGCATACAAGACATAGGAAATTAACACATATCATTACAAATAATCTTCTGATCGAGGGTGATAATCTTATAGTTATAAAAGCTCTGTTAGGGGATTGGAAATGCCCCTGGAATATCGAGCTCCTACAATCTGACATTCTTTTAGATACTTCGTCCTTTTCTCTTATGTAGCTTTTCGTCATATTTTCAAGGAATTGAATGTTGTGGCTAACTATCTCGCTCACAGTGCACATGCTTCTCCTACCGACGATAGCTACGACGACGATCCAGAACTTGTTGTTCTCATCCGCAAGGATGCACTAGGAAGGACTTCTGCAGCGGCAGACCCGACCTAATCTTTATTCTGCGTAAAAAAAATCAAAGATGTTATTAATTGTTAATTAAATATAGATCTATATCTATGAAATACCATACAATGACTTGAATGATGGATGTAATGTGTAATTTTCAAGTTGAGAGAAAATTGTCAACCCTTAATTTGTTTAGGCAATAGATTAATTACACATACATCTTAAATAATATAATTCAATGTGGGGATGAAGCAAGTGGATATATACTGGCAGGATCGATCGATCTAAGGGAACACAGGAGACATCAGGATCTAAAACTCAATCTTATATTTCACTCTCTCTGTGGATCTACAATCTTTTTCCCTCCTTTTTTTAATTAAAAAACAAATCTTGCAGATAGCTCTGGATGGATTTAAACTTTGAATACTTGATACGTGCTGATTGGTTCATGTTAATTTATAATTTATATACTATTCCTACATGAAAGGATCGGATTATATAATAGTAACCGTTGAATTGGAACATGTGAAGCTATTGGGCGGTGTCCAACTGGCCAGCAAATGAAAAAAGTGGTCCAGAAGAATACCTTCCATTGTTGGTAATCTTGTAAGGTTAGTCCAGTTCAATCTATTAAAGTCGAGCATTATATGGTGGATCTAGGGGGGTTGGTGGTGTTAGCGCCTTTTAACCCAAAAACATACGGAGAAAAAAGTTAAATTTTTTAAGATTTTAAAAGAAATAATTTTAGAATAAAAGAATTTAAAAAGAGTAATGAATTACTAGGACAACTTGATTTAGTTGGTAAGGAGAGTATTTAAGGAATTGACGTATTTTTTTTACTAATTAATTGGCAATTTTATAGTATCAAGAGACTATATTTGGACTAGAGAAATTGAAGAGTTGAGTTTCAACTTTTTTAGTTGATCCATGATTAGTTTTTTTTTTTTGGCGGGAAAACAGCGGGCAGAGCCCGAGAATTACTAGATAAAACGAAGGATACACAGCACACTAGCGAGTCGAAGAGACCCACTGTGTATCGTTCAGAAGGAAGCTACGGGCTCCATCGGGGATGGAGTATGTCTAACCCCTGCGTCCATGCTACCTCTAGGTCCTTGGCAATAGCCCAAAGCTCTGCATTGATCACCGAACACGCACCGATGTTGTGTACCAATCCCATGAGCCACTCACCACTCACCACTATCATTGCGGATCACACCACCAGCAGCCGCCCCATCAGAGTCCTTGACAGCCCCATCGGTGTTGATCTTAATCCAGCCAGTCTCCGGAGATTTCCAGTAGACTGGAACCAAGGCCTTAGTCCTCCTACATCCGAGAGCAAGTTGAGCTTTTTATACTGTTTATAGCGCACTTTGGATATCATGGAGTGTTTTAAAATCTCTATGGATAGAGTTGAAAGAATCTCAACAATGGTAAAAAATCATCCTCCTTTTCCTCAACTCCAAGTTTCTTTTAAACTCCACCGGATCCAAACTGTTTAGCAATAACTAGGTTTAAATGATCCTAAAGTTAGGAGCAAGCCATTGCAGGTGTTTCATGTTGGAGGATTTCTGCAACACGCCACTTATAATATTTTAATTTAAGGTTTGTTTGGTTAATTAACAAGTGAAAATTTTATGATGTAGAATAAATTTATGCATTTGATTGCTTTTTTGTCGGAAAATTCAGTTATCTTGAGATGATTATATATATACACACACTAAAATAGAGGCATGAATTCTATATGTATCAACATCTCATCAAATTTGCCTTAATTTGTGTCGTTTAATAGTATTTTAATTAAACTCTTTTATAATATTTTAACAACTAACTATAATAGGTATTTAATATATTATAGGTTATAGTTATACAACGAATATCTTTTTCACCAAAAAAAATTTAAAAAACTTAAATAATTAACTATTAATTTAGTCTTTTGCCTCTTATAGGATAAAATTTCATCTAATAACATTTGACTAACACCAAGAAATTTATATGTGGTATTTTATCATGATTTATATACTCTTTATTAGACAAATAAGTGATAGAATAATAAAGAGAATGTAAATAAAAGTAGATATAATAAAATATAATTAATTAACAAAACACGCAAGAGTACCTATAGCAAAAATATAGTACAAGTTCTACTTCCATAATTTTTCATATAATTTTTTTCTTTCCCTAATTTTATTTCCAATTTCCATGCAATAATATTATCCAAAAAAAATTGAAAAAATATTTTTTATTAAGTAATTTTCCAAGGATTGTAATTTATGTGTTCAACCAAACAAGATGCATAGATTAAATTAATATTTTTGTGGATGGCAAAATAAAAAATTCTATTCATATTCCTTAAATCAACGATGATCGATGTACTTTACTACTACTAGATGGATCCAAGACCCTCTTGTGAATGAGATACAAAAGTCGCATCTGGCGCATCATTTTGGTAAAACTCCCGTCAAGTGTTTTGACTTAACTAATGTTCGAGAAGTTGTGACGATGCACTAACATAAATATTAGTATTTATGTTGTCCTGAGTAAATATGAGTGGACACGAGCATAAATGAGGTTCCCTGCTATATAAATAGAGCCTCATAAAAAAATATAATACATAAAAGCACCCACGGATATATTATATTCGTTGTAGTGAGTATAGTATAAGATCGATAAGGTTGGTGTGGTTATGGTAATTAGCACACACGCGGACAACGTATCTACCTTCGTTATATATAGGAAAATGAGACGCGGATAAGGTCATATCCTCTGAAGCTCATGTGTCAATGTGACACGCCAACCATGACCATCACATGTTCAATTCAAATGTGGGAAAACCCACTATCTTTATCCTCCTTACAAAAGATGTTCCAACTGAGATGACAATTGTCTTTAGACAAGTGTCATTTGTTCCGAGCCAGACGACACGTGATGAGCATGAGGGGATACGAAACCTCACACATCCGTCTATAATAAGAGACTAAATGGAACTTAAGGGATCGATGTCAGTTCTTGAAATCTCTAATGGCTTAAGCTAGGTTCCAGGGCTTTGAGAGTCTTTTGGCTTTGAAATTAATTAAGTCTTTTTCCGAGCGGGAATCACCTCGGCTAGTGAGGACTGGCATTTGATATAGTCCAAGAGAGGAAGGTAGTCCACAAACAACACAAATTCAGATAGCCCAAGCCATGTTGCGCGGACGACAATCTCGTCACGCATCTCAAGATGCCCAATCACCCATAGTTTTCCACACTCTACTCAATCACGGGACTTGTAGACACGTGATTCTAAAATTGGGCTTTTTCAATTTTGCTAATGTATAAATTTTGAATTGCGGTGTTTCTTTAAATATGTTCATGTGATTTTATGTTTGAATCTAAAAGCGGTTAAAGTGATCATGATTTTTATTTCATTTTTATATATGATGTTTTATTTCCTTAAAGATATTAATGACTTTGAAAATACATATTTTATTACATTGTATGAGTTTTGGATATTGTCAGAGTTAAATATAACAACATAACCAAAAATCGTTTTATCCACTAAGAATATGTCAATAAGACTGCTAAACCGTTTCAACAGGTGATGGTTCCCCACTATATATTAAGGCCCCTACTTTTTGGAACATACTAAATTTTTTTATAGAGCAAGACTAAAATACCCCTACAATTAAATTAATTTACACCCCTATCCAAACCTACCCCACCCCCACACATCTCACGCCACATTCTCAGACACCTCTCGTAGCAACAGGAGGATCGAATAGTCGCAGCCCCAAATCCCACAAATTGTCACTTTCATCTCTATTTCTTCAATTAAACATATCCCAATCGAAAATCTCTCGACGTTAAGGTACGTTTTCTTCATTTTCTTGGTGATTTCGAGTACAATATTGTAGTTTTAGGGTTTTTGGTGATTTGATTTTAGGGATTGGAAGATTGTGTGAAAAAGGGTGTAATTTTGTGTATTTGTGCTTAGATTAGTAGTATATGGGTATGAATTACATAGATCTACGCTAATAAAGGTCAGAATTTGTGTTTTAGATATTAATGGAGACATTTGTGTGTGCGCTGAGGAGGGGAAGAAGACGATGTACTTTTTTTTCAACAATAAGGACTTTTTAGCTCGGTTCATTCCAGAACGGGCTAAAAGGTCTATTTTCTTTTTTCGTTTTTTTTAAATCCCATGATGTTTTTTAGCTCGGTTCTATGAACCGAGCTAAAAACATGGTCGTTGCGACCATATTTGGACTTGGTCGTTGCGACCATATGACATAGGACTACAAATTCATTGGTCGTTGCGACCATTTCCATCAATGATAGTTGCGACCAATTCAATATATGGTCGTTGCGACCATGGCCTTGCGCTAAACGGAAAAAATTAAACATTCCACCAAACGTCTTTTTTTTCCATTAATTATAGGTGTATATAACAAATTTCCCTACTTATCTTTTCTCTTTTTCATCTCTTTTTGATACTCTCTAATTCTCTTCTTAAGGTCCTAACAAATCATTACCAATCGAGCATATTTTTACCACGTTAATTTAAAAAATTGACGTGACAAATGGAATCAAAATTGAAGTGCGGAATAGGCAGATAAGAGGCTAACAAATACTCTAGAAAGGGGGCGATGAATAGAGTATGGGAACTTTTTGCAATCTCATAATCGGTAAGACCTTACCAAAAGAATGCAGAGACAAGATATGAATAAAACGGTGAATAACAAGAACGAAAAAGATAAACAACAAGCATAAAGAGCAAAAGAGAAAAGAACACGCGATGTTAACAAGGTTCGGCACAACTTTGCCTACTTCCCCGCCTAGGGTTATCCAATCTGTAGGATTCAAAACAACTTTGTTTCACTTCTTCCTATGAGCTCTAGATACAACATTTAGAAGATATTCCCTCTTCTAAACTCAGAAGCCTCACACTTCCTATCTAGCAACCCAAACAAACTAGTGAAACAAAGTCCTACCGATACCGAAGTATCTTATACGTTTGGGTAGAGATGTACCCTTAGTATAATCCTAATGAATTGTACGATAAAGCTCAATATAAATCTCACACACTCAAAACAATAAAACGTTCAAGCTTTAGGGTGAGATCTATGCTTTTGGGAGACTAAGGATTGCAGATAGAACTTGTGTGCGCTGGGGGTGAAGCTTGTGTCGGCTGTCATCCTCTTGGTCTCCTTATAAAGGCCAGCCCATCCGAGTTTGAATAGAATCGAACGTTTGAACTTTGGACGCCTGATTTGTTGAGAGACGTCCTATACATAGGGAGAGAAGAACCTGCAATTCAAAATTGCATTCCAGAAGCTACACTTGGGATTTGAAACGTTGAAGGCTGAAGGTTTGGTTAATCCAAATCCCTGGAAGATCTCAACAAACAAACAAACTAATATTTATATATTTGGTTAGTAAATAAAATCTCAAAGCAAATAAATCAAAACCTGAGCAAATAACTGGCCCATAAAATAAATCTTAGCCCAATAAATTATTGGTCCAATACGGTCGAACTTATAAACCCATTAAAACTGAGCTCGTGTAAAACTCGAGCCAGTATTGGTAAGGCCTTACCAAAACCTGGAAACCATAGTTTGATCAATCAGTAAGGCCTTGACTCTGTTTTGGTACTGATGGTTTGATTTGAAACGTTGAGGGCAGCTGGAGATTGGTTCAACCAAATCTATTAAAGATCTCAACAAACCATCAACCTTTTGAATCTGAAGATTGCTCCACAAAATCATCAAAGAAGCTTCTATAAAATCAACCCCGAATCTCCAACAACCAAATCAAATCCTGCACAAAATATCCAACAACTAATTTGAATTTAAATCTCATGAGATAAAAAAACTTATACAAAAAAACCATATAAATATATCACATAAATAAATATAGCATATATAAACGGATTGATATTATTTGTCTTCCATCATATATATATATAAATATATATCATCATCAAGGTAGAATCAACAAAAATATTGATCATTTTTTTAGAACAAACTGATAATATAATATTGTTGGGAATTATTGATGATAATTTAATTAAACTATGTTCCGAAACATAAGGATTTAATTTATTGAAAAATGAATATTAAATGATGGATGGATGGAGGCTATGGAGCTAGAAGGCAGAAATCGGAGACTTGCTAATTGCTATAGGGGATTTTTTTTATTACAAGGCAAGAGTTTGAGTGCGTGGTTAATCGATCACCCAAGAATGTCCTTGCGGACGAGTGCCAAAAACTCAACTCAAAACACTATGAAGAAACGTCGGAGCCTAGACCCAAATGTGTCATCCGATCTGCAACTCTATTGCCCTCTATGAAAATGTGGGAGAAAGGAGTGACCACAAAGGAATGAAGAAGGGAGAGAGCGTTCAATAGCAAAATCTCGATATCCCACAGACAATGCCAGACACCTTTTATAACGTTAATGACCGCTAAACAATCATCATCCATTTAAAATCTTCTGACACCCATCTTCCGAGCCTTCACCGGTCCCAGCCACGGACCAAGTATTTCTACTTACAACGCCGATACTTCACCGCATCTGATGGCGTCGTCGGCAATTAGGCTCCTCTCGTCGCCACAGATCACCAAACCAGCCACCGCACATCTTGAGTTGGTTTTGGCGCCATAAAAAAATCCATGAGCGGGTTTCCGCCAACGAAGCTATAGGGGATCATGAACGGGAAGTAGTGGCTGATGGGAATTAATAAAACTAATACTACCTTCATTTGAAAATATAAGTTCTTTACTATTCACGCACGATTTCTCGGGATGATAAAAACTATATAAAATATCAAATTTTTATTAATATTTTTAATAATCTCATTTTTCTTACTAATAAGTATAAGATTATTAAAAAAATCAATAAACAAATTGATATTTTACATATATAGTTTTTATCATTTTAAGAAAGCGTGTATAAATAGTAAATGACTTATATTTCCAAACGGATGGAGTATAATATAATATAATATAATATAATATAATATATAAATCGGCAGAGTTTTCTTCTACATATAATTATTAATTTTATGTAATTCATGGATGGTTGATCAACATTTATATACTAAGAAACATTAATTTTGAATAAATAAATAAATAAATAAAACAAAAAATAAATGAAGATTTATAAGATTTATAAGAATCCAAAGGCTTACAACTGAATTCTTATCAGTGGAGATCCGACATATATTTAGAGAAGTAAATCATATTGCGGACTATATAGCCAAATCAGGTGTAATTTGTAACTTACCCTCTATTCCCTACCATAGGGATCTCTGTAAAATCATCATTCAGGATGATCCGGGAGTTAGGTTACTTTGTTAGCAACGGCTCTCAATGTTTGCCTACTATATATATAAAAAATAAAAAAAAATAAATAAAAAAAAAAGTTGGATGGGATATCTTTCCACTTGGGCTAGCTAGTGACGTAATTGATGAGGTGAAATTGCATGCACACGGTTATAAAAGGAATAAAGTTTTGATTTCAGCTTTAAATTTGATTGCTTTAATTTATAACTTTGACGTTAAGATAGACGTACGTAACTCCAATTTATAACGTAGTCGATTCTGGTTTCGCCGTTTTTATTTAATTTTATGAATTACTTTAGTTATTAATTTGCATAAAAATTGTAGGAAATTGAGAGTCACACTACTACAAAAACTAGATTTTATGCCGGATATTTGGGCTATTTATGCCGGATATTCAAAAAGTTATCTCCGAGCTATAGGTAAATGTAATAAAAAAGGGGGTGTTTTATTTATGCCGGATCTAAATACTACACGCCCGACATAAATAATATTGGTGTTTTTTAAACATACACTTATTTATGCCGGATATAAAAAAGCACACGCCCGGCATAAATAACAGCAATATCCGGCATAAATAATAAGACATATCCGGCATAAATAATAGAAATATCCGGCATAAATGAAGTTGATCTTTTTATTAAAAAAAACCTCAAGCTATTTATGCCGGGTGTAAAATATCCAGGTCCGACATAAATACTAATGTTTTTTTTTTAAATTTTGGCCGATATATAATATGACCTTTTATAACGGACGGTTTTTCAGGATATATAGTTTAATGTTATTTTGCAAGAGCGCTTTTAGAATATCAATATAAACCCCCTGTTAAATGTCATCAAAAACATACATAAATATCATCCAAATCATACATAAATATCATCCAAACCATAGTAACAACCACTACAAATCCATTGTTTAAGTTGACCCACCAACATCACATTCGGGGTACATCATATGATATATCAACCTTAGAACTAAAATGTAAACACGCTAAAACAAAAGTTGTCCCTGATAAAGTAAAACGAAAGTAAGTGCATGGCCACATCCGGGTACGTATCTTGATAGATGCTCGAGCTCACCGAATGAAAGTCATCTCTCGATGAGCACATGAACTGGAGACAACTTGTGGCTCACCTAAAATAAAAATCAGAAAGACATTGTTACGAAAGCTAATAGTTTGAGCTTATTACATTCCTTTATTCCTTTATTTCAATCGAGAGACCAACTTTCAAAATTAAGGATGTGCAAGGTAGATTCATACCTAAAAATAAAGGGATATAATATAAGTAATCAAGCCACTCCTTTCGCAAGTCATAAATCTTGGCACATCAAAGAAATATGAATGCCTCCTTACAAGTCTTCTCAAAGTGGACAGAATGCATTCGGTAACAAAATTAAGAGATTTGTGGAGCAATAACTTTAACGTTTGTCACAATGTTCCAAGATCAGAGAACATGCAACAACCACTATGGCTAGCTAGTATGTACATTGTTCTGGAATCTGGCACCCAGTTCAATATAAGAATCTGGCTGTAGACACCATGAAAATGATTGCAACACCTTAAGTTTTAATTTACTAAAGGGGGTATAAGATCACCTGTGATTAGAAGATTAGATCCAGGACGAATTTCAAGTGTGAGATCCTCAACTAACACATTATTTGTTGGTGTAACAACATGCGAAGAGAAATTTCACCATTTATGAATCATACAGATGAAGACAGAAAAGCAAACAACAATAAGGAGTGTCTAAATACCTTCAGGTCAGAAAACTTGATGCAGTCACCTTCACTAAAACAATTGTTACTCCTGTCTCTTGCCAGAGAATTAGAATCATGCGTGCTAAGTTCACAAGAAACAGTAACAAGCTCATGGATGCGGTCAGCATATCCACTGCCACATCAAAAAAAAGGGCAGCGAGCCGAAATAAAAACCCCAACCTTCAAGAAGATTTGGGGCACAATAGCACAATTCAAAGCGCAAAAGGTTACTTATAGCATTAGAAGAAGAAATCTATGAAGTCAAGGACTCAGAATACTGGAAATTCGTACATTAGAAATTAAAGCTGCATAACTACTTAAACAGTCATAAAAAAAACATAATAATTCTATTTAAAGCAGAAATATGACAACTGATGTGATGATAGGCACAATGATGGGAGAGAAGGAGCACCATAGCAGATGCAGCTAGCAAGATTAGATATCACGGATAACACGGACCACTTATATAGCACTACTAGAAGTGGCAATATGTACCGGCTCTCCATGCCATTTCCATACTTTGTAATCCATGCCATTTCAAATACTTGATCGTTGTTTTATTTTTCCCTAAGGCTACATGCAATTGATCATCTTGAAACCAAATGTGCACGAAAGAGCAAAAAATTCAGCAAACTGAAGTAGTATGACAGTAAACGAGTAAAAAAATCAGCGAAACCTGAAGAGAGAGGAGTATGACAACAAATGAGTAAAAAATTTGTTTAACTAAAGTTAGTAAAAATAACTCAGCAGCAAAACTAAACAGAGATCTCTGTTTAACGGAACATATTGGTACACCTGAGATTTCAAACTTTTCTTTACCTGCTGACTCAAAAATGCTGCTGACATAGAAGCAGATTCCGTTGATCCCTCTAAATATTGAAGACAAACTTGGGAGTTGGGATACCAAAAAATTAGAGTCAGCAACTAAAATTTAATAATCATTGAAAATAAGGGTGAAGAAGTGAAGTAAATGTACGGAAGGACCCATATATGAAATTTACTCTAAAGTAGCCAAGTAAATAAAAACTATATATTTTAAAAGCATGAACCATTATTTGATTATTTTTATAAATCCCGATACAGAACCATGTGATTATAAATGAGCAATCTTACTTTAAATTATATGACTACAAATCATGCTATTATATTTATAAATCCAGATGCAGAACCATTATTTATCTTGCTCCACCTAAACTCTCAGTTAACAAAAGCATGAAACTAGCTCAAAGTAGCAGGAATCAACAAAGTAAAGGCCTTTACCATGAATTTTTTTAATCAGCATTTTCACACTATATTGGTCATTGGAGTTGGACGATGGGTTTGAGACCAGTCGCTAATGGTTTCCAAACAGGTTCCCTTAAAAAATATAGCAGCTCTCTCATAATAATATGAAGCATGTCAAAAGCATTAAGAAATAAGCAAACACCCATCTACACCCAGCTCAAAGTCTATACTGACAGACCAAAATGGCAAAATGAGAAATTTCACAATCAAGCAAAGCCCCGCAGCACAGCAATGGAAAACCTATGCTTCTTGAGATAACCTAGCCTAGCCTAGCCTCTATCCAGTGCAAATACTCTCTTGAATAGGAGAACAATCCCAAATCTGAACTAACCTAATAGCCTCTATCCAATCCCAAATCTGAACTAACCTAATACTCTCTTAAATAGGAGAATAATCCAGCATCTGTCCAACGCAAGTAAAGCTACAGAGAACTAACCTATCCTCGGACTCAACTCAGGGCAGCCGTCAAGGTCGATTAGGGTCGCTGGCGCTTCAACGAGGATGAGCAACAAGGGTCGATTAGGGCGCTTCAACGAAGGGTCGATTAAGGTCCGAATTGGTGCTTCAACGAAGAGAAACAAGGGTTGATTAGAGTCGACGGCGCTTCAACGAGGATGAGGGCCTGGGATTAGCGGACTAGGGCATAGGTCGCCGGTGCTTTAACAAAGAGCAGCAGGAGCAAATTTCTCGATTAGGGTCGCCGAAGAGGAGAGGCCAACAAGAGCCCCGACGAGGAGCCGTCGAGAAGAGCGCCGCCGCAGAGGAGCCCCGCCGACGAGGAGTGGAGGGCGGCCGGAAGTTTGACGGTTTGAAGCCGACGGGGAGGAGAGGGTTTGAGGGTCGTTTCACAGACCGAATTTGGAGAGAGATGTACAGCACGCTTGCTTTTTTTTTTCCCAAAAAATATTTATTTTTTTATGCCATATATTTATGCCGGATATTTATATTTGGTATAAAAAAGGTATGGGTAATTGTATGTAGCTTTTTTTATGCCGGATTCCCATAATATTTATGCCGGATACAAAAGTGAACACGCCCGGCATAAATGATTAGGGTCTTTTAATATTCCATTGTTATTTATGCCGGACAAAAATTGTAATATCCGGCATATATTTATTTTTCAATATTTAAGAAAATAAAATAAAACCCTTTTAAGCTTTTTATTTCGCAAATTAAACATCCGACATAAATACTTATGGAATAAAATCTCAATTTTGTACTAGTGTCATTTATATATACCCTGTTGAAGTTTTATTTATGTGATTTATATATAAAAAATATACTCCCTCCGTAACGAAATAATTGACATTTGAGGTTATTTTTCTTATAACAAATTAGTTGTCCCTTCTAGTGAATCTTTCAATTTTTAGAACATGCTTTTGTAAGGGGTTTTCTACACCGATTTAGACCGGAGTAGAAAATCCCATATTTTTAATTATTAAAAATGCATCTCTAAGGAGTTATTTTAATAACTCTTGATAAAGTGTATCGGGGGTTTTCCAAAAACTCTTGCTTGAATGGAAGCGAAGAACAGATTTTTTAGTTCTGCTCTTTCTCGGGAGTTTTTTTCAAAAACTCCTGGCCGAATATTATCCCTCGGGAGTTTTTATAAAACTCCCGATAGACATCTATCAGCTAAGGGAATAAAAGGAGGTCGAAAACTCCCGTATGCTTTTAAAAAAAACTCATGATAAACGTCTAATCTGTACTAGCTAGTGACAGAACCGTGTGTGATCTGTTACAAGATCATCCTATTTATAATAGGATAAATGGATAATGCTTCCCAACTTGAGTGACAAACTTATGATGCGCCTCTCCTAATGGCTTTGTCATAATGTCTACTAGTTGAAGAGAAGTAGGTACATGATATATGTCTATAGGAAACCTTCTTGCTGCTTTTCCCGAACGAAGTGGCAATCAATACGAAGGTGATTTGTTCGTTTGTGGAAGGCAGGGTTAGCTGCAAGGTGTTGTGCCACCTTGTTATCACATTGGAGAGGAATTAGAAGGGGAAGAGTAACCTTTAAATCCTGGAAAAGACCTTCCAACCATACAATCTCACTGGTGGAGTAGGACATAGCCCTATACTCAGATTCTGTGGATGACTTAGATACAGTGAGTTGCTTTTTGGTTTCCAAGGAGACAAGAGAATCACCAAGCATCATAAAATAGTCAAACAATGAACGAGCTTAGTATTGGCAAGCTAATCTGTATCTGAAAATGTTGAAAGATGAAGATCTGATTTAGCATAGTAAAATAAACTTGCCCCAACCGTTCCTTTCAAATATCTTAGAACATGTAATACAACATTGAAATGTGGAACCTTTAGAGAACTTATAAACTGTGATAGGTGCCGAACTGCATAAGATATGTCTGGGCGAGTGAGATTTAAGAACAACAACCTTCCTACAAGCCTCCTGTAACTCCCTGGATCTGCATAAGGCTCACCTTCATCCAAGGTCAATCTCAAACCTCTTGGCAATGGGCATACAGTTAGGGGTGTGCAGAAAAACCCAACACGGCTGATACGACACGAAAACACGACACGAAAAAACATGAAACTGAAATAACACGACACGAAAATGACACGAACCGTTAAAACACGGCATTAAACGGTTCGTGTTCGGATCAGACATATCCTCTTGTCGGATACCCGACACGAACCGTTTAATATATTTTTTATTTTTTTATGTACGGTAAAAGGAGTATTAGTATATATAAAGTCCAAAAGGTATCACTATAATCCGCTGGCCTAGTTGGTATAAGCCCAGCGCTCTCAACCTATCAGTCTTGTGTTCGAATCTTGTCTATAGCGCTCTTTGGGCCATTTTTTTTAGTTCAGTAACTTGGGCCTTTTTTTTCCTTCCCTTCCGTCCCTTTTTTTTTATGTTTAAATTAAACAAACCCTAGATAGTAAGTCAAAGTCTCCCATTCATTCCAACCGACACTCAACTTCTTCTCTTCTACAACACCTAATCGTTCCAAGCGATTCTTCTTCTTCTCTTCAGTCTTCTCCGGCGTCCAATCAAGAATCGCCCATCTCCTTGAGATCTCAAAATCTCCCATCTGGCCATCTCTCTGAGAACTCAAAATCTCCCATTAATCATTTCAATCGAGACTCGCCTCTTCTCTTCTCCGACGCCCAATCATTCCGAGTCATTCTTAATCTCTTCTTCTCTTCTCTAGCACCAAATCGTGAATCGCCCATCCGATCATACCTCTCTCTCAGCTCTCAAAACATCAATCAATGGTAAGTAAGAATTTGTGCGAATTTGTTTAAAGTAAACAAACCCTTTACTCTTAAATCACCCAAATTTGTGCGAATTTGTGCGAATTTGGTGTTGTTTGTGGTTGCATCCGTTCATGAAAGTGTTGTTGGTGTGGATGCATCATGTTTCAACACTTGAAATGGCAACAACACTACATCAGTAGGTCAAAACTCAACACAGCAGCAACTGTGTACAAGAACGCCATTAAAAAAAAGCAAGTGGTTCGTGTCGGATCACCTGGTATCCGACACGGAACCGATAACCTTTACTGTGTCGGATACCCGACTTAAACCGGTTCGTATACGGTTCGGGGTTTTGTGACTAAACGGTTTCGGGTATCCGACACGATTATCCTGTTTGTTTCGGATACCCGGATATGCCCACCCCTACATACAATTGGCTTACAATCCATGACATTAGTATCTTTTAGAAGATCAAGCAAGTACTTTCGCTGATGTATCATCATTCCTAATGAATACATAGCCATCTCAAGGCCTATAAAATACCGAGCCAATCCCAAATCTTTGATTGTAAACTCATTGTGCAGCAACTGTTTTGTCTGAATAATCACACCTTCATCATCCCCATCTAGTTATGAGAAGATCATCAACATAAACTAAAGCCACTACAATTCCTTTTGAAACATCTTTGACAAAGAGAGAATAATCTTGTTTTGACTGAGAAAAACTAATAGAAAACAGAAACCTAGTGAGTTCAACATTCCACTGTCGGCTTGCTTGTTTCAATCCATAGAGAGACCTTCTTAGATGAAAAACCTGTCCAAGTTGAGCTTTTTCATAACCCAGTGGAGGAGTCATATAAATGTCTTCATCAAGATATCCATGATGAATTGGCCAACCTTTGATTGTGGCTAATGCAAGCAGGCATCTCACTGTTGTAAACTTAGCCACCGGGGAAAACGTATGTTTATAATCCTTCTCCGGCCTTAATCTGATTGCACCCTTTTGCCATCAATCGTGCCTTATATCTTTCAATTGATCCATCAGGCTTGTACTTTATTTTATATACCCATTTAGATCCAATTGCAACCTTTCCTGGAGGAAGTTCAGTAAGCTCCCAAGACTTGTTGTTTTCTAACGCAACCAGCTCTTTATTCATTGCCTCTATCCAATTGCTATCACCCTTAGCTTGATGATAAGAATGAGGCTCATCTCCTTGAACCATATTTGCAAAGGACTGGATGAAACTTGATGAAAACAACTCTGTATTGACAAGGACTTGAGAGAGGAAAGACAATGACGGAGTATCTGATTTTTGTATACAAGGACAAATAAAGTCCTTAAGTTTTGAAGGATGAACATGAGTCCTTGAAGACTTTCTGATACGGGGTAAGTCGTAGGGTGGCCCGATCTTCGACAATCAAGACACAAATTCAAGAATTGAACAAGAATAATGCAAGAACTCAAGAACTCGATCAAGATTCAATCAATAACTCAAGAAAGACTCAAGAACGCAACAAGAACAAGAAAGACGCAGCAAGAAAGACTCGAAATTGAATTGAAAAGACTTAATAGATTGGTGAGTTGGTCTATATAGAACAAGATGAAGACCCCGGGCTTCCGTAGAAGGTAGGAACCAATACCAATGACTATATAACCCGTCTCTACAACCCTACACAACCAAGCGGACAACTTGGAGGCACAAGGAGGGGGCTCGTGGATACCAGTGATTACCAAACCTTGCGAGATTGACAAACTCAAGGCAAACCAAGCTGAAATCAATACCAATTTGCAATCGATGAGCCTAGCTACGAATCGATCGACTTGCACTCAATGTGTTTCACACAAAAGAGAGAATTTTCATTCAAGTTGTACGTTAGTTGATGCCGTTCAATTATCGATGACTCCTGGTGACATTGAGGACAACATGAAGGTTCCATTTGATGGCCCTGTCACTCGTTCAAGGGCCAAGAAGATTCAAAATGCAATTAAGGCCTTTCTTGTCCGTCACCATGGAACGTTAGAGCAAGGGTTCAGGCCACCCTGGATCACTTGGCTCAAGGTGACACCATCAGCACCGGAAGTGAGCTTGCGTCCACACACGGAGCTCATGAAGACTCGTCAGCGCCCTCCTTGACTCCACCAAACTCGGCACCATCATGGACCACTCGACACCATCACATACCGAGTGGGCCAGGAAGATGTCGACTAAGGCCCATGTCGAGTACACTAGTGGTGTTGGGCCGAGTTACATTAGTTATTTAATTAAGTTGTTATTTTATGCAATTAGATAAATAAGGTGGAATTTAATTATATCTCTTCTAGATATACTACTTGGCCACCAAGTTATTAAATTTCTATCTCATTAGGATTTATTTATCTTATGTTATTTTATTTATCTTTAGATAGAATTAATCTATCCAAACCCCTTTCGTTTGCAAGGAAGGATTGGTTAGATCTCTTAGAAGTTTACTATAAATTCATGTTATGCCCTTTGATTTAATTAGATTGAAATAGAATTGAAGAAACCCTTTATGGATTAAGGGTTCTTCGATTATCAATCCCAAAGCTCTTGTGTTCTAAATCTCTCGGCACTAAAATCATCATCACCTTCGTCCTTCATCTTCACCGACACAAATCACCATCCCCTTCCTGTTTTTCCGTCGACATCAAGCCCAGGCCAAACCTTCGTCGAGAAGCTGTCGCAAGAAGGAGGCCAGCCCTTGGTTGCACCCGCGAGGAGATCCGCTCCAGCGAGCGCGGCGCCCCTGCATCGCAGCGCCGTGCCCTCGCTCCGCACAGCCCAGGATCCCCAGCGCTACTCGCGCACCCCGGCTCCGTCGATCGCGCGCCCTTGCGTCTCGTGGTCACGCACCCTGTTCCGCTCGCGATTGCATCCTCCCGCGCACACCCTGAGGACTCCAGTCCTGTGTGCCGAGACCTAGCACCTGCGCGTTCGTAGTCCTCGCGCCACCTGCTCGCTACTCTCTCTTCGATCACTTTCTTTGCTTTCATTGATTCATCGTTACTGTTACTTCCTAATTAGTTTCATTTAGTTAAGTTTCGTATTGGTAGATTAGTTCTTAAGTTATAAAATTTGTTTCTTTTAGTTTAGTTTAGATTTAATTAAAGTTTATTTCCATCTTGTTAGAATTCCTTAAGTTAAGAATTATTGTTTAATTTGTTTAATAATTAGTTTAATTCAATTGTTAATCAGGAGATATCAGAAGAGCATTGCAAGATCAAAGCAAATATACGACGTGGTTCTTGATCTGAAGCTCACAGGCGAAGGATCGGGTAACCCAAACGTATCATTAGTTATTGAACAAAGAGATCAGCCGATTAAATAACCCTAAAGGCTGATTTTTTGATGAAATAATAATTAAAAGAATAATTAAAATAAATTCCTAAAATTACCTAAAATAACTTAAGTAAAAGAGTTACTAAAAATAACAATGAAAATTAGGGTTCCAACACTTAGTGATTTCGGCCCATATATGAAATTAAGCTCCAGGTCTCGGGGTCGAGGGTTCTGGTGTCGGCATCGATACCACCAGTAAGTGAAGAGCATCTTCAGGTCTCGGCGTCGAGGCTCATGGTGTCAGCGCCGAGGGCAACATCAAGAGAAGAACATAAGTATGTCTTCAATGGCTCCTCTTGAAGTTGAACCACACTTGAGAATAGGTATGTCCGGAGGTTCCGGAGGTGTCTTGGACGGTCCCGCATCACTTCCTTATTGGTTGATCTTGAATAATAGAAGGAGAAGAAGCATCTCTTAAAGAAGAAGAGACCTCAGGTTGACTGTTACTCTCTGAAATAGATCATTCTGAAACATCTCTTGGAGACTCAATATGAAATTGTGTATCTCTTGCACTTAGGTTAGATGGAATAGAATATTGCTGCCTTATATAATCACCATGTGTGTCATCTGCAGGGTTTACCAACGACAAAGAAACATACTTGTTGGATTTGATCACCTTTGCCTCAGTTTGATGCTTAAATGGGGAAATATGCTCAATGAAGTTAACATCTCTACTAATGATAATTTTCTTAGTAGACATGTCAAACAACTTATAGACCTTTTGATAAAAAAGATACCCTATGAAAATGCATTTTCTAGCTTTTGAATCAAATTTATCTCTCTTATTATCAAGAGATAATGCATAACATAGACAACCTATAGTTTTTAAATCATCATCAGTAGGAGACTTGCCAAATAAAACCTCATATGGTGTTTTCCAATCAAGAACAGAAGAGGGCAACTTTTTCAATATGTGAGTTGCAGCCAACACACAATCACCCCAAAAATACTTTGGTAAACCAGCATGAAGCAAAATAGCTCTTGCTGTTTCTATAAGGTGTGCCTATGTTTGTGTTCTACCTTCCCATTTTGTTGAGGAGTATATGGGGCACTCCTTTGATGTATAATACCTTTAGAAGTAAACGACTGAAGACAAGCTGATTGAATAAATTCAACCCCATTGTCACTTCTAATGGCTTTAATATGTGCACCAAACTGAGTTGAAACATATTATTTAAATTGTTGTTAACTCGGCTGGGTCCGGTGGGGGTAAGACAAGTTGGAGGGAGAGGTCGTGTGTGCGGGTCCACATACGAGAGACTCGAACAACACATAAATCCAACGGGGTTCCATCTCAAAACCAATTGGAAATGAAAGGAGTAGTCCACTAACCTTATATGTTGTTCAAGCATTCTCTATATTACCAATGTGGGACAACCACATTCCAACACGCCCCCTCAAGTGCAACGACATTTTTATGCCAACAAGTTGCCCTTGTCACATGCGCTTAAATATGTACCACAATGCCCGCGACATGCCACGACCAGCAACCCCACAAATTAGAGCCCAGACCGCAACTATCCGAACTTGGATTATCGGAATTAGCTAAAACCAACAGATCATTCGAATTTCCCGGATTACCGTCATCTTGACCTCCAAGAGAAGCAAAACTTGACAAATCCCCCATACTTAATCGACGGAGAATATAAAGCCAGCAAGAACAAACTAGATCTCACAGAAACGAGATAAAAAAAAAGAACTGAGTAATCGTAAATGGCGTATAACCAAACGCGGAAGTAAAGCGAGAGAGCTACCACACATCAAATCGAGCATTGCGCTCTGATACCATGACAAAGATTTGATTATCAAACATCAGAGAAAGAGAGATTAAAGATAGGAAGAAGAAAGTGTTTCTGTATTACATAGAACCGTGTGTGATCTGTTACAAGATCATCCTATTTATAATAGGATAATGCCTTATTTCTATATTTACAATATTGATCCTTCACTTATATTTTTTTACCTACATATATCCTAATATTTAAACTTCTAATTAAGTTAATGCAATGGAAAAAGAATTTCCTCTTTCTTTGGGAAGTACGAGCTAATTGCAACCATAAAATAACGTAAAACATTCATTACAGTATTTCCATTTTCCCCTTTTAAATTTTATGTCTCTTAAAATATGTGAAAATGGTCAAAAGACCAATTATTTCGTTACGGAGAAAGTAGATCTAAATATATCAGAACAACATTCTTCAAAATTTCAATTTTAGGAAGGTTAATGTGACCCCCTTAAAATCAGGATTTTGAATTGGATCGATAAAAAGATTTAGGGATCGGATATCGTAGGATCCTATCGCATGAATGAATTTTTTAAAAATAAAGTTAATATGTTTCATATTAAATAAATATTATGTTATATCATAAAAAAAATTCAAATCAGATTGTCAAATTTTGAAAATAAATTATATATAATACAGACGAACTAAATAAATTGAAATTTTCTTAGATTTTACGTGTAAATATTAGAAACTTCTTACAGTAGACATTTTTATATATAGGATAGTTACAATAATGTATCTCAATCTCTCAAGTAAAACTTATATATATTACTTTTATCAAACTAGTTGAAATTTTACCCACTTTTCAGCGAGTTTTGCGATCGCCAATGTTACTAGGTCGATGTATGAAAAGAATAATGTATCTGTATTAATTAGTTTATCATTCGACTCACAAGTCAGAGGTCACAACCATCTAACCGATATTGATTCTGAAAAATGGAATCTTAACCATAATTAAATAAATACCCTATAATAATAAAAATGTTGATCCAATGGAAGTGGGAGTGAGAGTCACCCGACCGAAGGGCATGGCTACTTTCTTCCCGGCACCCCACATCCCACAACTCCTCCCTCTCTTTCTGTGAATGAACTGTCACTTTGTCACCCTCACCCACGCGGGCCCCACTACCACCACCACCACCCCTCTTTTGATTCCCATTTTCTTCCCCCACATCACACCTCCCATCACCCGCGGTTCACGTTAGCCTCTCTCCCTATTTTCCCATCGCCACACACACGGAACGGAGCTATCCTTGGAATTACGATATTGCCCTTCACCTCCTCTGGATCCGCTATAAAAGCCCTCCGATCTCTTCCTTGTTTATTTTAGCTGCAACCCCCACACGACCCCAAAGGGAGGAGAGAGTGCAAAAAAATTACTGAAATCAGTCACCGGAAACTTGATCGCCGGCGACAAAATTAGACTTCCGGTAACTGGTTTTCTGTGTGGTTCTGATTGAACTGGGAAACACTAGGTTGGGAATGATGGGGTTTTGCATTTGTCCGTTGGAGACTCCCGCTAGGTTGCTTTGGAGCACCAGCTTTTTCCGCCACAAGCTCATGCTCTTTTGATACTGTTGTTCTCTGGCCTCTTTCTCCTCTTTCCGTTCACTCGATCGAATAATAATTAGTAGTAATTATTAGTAGGAAATTTGATTTGCTTGAGATCTGGAATAATTGTTATGGATTCGAGTCGGCTTTACTTTGATCCCTCCGTCGGCCATGGCAACTTGCTCTTTCTAGGGAACGGAAGCTCCGGATTTCGAGGTAAATCAATCGAAACGGAACCTTCTGTTTTAGTATTTGAAAATTGATGCCGTTAAAAACGATTTTTCGTTGTCTCTAGATCTGCGCTGGTTGATGATTTGAGTTGTAAAGTTTGAATGATTGATTAATACATATAGTATCTCTCTGATTGAAATTTCTGTCAAATCATGAACAAGCAATTGCTAGTTTTGCTTTTCATCTTCGCCATCATTGCTCTGAATCTTAATTCGTACACCACTGGTAACATTTCTTGATTTGGCGATGACCGATATTTTAACAAATTAGGTCAAACACTGATGATGAGCATGGGGGATTCGCCGAAGCGGCGTCCATTCTTCACGACGTCGGAGGAATTGTACGACGATGAGTACTACGACGAACAGACGCCTGATCAGAAGAAGCGTCGCCTCACTCAAGATCAGGTAACCAAAATCATACAGAAATATTTTCAACAACTGATAGATTTTAGTTTCTCAGAACAGAAAAATATCAAAATGGAGAAATGATACCAATTAACTAACCTAAAGGCGATTCGATCGATCTAGATCATAGAGCCTTCCTTTTCACATTTTCGGAAGTCCTGGGGAAATTCTACTTCTGCAAATATTTCTAGTACAAGTTTGAATCATCTTGATAAAAATTTCAATCGTTGAGTATGACTTTTTGTGTACATGATTCGATGCGTACAAGTTATGCTACTAATTATATTCGTTCCAAGATGTGTATATGCATAAATGCCATTATCCAGTGGAATCTGAACCTTATCTGGCATCAAATTCCATGAGAAATTTTACTTGATTAATAAGCGTATTCCATTAGATTAGCATCTCACATCTTTTTTGACAGTCTTTTTATCACTTGTTTATTCTAATTCGAATCACATCTTTGTCGAATTATTATATGAAACACGTAGTGGCTAGCTAGCTACAAATTACTGAACCGCCTGATTCAAATAGGTGGTGATGTTGGAGAAGAGCTTCGAGGAGGAGAACAAGCTGGAGCCAGAGAGGAAGACGCAGCTGGCGAAGAAGCTAGGGTTGCAGCCGAGGCAGGTGGCTGTGTGGTTCCAAAACCGACGTGCTCGGTGGAAGACCAAGCAGCTTGAGAAGGAATTTGATCTCCTCAAGTCCTCCTACGACTCTCTCTTGGCCAACTATGATACTGTCAACAAAGAGAATGACGAGCTCAAATCTGAGGTACTTCATTCTTTCCCTTTCATTTTCTTCACATTCATTTTATTTGTGATCCATTTTAATTTGGGCAATTTGAACACAATCATCTCTAAATCAGAGGATTATTCATAAAGCATCCGATTTTGTTATTTCGATTTCAAAGAACCATGTACAAAGTTGGGCAGGTTTGTATAGTTTTCCTTTGTACAAATGGTTGGTTCTTTATGTTATTCTTAGGTTGATAGAACAATTTGTCTATAGCCATTCCGGAATGGTTCAACCGGAAAGGATTTGAGGGTAGTACCCAAAGGTCTCCGGTTCGGACCGGATGATCGCTTTATATTTACCAAATGTAATAACAATTTATCTATATAGGTACTCTCATTGACTGAAATGCTCCAAGCTAGAGAGGGAAATGGGCCTCCAAAGCCTGGCCCAGGCCTAAATAATGCGGATCCACTTCCAGGAGATGCGGCCCTAAACTCGGCCCAACAGTTGAGCACAAAGGCTGAGGACCTCTTGAGCTCAGGCAGCACAGTAGGAAGTGCAGTGGTTAATGAGGACGTGAACCCACAGCTGGTGGACAGCGGCGACTCCTACTTCCCAGACAACGAGGGTTACCCTCCGTGTATGGGGCCCATCGAGGCGGTCCAGTCGGAGGAGGACGATGGCAGCGAAGATGGCCGCAGTGGGTACTTCAGCAACATGTTCGAGGTGGTCGACGTGCATCCGAACCAGCAGGGAGTTGAAGGGTGGTCATGGATATGGTCTTGAACTAGTTGAATGAATGGTTCTTCTCATTCCGAGCCAACAAATGATCCCGATTAATAAGATGCTACACATATATGTATTGTGTAATGTGCCTATTGAGATGTTGTAGTTTGGTTTATTTGAAAACGTGGTATGTAATTATTATTATCCTAAGGTTAGAAGTGCCAAGAGGTGACCCAATTGAAGGATTGTAGCTAGTTGTTCAAGTCGGGCTTCTTGAATTGTACTTTAAACTATCTCTTGTTCAAATGACCTGAATATGAAATAACTTCCAACTATAAAAATGTGTCTTCACACCATACATTCTCCTCCAAGTGCTCCTCCAGTTCGGGCTCTTGTTCTCCTATAAGGGCCTCGGCTTCACCGCTGGTCGTGCCCAGTTAGTCGGCTTCGGGCTCTCTTCGTTCTTCTCCTTTCTTCATTTTTGGAAGACAATGTATGTCTGAGAGGAAAGAAACAAGAGGCTTAACGGAGGCCGTTAGTTGTAACTCACCAGGGGCACAACATGAAATTCGTATAAAACTCAGGGGTACCACGCGAATTTAGTGAATCTTTTATACACCACGTGAAATAAGCAATACTACAGGGGTACCAGCCAAAATTTCCGTTTTTTTTAATACTTCTTACGCAATATTTTTTTTTATGTATGGTATTATTTAATTTTTATTTTAGTTTAGTTAAGATAAAGGGAAAATTGTAAAAAATAGCTCAACCTTTAGGGTTGTTGCGCTCAATAGCCTGATCTATAAAAAATACATAAAATAGCCTCAAGTATTTATTTGGTTGCAGAAAATAGCCTCAAGCTACATTTAAATTCAAATAATTATACCTTCAAGTTCAAATTAATTACAAAAATAGCCTTAGGTTGCCTTTAAATTCAAATTAATTAAAAAAACCTCTCCAAAACAATTTTTATTTTAAAAAATCACTTATTGTATAAAAAAATAGCCTAAATAATTTTTATTCTCAAAATCTATAACTTATCATAATTTTTTTTCTCACTAAGTCCCTATTAGCAAAATTCATCATTGAATTAATTATAAAAACTACTACCTTATACCATATAAATTGTGTAAATAAATAAATTTTTTTAAAAAGCCACTAAAAAACATCACAAGATCATTATTTTTCTTAATAAAAAATTGATTTATCTTCATCCCACAATCTATTCAATGCTGAAATAAAAACAGTTGGTGGGTGAATAACATATGCACACTTTTTTTCCTTCAATAAATAACAAACTACCCTAATTGAGTAATTGTTAGGTTTAAAACAATATATAATGCATGCTTAACTGCTTTTTTGTGCTAATTTTGCTCAAAAGATCGCCCTAAGTTGCTTATTAGATCAACTGTGAGTATAAGCTTAATCATTTATTCACTTTAATGATATGTAATTAATCTAATTGCTTTTTAAAATAATAAATTTAAGTTTTATTTATATGATTTGAGATAGTTTTTATAATTAATTTAGCTATGAGTTTATATAACAACAATTAAGTGTAACATTTTTTATATAAGAAGTGATGATTTTTTAAAATAAAAATTATTTTTGAGAGATTTTGTAATTAATTTGAATTTAACGGAAACCTAAGGTTTTATTTGTAATTAATTTTGAATTTGAAGGTAATTATTTGAATTTGAATTTAGTTTGAGACTATTTTATGCAACCAAATAAATATTTGAGACTATTTTCTGCATGTTTTTACAGTTTAGGCTATTGAGTGTAACAACCCGAAAAGTTGGGCTATTTTTTTGCAATTTAGTACTGTAGTTTTTATTTTTTATTTTATTTAAAGATGCGTATTCGCATCCGTATCATCGACCATCCTCATCCCGGCGTCTGCAATCTACGGTTTGCTTGTATTCGAATCAATCGTGTTTCAATCAATCTTCACCTGGTTGATTTCCTCGACGTCTCCACAAAAACTAAAAGCCCCAATCTTCGTCGCTTCGCCATAGCTATCAACCAAGTTTCCATCTTTCCACCCCTCCCCGTCTTCCTCCGCCAATTTCCGCGTTCGCTACCGCTTCTTTCTTCCTCTGTCAGGTATTCACGTGTGCAAAGTTATCGAATTTACCCCTTCCATGCTTTCCAATTGAAACCCTAAGTAGATTTTCGAATTTGTGTTTGGCTATGTGTTCTTTGGTTCCCCTTTTGGACCTTGAGTTCTAGTAGCTATCCTAGGGTTTTTGTTTTCTTCAATTGGTTACAAATTTTATTGTTTGTTGTCAAATTATGCACTGCTTAGATTATCTTCACTGTACCAAAGAAGTGGTTGCTGTTGGTTGTGGATTAGTTTGTTGAAATTTGTTCACTGATCATCTGGAATTTGATCCCGATATCTCCAGATTGGCACTATGTTGCGCTTGTTAGATTCAACTGTGTATTTATTTTGTCCTGGTTTTTTTATTGGCTTTTATTTGGATACTGTTTGTTGAGTTTATCTAGGGTTAAAGCAGCAGTGCTGATCACTTGATTCACTTCATCATATCTTTGTTATTCAGGGATACACCAAGAGAGCGAGTTTCGTATGCGCCATTTCCCAATCTAGAAAAGGATAACAACGAGATGCAGTATGCGGATGATGATGATAATCACCAATACAATGATTCTATGTGGTCTGTACCAGATAGCCATGGCTATCCTTCAAGATCGCCAGCCTTGCAACCGGGTTACTCGTATCACTATCCAGCTGAGTCAGAAGATTATATAGATGAAGGATACAGTTCTAGTGCTGACACATGTAACTATCCCCAAGTGAATAACCGCCCTGAGGTAAATTTGAAGACTGTGTTAACGGGCTTACTTGCTATTGTAACTGGGCGGAACAAAGGCTTACTTGAGAACCAAAATGTTTCTGGTACAAATGTTTCCTTCTTGGGATCCGGTAACAACGGAGATACTGTGTTGCACCCGTCAGTGTACATACCAAGTGCCCCACCTCTCCTTGAGACGAATGGATTGAATTACAGTGCTTTCAAAGAAGTCTTGGAAGCTGAACCGCCTGAGTGGCTTCCAGATAGTAGAGCTTCGGGTTGCATGCAATGCATTGCTCCTTTCACTGCGCTTACTCGTGGAAGACATCACTGTCGGTTTTGTGGAGGGATCTTTTGCAGAGCATGCTCTAAAGGGAGATGTTTGCTTCCGGCTAAGTTTAGGGAGAGAAACCCTCAGAGGGTTTGTGATACCTGCTATGATAGACTTGATCCTTTGCAAGGGATCCTTATAAACAATCTCAGCAACGCGATGCAAGTTGCTAAGCATGATGTAATGGATTGGACTTGTACGAGGAGATGGTTAAATCTCCCTGTTGGCATGTCAATGGAGCAGGAGATATATAAAGCAACCGTGACCTTAAGAAGCTACACTGAGGTATATGCACAACATAGATGAAGTTGCTTATATGAAGGATCAGATTTCATTTGTCTTTCAATCTGCATCATATTATTGTGTTGTTCTAAAATATCTCACCTCATCTCATATACACCTATCCTTTTATAACTCATGCCATTATAATTGCATATGTTACTATGTTAGATGTGGAACTTAAGTAAAGAAGAAAAAGGTAATAACTACATTATTATCAGTTAGAGGGATATGACAATATCAGGATATGAGATATATGAATATGTTTCCGAGTATAACCTTTCTATTTCTACTAATAAGGATTCCTTGTTTCTACTTTTGCAAGTGATGCTTTTCCATTGTGCATTTTGCTTATAATATGTCAACACATTCCAAATTCACTTAACCATTCCAAATCTAAAATTCTGTAAATGCGATTGAAATGGACAGGCAGCTAGGTTGAATCCTGAAAGGTCTGTTCCACATGCAATTCTTCAAGGAGCTAGAGGTCTGGCAATCCTTACTGTTGCCAAAGTGGGTGTCCTAGTTACATATAAGGTTGGTACTGGATTGGTTGTGTCTCGGAAACCAGATGGAACCTGGTCTGCTCCATCTTCCATTGCTTCTGTTGGTTTGGGATGGGGTGCTCAGGTAAAACTCCAACTACACTGTGGCAGAAACTTTTATTTATAGTCTTTCTGCTGAAAAATCATATTTGAACAACTTAATCTGGTGTGTAGTGTATGTGATGGCCTGTTGAGCCCTGCATCCATGACCCGGTTGCTAGTTCCACCTATCTTGTTCTGGTCCACAGTCCACCCATGTGCCTCCAAATTACTTTGCCACATCTAGGCCACCTGTAATTAACTTTGTTGGTCGGGTGAATAGCAAGTAAAAAATGCACAAGAGAGCTAAATAAATGTAGAAAAGGAAACTATACTAATCAGCCATTAGCGTCGAAGATTGGAGGAACGAGGAAAGTGGACGATAGTTTTGAAGAATATGTGATGGTCATAGGCACTTCTTTTCCGATATCCCACCATTCACTCATTTTTCTTGTGGGATCTTGAAGTATTTTGGGAGGGTATATTAATATTCCAAGTGAATGGTTGAGGTCTTTCAATGAGGTATTGCTGCGTTGCCAGTGTTGGATATTTTGTATCCTCCATCCTCCATAATGTTTAAAATCATATGCATCCATTGCCCCTCTCCCATGCCCTTTCCTTTTCTGGATAACATGAGCGCTTACTGGAAGTGGGCCTTTTCAGGTTGGAGGGGAGCTCACTGACTTCATAATCGTGCTTCATGATCTGAAAGCTGTGAAAGCATTTTGCAGTCGTATGCATTTCTCTCTTGGAGCAGGTTGCAGTGCTGCTGCTGGCCCTGTTGGTAGATCTCTGGAAGCTGATGTCCGAGCTGGAGATAAAGGATCTGGCATATGCTATACATACAGCTGCAGCAAAGGTAGCCAACCCTTCAACCCTTCCAAAAAATTGGAGATCTATTTTTTTTCTCTTTTACACTGATTTAGAAAAATTATATGGTTGCCGAGGGCACATACCAGATTGTTAATGTTACAAATGGCCTTTTATATTGAATGGTGCAGGAGCGTTTGTGGGCGTATCACTGGAAGGGAACATTGTCTCAACGAGAATGGATGTGAATCTACGCTTTTATGGGGATCCGTATCTTACTACTACGGACATATTACTTGGGATGGTAGACAGACCAAAGGCTGCAGAGCCCTTGTATGCTGCCCTCCAGGACTTATACTCCAAAATGCATAGTTAGTGCGCCGAGATCAATTTATCGGTATATGCTGTATATATATATTCTCTTACTGTTCAATGGAAAACTGTACAGAAGTCTCTCAACACTTGAAGACACTTGAGCAGTTAAGCATGTACCTATCAATGGAATCAAGTAATTGAACTAGCCGCATGTTGTCCTGTGAGGCCTTGTTTTGTTCCATTCCTGTCATTTGATCAAATTGGGATTCATAGGGATGGTGATATCTCCTCTTTTCAATGTCTAGTTTTAGCCTTATAGGGGTAATTAAAAAAAAAAATCAGCCAAAAGTTATGGTGTTTTTACACAAAACCGTGCATACTGGTAAAATTTCACAAAATTGCTTATACAATATCTAAAAATGGTACATTTTACTTTGCTTGTTACGTTGCCAAAAAAAAAAAAAAAAAAAACTTGTCATTAAGCTTATTTTTTTTTGCGACGGTCTTTCTATCTTATCGAGAAAAAATTTCTACTTAAAATATAGTAAATCTTAATAATCTAATTAAAATAAAAGTTAAACTAATTAAAATTTAGAAAATATTTTTCCAATTTGAACTCTTAAGGAGTTAAGAGCATACTATAGAAAAACTGTTTTTGCAAAGGTAGTATGCATTTGTGTCTTTGTTTTCGTTAAGTTGTGTTTAGTGTATAGTCTTAAGAACAATTGTAAGTAAAATAAAAAAAGAATTTATATTATTAAAAAAAGGTAAATTTTTATCTTTGGAAAAGTTTAACCAAAACTAACAAACTTTTTAAAAATAATAGTAAATAATATTAATCATTAACTTACAACTTAACTTAATATGAAGTGTTACGTTATATTTTTTTTATGACGAAGAACTCGTCATTTGGTGGTAAACCTAGGGCATGTGATTCAGCCGGCAAGAGCCACGCACCACGGCACCAGGTAAATTGGCTTGTACCGACCGGCTCAACCCACTGATAAAGAACAATGTAAACAATGAATTTTCACCCAAGAAAAAGACCAAGATAGGGATTGAACCACCAAAATACTGTTTAACAAAAGCAACCTAATCTTACACTAGTCCAAGTTAAAGCATTCACCTCATATCAAATAGTAGCTCTTTAACCTATCACTATTTATTTGTCCAAATTTGGACTTTTGTTTGTGTGGCAAAGTTAGACAAACAAATAGCTATTTTTGGGTATTTAAAAAATAAAGGGTAGATTAGTGGAAATTATGATTAATTATGGATATTTTTCATAATTTGGATCAAACATTTTTTTTTTCACTTTTATACTCCGTTAAGTCCGTAGGTTATAAATAAAATCTGAAACCCTGGTCCTCTCTTTCGCTCAATCCTCCTCTCCCTCCGCCGTTCGTCATTTTCAGGTACACCTCCCTCCTTGGATCTGCTCATCTTCAATTTGTCCTTTTGAATTTCATATTTCGTCCGCAGATACATTAGGTTGTCCATCTGTGCTTCCAATGAGTGTTGAAGTTAGAGATTTGAATGTGCGTGAATTGAAAATTGGATTTCGCCGTTAGTTACGATGTCTTTTGTTGTCCACATTGAAGGATATAGAAGCACAAGGGATACTGATTCAGACCTTCGCCTGCCATGGTGCACGTTTCCTACTATCGCAACTGTAATTCCTCTTCCTTTCGTTGATTTCTCTTTCGTCTCTTCTTTAATCGAAATCGAACAACAAATGCAATCCTGGCCGTGTCTTTATGTAAGCGTTAGATTAGGTTGTGTTTGTTAAACAGCATTTTGGTGGTTCAATGCATCATAGGATTGTTTAGAGTTGTATAGGCAATAGAAAGATTGGATCTTGGTATGAGTTTTCTGTCAATTTGATAGTTAGGGTTTTGTATGATTTTTCTTATGTGCATATAAAATTGTGCACAGATGGAAAGACATTTAAGAAGCCTCGCCGGCCCTATGAGAAGGAGCGGTTGGATGCTGAGCTGAAGCTCGTGGGGGAGTACGGGCTTCGTTGTAAGAGGGAGCTGTGGAGGGTTCAGTATGCATTGAGCCGTATCCGTAACAATGCAAGGCATCTTCTGACCCTTGATGAGAAGAACCCTCGACGAATGTTTGAGGGTGAGGCTCTGCTTAGGAGGATGTTTCGGTATGGTCTGTTAGATGAGAGCCAGAACAAGCTCGATTATGTGTTGGCTCTTACCGTGGAGAACTTCCTTGAGCGCCGCCTCCAGACGCTTGTGTTCAAGTCTGGCATGGCCAAGTCCATCCATCACGCCCGAGTGCTGATCAGGCAGAGGCACATCAGGTAGATGGTTGATTCTTCGCCTGATAGAATTATTTGCCTGCCCACATTCGGTATTGTTTCTCATAACCGTGAGTGTGCAGGGTTGGGAGGCAGGTGGTCAACATCCCGTCTTTCATGGTGCGGGTTGATTCCCAAAAGCACATTGACTTCTCACTGACGAGCCCCTTCGGAGGCGGCAGACCTGGAAGGGTGAAGAGAAGGAACCAAAAAGCCGCTGCTAAGAAGACTTCAGGAGGAGATGGAGACGAGGAGGATGAAGAGTGATTTACCAAGTCTCGAATCTGGTAGCAGGAAAACCAGTTGAGTTTATTGCTATGCAATTTTGAAGTACTTTTCTATCAACATTTTCGGTAGACATGAGCTTTCCCAGCTGTGGTTGCTTCATTTTCTCTCCCGATTACTTGTGTTTTTAGAGTTTTAATTGTCTGGTTCATCAATATCAAAGATTACATGACTAGATTTGATTCATGTCTAGTTGTTGCTCATGTTTTTCTATTCGGCTTTTGAAGATCATCTTCACTCCATTTGTTTGCCAAATACATTTTTCTGTATTGGTTAGGTTTTCTGCAAAATCATACAACATACACAATCACTTCACATGTGTGCAGTTCAATTCCTCCTTGTTTACCTTGTCTTGTCATCTTTCAAAATAAGAAAAAGAAATAAAGACCCAATTAATTACTCGACAGATGATTTGAACTGCAACTATCCATACAGGCATATATCTACAATGTCAAAATTCATACACAGGTTCTATGCTAGCCTTGACAGAACTACACCAACTGATCAAGCGTCCTCCCTTTCATTCAAGAAGTCGTTCAACCATCTCTAAGCCACACGATTGCTGGCTCTTCGGTGAGCTTAACTCCCTTGCTAGTTGCTACTTCCACTGATAGTGATACCTCGTCTATTCTTTATTTGACTTCCACTGATACACGATTGCTCTCTGGTGTCTTCGTACAATGGTACATTTTACTTTATTTGTTACATTCCGAAAATAGTCATTGTCATTGAGCTTATTTTTTGTAAGGGGTATTGTGCATTTGAGTCTTTGTTTTGTCAAGCACTCAAGCTGTGTTTAGTGTATTATTCTTAAGAATAATTATTTTTGATGAAAACAACCAAATTCCATTAATCAAAGAGCAAAATGATATAGCAGTACATTTGAAATACCAGGAAAACAAAGAAACTGAATAATCAAAGTGCATCCAGCATATGAGCCACACCATTGCCAGTCTTTCGAATGCAACCCCAGCTGCAGCAATGGCCATCTCCGCCAGTTTCCTAGCCACACCAAGAATATTCTCACTCTCCACGATAATGTGCGTTAGGCCCTCGCTTGTGGCAAGTTTCAATGCCCACACAATCGTTTCAGCTGTTGTTGCCACTGGGGTCACCAAGCTTGCAATGGACCTCAGTGTTGGAGATATATAATTCGTACTAGTTTAGTGCCCGCACCATTGTTATTAGAATCTGGATTCGGATCTTTACAATCCTAAGATTCTACGATCCTACTCAGGAGCCCAATTCGAATATATGCATAGAATCTTTTTTTAGTAGGATCTACTATAGGATCTTTAGAATCTTAATGGATCGATAGAATCTTACGATCCTACTCGATTCTAAAGATCCTATTTTTATTAACAACATGTATTTGTTAAACATTTGTTTTGTTTCCTTAGTTGGTTTTAGGGAGTTTAAATGTAACAATCATGTATAAAACGCGAAAAATGGCTAAGAGACAATTGCTTTCGAGTCTTTTAATCAACATGACAATGTCTAAAAATGGGCCTTTGATTGAAGAAGATGAAAGGGTGAGATTAAAAGAGATTTTTTTTTTTGGTTAATAAACTTGTGGGACCCACATGCAAAAAACCCACCCACCCTCCCCTTTGCAATGTGTGACCCCCAACCCCCTTTTTAATTTTTTTTTAGTTTTTTTATTTTGTTATGCTTTTTTTTTCAAATATAAAATATTTGAGAAAAAAAATAATTATGGTTGATTCGTCGGTGAGACCCACCTGATTTCGTTTGTTTTTAAAATTTGACAATTCTACCGAATAATATTTCAAATGCTAACGAATGAATAATGTTATATTTTCTTTTTCCATATAAAAATTGACCACTTCCACTGAATAATTTGTCACACTCTACCGAATAATTTTTTTTTGTACATCAATTTAAGTTTTGACTCCGGTTAATTATTATTCATTCAATTTTGAAATATTATTCGGTAGAATGGTTATATTTTTTGGGAAAATGCAAACAAACATTATTCGATAAAATATATGAGTGTTCGGTGGTATATAAATAATTCTTCGGTCATATATGAGTGATTATTCACTCGTATAGGTTTGTTTGGTTGTGTATAGTTATACTCGTGTGATGAAGGTTTTTTTATGTTGTTTGTGAACCCGAAGACTCCATATACAGACGAATAATGATTTAGATTTCACCGAATAATTGACAACTCATTAACACTAGTAACCAAAATTCGCTACAATTTATTATATTCTGCCAAATAATAAATAGATTTAACAACTAATAAAAAAAAATCGACAATCAAATTACACTCTCATACAATTACAAGCAATGCAAATTACAAAACATCAATGTCACCAGAATTGTTCTATACAAGAATAACAGATAAGCCAAAAAATCAATTATATGTCAATTACAATTCCCTGGTCTGTATGATAATTCAACACTTACAAATTGCAAGTCCACGACACTCATGGTGTACGCAGCCTCTCCACAGGTGAAACTTTAATCTACATTTTGGATTTGCAAAGGGCAATATTTAAGCACATACAAACATCTACATTTTCAAAATAACAAGAAACAGAAACGTTTATAATTATCACAAACTCACGCCATCCCCAATTGAGACACTAGAAACCATTATCGATCGAGTGATATGGGCAGAGATTTAAATTGAATAGAAATTGTAGGAAAACATAGGGTATGCTACTTACTCTCCATGGAAGCCTGAGATGCGACGACCGAGGGTTAGCAACAGCGGTGCCGAGCCGTTGCCCAATCGCCATGGAATCTCGCCGCCCAACCAATTCCAAATAAACGGCGCCGATCAGTTCAATGATGAATTCCTCCTCTCCATCGTCGAATCCCGCACCGCCTGTGTCTGCCGGACGTCGCCCTCCACCTTCGAATGGCACCCCGCCCTCTCCGCGCACCATCGTCGCACTGTTCTCGTACAGCCGGCGATCTTCGATCGGGACACAACCTGATATTGAGCCTCATATTCCGAGGTGTCTGAGTACCTTCGATCGGACCTCCGCCTCGCCTCGCCTCGCCTCACCGCTGAATCGCCTCCTCGCCTCCGCCGCCTTCCCTCCTCGCCAAATGTCCTCCTTGCCTCCGCCTCGAATGGGCGCTCCTTGGCTCCAGGGTCAACCAACGATGATGAAGAAAGCAATTTGGGCTAGCTTCCTGGCCTCCGGCTCGCCTCCACCTTGCCTCCCCGCCGAATCTCCTCCTCCCCTCCACTCCGAATGGGCGCTCCTCGGCTCCAGAGTCAACGAACGATGAAGAAGAAAGCAATTTAGGATCTAGGGTTTTATTTACCCACCCAACACGCGCTACACACTCGCTATATTGAGTGTTTAGATTAATTTTCCACATTTTTTTTAAACTCATGGACCACGTGGCAACATCCAATCCGCCTATGTTATTTCGATCAAAGGCCTACAATTGTGCACAAGATACACCCTAAGGGGTGTGCACAAGTTACTCATTCTCTCTCTATATATATATATATATATATATATATATATATATATATATATATATATATATATATATATATATATAGAGAGAGAGAGAGAGAAGCTTTCCAGTGAGTACACCCCTTACCATAAAACGAGGGGACAAATCTCAACTCTTTGATCAAAAAAATAAAGGGCTAGTATTAACTTTGAAAAATAATCTGTTTAACCGTAAAACTACCTAGTATTCATATTTAATGTTAAATATGAATACTAGTTGGTTACACGTTTAAGCATAGAGATTTCATCTATGATATTTTACTTGGAACCACTAAGCACTAAATATGAATATTTAATAATTTATATATGAATAATTAGATAATAAAATATGAATATTAACACAATCTGGGAATAATAGTTTTTGGTTACCTGCTTTAAGCGGTTAACATCTTAGTATTCATATTTAACGTTAAATATGAATACTAGGTAGTTACACGCTTAAACAAGAATTTTTAAAACTAATCCAAACCATTGATTTTCTTTCATCCAAGGGCCTAGATTTGTCCCCCCGTTTCATGGTAAGGGGTGTACTCACCGGAAAGTCCCTATATATATATATATATATAGGGAGATGTTAAAATGTAAAATATCCTTATGGTGTAAAATTGCTTAAGGTGTAAAATTTATTTTTTTAATCAAAACGCGCGCTCACCCATCCGGTTTTCAAACGGAGACCACAAGCCGCTGGTAGGGCCTTCTCTCTCGGTATCCCACACCCACCTCGAGCCACCTCAGGCCACCAACCCCTAGCCGCACTCGAGCCCACCCCTGTGCGCACCCCCGAGCCCAGACGTGGCCTGGTTCGAGCCACCTTCTGCCCGACGCGCCCACCTGCAGCACTGCCATGTCGAGCCACCTACTACTTCTCTTGTCGCTCTCCACGCCACCCAAGAGCCACCTCCGGCCACTAGCAACCACCTTCTCGAACCACCTCCCTCAGGCGCACCCCTCGAGACCGGAACCCCCTTGGTTCGTGCCCAACCGAGCTCACACCGAGCCCATCTCCCCCAACAAACCTGTTCGGCATTTTTGGCTCGAAACCATTCGAAAACCCGATTTTTATCGTTGTATCAACTCGAATTTGGTATGATTTTTAACCCTCAACTTGTTTATTACAACTATTTAGATTGTTTGAATGATTTAGGTTGAGATTGAAAACCTAGGGTTTGATTTATGAGCGGAATTTGGGGCTTTTTGCCAAAAGCCAAATTGATTGAAATTGATGATATGGTTGTGTTATTGGGTGATTTTGAGCTAATTTCATGTTCATATCATTGTCAAATTGTTTATGGATCATGAGCTAATTGAATTTTAGAATTTTATATTGCGATATGCTTTAGAATTTGGGTTTTTTTTTTGCCAAAAGCCAAATTGACTAAAATTGATGATATTGTTGTGTTGTTGGGTTGATTTGGAGCTAATTTCATGTTAATAGCATTGTCAAATTGTTTATAGATCATGATCTAATTGGATTTTAGAATTTTACTAGTGTAAAGGCACGAGAGCTTGATCCATTTTAATTTGAACATCATTTTATATATCTATATAATACTGTGTGTGTGTGTGTGTGTGTGTGTGTGTGTTTACAAAAAAAATATGTATAAAATATTTTTTTTATAATTTATAAATTAGTTGGAAAGAGATACGATACAAATTTTAAAAATGATTTAATAAGGTAAAGTAGTAATAATACTCAAACACACCATCTAATATAATTTGAAATAAATATATAATTATTATCATTAGCATAGATCTAAAAAAGTAAAATATAAGCTCCCGTACAAATATTAAAAAATCATAAGCACATGATTGTGTGAATAATTTTGAAGTTAAATATGTAGATCTACATAACTTATTGATTGTTTTCATGAGAAAGATGGTTAGAAAGATAGAGAAATTAATAGTGAAAATAAATGTAAGATGGTAAAAAAAAGATCCTTAAAGGTAGAAAAGTGATCTAAGAAGCCTCATCCAAGATGTAAAATAATCATTAGTAATGCTTATGAGTCTTAAAATATTATTTATTTTTCGATAGTCATTTAAGATGTCTAAAATAATTAAATTATAAAATAACACTTATTTGGCTCTAATTGATTTTTATAATTAATTTTTGAAATCGAATATTTACAAATTGATTATTACATGTTCGTTGTATGTAGACATTGTGGGGAATATTGCAATCGGTTAAAAATGATAAATCAACAATTTCAATATCCAAGAATAAAATCAGCCAAGAATTGACGAATGTTCAATGTACGTAGACGATTAAAATATATCACAAATTGACATACAACATATCAAATTAAATAATATTTTAGTATAAAAATAGGAAACAAATATGTTTAAAATAAGAAACAGATATTTTCAAATTTCAGCAATAATATTGACCAATAAGAAAATACCATTTGAATAAAAAATTCAAGTTTAATTGTGAGCGTGACACATTAGGAATATAACCGAAAAGAGATTGCAATCGGGAAAAAAATGGAAACATGTCTCAATATTTACGACAATATAACCGAAAATATAAAAAAAGGAATGGATTCAAATCATATTTAAAATAGGAAACAAATATTTTAAAGTTTCCATAATAATATTGACCAATAAGAAAATCTCATTTGAATAAAAAAATTCAACTTTAATTGTGGACGTGACACGTCAGCAAAATGCTAGCAGAATTAGTAATATTAATAGATAGATAATAGATAATAGATAGATATATAATAGATATATTGCAATCGGAAAAAAAAATGGAAACATGTATCAATATTTACGGCAATATAATCGAAAATAAAAAAAAGGAATGAATTCAAATCATATTTAAAATAGGAAACAAATATTTTAAAGTTTCCATAATAATATTGACCAATAAGAAAATCTCATTTGATTAAAAAATTCAACTTTAATTGTAGGCGTGAAACGTCAGCAAAATGCTAGCAGAATTAGTAATATTAATAGATATATAGCAATCGATAAAAAAAATGGAAACATGTCTCAATATTTACGGCAATATAACCGAAAAAAAGGAATGGATTCAAATCATATTTAAAATAGGAAACAAATATTTTAAAGTTTCCATAATAATATTGACCAATAAGAAAATCTCATTTGAATAAAACATTCAGGTTTAATTGTGGGCGTGACACGTCAGCAAAATGCTAGCAGAATTAGTAATATTAATAGATTAATAGATAGATTGCGATATATTTTAGGATTTGGATTTTTTTTGCCAACATCCAAATTGATTGACATTGATGGTATGGTTGTGATGTTGGGTTGATTTGGAGCTAATTTCATGTTCATAGCATTGCCAAATTGTTTGTGAATCATGAGCTAACTGGATTTTAGAATTTTAATGCGATATGCTTTAGGTCGATTAGTTTATTCTATTTTAGCATGAAAATTATAATTTATCCTATTAGCTCAATTGGTAGAGCAATGTGCGTTTGCACAAAGATGTTAGTTCAAATCCCGCATAGGTTACATAATAGACAAGATCGCAACAATCACAAATTGTTAATCATGCACATCATAATCTTAGTTATGCACTTTTTAACCTTAATTATGCACATTTTAATCTTATTTATGCACTTTAATTTTAAAAGCTTATTATGTATGCACCCCATAATGTTTTATTTGCACAACATAACATAGGTTACATAATAGACAAGAGCGCAACAATCGCAAATTGATAATCATGCACATCATAATCTTAGTTATGCACTTTTTAATTATGCACATTTTAATCTTATTTATGCACTTTAATTTTAAAAGTTTATTATGTATGCACACGATAATGTTATATTTGTACAACATAACATTATGTTTGCACATTTTAATCTTATTTATGCACTTTAATTTAAAAGCCTATTATATATGCACACCATAATGTTATATTTGCACAACATAGCATTATATTTGCACATTTTAATTTTATTTTTGCACTTTAATTTAAAAGCCTATTATATATGCACACCATAATGTTATATTTGCACATTTTAATCTAATTTATGCACTTTAATTTAAAAGCTTATTATATATGCACACCATAATGTTATATTTGCACAACATAACATTATATTTGCAAATTTTAATCTTATTTATGCACTTTAATTTGAAATTGTTAAATGCTTGAAAACAAATAGACAATAAGTCCGCCCATGGGACCCCCCGATGCGACGCCGATGAAAAATGATTCAAGACACATTAACATTAACCTTAATTGTGCACTTCATATTATTACTCATACACATCGTGATTTTATTCTTCCACTTTATCATTTTATTTATACACTTCATATTTGCAAAACAAAAGGTGTCGAAAACGGAAAAAAGTGCATTTACCCATAAAATTAGACATATTTACCTATTTACCCATAAATTAAACATATTTCAATTATAAATTTTTATAATTGAAATATGCACATTTACTTATTTACCCCATAATGAATTATTATGTCTGCACAAAATAAAGTTATATTTGCACAACAGGATGTTATATGTGCACAAAATCAAGTTATACTTGCACAGCAGAGAGTGTTAACACGAAAAAAAAATCATGGGTCAAAAGGAAGAAAAAAAAAAACTGGCCCGAGAAGGGGGGCACCGTGGGGGGCAGGGGGACACACGCATGGGCAAGGGGGCAGACATTCTACTAATCAAATTAGGCCCATTAATAATTAAATTAGGCACATTAGCAATTTACTTACAAAAATTAGGCCCATTAGAGAATTTTATACCTTAAGCAAATTTTACACCCTAAGGATATTTTACATTTGAACCATTCCCTTTATATATATGTATGTATGTTTGTATGTATGTATATATTTTTATATATTTTATATTTTATTATATTTCAAGGATCTTACGATCCTCTAATGGGATCTTACGATTCGATCAACTGACCATGTTGTAATTCGATCCTAAAATCCCGATCCTAATAACCTTGGCCCGCACGTTTGTGCAGATGCTTTTTATAAAATAATTTTATACATATGTAAAACCTTTATATAAGATAAAATAAAATTATCAAAGATTTTTATAATATCGTTCAAACCTAATTAACTTAGGATTTGGTTCAAACTAATTAAAACTAAATATGGTAATAAAAGGAGAAGATATCACTTTATCTAAATTCTTTTTTTTTTGAATTTAAATAAATTTCATATTAGTATCCGTTCAACTAATAGTTTTCCTTTGATATCGTTTCTTTAATTCAATAATATATTATAAATTCCAAAATCTATTATCTTTTAAAACTAAAAAAAAATTAATTGTTTTTATTTAGCAAGATAAAGAGCAAAAATTATAAAAATTAAAATGAGATGGAAAATGTAATGCATGAAAAGAAACATGAACCAAAATAGAGTCGATCTATGTATAGGTTGACAATCATAGCAATTCAGGAAAATCTTTGATTTTAATCAATAGAGAAGATCAAAATTTTGTTAAGATATGTCATATGTGTGAAAATCAAAGATTTCTTAATATAAAAATGATTTAGTTTTATCTTATCTAGTGAATATCTAAACAAACCAACAAAAATATCAAGAATATCTCAACTGAATTTGTATTTAAAGAGAATTAAAAGAAAATTCGAAAAATGAGAAAATGACACATAGGATTTAAATTTAAATTAATAATTAAAATAAATTTAAAATATCTATATTAAAGGAGAAGACGTCACATAACTTAGGCGACTTTTTTTTTTATTATTATACATTGATTTCTATCTCTCATTGGTTTGGGCTACTTAATTACTTGAGACAATAATGGGCTATACCATGAAGCCCATTACTTTGCAAATGGATGAATGCTTAGAAGAATATACAAATGTGGAAGGCATGGTCCGACCTAAAATTTTCTAGCAAATTAAGTGACCATGAAAACTTTAGATTAGTCTAGAATAACTAGACCCGGGCAAACGCGGGCACGGGCTAGGCTTGGACCGGGCTTTATTCGAGATTTTGTCCCGTTGTTACGGGTGCGGGTCGGGCTAAGCCCGCTTAACGGTTTGGAAGACGTGTCCAAGCCCGTCTGAGAATGCGGGTGCGGGTAGCCCGCGGGTACCCGCAAACCTAAACAATTTTTCTTATTAAAGCTATACTTAGCTTATTGTAATCAATTTTAATATTTGTAATCAATTCTAATATATATACTTACTGTTTTTTTTGGTTTTTAAATTGAATACATACATTATTACTTGAGTAAATAGTATCCAATATACCACTTTGTTGGGCTCTTTGCAAAAATGACAATCCTCTTCAAAATTTGCAAAAGTAGCAATTAAGCCCAAATTTCGGCAAAAATAACCGGTTATCTTGACCTGTTTTCACAGGTCACCTGTTGAACCAAACCCTCGCTGCCTCCACCTCCTTCTTTTCTCCGGCCGTTCCCAGCCCTCCACGAGCCACCTCCGGCCAACCCCTCATGCCAGACCGTTTCATTGTAGAGAAGCGAAGACTGAAGAAGCGAATCGTTGTTCCCCCAGTCTCCATCGCCATCTTCATTTCTTCATCCTCGGAATCTCCAATCTCCAGATCGAAGATGGGGAAGAGCCACAAGCCATGGATCTTCTCTCTCCTTTGTGCTCTCATCATCTTCGTCGCTCCGTTGCTCTCCTTTTTCAATTTGTTCCATCTTCATCTGTTGTTGGCTTGAGGATTTCGAAACAATGTCGATCTTTCACGAAATTCTCTTTCCGGTTCTCGTGTACAAGAACCCCAATTCCTCTGCTGGAACCACAACAAATGGATCCCGATGAGAAGGTCCTTAATCCCGCTGGTGATGGCGCCAATCCGAACCCTGATATTATCGAGGATTTTGGGGAGGTGTTGGTAAGGTCCTTAATCCCTAATCAGTAAGCATCGCCTACTAATTCATCTTTTCGATTCGGGTTGTTTAAATCTTATAATAGTTTGCAATTTTAGTTTGAATTGGGTTGCTTTCACCCCTTCTTTCAATTTAAAATTTGCATATTTTCGAATTTGGATTGTTTGTAGACTACACAGGCTCGCAATTTCAGTTTGATTTGGGTTGGTCATATCTCATAAAAGCTTGCAATTTTAGGCTAGGAATGTGAAATTTATTACGCGCGCAAGATGCTCGATGAAATGCTAACTAATTAATGGGGTGTAAATAGAGAACGTTGGTGTTATATTGTTACATTGTGTTTGACGTGGATATTTAACTATGTTTTTGAATTATACTAACGCATGATCATGTTATTAGTAGAAGTGACTTAGTCTAAATTACAATTTTGGATCATTAGTTATGTTTTACATCTCATTTAGTCCATGAGTGTACCGAACAATACAAGAAATCAAGATAAATGTTAATAGGAGCAGCTGAATGTGACATAAATTGATCCCAAAGGATTAACTTTAGCACTCGCAAATCAGAAAATTCCCAAAAAGCTTGCTAAATTATGTAATAACATATCCAACATCTCAAAGGAGTGTGGGAAGATTATCTTGCTTTGTATCTTCCTTCCCCTCACAAACCGATATTCATGTGATGTTACAAAGTTATGATGCTAGTTTGAAAATTTTTAAATCATACAGTATTGAAGTGTGATGCATTGAGATTTATTCAGTAGGCTGCACATGGAAACACGCCTGTGTAGTTGTGTCATTTGTGTAATGTTATATGTTTTGGCAGACGTATTATTTTAATTGGCTAGACATATGTATATATTGGCAAGGATTATTGCTAAAATGGGTATTATCTGAACACATGTATGACAGATTAAGGAGACAATGAGAAAAATGAAAGGAAAAATCGTATATCATAATCTTGTTAATGCAGTTGCAAAAGTAGTCATACATTGTTTCCCTTTGTTGCATAATGCATTGTTGTGACATGAGCATATGAGCATCTGAGCATTTCTATCATGACAAACATTTTTTTTTTGGCATGGCAAGAATTATTTCATGACTGGCTAGTTTTTTTTTATTCACTGTCATTGGTGTTACCAACCTTTGAACAAGTTATTCAATCATGCATGTGGACTCGTATGCAACTTCATATTGTTGTATTTGTGTTGGTGATATTAATCGTGAAGTGGGATATATGTGCATCCGACATTAGCTTTAGAGGGAGGTCTAGCCACTTCTCGAAGATGGGCCTCCTGGATCACATGAACCAAGCCCTCGTTGCTGCATACTGGAAGATGTTGAAGGAAAGCAGCCGGCATTAGCTTTAGTACTTCATTGTGTTTGTTTTAGGTCTAAAACGTTTCATCCCTTTTGATGATTGGTCCCTTATGTTCTGGATTTATGTATGAATGGTTTTATGGTTGGTTGTTTTGAATGATGTTCTAACTTCTATAGTTTGTGCTTAATATTGTCTATCCTGCTGTTGTGAAGATTCTGAGATTGACAAGATCCGACAGGGATTAGTCTTATATTGGCTAAGACGAGATCCGACAGGGGTTACTTCTACATTGGCTAAGACATCGTTGTGACTGGCTAGATAATAGTATTTACTGGCTAGTAATTTACATCGCAAATATTCGGGTTTTGCATCTTAGGCAAACAAAATAGACAACCACGTACTTTACCTTGAGTTTATGCAAAATAACAAAAACCATCATTCGCCGACTGAAAAGAAAAAGTGTCCGTACGACGAGCGGCATATGATGACCTTACCATTCCACACTTACTTAGGTTTTAATTGTTTAATCGTTTCCACCTTTTGGATGACTTGTGTTTGATTACTGATAAGGTATGTTGTGGTCTTGTGGTCACTTGTTTATATGTGTTATGGATGGTTATTGTGAATTCTGCGTTATGACGCATTTCGTTTGAGTTTAATGGTCGATATACTTAGGATGCGAAGTTTATGAGATAGATAAGATATGTCAGGGGTTATTATCTTATTGGCATAGACTTTGATTTTATTGGATAGGGAAAATCATATACTGGCTAGTAAACAAAAAAATTGCATACATTTGTCTTTTGCATCGTCGACAAACTAAACGGCCAGTTATGTACATTCAAAACCACCAAAACCCCAAAGTGTCATTGAGTTACAAGCAAACTAACAAAATACTACATTCGACTACGCAAAAGAAGAGTTACCTAACTAGACATCAATTTCTTCACCTTTCCACGCCACGCTTGCTTATGTCCTCCGACGCTTTCGGCGAAGGAACTCTCCCCAAGACGGGTACCTGCTTGTCTCCATTATCTTGCTCCCAAATGACATGCTCTCCTCTATGAGCATTGCCCCCTCCTCCATGTCCACGTCGGGAGCTTTACCTTTCATCTCCGGAGCAACGATTGTCGGTTCTACCAATTATGTTGTTTTGTACTTAACTTGTTATGTATTGGTTATGAAATTTAGTACTTTGTAGTTTTTGGTTTAGGTCTTAATTGTTTAATTGTTTCCACGCCGGGAGCTTTACCTTTCATCTCTGGAGCAACGATTGTCGGTTCTGCCCAGATTTTCTTGTTTATCTTGCCAGTTGTGTGAATTTCTGTGCCATCTGAATTGTTGTATTTGTCATCCAAATGGTTATCCATGCCATACTCCAAATTGAGATCAAGATGCGATATAGACCAAACTTTACTTCAAAATATTTTTTTTCCATAAACATATACACAGTGGGTGTCTATAGATAGATAAAATTAAATTAAGTTCAAAAATAAATTTATTTTTTAATTTTAACAAATAAAAATGGATGAAATTTAGTTTAAAACAATTAAAATTTAAGTTGAGTCACTTGTCACCATCTCATTTGCCCCCTTTCAAATTTGGTGGGAAGGAGCCCTAACACCATTCTTCCTTCTTTTAACCCGAGTAAGGGTTGAATAGGTAACTTTTTTATTTGCAAAACTAACCTTCCACTAACGCTTTGCAATTTGTGCTATGACAATGTCATTTTTGCAAAGTCCAAATTTTTTTGGTATATTCACGCAAAATGGCCATATATTTATGTGTGTATTACTGTTTTAAATATTTTTTTAAAATGAATAAATAATATTATTTATTACATACTGTATATATTAATTTTAATATAAAAAAGGCGGGTAGGCCCGTAACGGGTTGATTGATATGTCCAATCCCGCACTCGTTGCGGGCGCGGGCCGGGCCAAGCAGCTCGCGTGGGCTTTTTCCCATGTCCAAGTCTGCCTGCTAATGCGGATGGAAGGGGCGGGCCGAGCGGGCCTACCCGCGTTTGCCCAGGTCTAAGAATAACTAGGCCTTGTAACATTGTAAGTGAGTGGTGTTAGCTGACATTGGAGCCTATAAATTGGCATAGGCAGTGTGAGTCAAGGTATGTAAGCAAGTGAATGAGTGGTAGGAGTGAGTGTAAGAGTGAGTGAAGTGGTATTTCACAAGAGTGAGTAACGTGAGTGAGTGTGAGTTGGTTAGAGTGTGAGTAAGGTTTGTGAAAGTCTTGTATTGGGTGAGTTGTACAAAATTATTTTTTTACATTAATATAAGGTCTCATTTGTAAGTGGAGTTTGTCCATTCGAGTCATACACGTAATAGAGTGTTAGCTACCCGTGTTTTCTCTAACAGTGGTATCAAAGCTAAGGTTGTGAAGGTCGTCGGAGTTGAAAAATCAGCTTAGTATTTGTTGGTGGAAGGATTCCGTGTAGACATGATGGAATTGAGTGTGATACAACATAGGTTATACTCCATCCGTTCGGCAAAACTTGTCATTTTAACTCTCTACACAACTTTTAATAAAGCTAATAATTAAACTCCTTTTTTACTAATCTACCCTCATTTATTACTCTACTTTTTACTTTATCAAAAACTATAACTCACAACACATCAATCAAATCAAGGGCATTTTAGTAAAGTAGAACCAAAAATACCTAAAATGACAAGTTTTTCCGAACAAAAACAAAACTCTAAAACGACAAGTTTTACCGAACGGAGGGAGTAATTACAAATGCAGCAGTAGGTTCAATATCAATTTATCATCAAATTTACAAGATCAGGTTACAAATCATCTTCTTTTTCCATCTCAGCTTACAAATTCTAAAAATCCAGAGACTAAAATTGAATCAAATGTGAAGATTTGGAATTAGCTTCTTTTTTCCCAAACTTACCATCATTAGGTGTTGAAGGCAAGACAATATTCTCAATTATAAAAACACTGAGACAAACAATCTCCATTATAAAAGTAGATGCTAAAATTTTCAAAGTTATTGACAAATGGAATAGAAATGTGCGAGATGAATACTCCATTATAAAAACACCGAGACAAACAATCGACATCAAGAAAACAAGTATAATGACAACCATCGGGTGGAGTATCTAGTACTTCAGAAATCAAGTAGTTTTAAAAAACGAGGCTAATACTGCCAACAATATGATCAAATTTATCAAACAACAAATCCTCAATTGGAATATAGCTAAAATTGACGAGGACGAGACAAACGCAATGTCTACCTCTATTTGTCATAACAACTCAACTGGGTATGAAAACATAAGGAAAAAAGGCATTAAGTGGGAAAAACGAAAAGGTTCAAATTTCAAGTCAAATTTTGATAGGTCCTTTCGGGATAACAGAAACTCCGCAATTGGCTTTGTGATCCGGGATCACGAAGCCAATTGAGTCTCGATGAAGGGTGTCAGCATCCCACTGTGCTCGGTTATCAGAGTTGAGGCTATAACCTTGAGAGAGGGAATCCGTAAAGCATTAGAGCTTAATATTCAGAACATCGAAATAGAAGAGGATAACCTTTGCATAATCAATGCACTTAAAGGTACGTATTTGGAAATGCCCTTGACAAGTCGAAATGATCATTTCCGATTCCTTGATAGATCTCTGTCGGTTTCAGACAGTACACATTCATCACGTGTTTAGGAAAATTAATAGCGTAGCGGACAGACTGACCCTTTTAGGTCATTCAAACACTATCAACAACCCTAACACACATTTAGAATTGTAAGTTCTCATCCAAAAGGATGCTCTATGATGGACTACGAATCGTTTATAGTCCTTCTTAATCTCTTTCCGTTTTTTTAAAAAAAAAACACACACAGAGAAAGAAAGAGACTTTATTCCCGTAAGTAATTACATTTTTTAACATTAGATATTCCCGTCCGCATTTCAGCAAAATTCGTTATGCTGAAATACAGACTGTTGGAGAGCTTATTAGCTTCTTGTGTTTTCGTGTGATCTGAAAATGCTGAAATGCTAAAATTAATTCTTATAAAATTTAGGGCGGTTAAATGGTACGAAAATTACCATACCAACCACACGTACCAACCACAAACCGACTATGTTGGTACCCACAATTGTGGTAACCAACATGGCGGTAACCATGGTGGTGGTAACCGCGTGAATGTGGTACGGTAATGGTAATGAAATCTGAATACCATGGTTACCGAGTGTATATATATATATATATATATATATATATATATATATATATTATTTTTTATTTAATGTTTTATTGTCATTACTTTTGAGTTTTAAGTTTTGAATTTATATTTTGTGTTTTGATTTTGACCTAAATTGCTCATTTCTATTTTTTCCACTAGAAACAGTAGGAACATTTTGAATGTTTGAATACTTTGAACTTGTTTTGTTTGAACTTGCATGAACATTTTGAATGTTTGAACAATTGAACTTTGTTTGTTTCTTCAAGACTTTGAACTTGGTTGATTTGAATTGGTTTATACTTTAGGTTGTGAACTTGATTTGTTTGAACTTTTAAAAGATGGTAACCATATTATTTTTTGTAACCATATTTTTTCGTTCAATAACTTTGATGACCACCGAAAGATAGCCAAGGGGTTTCAAAAAAATACAAACAAAATTAAAGCTTGGTAACCATGGTAATGTACCGATTGTAACCACAAATCGTGGTTACCACATATGCAGTAACCACGACTTGTGGTTGGTACGTGGTATGAAAATTTGCATACAACCAGTTTGTGGTTGGTACGTGGCAATCACCATTTTTTGTGGTAACCGTACCATGCCAACTAGACCTGTCAAACAGGTCGGGCGGGTCGGGTTTGGGTCGGGTCGTCTCGGGTTCGGGTCCATTCCGGGTCGGGTCATTTCGGGTTACGGGTCGTGAAATGCTCAACCCAGACCCATATTTAACGGGTTCGGGTCGACCCAACGGGTCAAAAACGCTACTCATTCATAATTTTTTAAATGTCATTTACTATTTATACACGTTATTTTAAAATGATAAAATTATGTAAAATATCAATAAAAATTTATTACTTGTTATAATTTCATTCTTTTTAATTTTTGAAGTATGAAATTATATATAATATATAAATAGATATTTTATATAATTATTATCATCCTTAAAACCATACATGAATAGTAAATAGCATTTAAAAGTAAAAAGATAGAGTATTTTTTAATGACTATTTACATAGTTCCTAAATCTAAAATTGTTATATTATCCTAATAATAGTTATATTATTGAAAAAAAAAATTAATGTCGCTACAATAGTAATATGTAATTTTATCTACATAACAAATTGCAATGTTAAATTATAAAGTAAAGTTGATGATGAAAAATAGAATATTCAATCCTAATTATTATTAGTAATAAATTTCAATATTAGGTTAAATTGTAATTTATTTATATTTTTATTATCTTAAAGCTTGACCCAACGGGTGACCCACGGGTCGACCCAACCAGACCCAGAAATTTGCGGGTTGAACGGGTTCGGTTTGCTTCGGGTTTCGGGTTGAAATATTTGCGCCAAAACCCACGTTTTACGGGTCGGGTCGGGTCCTCGGGTCGGGTCACGTTTTGACATGTCTAATGCCAACCCTATAAAATTGTATGAGTTTAGTGTTCATAAAATTGTATGAGTTACTATATCTTACACAGAAGCATTTTAGCATTTCAACATTTTTTGAAAAAAAAAATGGTGGGCGAAATGTTGTAATTGCTGAAATTGTTGAAATTAGAGTTTCAGCAACCCCGGTTTCGGCAACTTCGGTTTCAGCAACGCGAAAAAAAAGTGCAGACGCAAAAAAAAAAACACTCTGGTTTCAACAACCCCAATTTTAACAACTCCGGTTTCAACAACTTCAATTTCATCAACACGCGGAAAAAAAAACTGCTGAAACAGGAGGGGGCACACGTGGGTGGGGTGAGGGTGGGGGGGGGGGGGGGTAAACCCGTCAAACAGGTCGGGCGGGTCGGGTCGTCTCGGGTTCGGGTCCATTTCGGATCGGGTTATTTCGGGTTATGGATCGTGAAATGCTCAACTCAGACCCATATTGAACGGGTTCGGGTCGACCCAACGAGCCAAGAGCGCTACTCATCCATAATTTTTTAAATGTCATTTACTATTTATACACATTATTTTCAAATGATAAAGTTATGTAAAATATCAATAAAAAATTATTACTTGTTATAATTTCGTTCTTTTTAGTTTTTAAAGTATGAAATTATATATAATATATAAATTGATATTTTTTATAATTATTATCATTCTTAAAACCATACATGAATAGTAAGCGATATTTAAAAGTAAACAGATGGAGTATTTTTAATGACTATTTACACAGTTCCTAAATCTAAAATTGTTATATTATCCTAATAATAGTTATATTATTGAAAATAATAATAATTAATGTTGCTACAATAGTAATAGTAATATGTAATTTTATATGCATAAAAAATTGTAATGTGAAATTATAAAGTAAAGTTGATGATGAAAAATATAATATTCAATCCTAATTATTATTAGTAATATATTTCAATATTAGGTTAAATTATAATTTATTTATGTTTTTATTATCTTAAAGATTGACCCAATGGGTGACCCATGGGTTGACCCAACTCGACCCAGAAATTTGCAGGTTGAACGAGTTCGGATTGCTGGTTGAAATATTTGCACCAAAATCCACGTTTTACGGGTCGGGTCGGGTCACGTTTTGATATGTCTAGGGGAGGGGGCAGGGAAAGGGAGGTAGATATTTTGCTAATTTGAAAATATTAGTGGACAATAAACTAAATAATAAATGTTTTAAATATGACCATCCTATTAAATGCCCAATTATACTTGGCCTCTTATCGCTATGTAGAGACTAGAGATCTATTTCATAGGATGTGAAACATTATGGACTATCCAAGAAATTTACGGTTTTTAAAAATACCCAAATCACCATTTATTTCTCCAATTTTTTTTGAACAAAGTTAGAAAATAGGCACAATTGTCTATGGGTATATATAGTCTTCTTAATTTGTTTATATACCTATGGAAAGTTTTAAATTGTTTATATATCCATCAAAACATATAAGCTTTGTTTAGTTACCCAATATAATATTTTCATGATAATTATGAATTAAAAACTCCAATTAAATTTTCATTTCATCAAAATAGACAATACTGCATCCTTCTCTTCTATAAAAAGATGAGTGCAATAAAAATCAGTCGATCTGTTGAATAAAATCGACCCGAAGGCTCGGAAAAGAGAATTTTTTTCAACCCGAACCCGAAAACCTAGTAATTTTCTGGGTTATCTGGGTTTAGACCCGGTGATCCGATTGACCCGATAATTTTGACTGTTTGACCTGATCAACCCGAAAACCCGGTAATTTTTTGGGTCATTTGGTGTTATATATATATTTTAATTTTATTAAAAAATATGAGAAATAATAAGAATCAAATATTTTAATTTAAAAAATAAAAATTTAACAAACCCGACATCGACCCGAAATCAGGTCAAACCCGAGTCCAAGTCAACCCGAAGCTACCCAGAAACCATTCTATCCGAAACCCATTTTACCCGAAACACAAAATGACCCGTTCCGAATGACCCGATTTACAGGTTTAGTTACAAAGTAAGTTGGATGAGGGAGAAAGGAAATATATATAAATTAAAATAAAAATAAATCTCTTTTTTTAGAATGAGATTTTACCAAATCTTACATTGGACAATTAAGTAAGATATTTATATTTAGATGGATATATAAATAATTTTAAATTTTTTATGGGTATATAAACAAATTAAGAAGATTTCATGGGTATATAGACAATTTTGCCTAGAAAATAAATTGCAGTTTTTGGGTATTTAAAAAATAAAGGGCATATTTGTGGAAATTTATATTAATTATGGATTCTTTCGTAATTTAGATCAAATATTTTTTTCAGTTTCATAGGATATAAAAACTGAAACCCTAGTCATCTCTTTCCTCTCCCTCCGCCGTTCGTCATTTTCAGGTACTCTTCCCTCCTCGGATCTGCGCATCTTCAATTTGTCCTTTTGAATTTCATATTTCTTGCGTAATTACATTTGGTTGTCCCTTTGTTATGCTTACGAGTGTTGAGGTTAGGGGTTTGAATGTGCGTGAATTGAAAATCGAATATCTCCGTCACTCACCATGTTGTTTGTTGTCCACATGGCAGGATAGAGAAGCGAGGGATACTGATTCGGACCTTCGCCCGCCATGGTGCACGTTTCCTACTATCGCAACTGTAATTTCTCTTCCTTTCGTTGATTTCTCTTTCGTTTATTCTTGAATTAAAATCGAACAGCAAATGCAGTCGTGATTGTGTCTTTGCATAAGCTTTTGATTAGTTTGTTTTTGTTAAACAGTATTTCGGTGATCATCATTGTCTCATAGGATTGTTTAGAGCTGTATAGGCAATAGAAAGATTAGATCTTGGTACGAGTTTTTCTGTCATTTTGATAGTTAGGGTTTTGTATGATTTTTCTCATGTGCATATAAATTTGTGCACAGACGGGAAGACGTTTAAGAAGCCTCGCCGCCCCTATGAGAAGGAGCGGTTAGATGCCGAGCTTAAGCTGGTGGGGGAGTACGGGCTGCGTTGTAAGAGGGAGCTGTGGAGGGTTCAGTATGCATTGAGCCGTATCCGTAACAATGCAAGGCACCTTCTGACCCTTGATGAGAAGAACCCTCGCCGAATGTTTGAGGGTGAGGCTCTGCTTAGGAGGATGTTTCGGTATGGTCTGTTAGACGAGAGCCAGAACAAGCTCGATTATGTGTTGGCTCTTACCGTTGAGAACTTCCTTGAGCGCCGCCTCCAGACGCTTGTTTTCAAGTCTGGCATGGCCAAGTCCATTCACCACGCCCGAGTACTGATCAGGCAGAGGCACATCAGGTAGATTGTCGATTCTGTCTGATAGAATGATTTGCCTGCCCACATCCTGTATTGTTGTCCCTCATAACTGTTTGGCTGTGCAGGGTGGGGAGGCAGGTTGTGAACATCCCGTCTTTCATGGTGAGGGTCGACTCTCAAAAGCACATTGACTTCTCACTGACAAGCCCATTCGGAGGCGGCAGACCTGGAAGGGTGAAGAGAAGGAACCAGAAGGCTGCTGCTAAGAAGACTTCGGGAGGAGATGGCGATGAGGAGGATGAAGAGTGAATTACCAAGTCTCGAATCACAACACCATTTGAGTTTTAAGGCTATGCTATTTTGTACTGCTTTCCTATCTATTTTTGCTGTAGACACGAGGTTTCCCACCTGTGGTTGCTTCTTTTACTCTTTCAAAGACTTGTGTTTTTAAAGTTTGGTTCATCAATCAAAGCTTACATGACTAAATTTGATTCATGTCTAATTGTTGCTCTTTTTTTTTGTTAGCATTTGAAGATCATCTTCCCTCCACTTGTTTGCCCCATAAGTGGAGTTATTGGTATTTAGAGCGAGTTTCCAATGGACCAAAAAGGCATCTTATTATCATGTAACATGTTTGAGAACAAGATCAAGGTAGCCAAAAACAGTTTCTGTATGAGGTAGGTTTTGTGCAAAATCATAACACATACACAATCTCTTCCCTATGTGCAATTCAATTCCACCTGGTTTACCTATTCATCTATCATCTTCTCAAAACAAGAAAGACCCAATCGACTGATGATTTGGACTGCAACTACCCATGTAGAGGCATATATCTACAATATCAAAATTCATACACCTTATACAACATCTATACTAACCTTGACAGAACTACACCGACTTGTCAAACATCGTCCCTTTCATTTGAGAAGTCGTTCGGTTTCATTACTTTCGGCACCATTGCTATGCCACTAGATTGCTCTTCGGCAAGCTGAACTCTCTTGCTACTTCCACCGATACCTCCTTTTTTCGTGTTGACTGCGAACTTGGAAGCCAACATTGTGGATGCGAGGTTCTGTGTGTTGTCCGTATCGTCTCTGGTGTCTTCGTCAAATGTGTCACTGTATGTCTCTTCCGTAGCCGACTCTCTTGCCTGCTTCCTCTTGGTGAGCTTCCTCCAAGCTGCCTGGATGAAACAGGCTGACCACATTCTCCATTGATGTGAATAGTACCTAAAACCCAAAACATCATTCGGTCAGCTCGGATGCCTCATTCACTAACAAAACATGATGTGATCTCAGTCAGCTCGAGTTCAAGTTCTGACCTGAAGGTATCACGCAGCTTCTTGCTATGGAGACGCTTGAATTGGGATGAGAAGAATATGAGATCCTCGTACCCTAACGCGAAAGCTTCAACCTCTGTGACTGCCTTGACAGTTCGAGTGGAGATCGGAAGGTTTTGGGAGGCGTTTGGCATAAGTGCCCAGGTGAGTAATTCTTCCCCTGCAAAGTCACCTGGGCGGAGTGTGATGGAGTTGAAGAAACCGGTCCTTCCTCCATCAGTTGCGGAGCTCTCGAGTTGTCCTCTAATGATGAAGAGCATCTCGTCGACAGGGTCGCCTTCTCTCACAATGTAGGTGCCTTGGGTGGTCAAGGTGGCCACAAGACGCTCACAAATCGCATCGAGCAGTGGCTCGTCCATTTGCGAGAAAAAATGGACCTGGAGAATAGGCAATCACAGCAAAGTTTAAGGACAGAAAATTGGCTCTTCTGCTAGAACAATGTTAGATCTTGTAATAGTATACCAAGGAAGACGTACACGCCGAACAAGCTGAAGACATAGATGCCTTCGTATCTCTCTTCGGAGATCCAATGGCAATGTTCGGAGTATGGATTCCTCGTTAACTCCACGAGTAGTTAGCCAGTTGTATTGAACGAACATGTGGACTCGCTCCTGCAAGGCCGGTGGTAGTTGGCGATGCCTCATCCACTCCTCCGTATCTGTTCTCTTAATCCTCCATTCTTCGAGTCTCACCGTTAGAGATTGCAAGTAGGTCTTTGGCAATAAGAGAGACAATCATATTCAGTATAAACCAACGTTTATGATTTGGGGGAAAGGGCGACTGAGAATAGCATCATACCTGCACATTGCCAATCAAGAGGCAGAACAAGAACAGTCCTCCAATACATATACAGCAGGTGAACAAGGTCTCGCCGAGGAAGGTGGTGGTCTGCAGATTCTGTCCATAAGAACTGCATTGGTGGAATCGAATCAAAGCATGAAGGAGCAGGGTTATTAGGTCTGAATCTGATCGGAGGCAGGCTATCTACGTTACCTCAAATTCTTCAACCCGAACCAAAGACAGTAGAGGTACTTAGTGGTGAACATGGAGGAGCCAACACCACTAGTGAAGGCCTCCGCGAACATCCCAAACTTGAAAGACGAAAGCTGGTTTCCGGGATCACAGTTATTGAGAACTTGTGTGTTGTTAAGCCAGTATTGCCTCTCCACATCTAGAAGATTCTTGCAGTCCAAATACGTGGGTGAGCAGGGAGGGAACCTGTCTTTCTCCTTGTTGCACTCGACTCTCCAGCACGAGAACTGTCGGCTTATGGCTGCCGTGTACCATATGGATCCCAGCAACTGCCCTATCCAAGAAATCGATCCATCAGTTCATCGATCCCTTAACTTAGGGGTATCACATTACACCTAAATTGATTGCTGATTAGCTTGATGCTTACATGGCTGGCGAGCATGTAGAGGAGGAGATTGTAGGCGGCGCCAGCCCATGCTGTCTTAGCTATGACTCCGGTCGTCTTGATGATCCGCCTTTGTAAAGGGAACATGAGGAAGAATCTCGGAACGTATTGAACGAGGACGATAAGCGAGAATGTGAATGTGATGGTGTCGGCATCCAAGTCGTTTACAACCGGGATCACGATCCACGCAATCATCTGCATTAATCCAATTGAGATTCATTGGTTAGGAATTGATGAAATGTGACGCCAGAGAAGGTTAAAAAGGAATCAACTTTCCTGAGGAAGAGGGAGGCAGGCGGCGAAATCGATGACGAAATCGGATTTGAGGTACCGCTGAGCGATCTCATTCGGATCCATGACCAATTCCCCCCTCCCGAAAACCCTAGAGCTCGGGGAGACGAAGGCGGTACGGAATTTCATGGCGATGTGGAAGACGTAGAAGAGATCGACGATCGTTCGCCAGGCGGTGACGGATATGAGGACCTGCTTGTCGTATTTGAGGCAGACGGTCTCCATGGCGGACGGGAGGAAGAAGTAGAGGGGATCGATGAAGAGCGCGACAACGGAGGTGATGAGGAAGATGTAGTTCCACTGCATCACGATCTCGGAGTTGGGATCGAGGATCTGGTACCGCCATAGGAGGTACCAGTGGAAGCTGTGGTCGTTGGAGGAGGCGGTGAAGGTGGAGAGCGGGTGAGAGAGGCGGCGACGGACTCCGCCGGCGAATTCTGTGAACGGGTCGCCGGCGTGTTTTGAGAAGAATTTGTTCATGGTCATCCTGGAATCTGTGGCTTTGCCGGCGGTGAGAGGAAAGGAAAAGATTGCGACTTTGACGGAGGGGATTTGGCCGGAGAGGGTGGGAGCCGGGAGGTGACGGTGTGGTTTTCGCGGGGATGACCGTTGGAGGATTTCGCGGGGAGCCTGAGGAATTTAGTTTTCCTAAATTTAAAATGAAAATGTATTTGTTTTTCCCACGAAAAATTAGAGGAAGATGAAAGTGAGAAAATGCAATTTGTTTGGTTTTTAAATTAAAAAAGCAATTAACATGGAATATTTGACGAATCTACTACTCCCTCCGATCGAAAATAAATGATGTTTTAGGTAAAAAAAATTGATCAACAATATTTGATGTTGTAGGAGTAATGATTACACTTTGTTTACTTTTTCAACCTAAATTGTACTTTTATTTTTACATGATCCAATCAAATGTGTGCATTACAAATGTGATTGGAGAGAGAAAGTTACTTTATAGGGTATTTAATTGTAGATGACATGTATCTTAATTTTTGTGCCCGAGCCTAAAACATCATTTATTTCCGATCGGAGGGAGTACTACAATTTTTTTTTCTTTTTATTTATCCCGCACAATTTTTTAAGGTCAAAATAGTGGGAATATTGAAGTCTCTGCAGTAATTAGTTATAATTAAATTATTGATTGAAGTATTAATAAATTATCGACAATGAGCGTCGAACTAATGGAGATTGAGGCTTATTGCAGTGGCAGATCCTCTTTAAGGCCAGAGGTGGCATTCACCCCTCCAATCAAAAATAAAATTTAATAGACATATTCCTCTCGTCGATAGCTTCGATTTGATATATTATAAGCGCAACTCCGATACCAGAGTAAAAAGTTATAAACGTTTCAAGACTAAAGCAATATAAATTATTTTTCATATTATTTACCAAATTAATACTATATACTTCTATCATACCTATCATTTGTTAAACTTTGTAATTTAATACTATAGCTAAACCCGAAAACAATAAATATGTTCGTAGACAAGCTAAGAAGGTGGCACATTTCCTTGCAACTTAATTTGTGATCCCCAACTTACCTTTTTACTTGTTTTGAGTTCTATTTTATGTCGACTGGATTGAATGATGATTTGATTAATACATATCAATGATTGAAAGATTAGATAAAACGTTTTCATTTTTTTTTAACAAGGTAAGGTAAGGATTTGAAAATTTTGACATCAATCATATCAGGTAAAACAAGATGCTGAAACAATTGATGGATAGATTAACCATCAAAATACAAGCAAATAAAGCAAAATGAGGACAAAAGACAAGAGTTCAAATCCTAATTGAGCATAACAACAAAAACCTAGCACACGAACAACGAAACAACAACAACAACATTTCCAACTTATTCTGTAGGCATGGTCTGAAAGGCCAAATTGTACGCACTCTTTTCAGTTTTTCCGACCAAGTCGAGAAAATTAAGGAAAAATGAAAACCTTGTATTTTGTTTACACTTTTACTAACAATAATTAATGATGTTATGTTGACGGACAAAAACCTCCTTTGGAGCCTGAGAACGCGCTTGTCACGCGCCCCCAACTTCTCTATCAAATCTTTCTCTGCTTCCCTTGTTCTTGAGCAATTCATCTCTTATCTCCTTCTCTGTGATTCTAGTGGCTCGATTCTCCTTGATTCTTGCCGGCTGTGGGATAATCTCTCATCTTTCCCCTTGTATCGGTCATCAATTTGGGGATAGGCTTATCGTTCCGGCCTTTCACGTGTGTGGGGGTGCCTTCGCCTGTCGCCCTCGTCGTCTCAATCCTGTTGTTCATCTTGGTCTGTCATGGTTCTCCCTTACTCGGGATACGATTCCCTCGCTTCGGCCGTTTCGTTGCCCCTTTCTTACCGCCGGAACCCTAAAAATCCAAATTACCTTAAAAAAGGCTCTGTGCTTTGTGGGTCTTCCTTGGTTCGGCGTCCTGGGTGTCGAGGTAAAGAGAGGGAGATGAAAAACTTCAAAAAAAGGAGGAAACTTGTTTGCTGGTGGGGGCGGCGGTGCGCCAGCATGGTTACTGCTCATTGGGGGTTCGCCGTTGTCGCCTCTGTTCGCTGGTTCGCTGCTGCGGTGGGCTCCGGGGTCACCTTGTCTCGGTCCGGTGGGTGTGGGAGGGTGGTTTGGCTCCTCATCGTCCTCTATGGTGTTGTCTTGGAGGGGATGTCCTCTCCCATGTCCACTGTTGTGACCCCAAAGTCCTTAATCAGGTCAATTTACATCAACTTTATTCCACTTGTATTTGATTGCCATGTTATGTCCAGTATAATTACCGTCTTTCCGTGGTTGGAAAACCAGGTGCTAGAGGCCTATGCCTCTTCACCCCCTACCCCCCGATTTTCGGGCCTTGAAAAAACTGAGGTTATTGGGGCTGTCATGGCCCCTTTCCTTAGTTCAAAAGAAGTTTTGGTTCTCATTGATTTGGGTTCTGAAATGAGTCAAAATCCAGCTGTGTATACGATGGTAAATGAAACTTGTGTGGAGGATGTTCCCTTCCTTCTACAACTTACCCCCCGATATTCGGGCCTGCGGATTCCCGGCAGGGCAAAACAAGAAGCTATCCCGGTGCTTCAGCACCTCTCTAATCTCTATCTCAGTTCGGTATGGATTGTGAGCTTTAGTTGTCTGATTGCTTTGATAACCTTATGGTTTCTTCCATTTCTACAACTCACTAATTGTGTGCTTGGTTTATTGTCTGACATGGCTACTCCTATCTCTGTCAAAGAGAAACAAAACATGGTGAAGGACGATGCTCCTTTGCTCAACAAATCCCGAAAGGGCAACAAATCCCGAAAGGGCTACAAACCCCGAAAGGGCTACAAATCCCGAAAGGGCAACGACATTAGTGTTGATAACTTGGCTTTTACCAGGTGGTGGTCAGACTACCTTGCGGCTGTCTCGCTCTCTCCGTCGGTCTCGGGAAGCTTGGTTACTTTGAGGTTTTCCTTCTTCCCTCATGATGCAAAAATGGATTGGTATATTTTGCCCTCTTCAAAGATCTCAGTTGAAGTTGTTGCTGTTGATGCGTTACTTGGTGCTGGACTTGAGGCCTTTGTGTCTTCCATACTGATGTGTGGTTATGTTAGGTTAGCCTTTGAGATGCTGTACTTTGGCTACTTACATTCACTTGCTGTTTTGCGTAGCATTCTCGATCTCTTTTTTCTGGAACCTGGTAATTTTAGATTCATGTTGAATCTTAGCTGCTTTGATGCACCACACGGTTCTCCTACGGTATATCTTGGGTATGAGCAGCTTAATGAATATGATTTTCACCCTCGAGATCTTGGCGGTTCATTCTTGATCATCGTCGAAAAACCTTTGAATGTTTCTAGATTGTATTATTATAGTGTTAAATATCTTTGCTGGCATTTATTAAGTCCTTGCATCCCTATTCAGTTTAGGCAAACTCTTGAAAGAGTTAATAACATAAATGAGCACTATATGAACTCTTGGAAAATGAAGATTATATACACCAACGTAGATACAAGACCTTGGAAATGTATTGGCTTCTCTCTTGTATTTGGGATAGAAGGGAATTGGTGGAGTCGGTGTGTGAGTAGAAAATGGCATGCCCTTACAGTTTCACTTGCCATGATTCACATTTTGGATAACATGTGCCGTATTATCTTCTGTTTCATGTTGTTCAAACCACAATTTAATACGGGAGTATAGACTATTCTCCTCTATTTGCTAAGCTCGTGTGCAAAAATTATTGTAGCATATACTTTCTTTGGACTGTTGCTGGTTCATTCCTTGCCTTCACTGTCATCCCTTGTGCAACCCCCTTGGTTGTGCATGTGTTTGTTCGTTTGGAGGTTGGGATATCAACGATTTCTGTGCTATGCAACCGTTTGGGGAGCGTTGGTGCTTCTGCCTTGTTGTTGATCCTGCGAACTGGTTTGTTCGCAGCAAAAACATGGTCCATTCACTGCGAACATGATGGTAAAATCATGGCTATAATGGTGTTAGTTACTCCTTACTATAACTACTCTACAAATCCTCTGATGATTACGTGCTTCTCTACCGTACAAATTCCTACGATTTCTTGTCTCAACTACATCCTCTTACGGGATGCTCTGAACATTGCACTTTACCTGTTACATATCCACAAAACAACTATTTTTTACTGGTTGAATGAACACTGCATAAGGATTGCCCATATGGGTTTTGCAAAAATTAATCACCCACTGCCTATTTCATCCCATGTGGTGGCCTCTAGGCATACATATATCCCTTTCAAGGGCTCCATAAATGGCAGTAGTTTTGTCTTTAATTATGCACGATTAATGTTGGGTTACCCTTTGCTTAGAATTAACCTTGTCAGAATTACATTGGAGACTAGTTTTGGTTTTCAAATCACGGGTGAAGACATTGGGCATATAAAGGCAGCAGTGGTTCGGCCGGATAAACAACTAAGGGGTATTAATGAGAAATACTTGGTGTCAAGTTGTGTTATTTTTGATGAATCTATTTTCAATGATCTTCATTGGAGCTGTTTGAAGAAAATTGGTTTTAATGCCATTAAGCTCATCCTATTCCATTATTGTGTAGTGGTGTCGTATACAAATGAAAGTGGAAAAATTAATTATAAGCGTATGAGGAACTTTTGTTCACTCCCCATTTTAACCATCTGCTCATTATTTAATAAAAATTGCATACAAATGAAAGTTTACTCCTTCAAAAGCTATTGCCTAAAACAAGCTTGGAAACTAGGAAATTACTATCTTCAAACAACGAGGCTCACCATGAATAATTACTCATCACATTCGCTACAATGTCTCGATTTAAGGACTCGGACCATTAGTCCTTTAATCATTATAGGTTTTGTATGAAGATTTGCTTCTGGAACTGTCGAGGGATTGGAAAACAAACCTTTTGGACGGAAATTGATTCTATGTGTAAAAACGACCACATTCAAATCATGTCGTTAGCGGAAACAAAATCGGAAAATATCCCTGATGATAAATTATGGAGAAATATTGGTTTCGATGAAGGGGTTTGGTCGCCGGTTGTTGGAAGATCTGGGGGAATTGGAGTCATATGGAAATCTCATCAATTGCTAAATTTTTCTATTTCCATAGCTATCCATGCTCCTCGCATCATCGGCCTCCGAATTGAGAGCCCCCGGGATGGATTTCCGATCCTAGCTCTGTTTGTATATGCACCTCCGACACCAACGGATAAAGATATATTTTGGGAAATGTTAACAACAATTGTAAATGATTCCACTATTCCGTGCATTGTGCTTGGGGATCTAAATGAAATTCTGTGCAGCTCTGATAAACTCGGCGGGGCCCCTACCCGGGTCACAAGGTTCTCGCATCTAATCTCCTTTAAAAACGACTGCTCTCTCCTTGACCTTCCTACATTTGGAAACCCGTTCACTTGGAGGAAGAACCCGGACGAAGATTTCAATATCCGTGAAAAACTTGATCGAGTGCTTGTTCACCAACATATTCAAGCATCATTCCCTAATATGATAACCTATCATGGTGCCTTCTCTACCTCGGATCACTGCACAATTTCTATATCTTTAGAGGACAATTCTACCTTCAAGGCACCACCTTTCAAATTCGAAAACGCCTGGCTGTTGCGGAAAGATTTTCGTAACATAGTCAAGCGATCCTGGAGGGCAACATGCCCTGGATCGTCTATGTTTCAATTAATGTTTAAACAAAAAATACTAAAAAACAAGGCAAAAGAATGGAATAAGACAAGCTTCGGCAACATCTTCCGTCAATTAAAAAACGTAGACTCTGAGTTGCTGCGTATTCAGTCCACGGGACCTGGCTTTAACTCTCAAGGAGATCAAAAGAGAGAAAAGCAACTCATTGTGAAGAGGGATAAACTACTTTTATTTCAGAAATCTTTCTGGAGCCAAAGGGCTAAAACTAAGCATCTAAAACTCTCAGATTCAAACACGGCCTATTTCCATCGAGTAGCTTCAGGACGACGACATAGAAAACAGATACGCAACATCCTTTCCTCCACTGGTACGATGGTCATGGGAGAAGAAAATGTTAGGACCGAGATAAAACGGGATTTTGAAAAGAGGTTTAAGAAAGAGCCAACTCATGACGACCTTCTTAACGAACTTCTGGAACTCATACAACCGGCCATCTCACCGGATGAAAACTGTTTTCTTATAGCAATCCCGACTAATTCAGAAATTAAAACATCGGTTTTTAGTCTAGGCCGAAACAAGTCTCCAGGACCTGATGGATTCACGGCTGAATTCTATACAAAATATTGGGATATAATCGGAAAATCGGTAATATGTGCGGTAAAAGGAATGCTCCGACAAATTAACCATACTTTTATCTCCCTGCTTCCAAAGAGTGATGCTCCCACGACTACTAGTCACTACAGGCCCATCATCCTGTGTTCCAATGTCTACAAAATAATTTCCAAAATTCTGACAGAAAGAATGAAAAAAGTTATTGGTAAACTCATACATCAACTTCAGGGTGCATTTGTCTCAGACAGGGCTATACAAGACAACATCCTAATAGCACATGAAATCTTCCACTCTTACAAGAATCGTAGGGGCCGGGAAGGATGGTTGGCCATAAAATTAGACATGGAAAAAGCCTACGATAGGGTGGACTGGCACTTCCTCAAAAGTGTGCTTCTTAGATTCGGATTTCATGAAAGGTTTGTCGCGTGGATTATGGAATGCATTACGACTGTCTCATTCTCGGTGTTAGTTAACAATGGGCCTACGGACCTGTTTCTGCCGTCAATAGGTATTCGCCAGGGCGATCCGCTATCCCCCTTTCTGTTCATTTTAGGAGCAGAGGTTCTATCCCGAAAACTAACAGTGGAAGCTAGTTTAGATAGATCTCAGCTAGGCTTCCCGATTGGCCGCAACGGGCCCCGTGTTCCGTTCCTCTCCTTTGTTGACGATATCATCATCTTCTCAAAGGGAAGCGTTGAAGCAGGGGACAAAGTAAGGATGATCATTGACTCATACTGCAAAGTGTCTGGCCAAAAAGTCAATTACCACAAATCATGCTTCCAAGCAACTCGGGGGATTCCAAATCATCGGATTCTCCAGTTGCGTAATTGCCTCAACATTACTGAGGAAAACTCAATTGAAAAATATCTTGGTTGTCCTATTATCAATGGCAGAGTCACAAGTAGTACATTTGAAGACATCATTTGTAAATCTAAACAACAACTGACAAAATGGAGGGCTAATACCCTCTCCCAGCAAGGTCGTGCTACACTAATAAACTCCAACCTCTCGGCTAAGCCTCTTCATATGATGCAGAAATTTATGCTCCCTGCTTCTATGCATAAAGAACTTGACCAGATAAACCGCTCTTTCTTTTGGAACAAGGACCTCCAATATCGGCCGCTAATTAGCTGGGACAGGATATGCAAACCGAAACAGTTTGGGGGGGCTAGGAATTCGAAAATCAAGTGATATGAATGTTGCTCTCCAGATGAAGCTCTTGTGGAAGATTTTGGCAGAGCCTAGTAATGTTTGGGTTACCCTAATCAGACATAAATATCTACGTACCACAAGTATTTTCGAGTACAGAAAATCAGGATCGTGCTCTTGGCAATGGACCAAGCTATCGGAACTAATAGATAAATTTAAAACTGGCATAATTTGGTCTGTAGGAAATGGACACTCAATAAAATTCTGGAAAGATAATTGGATCTCTACCTCCCCTCTTCTGGCTAGGGAGCACTGTCCTCTAGATTACGATCAGGAGGAAACGGTTAGTGACTATATTTTGGGGGGCAAGTGGTGGACTGAAAAACTAAAACGGAACCTCCCTAGCAATCTGGTACAAGACATTCTAGACATCCCGCTTCCTGCATCGGAATTGCAAGACCGCCTATACTGGCGGCCGGATAGGGAAGGATGGTTTACTACTGCCAGTGCACACAAATTGATTACATCTCAAGCATCTGCAACCCCAGACAGTAATGACTGGATTCGGAAGATCGATACCCCTCCGAAAGTTAAGAACTTCCTTTGGAAAATAGCTCAGAATGGTCTCCCCACAGCCTCTAGGCTGTCCTGTAGGGGTTCGGCGGTTCCTTCCACCTGTTCCCTATGTAATTTGGCGCCGGAGGATGATGTCCATTTGTTCTTGGAATGTCCCTTTATCACATCAATTCACCAGCTGCCGATCCAAGATCAATCAATGGTTGCTGGCTTGATTGCCCAGTCCCGGGATATCAGGCCCATTCTATCTGGTCTTGGGAAGAGGCTAAACTCCACCGCCATATCCAGGCTTGCTTTCTCCTGGTGGTCGACATGGTATATTAGGAATCAATTTCTGTTTCATCAGACTACTATCCCACAGAAAGATAAAGCTATACAAATGATCAAAACTCATATAGACAACTGGAATAGAACATCTGTGCGGGAAATGGAATTTGAAGAAGAGCTTCGCACACCTCGGCTGCACTCGGTAAAACAAAGTAAGAAACAATGTTCCGTTCATTGGCAGAAGCCTCCTAGGGGTACATATAAACTAAATTTTGACGGTTCTGCCCTTTCTAATGGCGATAGTTCAGCGGGTGCAATTATTAGGGATTGGGATGAACAACCAGTTTCCATTCAGCACCAGCTGCTTGGAAAACAAAACCCCCTTAAAGCGGAGGCTTTAGCCCTAAAATTGGGTGTTCAAAAAGTTCGACAACTAAACATTCAAAGGATCCAAATTGAAGGCGAATGTAAGATCATCATCGACCATCTACAGAGGAAATCTTCATGTCCATGGGAAATCGAACTAATTCTCTCGGATACACAATTACTGCTATCGACGGTGAAAGAAACAATGTTCTTTCACATTCCTCGCATGGGCAATAGAGTGGCTGATAAGGTTGCACACCTTTGCCACTCTGCCCGAGGAGTCGACATTAAAAATGATTTTGGTCTTCTTGACCTCATCCGTAAGGATGCTGCCGGGTAGAGCTTTTCCACCCGAATTCTTTCCCAATCAAAAAAAAAAAAAAAAAAAAAACAATAATTAATGTGAAAATTGTGAAAAGGACATCCATCATAGAATATCACCTTTTAAAAAAACAAGTTTACAAAAAGTAGATATATTTAAAAAAAAAAACTACCCAATTCATTACAGAATAATGAATTAAGTAGTTTTTTTTCCTTGGTAGATCGTCTTCACTATCTATAGGGAATCTTGATGTACCACTAGTCAGCGGTTTCATTGCTTGGTGACGCTTGACTTCGGGTGGTAGTCTATGTTGTTCTCAGCATATTAGAGATAGGTTCGTTTATTCGTTAGGATCTGTTTGCTTGTCACTGGTTGTATTGCACCTTCCAGTTTTAGGTTTATTTTATGTTGTATGTTTGAATATTTACCGTATGTCGACTTTGACGGAGGGGATTTGGCCGTATGCCGACTTTTGTCGACCTAGGCATTCAATGGAGATAGTGTAAAACAAAACTATACTAATCTTTATTTTATCATTTAAATAATTATAAAAATTGCATCCAAATTCCAACCATCTATTTTTATTTACAAATTTTTATCTAAACTGTATTCATATTCTATTTACATGCATTAGGTTGTATACCCTGATTCTCTTACCCAAAATTTGGGTTACCCAAGGATATTTTTTGGTCATTTTGAAAATATGCTAAAAAATAAAAGACAAATAAAAAAAGACAAATCAGCTTTTTCTTTTCCTCCTATAAAAAGGCTACACTAGTATAGGGCTAGGCTCCCCTCTTTTAATTTATTTATTATTTTACTTTCATGTAAGACCAAGTTATAATTCAACTTATTTTTTTATAATTCTTTATTTTTTAACTTGGTGTAATTAATGAACATAAGTATATTCACGTATTTTTTATAATTATGTTTATTTCACTTATATTATAAAAGTCGGTAATATAATTCACGTTTTTTTAATACAGTGTAAGTTATTTATTTGATCTTTATTTAAACGGGATCGAATTATCGTACAATCTCCAGTTCGCCTAAAAATAATAATTTAAGCTCTCGTTAATGGTCCGTTTTTTTATAATAACTAAACTTACTAAAAAGCTTTTTCCACAAATGTATAATATATATTTTTATTTTTAATACGAAAACATTTAAAAAAATAAAATAACAGGCATCAGCTTATATATTTGTTTTAAATAAGAAAACGTTTAAGAAACAAACTTGTATTTCTATTTAAAAGATTTTTTTTATATGTCTGGCAGCGGCTTGCCGATAGGCCTGCGGGCATTGTTCTAAAGCCATAACAATAGGATTTGAAAATAAAAAACTGGAGAATACATCAATATCACTATCTGGCCCATTGGTATTATTCTCATCCACACTACTCTCAGGTCATGTGTTCGACTTTCAGTTTCGTGAAAAAGACATTATTTTTTGAACAAATGTATATTATATATTTATTTTTGATACGAAAATAATAGGCAGCGGCTTGCCGATAAGCCTGCGGGCAATTATAATGACAGACAAATAATAGGCAGCGGCTTGCCGATAAGCCTGCGGGCAATTATAATGACAGACAAGCCTGCGGGCAATTATAATGACAGACAAATAATAGGCAGCGGCTTGCCGATAAGCCTGCGGGCAATTATAATGACAGACAGTGGTTATAATATGCGGTGGCAATATGACAGTAGCTGAAATATGAGATAACATGTAACGGAAGCAATCTGAAACACAAACAATCTAGTGAAGCACTCTGAAAAACAGAATCCATAATACTTGAGAACGTGAGATACAAACAATCAGAAGCAACAATATGAAGCAAACAGAGTCAACAAGGTCTTGAAACTAAAATGATAGTTGAGAAAAAAAACAGTCAAAATCATTCTGAGACTTGAATGTATTTTGACTTCTTGTAATCTCATTTCTCCATGAAAAAACATAAAGTTTAAAATTAGAGAAAGCCTATATGGGATTTGAACCCACATCATGTGTATAATAATGTACACATTGCTCTTCCATTGAGCTAATAGACTTTAAAAGATATTCATAAACCCATAACTCTTCCATTGAACTAAAAGTTGTCATTGTGAGCATGTTCCTTTGCTGTCAGAATTGTACCTCTCAAACAGATATTTATTATTAACGAAATTAAAAAGTACCTTGCTCCTCTTAATACAATTGTGCAAGCTTGTCCCAATGCAACTCCAGAGAAGTGAATTAACTTGTCCTTTTCAGCTGTTTCAATCTCTGCAACCTTAGCCATTGAATCAACACGAACCGTAGATTTTTACTTTATCTGTGTCCATAGCTGTGTTTGCCACCAAAATCTTTGCATTCTCAATGCGCTTTGGTTGCCCAATACCGATCTTCTTGTCCAAAATAAATCTACAATGACATAACAATCAGACAGGTAAACCTGGTGACAAATTTGCCAGTAACATCACACCTGACCAAGGTTGGTTGAAGATGCATGTAACCATCCATCATAGGAAAACACAAGATAAATCTTCGATGATCAGAAAAATCAAATTTGACAGAGTTATAAGAAAATAGTACAGGAAGCACGGTTTTCAAAGAACTTGATCAGAACAGTTTATCTTCTTAGATACACAGAAGCATCGGATTGGAAGCTAAGTACTCATGTAAGCAATACGAGTAGTATTTAACTAAGAAAATGCTCTTGGAAAAAGAGCTGAAGAAACCTTTTCATATATAATCCAAACCTGGAACATATCAGATTTCAAGTGATGATATGAAAGCAGTACACTACCACAGACTAATGCTCATATAAACTCATACCAAAAGAGGGTCAACAATGGCATGTCAATCTCACATTCTAGCATTGACCTATTCAGTGTGTTGCTCAAAGACATATCAGAGTAAAACTTCAAAACTGGCATGGCAAGGCAAACAACTTCCCAAAGATTGTCCTATTCCAATTGTGAAAGCATTTTATACGAATTCAATTATGCAACGAAAATCAAATGAATTTATCAAATGATAAACTTCAAGATAACAGATCTCCAACCACCCAAGGCATCATGGATTCATGGTGCACAATGTGCACACTTTAAGGAGATAAATTTTGCTAATTCCTGAGTAAAATTGCCATACTATGAAACTAAATATCAAGGAGATAAATTTTGGTACCTGCCATGGCGCTGGAGGAGGCTGAACCCGCCTTGGCCAAAGAGGGTGCTCGGGAGGTGGCCGGACTGGAGGCTGCTCGAAGGAGAGCATCGAGAGGTGGCCGGGCTCGAGGAAGAGGGAGATCTGGATTTGAGAGGAAGAAAGAGATTAAGAGAAGGTCGAAGAGAGCTCGAGATTCCGGATCTAGAGCGCAACGGAGTACCTTCGTCGGCGGCACCTCCGGGTCTGAGCGGACGAGCGTCGACCGGGACCTCCATCTTCGTTCACCAGGGCAGATGTGAGAGGGAGAGAGAGGCAGGGGCGAAAGGCGAGAGAGGGCAAGGAGCTGTAGAGGGAGGCGAGGAGCTGTAGAGGGAGGCGAGGTTCAAGGAAGGTGAAGGAGGCTGTTTTAAGTTGAAGGAGGGAGAAAGGTAGCCATGGGAGCTTGAAGGAAGCCTTCAATGGCGGGAGACAGCGAGAGAGCGATCAAGATGCGGCGAGGGTTATGGGAGGGATAGATTTAGGTTTTAATCGTTTGGAGGGATTTACAAATTTTGGGCCAATATTTGGGCGCAAAAAAAGTCCGCCAAATAAAGTTGTCACATTTACTTGGGTGATTAAAAATTTCGTCAATTATATACTCAAAAACATCTTAAATATTTTTAAACAATGCTTCCCGAATTATTACCTTCTCAAATTTTCTTTAAATGTTTTATACATGTAATTGAAATTTGTTTCAAATATAATAAATGAAACTATATATAATTTTCAAAATAAATTTATTTAGATTAATTTAATAAATTAATTAAATTGGTATAAATATCCTAAAAACGTAAAAAATTTAAAATGTTGCATTAGAGGATTATAATATTATATGTAGTAGTGTGTATAAAAAAACACATTAGAAATTCATATATAAATTAGAGGATTATATGCAGTAATGTTATGAATACCCTAAATCCTAAAGAAAATTTGAATTATCTTTGCCTTTTAAGTTTACGAATTGTGGTAAGAAATGTATTACGTGTAGGGTGCTGATTTGGAATAAAAAGAAAAGTATGGACAATTATTAAATACTTAGGGTGTTGATTTTAACAAAAACAATAAAGTATGGGGGCTACATCAACTCTCACTGTCAATTCTCAAATATAAAATCTCAATATCATAAGTCGATCTTGATCTTAATCTTGATTTCAAATCTCAATAACAAATCTCAAATTGCGATCTCAATCTCAAATCTCGATCTCAAACTTAATCTCAATCTCAAATATCAAATCTCACTCTCAAATCTCAAATATAAAATCTCAAAATCAAATGTCAATCTTGATCTTAATCTTGATTTCAAATCTCAATGACAAATCTCAAAACTATGTTGATCAAATTAAACTACCTCGATCAATCAAAGTACTCTCTTGATGAATCGAGAAAATATATTTAATAAACTTTGCATTGCAGTTTAAATATTTTACAGTGCAAAGGAAGAAGATGACAAGTCCAACCCATCCTAATTCAACATTTTATTTGTTTTTGATGGGTCTGGTTCAGGTGAACCGAAAAGAATTTAAAACATTGGTTCAGTCCCTTTTTCTACTTTAAATATATACTTTTATATATGTTGAAAAAAATATCGCCAAAACTTCCTTGGAAGTTAAAGACAAAAAGAATGAATATAAAACAATGTAGAAAAAAAATGAATGAAAGAAAGAAAAATAGAGAAAAAAAGGGGATTTATACCGCTATCAGGATTCGAAATCTGGTTGATGGAGTGCATAGAAGATGTTGTGACCATTGGGGTATGTGCATCTCGTGGTTACTCACCCAACTAAATTTTATATGTGGAGTATCCTTAAATGTGAAAAGATCTTGATCGTCCGTTTACATTGATCTAACGGCCCACACTCGAAATCCATGTGACTACTCTCCACCAATACCAATTTTTGTAGGTTTTTTTTAAAAGAGCCATTTTTCAATTTCCAATCAAAGGCTGACTGATAGCCGGGCGGCTTGCTGCTCCCTTTAATATATACTTTGTACATCCCAATTGGATAGAATAACTAACAGCGGCTTGCCGATCGGCCTGCGGGCATGGTCCAAAGCCATAGTAATAGCATTTGAAAAAAACACTGAAAAATAAGACAATGAAACTATCCGGCTTGCGGTCATTGGTTCGACTCTCAGTTTTTAGAAGATTTTTTTTTTAAAAAATAAACTAATAAATCTAAAATTGTGCTCTAATTAAAAAAAAATACTATTCAGAAAAAATAGTCACTATTCATTTTTTTAATAACTGTATTTTAATTTTTTTTTATTTCAAAATTTAACAACTTTACCAAAATAATTGATTCCCAATAAATATAATTAATACTGTAGTAAATAAATCCGTTTCTCATATACATTCCCAACTCTATATTATATGCATGTATGTTGGACATAAAGAATATTTTCTTTTATGTTTTTAAAATTTTAATTTGTTATATTATTAAAATTTTATTTTTAATAACACTAATCGATATTAGAATTGTTGATGTAAAATCCAACCTGACACGTTCCATATAAAAAATTAGATATACGCATATGATATATAGGAAAAGTAAAATGAGATATAGAGGAAAAGTAAAAGTAACTTGTGAATTATATTGAATAAAATGTAAATTTGTAATCCAAACCCTTTATAAGAGAAGTAAAATTAAAAACATCATCATTAACCTAACATAGAAGTAGGGTAATCATTGCTTACTTATTTCATTTCCCTTTTCTTCATTTCATGGATTTTACATAAATACCCTTGGTTAATCCAAAAATTGGGTAAGCCAAGTATTTTCCGTTGTATACTAGTCGAATTGAACAAAGTAGCAGAACTCCACCAGATAAGTTCTCGATCTGCATGACCATTAAAGAAAAAGACACCTCCATCTCTTGCCAAGTCGGAGTAGATCGAATTGAACCCATCCCTTTTTGTCATAAGAAGAAAATGGACACACGAAAACTGTTGATTGTAATCGAATTTGAAAAAAGAAAACGAGATTGAAGAGGGATTTTGATGTTCTGTTATTGATTGTAATCGAAAATCGAGTTCTAGTACACATGTAGAGCTGGTAATATCCGACTCGATCCGAGAAAACCGATCCGATTGATCCGACCCGAACCCGTCCGACACCCGAATAATTGAAAAAAAAGTTTGGATCCGAGACCGATCGACCCGATTCGAGTTAAGCCCGAACCCGAAAGCAATACGAACCCAGTAAGAACCCGAACCCGATTATATCCGAATGGACCCACCCGAAATCAACCCGAAACCCGAAATTGCCCGACCCCAGCATATTCGAAACCCGAAATTATCCAAACCCTATTATACCCGACACCCGAAATAACTCAAACCCGATTATATCCGAAATCAACAAAAATCTTAGCATTTTTCCTAAAATACTCAAAACAACCTAAGTATTTGATTACTTAATAATGGATGGTAATTAATATTATCATGCATATAGTATAATTAAATATAATTTTGTACTCTCTAGCTCCATTGAAAAAAGTAACTTTTTAGCATTTTTTAAGATGCCCAAATTATATAAATATCAAATTTTTGTTATTTTTATAATTTCATAGTTATGAGTAATAAATTTGAAATTAATATTAAAAAATAATACTCCCTCCGTTAATTAAAACTTGACGTTTTACTATTCACGCACGCATTTTTAGGTGTTAAAAACTATATAAAATATTAACTTTTTTAATAATTTTTTTAAATAATATCATACTTATTACTATTAAGTATGAATTTATAAAAACAAATTTAAAAAAAAGTTAATATTTTATATAGTTTTTATCGTTCTAAAAAAGCGTGCATGAATAGTAAACGACAAGTTTTAATTAACAGAGGGAGTATTTTATATGATTTTGACTTTTTTTTTAAAATATTATAAAAAGTGGGAAGACTTTATTTTTTTTAACGAATGTAGTATTGATTAAGAATTGATAAACATTAGCTTAATGTATATAGAAGGATACATATCACATAGGTAAAAAAAATGATTTGTTTTATCCAATATGATTCTTGCAGGTTTGATTTGACTGAACTCAATTCAACCAAAACCGTTGTGACCAAAACCCGATTCACCCGAACCCGCTTAGACCGAAACCCGATTCACCCGAACCCGTCTAGACCGACACCCGATTAACCCAAACTCGTTTAGACCGAAACCCGATTCGTTCGAACCGAATAGGACCCGAAAACCCGATTGTATCCGATAAACTAATGCCCGAATAAACCCGACTCGAATTGTCATCACACCCGATATCAACCTGAGTCCGATATGACCCAAAACCAAATAACCTGACCCGAACCCGACCCGACTCGCCCGATTGGCACCTCTATACACATGAGCACCGAGTGATCTTATATAGAAGGACGGAGATCACGTGCAGAGTGTGTGCCATCATTTACAAAATGAAGAGGACAAACAACACAGAAGGAGACGATGTCCTTCTGGCAAGGCGGGAACCAAAACTGAACTCTGTCTTCTACCTCCAACACCCCCCCTCAAGCTGAAGCCGGTGACACCAGTTGAAGCTTGCCCAGAAGCTCAGAGTGTCTAGTTCTCGACAAACTCTTGGTGAAAATATATGCCAATTGATCCTTAGTAGGAACGTAGGAAAGCGAAATCAATCTTCCACACAACTTGTGCCTCACAAAGTGACAATCGAGATCTACATGTTTTGTCCTTTCATGGAATATAGGATTGCGAGCAATGTGAATTGCTGCCTGGCTATCACAACGAACATGAATTGGAGTGATATCAATAATCCCCAATTCTCCAAACAATCGAGACAACCATGCCAATTCAGCAGCGAGACGCCTAAGGGACCGGTACACGACCTCAACAGAAGATAAAGAAACAATTGATTGTTTCTTTGCTTTCCATGACATTAGGCAACCACCAAATGAAATGTAATACTCGCTTACAGATCGACGAGTATGAGAACAGGCCGCCCAATCTGAGTCGATGTAACCCAGTAAAGGATTAGGAGAGGAATCAAGCAAAATTCCCAAATCTGGCTTACCCTAGAGATAACGAAGGGTATGAAAAGCAACTTTCATGGTGTCAACAGTGGGACAATGCATGAACTGAGATAGAAATTTCATAGAAAAAAGCAATATATGAGCGCGTGTTAGTGAGGAAATTCAGTTTCCCCACTAATTTCCTATACACAGAAGGATCCTCCATTAATACAGGACTGGTTGAATCATGGAGCTTGAGCCCTACTTCCAAAGGAGCAATGACTTATTTCTCAGTAGAGCAATTAAACTCTTTGAGAGTCTCTAGCAAAAATTTCTTTTGACTTATAACCAACCCTTGCGGAACCTTCACAAATTCAATTCCAAGGAAATAATGCAAGGTACCCAAATCCTTAATCTTGAATCTATCATCAATAAAAGCTTTCAACTCATTGATAGCAGAAAGATCATTCCCTGTAAGAAGAATGTCGTCAACATAGATGGCAAAATGAACAACCATAGAACCTAATTGCTTGGTAAATGGAGAATGATCATTCTCTGAGTGTGCAAACCCCTCTAACCGAAGAGAATCATAAAGCTTGGCATACCACTGTCTTGATGCTTGGCGTAAACCATAGAGAGCTTGTTGAGTTTACAGACAAGAGAAGCATCAGTAATTGCAAGGCTGGGTGGAGGGCGCATATATACGTCTTCATTAAGATTACCATGAAGAAACACATTGTTAACATCCAATTGGAAAACAGACCAACCTCTCCTCAAAGCCACTAATACAAGGGCTCGAACGGTTGTCATCTTGACAACTGGTGAAAAAGTCCATGTGAAATCAATGCCTTCCCTCTGTGTACATCCTTTGATCACCAACCGAGCATTGTGATGATCATGGGTCCCATATGACTTGAGCTTGATCTTGTAAATCCACTTACAACTGATAGGTTTCTTGCCTGAAGGGAGAGGAACTAGATCCCAAGTCCTATTGAGCTCAAGTGCAGCAAATTCCTTGGCCATGGCTTCTTGCCAAGCTGGATACTTAGCTACCTCTACATATGAGTTAGGCTCATTCATGATAGATAAAGTAGAAAGAAAACGATGATCATCCTTGGATAAGACACTAGCACAAATGGTTTTGGGACAAAAGCAAGCAGATGTGATGGTGTTGGTACAAACATAATCTGATAAATGTGGAGGAAGAGCATGAGCTCTTGAAGACATGCGAAGAGGAGGAGGGTGTTGAACTGCATGAGGAGGGACAACAAGTTGATGAACATCTGGTGGTGGTTGAGAAGCAGGTGGTAAATCAAACTCATTGGAGGATGAGTGATCTGTAACAACAATGGGAAAAATAGCAGAAGAAAAGTATGAAGGAGAAAGATCATGAAAAGGAAATGTAGTCTCATAGAAGATGACATTTCTAGAAATGATAATCTCAATTTAGGTCGTAAAAGTGATGTGTTTAGTTCATAAAAATGATGTGTTTAGTTCGTAAAACTGACATTTTTTGTACATAAAGCTGATGTGTTTAGTTCGTAAAACTGATGTTTTTAGTACATAACACTTATGTTTTTAGTTTGTAAAACTGATGTCTTTCATTACAATAAACCGTTTTCTATTGCTCATAAATCCGATGTGCAATATCCTGTCTATATATATACACATACACTAGACCACAATACCAACCAAAGAGAACATGTTCCTATCTATATATACACATACACCAGACGACAGTACCAACCAAAGAGAACGTGTTTTCAGAACCTGTTTTCAAAACCTGTATATGTACACATACACTAGACCAACCAAAGAGAACATGTTTTCAAAAATAAAGGTCAAATGTCACACAATGCACTACATTTGACTACTTAGTATTATCAAAAGGCATATGCTAATGTCTCTTAAACATTTCCAAGAAAATACATTTCCAGTCAAGGAAACCTTACAAGTGGTTGAAGAAAACCATAAGAATCTTCATCAAGCTCACTTATGGTAATCTTTCTAGTCAAGGAATCCTTACAAGTGGTTGAAAAAAACCATCACAATCTTCATCAAGCTCACTCATGTCAATTCTGGCCTGGGTGAGAGAATCCTGAATAATAAGGGAAAATACATGTAAGCAAGATATGGCTTCTGAAATATCAATGGTGTGTGTGTGTATATATATAGAGAGAGAGATAGATAGATAATCAAATTAATAGATCAAAACTTTGGGCACCAACAAGGGCTCGTAAAAAGTTCATTGAAAGAGTTAACTAATCAAATTGTGAAATCAAGTATGTGCACCTTAATTGTGCAGTCGATGCATGAGAAATCACAATCTGGAGACTAACCGATTAACATGCATCCATGAAATCTTTAGATGATACTAACAGGATTAGCAAGTGTACTAAAGAAAAACAGGAGATAAAAAAAATGTATACTATTTAGATGATACTAAAATGTTTTGGTGGTTTTGACCACGTCCACGACCCTTGCCTCTGGCCACGGTTACAACCCTTCTTTCTTCCGCCTTCCTTTTCAGTGCCCTGCTCCTCTCTCACTGTTCAAAAAATTCAATCACATTAGCCTCTGAAACCTAGATACTGAGTTAGGGGTGTGCAAAAAAACCCGAAACCGAAAACACGACACGAAAAAACCCAAAACCGAAAAAACACGACACGATAATGACACGAACCGAGAAAATACGGCTCTAAACGGTTCGTGTTCGGATCGGGCATATCCGCTTATCGGATACCCGACACGAACCGTTTATATATATTTTTTTAATTTATATTACAGTAATATAGAAATAATATAAACACATTCCCTAAAATTTCAATGAGATTTGGTAGCTTAGTCGGTAATGTCCTTATTTGTTTCTGCCTGTCTACAAATCAACCCGTGTTCGATACTTGCCATATGCTGTTTTTTAATATACCCAATCTCAGCCTTTTTTTAATTTTTTCCAGGCCTCATCCCTTTTTTTCCATTCCCAAACAAATGCAACCCTAGTCCCTGAATAAACTCTCAGCCGACCCTCACCCTCTAACAGTACTCTCAAGTCTCAATCTCTTCTTCTCTCCACTTATGTGCGCCCACGGGCCACATTCACTTCTCTTTTGAGGATCGTCGTGGCAGCAGGGAACGACGCCCAGGAGTCGAGCCCTGCAATCGCACCATCCCCCACCGGAGCTGGGATCTCCCTCCCAATCCCCAGCATCGTCTGCTCCCATTCCATTTACACTTTGCGTGGTTGGAGATTGTTTTGATTTCCTCTCAAATTGGCCCTCTTTTACTTTGTTTTTGGTTGAGTCGAGGTGCAATTGTTGTCGGATTTTGTAAAGCTCTCAGATTTAGGGCTTAGTCTTTTAGATTTGGATGGTTTTTGTCGTGATTTTCTGGATTGGTAAGGATGAAGAAGTTCAATGGTGGCGGGAGGTTTAGGTTTAGCGTTTAGGGTTCACCTCCGAGTCACCCACTGTGTACACTGTGTACAACCGATGGTTCGTGTCGGGTAACCCGGTATCCGACACGGATCCGATTAGCTTTACCGTGTCGGATACCCGACTGTTAACGGTTCGTGTACGGTTCGGCAGTTTGAACATAAACGGTTTCGGGTATCCGACACGGTTACCCGATTCGTGTCGGATACCCGGATATGCCCACCCCTATACTGAGTATACATTCCTCGATACTTAATATAGTAAAATGTGAGAACTGAGAAGAATACTATTCACTTGGTCTCAATTGTGTAAAAAGAATCCGATAATTTGTGCATGAAAACGGAAAGCATTTGGAATCAATTGGGTTTGTAATTCCAGATTACTTTGATACGCAGGCTAGCGAGCTGAATTATGAAGCACTTGCTGCATGCTCATGACTCATGAGGATGGAGCTTGGATTCTCCAGATTGACCTTCTAATCGATTTTCATTCTGGATCTGTTCGGATCTTGAAGTACCTTCTTCTTTATTGGTTCCTTCACCTTCATCTCTTGAATTTCAGGATTAGGAAAAGATAAGTTCTCTCCTCTTCCTCTTATATACAATAAGCCCTACTCGTCCAATTTTTATAGGCCCTTTTATCAATATTTCTTTTTTTTTTCTTTCACTAGTCACTATCCTTTATTGTATATTCATTCAACTAAAACAACATCATCAACAATCTCAGGGCACATATCATGGAAGTAGAACACCTTTTTTTTTTTTTTTCGATTATCATATAAAGCTCTCCTACGAAATTGGTTCTCTAATATTTTTTTTCTCTTATTGAAATGTACTTTTCACCAACATAATGTAAGAATTACAATTCAAACATTACATGAGTGATGCCTTGTAATAAATTCACAGGGTCTACCACATACTCCCCGAACATCTATCATTATGTTATCATTTTGCAAAGGTTAAACTATGCATGAAAGTCGTCTATTATTCAAACTTTACATGGCATTATAAATATCCTGATAAACTCTTCCTTCTCATCAAATATCAAAGTTTTTCTTAGAGTGAAGTATGCCTACAAGTCACCTATTAAATATACAAAAGAAAATAAGTGTCATGGCTTCCTTTTAAATTTTGACAGGCTAGCAGCCAAGCCACAAAACTCCTGTTGGTGTTTATTCATTTAATTAGAAGAACTTGTCCACAAATAGAAACTTCATTGTCATGACAAACTCAAGCATATTGCCTGTTAGGCTAGTGTAACAGTAATCCTTCTGTCTAGCATCTATATGCAGCATTAGTCTAACGACTGATTATCAAATACTAGAGGTCATTTCATGTTCAGAACATTAGCATCAGTAGAATAGAATATTACACTAGTATTATGAAAAGGTAGAATAAATCACCTGTTAGTAGCAGCATATGTGGAATATTCAAGGGAGAAACAGGAAAGTATCAAAGCTTCCAGAAATGCGAAGCTAAGGGAGGCCCACCATCTGAAAATAATTTGGTACCAATTAGATATGTTTTCTTCCAAAAACAGAGGAAAATCAGATAACAAGAAATCATCTCACATCTAGGATCTAGACATACACACATAACTCATCCATAAAGAAAAGAGGAATATATACAAAAACAGTGGCGGATCCAGGAATTTTTGTAAGGGGGGGCTGAATTTTTTTTTCCGAGAAATGACGATTTGAAATGTTCGAGTCTAAGGTTGTACCTATATAGACCATTGACACATTCAGTCCTACTTATTTGTTGAATGACACTAAAAACGCCACTATACTATTTTTTGGATTTAGGATTTAGGAACCTACATCACCAACTCTAATGTAACTAGACCTAGGCAAGCGTTGGCATGTGCCGGGCTTGGGACGGGTTTTACTCCAAATACTATCCCGGTGTTGCGGGGGCGCGTTGGCCGGGCTAAGCTCACTTCGCGTGGTGAATGTATTGTCCAAGCTTGTCCGATATTGCCGCAAGTACCCGTAAAATCTAAACAATCTATGTACTTCGACAACAACAAAAATGTTGTATGTTGTCTACTTTCAATCCAAAAAAAAAATTGCTGGAGTAATGAACAAGTTGCTTGATGTTGTCTACCTAAAACAAAAGAGAAGGATAGTTGTTGAATTTTAATTAATATTGTACTAGTTATTATAAGTATTGATAATAAGGAAAAAAACAAAGGAGATGTTGTTTTAAAAAAAACAGATGCATCAAAAAAAAAAAGTTAGTGTTTTTTTAAAAAAAAAACAGAAGCTGCTAATTGAAAAAAAAGGTTAGCGTTTTTTTTAAAAAAAATAGATGCTCAAAGGGGGAAAAAAGAAGGACACACGTTTTTTTTTTAAATAAAATAGATGCTCAAAGGGGAAAAAAAAAGAAAAAAAAAAGGAGGCGAGATTCGAACCTGGGATGCATCCCGCCCGCCTCCTTATACTCGCGCATGACTCAACCGTTGAGCTTTCACGTCTTTGTGATTTTTATTTACTTCACTTTTATATATTACTAAATTAACAGATATATAAAAATACACTTACCCTTATTTTGGCCGGCGGGGGGCTCCAGCCACCCCGAGCCCCCCCACAGATCCGCCACTAACAAAACTTACCCCCTAGTTGATGCATCTGTGTAACATAAATAAATAAAGTGATGAATCTGTCCACAAAAGTCAGCCAGTAAGATGAAGTTTTTGAGGTGTTGACTCCTCAAAAAGAACATGTAATTAGTGTCAAAATCTAATCTTTTTCCTTCTTCTTTTAAATCAAAACCTAATCTTTTCCCACATTTACCAATCAAAAGAAAGTGGGCATTTAATTGTTCATTTTTTGCCTTGTAAAAACGCAGAATTTTACTCTCTTATTGAGCTTATTCGGTGTGTGAGGTGGAATACTTCGAATTAAAACGAATCAGGTGGGTTGCCTGAATTAGAGAATACTCCAAACCTTAAAAAACCCTAAATCAAAACTAGATATCAATTTTAACCAGCTATACTGCATCAAAACAATTCAGATAAACCCTAAATAAAAAACATTGAAAATTGAAGGCAGAATTTCATACCAGTGACGGAGAGGCGGTGAGGGAGTAGGTGTTTCGAATTTTTAAGTTGGGATTTCTACTGTTGATGAAGGGGTAGTGACGGAGAGGCAGGGACGGATTTCGACAGCGAGAGAGACGACCAGTGATAGAGGCAAAGCTAGGTTCGATGGAAACCAGAGACCACGCACCGGAGACACGACGAAGAGAATGAAAGGGGTTTCGCCACTGTTGAGGAAAGAACTGAGAGATGGGAACGAGAGACAAGAAGCGGGATTTCTCCGGAGAGCCTACATCCCCATTGGAGCCACCCTCGAGTTCGAAAGCCGGCGAGATTGGAGGAGGAAGGGGTTGGGGGTGAACGTCTTTCGCTGTCGCGGGAGGCTGAGCCGGGATTGGGAAGAGGGAATGAAAAGGGTTTTCAGAGTTTATTTTCCAAGTACCGGGTGTGTTTCTTTTTTCTTCAAATTTTTGCAAGTGTTTGAATTATTTCACGTATACCGCGCTTATTTATTTTTTTCCAAAAACATTTTTTTAACATCAGTAAAAAAAATAGTGCGGTGTCTATTTTATTTTTAACATCACAAATATATTAACCGATGTCAAAAAACCGTTTTACATGGCAGGTTTTTTTTTTGCCGATGTTAATGAACCGATGTTAAATATCAAAATTCTAGTAGTGTCCCTTGTGTTTAGATTCAAAAGCTTATATTATTTCTTGCCAAAAGGAAATCCCAGAAAAAGACAAGCCTGAGCCCGAGGTTGAAATTTGTCCCTGCCCTTATCAACCGCAACTGCATAACATAGACAGCCAAGGGGCTTTATTTGATTATAGTCAGGCTTAGTGTGAAATAACCTCTCAAAAGAGTGGATTTCTGGAGAAGTGTGGATGGGAATCTGTTGATCAGAAATGTAGACATGAGAACACACTCTACCCAATATTGAATTGGTAATCTGGATTGAAAAATAATACTCAATAAGTTTCAAGGAGGTGTTTGTGTTTTCTCTCCACAACATCATTTTGTTGTGGGGTATGAGCACAACTTGTTTGGTGTAGGATTCCCTTTGAAGAAAAGAAATGGATAGCAGTTTTACTTGACCCCAATTCAAAAGCATTGTCAATCCTAGTAATCTTAGGAATGACATAAAATTGAATGTGCACCATATGAACAAAGCTTTCTATGAAAGAGAAAGCCACAAATTTGTTGGGAAGCAAGTGTGTCCAAGTGCATCTTTTAAAGTCGTCCACAATAGTGAGGAAATATTTGTGGCCATTGTATGTAGGTGTGTAATAGGGACCCCACAGATCAATATGAACCAAATCAAAGGGTTGAGAGATTTTGATACTACTTCGAGGAAAAGGCAATTTGTGTTGCCTAGATTTATGACAAATATCACAAACATGATCTTTCATAGTTGTCACAGATTCATAACAATCCAACAATTTGAGTTTATGAAAAGGCATATGTCCAACCCTCAAATGCCAAAGTAAAGAAACATCAGATGAGCAAGCAAAGGTTTTACAAGTAATGTCATTGGAATGTAAAACAGATGAAGTGTTTGAAAATTTGCAGTTCAGCAAATGAAGCCATCCAAGCTGTTTACCAAGCTCCACTGGCCTCTTTAGAGAAGGGGCCTGCAAGAGGCAATCAGATGAAGAGAAAGACACATTACCACCAAGCTGTGCAGTAAGTTTATTGATTGAAAGGAGATTAAATGTGAAATCAGAGACAAAGAACACATCTTCAAGTATAAGGTCTTGTAAAATCTGCACAAATCCATGAAACTTTACTGTAATGAAAGAGGCATTTGGAAGAGTAATCTTGTAAGGATGGGGCAATGGTGTGAGAGAAATAAAAGAACTTTGAACAAAGCACATATGGTTGGTTGCACCAGTATCAATTATCCAAGAACCTACCACATTTGTTTGAACTCAACCGTGCACTAAGAGCCATATACTCATGATACTTAGAAAGTATGAAAGGAGTACCTGCCATGGAGCATCATGCAAGATCCATGCTAGAAGATGAAGAAGGAGCATTCTTAGTCAACATCTGCATCAACTGTGCACACTGCTCAACGGTGAAGCCAAGAATTGGTGAAGTTTTAGCATCAACGACGTCTTTACCCGAAGCCTGAGCTGCAATCTTCTTCTCTTTAGGTGCCTTTGAATAAGAAGGATAGCCTATCAGCTTGTAACAAAATTTGACCTTATGACTAGTCTTCTTGCAATGAGTACACACATAAGAAGCTTGTTTCTAGGTATAACCCCCTCAGATTCAGATTTAGGCTTATGAGAACCGGATTTCTACTTCTGTGTAAACATAGCAGATGAATCACCAGTAAATTGAGACGAGGATTTGAAATTGCATTGCTTTTCTTCATGGCTCAATATCGAATACGCTTCTGCAATTGAAGGATTAGGCTTCATCATCAAGATTTGTCCTCTGACAGAACTATAGCAGTCATTTAACACCATCGGCAATGCAAGAAGCTTCTAATCTTCCTCTAATTTGCATAATTCTTTATTTGCGCCACAAGAACAATGAGACATAACTTGTAATGCCTTAGATTCATCCCATAGTTGTTTGATCTTTGTATAAAACGTAGCAAAGTCATCGCTACCTTGCGAAATCACACAGAGTTGCTTTCGAACAGTGAATCGTTGCATAAGATTCGACTGCTCGAAGCACTGAACAAGATCTTTCCAGATCTCAACTGCAAAATCACTGTAATTGATGCTTTCAGCATTGATCATCCAAGAAGCAACCATGTCATTTCACCTCCGCCAAGCTCTCAAACCAGGAGATGCAACACTCGGACGTTCAATAGTTCCATCTATGAAACCTATCTTATTCTTATCTGACAAAGCAATTAACATTGAACGTTTCCAATTTTCAAAACTCGATCCATGCATCAAAAACCTTCGAAACTAAAACCAATACCAGGGTTGTCCGAGGGACGGAGATAAAGCGAATCGTTTGGATCTATACGATCATCAACCACCTGACAATCCATGGTGAAGCGGAAGCAAATGAAGAACACGAGCAATCACCGGAGATCTGAGAATCGCCGGAGAGAAAATTGAACCACAAACTATCAAGAATCGCATGTAGGCTCTGATACCATGTTGATTGTAACCGAATTAGGAAAAAAAACGAGATTGAAAAGGAAAATTGATGTTCTGTTATTGATTGTAATCGAAAATCGAGTTCTACACATGAGCATCGAGTGATCGTATATAGAAGGAGATCACATGCAGAGTGTGTGCCATCATTTACAAAATGAAGAGGGAAAACAACACAGAAAAAGACGACGTCGTTCTGGCAAGGCGGGAACCAAAACTGAACTCCGTCTTCTACCTCCAACAAAAACTTGTTAGTTTCGTTCATTAAAAAGGGAAATCCATCTAATCCTAGCTAATTACCCACTAACATCATCACATATGTTGATTTATATATGGTTTTTAATTGATGGTAGGTCATAGAAAAATTGGTCAAGAGACATTTGCCTGCGGGGACATAAATAATTGACAGCTAGTTTCTAGTGTGTCTTTTTTTTAAAAAAAATAGCGACTTTAATTTGCTGATTAAATAGCTGGTAAGTTTTTCCAATATTATTCATAACATTTTTTTTTGTCTATTATAATGATGTACTTAGGATGTGTATATTTTATAAGTAGTCCTTACCTATGTGGTTGGTTAGTCGAGTTGAATGAATTGAGTTTTGATATGCTCATTGCTCAATTCATTTTTGCTCGAGTCGTCATCAAACTTATTTTTATGTTCAACATCACCAGGGGGGCTCGCTTTAAAAAAAATGTAAAGGAGAGGAAGGGGAATCGAACACTAGGCTTCCAGGACTATTCCAATGCCCTATACCATCTGCGCTACATGACTCTTTTTGTATCTTATAGCCCTCTTTTGATATATATGCAGAAGTTTTTTTAATCCAGGGGGGCTCAAGCCACCGCATGACCCCCCCGACTCCGCCCCTGTATATATCTATATATATAATAAAATGAATGTTTTTTTTTTTTTACAAAGGTAATATAATCGATTGGGTAATTAACTCTGCAATGTCTTATAATCCAGATGTATGTATATGTATTGTGTGTATGCTTATAATGATTAGAAGCTCAAGGATTAGGACTAGGTCACAGGTGGCTCAAAGCATGGACCAATGATGGCTCGGTGAGCTAGCCTGTGGTGCTTGGTGACTTGGTTGGTGTCTCCGTACCGCTGATGTGTTGGATCAATATAAAGATGGACATGGTTCATCTTATATTGATAGGCCCAATTTCAGCTAAGGCCCGGCCCACTTCTTTGCTCCAACTCTGAAGACGAGCTTCGAACGGCTCATTGATGTGATTGTCTCAAACTCTGCGTTTTGCCAAATGACGCTCCCTATAAGCGGCCTCTTTCTCCGAAACCCTAATTGCGAGCTCATTCACTGTTCTTCGATCTGAAAAGAGAAAGAGAGAGCGAAGAGGTGAAACCCTAGGTTTTCCAAGCACCGCCGACGGAGATCTCACACTGAAGAGGAAGAAGACGAGCTTCCAGCCTGGTTTCTCAACCACTACAGCGTCGTCTTCACCTGCTCTCATCCGGCTTCGATGTTCTTCGGAGTGAAGGGAGTATCTGTTCCTCTTTTTTGTTCTCTCGTTGTTTGTCTGTGTTTCTGAGTTGTTTGACCTAGATCTGTTTCCTTGAGCTCGTCACTACTTGTATCCATGATCTGTAACTCGTTCATACTTAGTGGATTCTAGGGTTTGAGTCTCTCCCTCTTGAGGCTCCGCAGAGTAGGGAAACCGAACTGCGTTATCAATTTGTGTGTTCTTTAGCTTCCGTTTTGCATGTTTAATTTCCGATCTCGCTTCTGTGTTAGCATCTATGATCAAATCGCTTTCTACAAACTCATTACTACAATATTAACTTTTACCATATTTATTTCTTTATTATTTAAGGGAGACATCTTACCGAGTATGATGTGTGCTGTTTGTCTTGATGTTGTACGTGGAGAATCTTATGCATAATTTGCTTCTCCACTATGAAAGGACTTGTGCATTTTTTTATAACATTTTTTAAATCTATACTCTTATATAATTTCAATTTAAACAGGATTATCCTATAAACACACTAATTTATCATTTTAAAAATATTTTACTATTTTGCAGGGTTCATTTCAACTAGACTTGAGCTCAAAAAAACTAGACTTGAGCTCATGATCATCGTTGGACCTGAACATGCATCGGACCTCTGACATTTTAGCAGCCCATTGTATCAGGTTAGGCTTGGACGTACTAGACTTGGTTTTTGGGTCTACTACCCTAACCAAATCAGTCTTTGTTGGTGGACCAGGCTGCCCACCAGACCTAGCGGGTTTTTTTTTATTACGAAAGGATTCGGGACGGAGGAACCCTACCCGATAGTAGGGCACCTAGGATGAAAATGATGCACACATATAGATATGTATCATACTTTAAGGAGCTAGGATGAAGCACTGTTACATAGAGGCAAATGGTGCAACTGATTTTCTTGCTAAATCTCAGTTGAATTGTAATTTTATTTTTATTTTGAGTTCCTGTTGTTGTGAGTTCCAGAATATCATCTTGCGAGATGATCATGGATGTCGTTAGTACATCCAATTTATTGCCTACTATAAAAAAAACATAGAAACTACTGACAAAGAATACATCTCCACACCAACCCGATGAAAACCCGAGTACCACGTCTCCGAGCAAAGAACATCGTAAACCACCCACGTACAACTAAAGCCCCATCCAACCTACCAAGAATCGACCCATCCGAATTAATTAACTTTTTCCACATGAGCGATCATTAGATGTGAGCTAATCCGTCTGGTCAGTCCAACCCATCCGGATAAAAAGACGAACTTGAGTAGAACAATCGATCCAAGTGGGCCGACAAGTTCTTACCGATAGGCCCGCCAGGCCAGACTTGGACCGAATATGAGGTCCAAGTGGGCGAGTAGACGTCACCCGATATATGTTAATATAATAATAATAATTTTATGTGTAATTATACATACATATATATAATGCTTTTTTTTTTTTTATCATAACACAAATTATATAATACCAATTAATATAGTAAGTTAAGATTAAAATGGGGTATGTTATGTACACCGCTAATTTTTACTATTTACACCGCAAATCCACCGCATAGGGATGCGGTGGCTTAATAAAATTTTAGCCCGACATACCGCATGTACATGCGGTATGTATGTTGACCGTATGAAAACACCGCATGTATGTGCGGTGGGGTAGGTTTAAACGGAGTCCGTAATACAATAATCCGGTTGGGTCGTAGTTATCCGAAACCTACCGCATTGGCATGCAGTGGCTTTAAAATACCGCTTACCCATGCGGTATGTTTTGAAATTTGGGTAAAACTCATACCGCATACCCATGCGGTATGATTTGTTACCGTTGCCACAACGGTAAAAAAATACCGCATGGAGATGCGGTATGAGTTTTACCCTTGGGGTCCCATTATAAATAGGCGTGGGGGGCCCAGTTTTCTGACACACCGAATCTTCTCCGATCTCTTTCATTCCGAGGCCGACTCGAATCTTCTCCCATTCTTTGATTTCGAGCCCGACTTTTGGATCCGTCCATTCCCCGTCCCCATATCTACCACCACTCTGTACCCGGGTTTTAAGATGGTGAAGGACAACCGTGGAAAAGCCGTAGCTGATGATGTCGGTCATGTTCGGAGACATCCGTTACAGGTAACATTTAATGTTTATAATAATCAATTTGCTTTATTTGTTAATTTGAAGGAAATAGTGTTAACATTTCATTGTTATATATAATGTAGCCGGAGCCCACTATACAGAGGCGGAGGACGACAGATGTACCGCCACCGCTGGAGACACAGCCTCACCCTACGGTATATTAAAATTGTTACTAGGTGTAGGGAAATTGATATCGAATAAGTATATATTTCTGTTTTCTTAGGAATTGATAGTATGAGGTTGAAATCATTTATAAACCTTTGGAAAATCTTGCAACATTTAGCCAGTCATACGATATAGTATCGTATTCGAGCCATAGGATTCTGACAAATACTAGGTGTAGGGAAATTGAAATCGAATAAGTATATATTTATGTTTTATTATGAATTGTTAGTATTAAGATGATATCATTAATAAACCTTACGAAAATGTTGTCACATTTAGACAATCATACGATATAGTATTGTAATTGAGCGATAGGATTCTGACATATATATTTTAAATTACACAGTCTTTTTTGTCAAGAAATTTGGGAGAGAGGGTAGTATTACAATCTGCTAGGAGAGCTGCCATTAGGGAGAGGCAGACGTTGCAGGGTTCATCCGTTCCGATGGAGACGGATATCGACGCGGTAGATGATGATACCGCGGCTGCCGTCAGGGAGACCCAGACGTTGGAGGATGTAGTGGATCCTCCGGAGAGGGACACTAAGACGGTAGGAGCTGATACTGGGCACACGTCCCAGTCATCTATAGAGACATATCAGAGTCTAGTGCAGATTGAGCTGCACTTGATGTCTGACCACACGGATGACCCAGTGGTGCGGTCGGCTGGAGAGTCTGGTCAAGGCGACCAGGGTATTGAGATACTGGAAGAGTACCTACGAGGGGACCGAGCACGTCATACGGGTGAGCACTTGCAGACTGGAGCTGAGAGAGTGGTAGAGCAGGTGCAGACTTATCCTGACAGTTATCGGGACTACTTTGGGACTCAGTTTGCGAGCGAACAATTGAACTCGTATGACGACACGGCACCTCTGTTCGGAGATGTGGGTGCTGGGACGAGTCATGCTCGAGGTGGCGACCAGGAGCCATGGGCCGTTGCGCAGATAGATTTTGCGTCGTTCACCCCGGTCGGTTCTACGGGTGTAGGGAGGACGCCTGGGAGTCAGCATGCGGCGCCATCGTCGACGCCGAGGACCGCCGAGCCTGAGCCGATCATACCGTACCGCATGTATAAGCGGTGGTTAACCGCATATCAATGCGGTATTCAAAAAAGTCCGGAAACATAAAGGCACGGGTACACCGTGATCTTCTTCCGCCATCGGAGTTGGTCGTCCAAATTCCATCGGTCGAAGGAGAGCGAGCCTCTTATAAAAGTGCGAAATTGATAGATTCCGTCGTGAGTTCCGACGAAAGTTCCCAGCTTCGTCCTCTTGTAAGAGGTTCATTCTCCCTTGACAGATGTAATTTAGACGCCCACTCCCATGACGAACGAAGATCACGGTGTACCCGTACCTGTACGTTTCCGAAGCATTTACAGTTTTGTTTGGATGATCAATAGTCATCCGCGGGATAATGTTAAAGACGTCATGGGCGTACATATATACTATCACAACGTCTTTCACAATATCCTGCAGATACCTATTGCATTTTATTAGATCGAAGCTACATAACCCCACATCGAAGCGATATAACCCGAGCAACATGCCAGCGGCCAGCGATTTCAATCAAAAGACACAAATCGTCGGCCGTGGCATGTTGCCTAGGCTATCATCGCTGTTGAGCCATGAAAAAAGCATAAATTTTATTTAATTTATAAGACGAAGCGATATAACCCGTGCAAACTAGTCAACGGTCAAAAATTTCGTTCCGAAGACACAAATCTTTGGCCATGACTAGTTCGCACAGAGTATCATCGCTTTTTCGCCACGACAAATGTCACGAACCGGCCATGGGGGTATATATAGATACATACCGCATGGCCAAGCGGTACACGGTGCTTCACCGTTTACCTATGCGGTGATGTACCGCAGACATATGCGGTATCCATTGCACCGTGCACCTATGCGGTGGGCCCAAAAATTCAAATAATTCAACACCAACGGTCATCTGGAAACACCGCATAGGCATGCGGTGTTACTGTATAAGAAGTCACCCGCTCTCCGTTGGAATGCATCCAATCCCATCACCCCCCATCAACGGTCATTTTCTAATATGGTTAACGACGACACCAGCCGACGACCTTCAAGCCCGGGGGAGGAAGCACCTACCACGACGCCAATGGCCGATAACTCACCACCACCTCGTCTTCCGGTATGTGATTAATGTTTATCATTTGGAATGTCGTTGTAGGTAGAATATAGGTACTGGAATCATATGGAATGGAAACACAAGATATAGGTACCGGTTATGTAAGGGAATAAATTAGGTTCTGAAGTAGAGCAGACAGAAACCATGAATGGTTCGCGTAATATATATGCACTGTTTGCATGCTGGCAGCTACCACTGGAGGAGCAGGCTGATCCGATGCCGGAAGACGGTCAGGACGATGAGGCCCGTAACCAGGAGTACCGCGATTACACTCCCAAATTTGCTACATCCCAGACGTGGACCAATCGCGACGATCTCCTACAACACTGTCGTGGCACAGCATTAAAACTTAATATGGTTTTAACAATCAAGCGTTCTTGGGGGAGCACTCCTACAAGGCGTGGGAGTCTATTGCTCGCATGTGAGAAGTACGGCCAGTACACTCCCCGTAAGAGACAGCGAGTAGCCGGAGATGATGCAAGTGGGAACACGCGCAGAGCTGTTTCGAAGATAGAGGGGTGTCCGTTTGCATTGTCTGGCGTGGAGTTCAAACGGGGCGAATGGGGCCTGGACGTTATTCATGGAAAGCACAACCATCTACTCCCCGGCGCATTGGACGGTCACCCGTACGTCGGACGGATGGATGCAGATGAAAGAGACACTACGTTGGCCCTTACCGTCGCTGGTACCCCACCAAAACCGATTTTAGCTACATTGAAGATGACAGCTGACACACGACAGAAGCTGAACTTCACATCGCGGCGCCAAGTGTACAATGCGAGAGCAAAGTTTAAAGCTGAAGCGAGAGGAGATCGAACAGTCTCCCAGGAAGCACTCCGCATTCTGCGGGATAAGGGTTACTACTATTGTACGAGGAGATCCCCCGACGATCCCAACAGGCTTCAAGATCTATTCATCGCCCATACAGACGCTCGCCATCTTCTAGCCATGTTTCCATACGTCGTCCTCGTCGATAGTACATACCGGACGAATGCGTAAGTTTCTATATACACTTATTCTTTTACCCATTCCCACCACGGCATGCGAACTCAAATATTTCATTGTGCAGGTACGGGATCCCTTTGTGTGAGTTCGTTGGATTTACTTGCACAAACAAGAACTTCGTCATCGGGTTCTGCTTCATGTCGCACGAGAACACAAATACGTACATTTGGGCGTTGGGGCAGCTCGTTTACCTCATGCGAGGTAATCTTCCTAACGTTATTGTCACTGATCGAGAGCTGGGGTTGATTGCGGCGCTACGAGAAGTTCTTCCGAACGTCAGGCATATGTTGTGCACAGTGCACGTCCTCCGACGATGCGAAGAAGCTGCTTTCCAGAAGTCAAAGAATCTTGATGTTGCTAGGCGTTTCAAGAACGCATGTGTTGGCCTGTTCCAATCCAGATCGGTTGAAACTTTTGCCGCTAGAATGAGGGGTATGCATGCAGAGTGGGGGCATATTGAAGGGCTTATGCCGTATTTGGAGGCGACGTGGTTACGAGATTACTCGGAGCAGATAGTTCGTGCATGGACAGACGCAATCCAGCATTTTGGTACGACCACGACGAACAGGTGCGCTTACGTTTTCAATATAAAATTCATTATACACGTAATTTGTTTAGGTATAACGATTTTCACCTGCGATTCACACTTATCTTTTAGGGTTGAGGCTGCTCATTCTGTGTTGAAAAAGACCTTAAACTCTGCAGTCGGTGATTTCACTCACGTGATAAACACAATCGATCTCATGATGGCGGATCAAATATGGGAGGTGAAGAATACATTGGGGAGAGCGAACAACACCTGGCCTACAGACTCCCACGACCTATGGATTTTCGATCGAATTCGGAATATTGTGTCGAAGGAATGTTTTAACTTGTTGTTCGAAATCTACACAAAGATGGAAGCCGAGCCACCGTCGCAACCATGCAGAGATGCATATTGGAGGGACGTCTACGGTCTTCCATGCACACATGACATGCAAGCTTGTCGAGACACGCAGATACCCATCAGACCATCCCAGATACATAATTTTTGGAAGCAATTGGATTTCAAGAGGCCTCATGTTGACAACGTCCAGGATAACACTCCACTTAGCAGAGCTGATGTGGACATGTCGCGCATGATCAGTTTGTTCCAGAGCGGAGCTATGGACGAGGATACTCGTTGGAGAATCGCGTCGGCATTCAACGACGGGGATCGTCCGTCCCAGACACCGTTGACCACCCCTGACCCGGAGGACCGTAGACCGCCCGGGAGACCGAGGACTCGCCACCCCTGTCAGACGAACCCTCTACCTTGGGAACGTGAGCGTGCTCGGGCTCAACGCTAGGCAGATAGACAGGCGACCACTGGATCCGCACGAGGGCGAGGCCGAGGTCGGGGTCAACCGGCATCAAACGAAACAGATGACGTGGAAGGTACTGAGGAGGCCACTGGGTCCAACGACATTGCCATCGACGACCCTCCTAGGGGCCGAGGAGTAGGCAGAGGCCGAGGACGGGGTCGTGGAAGGGGACGTGGACGAGGTCGATCGGCGTCGGAGCCAGCTCCGGAGATTGTAAGTGACATTTCAACACCAGCACCTACGACGCTTCCACCACAGAATCTACCTCGAGTAGAATTCAATTGGGGCACTGGCAACGTCGACGAATTCATGATTACTTTCGTACGAGCCGTCACAAATGTTGCAGGTGATGGTCACTGTGGGTATAGGTCTTTAGCTTGTTTCTCAACTTGGGACAAGACGCATGGCCTCGAGTTCGACGAGAGCTGGCCGTTGAGTTGCAGGTGCATTCAGATCGGTACCATTACTATCCGGCCTTACAGGAGCTCATCATGAGGGTCAACTATTTCGGCACGTGTCATGATGCTACGTATTGGATGGAGATTCCGATTATGGGCGAGGTGTTTGCCACGCTTCACCAGCGTCCTTTGGTGATTTTGTCACAGATGATGCCTATGTTGTGCCTACCTCTGTACGCCACCGGTGGCCCGTCAGTACCGGCCTATGAGGAGCTAGATGGAATAGCTTTAGTTGGCAACAACAACCATTTCGTTCTGGTACGTTTCGTATTTCGTATTCATTAATTTGTTACTGTTTTGTTTCTCTTTTCTAACATCAATATTAACCTTGTATTCACAGATTTGATTGTTGCCTGGTTCACCTCTTCCTCCAGTGTACGTCACATGGACACGGCATCACGATCGCACTGTCGACGGTTGGGACGAGCAGTTTGCAGCGAGGATTGCACGATATAGAGCTTACCGCCGTCGTGATGGTGGACGTCCCCTACCGTATTAGCATTTCCCACTCTCTGATGTCATTTTTCGAACTTCATATGTTCAATTGGGTTGTATCTTTCTGTATTCCATTTCACATCCGAACATCCGAACTCCATATTTTCGTCATCGCTTATATCTATCGCACTTTCGTTTTAATCATCTTTGTTTTCAATTCAATATATGATTTTTTTCACATCACGGCGTTTATTAAAAGTTAATTCCACTATAGTAGGATATACCATTGCAATCTCCATGGATTATACGATAAATTCGTAGTGTGGACGAATACCGCAACCCTAAGCGGTGTGTGTCGGTTCGAATCGGTCCCCTCAGCTCTTTCACATAGTTAAGCGCAAATCGGGTTATCCGATACCCACCGCATGGGTATGCGGTGGGGTTGAAACGGAACGGGGTGTTCACCACGTGAATATGCGGTATGTCTCTATACGGTGGCTATCACCGCATATACATGCGGTGATCTACCGCATGCATAAGCGGTAGGTCGTTGACCGTCATTAAGTCCGTCATTAACTCACCGCATAAGTATGCGGTGATTAGCGGTGTAGATATCGTTTCCTGATTAAAATATATATATTTATATAATCATATTGACATACAGCGGGGGTTTTTTTTTTTAATCATCTCGAGTACTTTTACGGAAAAAAACTTGCATATTTTCCCCAAAACTTGATCGAACTTGCATATGACCTTCCCTAGTTGTAGAAAAGGTGTCTTGGTAAAATGCAGGCTTTGTGTAATCTACCTTCCAACAGAAAAATAAAATAAATTAAATAAACCCAATTTGGAGTATTTTATTGAGATTCAGTATATTAATCAACAACGTACCTTGCTGATTGCTTAATGGGCTTCTATCGTGTAGTGTTGGCCACAAACTGAAACTATCATCCAAATATCCAAAGGGCCGGGGATTTATTTTTATTTTTCTCAAGAAAAAATGTAGTATTTGACATCTTAATTAATTCATCATCTATCTACCCTTTAATAAAGTGTTAGGATCACCAAATCCTGAAATTCTTGACTCAATTTTGTATTTCTAGAATCCTAATTTCCCCCATAATACTGTATTATATGGGACATAATCCTCTATGCCACACTTGATTATTTTACATATACTTTTACCTTGAAAATAAAAATAAAAATTTATATTTACATTTCATACACATATATATATATTTTCATATTTATTCACTTTATCCTAAAATCTCATTTTAAAAACTATACTTGATTAAAAGATTGATTACATTAGAAGATAATTTTATATATTTTTATAATGGAAATTTAATATAAGTATAATTTTAAAAAATTAAAGAAAATTACAACCGAAATAATTAAGTGATTAATGGTATTATATACCGAGCGTTACGAGCGTACGTATTTTTGGTGGGTCAGAATATTAGTATAATATTTCTGATCCAGATTATTTCCAGCCAAAAATTTAATACTCCGTATGTAGTATTAATTAGTCTATGTCTATGTTGAATTAATACCCCAATTATCCGGCTGGGGATCTTCAATTGATCATAACCTCTGATTTTATAGTATTATATTAATAATACTACATTATTTTATAGGGAAATTTACAGAAAACCACCCACTATATATAGCTTCTTACACTTAACCACCCGTTAAACAAAAAATTACAAAAAACCACCCATTAAATAGGTTTTGTTTTCAAGTCACCACCCATTGTCTATTTTGATTAGTTTTTTGTCAAATATATATGATATTACATTATTTTAAGTTTTATATTTAACTTAAAATCTCAAATACATATAAAAATATATTTGATTAAATTTTTTTAAAAAAACTTGATGTATATATGAAAAAATTTGTTCTATTTTATTCCTAAAATTAATGGTTATAAATTTTATAGACTTCTTTTTAATTAAATTAAAATAAGTTTATAATTCATTAGAATTGTTTAAATTTAATAATTATTTTGATACTAATAATTAATTTCTCATTTTCTTTCATATTTGTAAACACCTACACTAATCCACTATATACTAAAAATGAAAAAAATATATCTAAATATTGTTTAAATAATATTTTTCTCAAAAGTATTTTTATAAAATGTATCTTTATTAAAATTTGCTTGACTTTTTAAATAAAATTAAATAATATTTTCCACATTTAGAACCTCCGCCCTTCAAATAAATTTAAAATTTGTATACGCTTTTTCCCCTAATATATTAATATAAGTGGTTACCCCTAAAATAAATATAATTTAAATATATTCAAGTTTAAACTTTAAATTTTAAGTATAAAATATTAAAATATACTATATTTAATGGAATTCTAATGGAATTATGTGGTGGGTGGTGATTTGAAAACAAAACCATTTAATGGGTGGTTTTATGTAATTTCGTTTTTAGTGGGTGGTTAAGTGTAAAGGGTCATATATAATGGGTGGTTTTCTGTAAATTTCCCTATTTTATAAGTTTGTTACCTTGAAATTGGACTAATTGACAGGAAGACGTGGCTGATTATGAAGCCCCACATGTAATTCCACAGGTTTCCCAGACATAATGCACTAATTACCAATAATAATCACACACGGACACGTGTATTAAACTGTGTATATATAGTTGCTTTTTGCATCTCAATAATTTCAATTTATACTGTACTACGTAAGTAATACTCCATGGGGTATCTTTCCCCCTTTTCCCCATCTTCTCCAATAAAAATTGATTTCACGTGTCTGTATTAGACCATCCGCAACCATTGGGTAACCTCTTTCCCCCTTTTCATCATCTTTCTATCACAACTTTACAACTCATTTATTTTTTTCTTTAAAATAATTTTTACTTTTTTCTACCTCTTTCTAAAAGTTTACCTCTACAACCATGGGAAACCCTTTTTACCTCTTTCCAAATTTATTTTCACTTTTTCTTTTCCTTTATATCTTTCCCTGTATTATATGTGTAACATCATATATTATTGTGAATTATTTTTATTTATAATTTTATAAATAAATAAAAATAGCAAATAGTTAATGTAAATATATTTTATTACATCTAGATTAAAATAAAAAAAGTTAAAAACATTATAAAATACGTAAATACTAATAAAACTACCTATAAATTCGGATCATAGCCTTGGAATTGGTTCCACAAGTGATCAACCAAATCATTCTTCAAAAGGATTGTATACATTGGTAGGATTATGTGGGGTATAATTTGGATATTCGGGTGTTAAAGAATTGTTAAACATTTGCAACATCACTTGAAATTGAGGATTTTTGAGAAGATTTGGATCAAAAGACATATTTGGAATGAGTGGGGTATTTGGATTATTGTGATCCATGGTTAAGAAAATAAGTGCAACTACAATAGATCAAGATGGGGTTATATATAGGATAAAATTGGGCTCAAATTATAGAAAAAAAAAATTTAAACCAATGTGATATTTTATTTTAAAAAATAATAAAATATAAATATATTCTTATTTCATTTTAAATCCTACTACAACTAATAAATCCAAATGTGAAATATATAAACCTACTTTATCATAAAAAAAAAGGAAAAGAAAATTACAAAAGGGAAGAGGTTACCTCTCTCTACCAAGGTAACTCCTTCTCACCTCTTACCTTAAGGTAGAGGCCACAACCATGGGCTTACTTTTTAGCAACCTTAAGGTTGCTAAAACCCATGGTTGCTCATGCTCTTAGCCTCTCTAATAAATTTCTCATTTGATGGGTATTTGAGTTTTTCAAAAGTTTTATGTTTTATTTTTGTGAAACAGACTTTCTTCTATTATCGAAAAAAAAATTAGAGGAAAACTTTTCCAAATCTATACTCCTAAGAGTATCCCCACCAGCTTATGTAAAATAGAGAAAATAGGCAATTTTAGAGAAAATATAGGTTTTTTAACCCCAACAGCTTTTATAAAACCATCTTTATAATAGAGAAATGGGAGGAAAGAAAAAAAAAATCTCTAAATTTAGAGGAAAACTTAAAATCTGTAAAATTAAATTCATTAACTTCTTCCCATGTCTACCCATTTATTCATTGATTGTTACATATTGATTTAATTAATTTATTAAAATTTTATTTATTAAATTATGAATTTATGCATTTATTATAGGGTATAATAAATGTATAAATAGGTAAAATAGAGAAGCGGTTGGAGTTAGAGTATAAAAATTATAGAGATTTTGATATTTTTCTCTCCATAATAGAGAAATTTTAGAGAAGCTGTTGGGCTTGCTCTAAATCCTAATTAAATCCTAATCGAGTTCGGCGACATATATATATATATATATATATATATATATATATATATATATATATATGTTTTTAGAGTGATGAAATTATATATAAAAAAATTAATAAAAAGTAAACTCGTAAATGACATGTTTTTTAAATTATTTAAAATAAGAAACTTGTTTAGCGACATATATAGATTATTGTGATATGATACGTCCTAAAAAGCATACAATGATATAATGATGGAATAAAATATAAATCAACTCACGATCACATATTTAAAAGGTTCTATTACATACTAGTAGCTAAGTATATCAATCAACAAAGTCGTACGTGAACCAATGACCTCTTGCCCTAGTGGTAAGAGTGAGGTGCTTCCTTGTGCCTCACTACCATGAGGTCAAGGGTTCAAATCCCACTATGAGCAATTTGTGCTATATATAGTGGGTACTCATGCCTTGGTTTACCTTGGCATGGGTTAGCCTGTCTTGCGGCTTGCCGCTTGGCTTACCCGGCTCGAGTGCTTTGCAGGCTAGTGCTCGGCCCGTGGAGGATTAGTCGATAACCTCGGAACCTCCACGTCATAAAAAAAAAAAAAAGTCGTACGTGAAGATGGGAAACAAGTTATTGGCCAGTTAAGTTTCGAACCCAGAACATGATTATTATTACATCGACGTCATCAATCTGATAGAATTTGAAGAGGAAATAATATTGGAAGAGGCAATTTGAAGAGGAAAATAAGCTCAAATACTCTCAAATGTGTTTAACTCTTTGTTTGTGTTCTTCACTCTTGTTAATCAAGCTTACAAATGTGTCTATTTATAGGCTAGTGGTGCATGGAACTTAACATCAACTTCCTATACATTAAATCTATAAACTTATTCACTTTAAACTCAAGAAATAAATTCATATGTTTCCAACATGCATGAACTTCCATAATCAATAGGTGCATGTAACTTAGATGAATTAAAAATACTAAATTTAAGTTTATTATTTCAACACACCCCCTTAAACTTAATTCCTAAGCTTGTAACTCCGAGCATAGACCGCAACTTGATGAAAGTCTCAGCTTTCAGAGGCTTCGTGAAAATATCTGCAACTTGGTCTCGAGTCTTCACGTACTTGACTTCAATATCGTTCCTGGAAACACGTACACTCACGAATAAAGTGATACCTCGTGTCAATGTGTTTTCTGCGATCATGGAACACTGGATTCTTAGCCAAAGCAATGGATGACTTGTTATCAACAAGGATCTCTGCGGCTTCTGGTTGCGGCATCTGCAAATCTCCCAACAATCTCCTCAACCAGATAGCATGACAAACACATGATGTAACAGCAACATACTCAGCTTCACAAGTAGAAAGAGTAACAATAGACTGCTTCTTTGAACTCCAAGTGAAAGCAGTATCTCCCGTGAAGAAAACAAAACCAGAAGTACTCTTTCGATCATCAACATCTCCGGCCCAGTCACTAGCACTATAACCCACAAGCTTATATTCATTTGAAGAAGAATAAAGCAAACCATAGCTGATAGTACCTTTGATGTACCGAAGAATACGTTTTGCTGCTTTGAAATGTGTTGATGTCGGTGTCTCCGTGTACCGACTCACGAGCCCAACTCCATAGAGAATGTCTGGGCGAGTGCATGTCAAATATCTCAAGCTTCCAATAAGGCTCTTGAAAGTTGTAGAATCAACTTTCTCACATTCGTCATACTTTGATAACTTGACCCCGCAATCCGTTGGTGTACTTACTGGCTGACAACCATCCATTCTGAACTTCTTCAGAATCTCGTTAGCAAATCCTTCCTGGCAAATGAAAATCCCATCATCTGATTGCTTAATCTCAATGCCGAGATAATAAGACATGAGACCAAGATCAGTCATCTCAAACTCTCTCGTCATGGCTTGCTTGAAATCTCCAAACATTCTCGGGTTGTTACCCGTGAAAATCAGATCATCAACATAAAAGCAAACAAATAGAGTATCACCATTTTCACAGACCTTGGCATAGAGCGCATACTCATTCGGCCATTTGACAAACCCGTTCTCTTGCAGATACTTGTCAATCCTGCTATTCCATGCTCGTGGTGCTTGTTTTAAGCCATATAAGGCTTTCTTCAACTTCAGCACCTTATCTTCTTGGCCTTTGATGAGATACCCAGGAGGTTGTTCAACATAAACATCCTCTTCAAGCACGCCATTAAAATGCCGATTTCACATCCATCTGATAAATCTTCCACTTTCTCTGAGCAACAAGTGAAATCATCAAACGAACAGTCTCTAATCAGGCAACTGGAGCAAACACCTCACCATAGTCGATCCCTAGACGTTGGCTATAGCCTTTGGCAACAAACCTTGCCTTGTACCTCTCGATCTTTCCTTGGGTATTCTTCTTCTGCTTGAAAACCCACTTCATACCAATGGGCTTTTCACCTTTTGGTAAAGTTGTCAACACCCACGTATCATTCTTCTCGATCGACTTGATCTCTTCATTCATAGCAACTCTCCATTTTTCGTCATTCACTGCTTCCTGAAAATCTACGGGCTCAGAATCAGCGAAATAACAATAGAGAGTTAGATCATCATGCGAATCATCCTCTTGAGCATAAATTTCTGCAAGGCTTCTCATTTTTGGAGGTCTCCCACTCGAGCTCTGATAGGATGATGTTGATGCTGATGTCCTTGAAGAATATGGTGAACTTTGAACGTCTGGTGATGGAGACGGCGTTGGAGGTTCTGGATAAACACCTTTGCCTTGCTCTTCTTCGGTAGGAGTTGGAAAGAAATTATATCTCTCCCTGTCTTCAAGGCTCCAATCCCATGCATCATTTTCATCGAACTGAACATCTCTGCTGATGACAATCTTGTTCGCCACCGGATCATAGAGCTTGTAGCCTTTCGATCTTTGGTCATAGCCAATGAAGGCATGATTCTTACTTTTATCTTCAAGCTTCGTTCTGACCTGATCTGGCACATGTACATAGCCAATGCTCCCAAACACTCTCAAATGAGATGCACTTGGCTTTCTTCCACTCCATGCTTCTTGAGGAGTTTGATCTGATAAGCTCTTCGTTGGACATCGGTTGGCTAGATAGACTAAGTAGTCAACTGCCTCAGCCCAGAACTCTTTCGGCATCTTCTTTGTCATCAGCATGCTTCGGGCCATGTTGAGAATGATCCGATTCTTTCTTTCAACCACGCCATTTTGTTGAGGAGATCTTGGCACTATCAGTTCTAAGAGACTTGATATAAAGACCAGTTTGTTTCTCCATAAGAGCTTTAAAGTTTTTGAACATAGAAAAAACTTGGGATTTTTCTTTTAGAAAATAAACATAGGTCTTTCTACTGAAATCATCAATAAAGAGCAGGAAGTACCGATTTTTACCGAACGAGGCTGGCTTTATTGGTCCACAAACATCGGCATGGACAAGTTCAAGTGGCTGATTTTCTCTTGTAGTGCTCTCTTTTGGAAAGCTTTTCCGGGCTTGCTTGCCGACAAGACACCCTTCACAAATTTGATATGGTTGGCCAATTTGAGGCAAGCCATTCAACATCTTTCTTTGAGACATCAACTTCAAGCTCCCAAAGTTCACATGCCCAAGCCTTAGATGCCATAGCCATGGTGTCTCATTTACACAAGCTTTGAGACATTTGACGACATCTGTTTGAATATTCAACAAGAACATTCTATTCTTCGTCATTGGCACCTTGGCGATCACATTCTGATGATCATCTTGGAGCAAGAGACTACGATTCTTCATGTGCATCTCGTAGTTCTTCTCCAAAAGTTGTCCCAAACTCAAGGTGTTGCTCTTCATGTTAGGAACAAAATAAACATTGCTTATGAATTGATGACCACCATTCTTCATATGAATCAGAATCATACATTTTCTCTTGATGGGAACTTTGGAGTTGTCTCCAAATGTAACACCTCCGGTGATCCACTCATCGAGCTCAACAAATTTCTTCTTGTCACCACACATGTGGTTGCTCACCGCATTGTCAAGGTACCATATGTCCTTGTCTTTGTCCTCGCCTTGGTAGGCTAGCAACAAAGTGACATCGTTCACTTTCGAATCATCCGCGTAGTTGGCCTTCTCCTCAACATTGCTAGGAGCACTCCAACAATCTCGAGCGTAGTGCCCATAGTTTTGGCAATTATAGCATCGAACTTTCGATCTATCTTGTCTGCCAAAGTTTCCTCTTCCTCGTCCTCTCGAGGATTGACCACTTTCTCCATCATTGGAGTCATGGTTTGATGATCCGCCTCTTCCTCTTCCTCTTCCTCGAAAGGAACCACGTCCACGTCCTCGTCCTCTTCCTCTTTGAGACTTCTCTTGGCCATCACTCTTCTCTTGAGTTGAGTGCTTGGTGGCTAAGACTTGCTCTGTTGGCTCGTCCTTTCTGCTTTTGATCCTCTCCTCATGGGCTTGTAAAGAACTCATGACTTCTTCAACCGTCATAGTCTCCAAGTCTTTCGACTCTTCGATGGCTACTACAACGTGATCGAACTTCGTTGGCAACGAACGAAGTATCTTCTCAACAACTCGAGCATCCTTGATGCTTTCTCCATATCGCTTCATTTGGTTGACCACGGCTAACAATCTTGCAAAGAAATCCGCAAACGATTCGGACTCTTGCATTCGGAGACCTTCAAATTCTCCTCGCAAAGATTGCAGGCGCACCTTCTTCACCTTGTCAACCCCTTGGTTAGAGGCTTTCAAGATTTCCCATGCTTGTTTGGCAGTCGTCTCATTGGCCACCCTTTTGGATATTGTGAGATGATCATTGATGTCCCTCCGCCCTTAACTAAAGATCGAGATTTGAATCATGAGAATAAAATATACTGTATATTTTTATTTATAAGAGAACACTGTCCAAAATATTAGGAAGGTCATCTGAATGTTGCCTAGCTCGATGTAATGGAAGGCCACGCACTTGAGATAACAATAAGTGATTGTAGGGATATGAAATTGGGATCTAAATTAAATGGGACATAGGAAGGGGGGGGGGGGGGGGGGTGTCCTATTATTGTCAAATGAGATGACCTCTTTGTTTTGATAGGCATGTCCTCCACATTTTACACTAATGGTCCCTTTGATTGATAGTGATGGTGATGGACCCGTTGGTCCATCCCTTCATCATTTCTTTTGATTTTTTGGTCGCCGAGTGTTACAGTATTATTTTCCGGTAAATTTTGTTAGTATAATTCATATTTATGGGGGTCCTTTTTGGGATATTACATAATAATAGGGGGAGATACACAATAGATAACGACAATAACATATGACCGGGAATTAATTAAGGGATGCAACTCGTCGTTTTGGGGATTTCTTGCATAAGACGTTGCGTGCTCTTAGCACTAGCCATACCGATCTTTCAAAGGGACAGGTTAGTATCATAATTCACTCCACAGTCCACACCATCTAGACTTGGAAATTAATATTCGTTTAAAGTAAGGGTATTATGTAAGTCAAGTAGCTTGAACTCGGTTAGAGCGAGTTTATATTTGAAAAGAACATGAGTAATTTTTTGAGCTCGTCACCCTCACACACGGTGATCTTGTATAGTTCATTTAGTTTTTTTACTTCCTCCGTCCAACAATACAACTAATCTTAATATTTTCAAAAATAGGCCGGACTTGATTAAAAATATGGTAATTAAAACCAGTCAAACCTAAGCATATCAAACCAAAATTCTTAGCTACCTCATTGGCCCTTGTGGATTCTCTAAAACTATTGTCATTACATTAAGAGCCACCAAAAAATATTTACATAATTATACATACAAATATACAATTGCTGTTGTTATAAAAAAGTAGGCATGACATTTTGATACGTATATAATAAGTATATTTAGGAATGACAACACAACAGACTCAATAGTTTCTTTAGCTTGATGAAGTATAGATAGGCTAGTTTTTTTTCATACATATAATTTTTTTCAACAAAACTCTTAATTTAATAAATTAATTAATTTTATTTAATTTTTTACTTAATATTTAATTTTTGTAAAAACGGGGTTGGAAATGGAGTGAACTCAGCCTGCCCCTTGATTCGTGTCTGCTTAGGATGTTATAAGGAGTATATCTTAGTGAAGAAGAACAAATGTAGTAAGAAAATTGATGTAAATTGATACGGAGTACTACGTACTATGTGCGTTATATTATTCTCCAAAATGCAGAGAACGTGGTGAACTGCCAAAATGCCTTTATCTATGACAGGTTACTATCCTTGAAATAATTGATCTTTTGTGTTGGTAACTGCTAAAATTAATTGATTTAGAACTCAGGACACTTTTACTCTACTCGTGTCATATGAACTAAATACATGTCTAAATAAGGAGAGTTATGCCATCTCTAATAATTTCCCAAAAATTTCTTAAAGAAATTAGAAAGTAATCTTCAAAAAAGTTATTTAATTTTTAAGAATATTGTAGATTTTTTTTGATTAAATAAGAATATTGTATATTTAGAGAAGTTTCTATGTTTTTTCCTACTGATTTTTCATTATGAAGAATGAGATGAGAAATCCAGTAGACCAAAAAAAAATTCCTTAAAATTCTCTAAAAATTCTAAAATTCTCAAAATAAGAAGATGTTGGGATGCTTTAAAGTTCAAAGCCATAGTCTATTTAGTGGTCTATTTTCTTTTATTAATGAAAATTCATTAAAAAAATAACTCACTTATTAAGAGAAATAATAAAAGTTAATTTTTTTAATAATATTTTCCATCCATTAGACACCCTATATTAAAAAAAAAAACTTTTGCATGTTTTTTTTAGATTTTAGCTCCAAAGTTAATGTATTTTTAAAGCTGCGTTTTTTTTTTGATTCCAATGTGTATCATGAAAAATCCAATGATAAAAAATCCATGTAAAGTAATTAGAGGAAATGAGTCACAAAATAGATTTTATAGTTGTTGAGAGGTGATTTGTTCAACTTGTCTTCTTCAAATTCCAAAATGGGGGAAAAAACATTTGTTTGAGCCAAAATCACAACCGAGCACGAAGTTTGTCCGAACCCAAAAACACCACCCCTACCTAAAATCTCTTTTTAATTGCACTTCCTTTTCTAGTTTTCTTTCTTTCCTTCTCAGTTCTCTCAAATCCACTGTAATCAATTATCATCCGTGTAGCGTGTAGTCCCCATTTCAGTTCCAACCGCCTTAGGTCAGCATTCAGCAGCTATCTTGGTGAATCTACTAAATAAATCTCTTGCTGATTCTACCAAATTGCAAGGAATTTGAATGGTCTCAACAATCAAGTTCTTACCTTCTCTGAAGATTCTTGCAGCAACGAGAAGTTCTAAATAGTAATCCAACCGTCTCTTACCTTCTCTGTTTGATAAGGTGGAGTTGCTACTTGCTAGTGTTTTCTGTGTCCTCAATTTTAAAAAGCTGTCAACTTTCATTTGTTTTCTTTCGAATTTCAATTAAACAAGTGATACCCATTTGTCTTCTTCAATCTCCGGTGTGTTTTCTTTGTTGTTTTTTGCCTGGGGAGGGTGTCTACTCATCTGGGTCCGTCTGGTTTTCTCTCAATTTTATTTTATTTTTTGTTTCCTCATCCAACTCTGAATCAATGCTGTGTCTGTAATTCGCAGTTGGCAGCTTTGAATAATGGATCTGGAAGGTGTGATTCCCACCAGCAACAGCCACCACTCAATCAAGGTGAAATCAGAAACCTATTTGCCCTCTTTCATTTTCTGCACTACCCATTTTTTTTTTTGTAAAGCCCCTAATTTTGTTCTTTCAATATTTGCTTGTATAGAGAGAGTCATGGAGGACCGTGCTTACTTTAGCCTACCAGAGCTTGGGTGTTGTTTATGGTGATTTGGCCACTTCACCACTTTATGTGTACAAAAGCACTTTTGCTGAAGACATCCATCATTCAGAAACTAATGAGGAGATCTATGGAGTCCTGTCCTTTGTTTTCTGGACACTAACTTTGATCCCATTGCTCAAGTATGTGTTCATTGTGCTCTGTGTTGATGATAATGGGGAGGGTGGAACATTTGCCTTGTATTCCTTGCTATGCCGCCATGCCCGGGTGAGCTCCTTGCCCAATTTCCAGGTAGCTGATGAGGAGCTTTCAGCTTACAAAATGGATCAGTTTGCTTCCGATGAGAAGACAGCGAAATCACGGCTGAAATCAACCTTGGAGAAGCACAAAATGTTGCACAAGGTGCTTCTGGTTTTGGCTCTTATTGGGGCTTGTATGGTGATTGGAGATGGGATCCTAACCCCTGCTATTTCTGGTAATTGGAGAATTCAGCAATCTGTGATGTTAGAATTTACTAGTATTTTGAAAATTTTGGGGTTTTCTGGGTGTTGAATTGAAAGTCTTGATTGATGGCATCACATGTTGTTTTGTTCTATTCCAGTTTTTTCCGCGGTATCCGGCTTGGAACTTTCAACATCAAAGGAGCATCATGAATGTAAGTCTTTCCTTCTAATCTGTTTGTTTCTTAATAATTTACTACTTTGCTTGATTTTTAGGATAGTTACTCTTGAAGAATTTGAAAACTTACGTTTTTGAGGATAATGTGCCAACTTCAGTTCCATTTTTCATAGGTTATCCTTGCTTTGGGAGGATATGTTAGGACTAGTTTTCTACCAATTAACCATTTTTTTCAGTAGCTTAAGCATTAACAGCTGGCAGCTCTCTTAACCGTTTCTATGTGCCGAAGTTAATTTGCCACAGTAAACAACTAATAACAAGTGCTGAACTCTCAAATCAATTCTAAATAAGTTGGAGGATTAGCAAGGACCAAATGGTTGGCGTTGATGGTGTAATAGAAGATCACATATTAAATAACATGCTAGCTGTTGAACAGATACTGTTAGATATGCTGTGACACATGGTCCGCTCGAGGCAACTTGAAATTGAGACCTAGTCATTTGTTTTAGCATCTCCATCATGTAGAGTGACAAGGCGCACCACATAAAGTAGATCTCATCAGGAATCAAAATCTTCACTATGTTCAATTTGTTTATGCTTTGCTGGAATGAATTCTACATCATAAGTCGCGTACTTATCGGGATTTTCCCCTTCATTTTTTTTTAAAATTTTTTTCCTCATTGACAGTGCCTCTTTTAGCTTCTGCACTGGTAGAATCATATTTTAATTGCTTCATAAACCGGTGGGGTCTGTTTGTCTTAATCAGTATTTAAATAGATTTTGTTGGCCTCTAAGTATGTGGAGAGTTGCCATTAAGTTTGTTAAAGGTCAGGTTATGATCAACCACATAATGAAGTTCTATCATTCTTCGGACGTAGAAGCCAAAGAAAAGATGATTTCGTTATTTTATTACTTAGAAAAGATTTTGTCTATTGATGATGGACCCCTTTTTGTAAGACAATGAGTTAGGTTAAAGAATTTGTTATGTAGGTACAGAGATTCATCAACACATATAATAATCAAAGTAAGTGTGGTGGCTAGGAAAAGTTCCTTTGTGGTTATGCTTATCTTATTTTATAACACATTTTAAATAGTTTGTGACAAGCATGAAACTCGTTCCTGTCATTGTTAGGCACTTAAACTGGTCAAAGATTTTGACATTCACACTACTTTTTGGAGCCTTCCATAGGTTCCATTAGACAGATATCATCTTAACCTTACCAGCTTCTGCCCTTTCTGGGGAAGGTTGTATTATATCTTCCATTTCTAGAAACCGAGACACCGAATGACCTCTTTTTTTTTAAAATAAAAATATATGCTAAAGACGTTTAAGTTTTAACAACCGAATGATGAGGAATAGAGTTTAGGTGTGATCTATTGTTACTGTGGCATGGAGGAAATTATGGAACTACTTACCTTCTAAAGTGCTAAACTAGAGCTTCTTTTTCTTCATATGATCATCAATGAAAATGCTAAAGCGAATTAAAAAGAACAATATCTGCATTGCAAGATTCAACATTCCTGCCCTTTCTTTTTTATGACGAATCATTAATGTCTCCCAGTTTCCGTTTTACTGCAGATATAGAAGTCCCAATAGCCTGTGCGATACTGGTTTTCTTATTTGCTGTGCAGCATTATGGAACTCACAGAGTAGGCTTCGTGTTTGCGCCAATTGTGATAACATGGCTTCTCTGCATAAGTTCAATTGGAGTGTTCAACATCTTTCGGTGGAACCCTCGTATTTACCAAGCTCTCTCCCCCTATTACATGTACAAATTCCTGAGGAAAACGCAAAAGGGTGGTTGGATGTCCTTGGGTGGCATTCTTCTCTGCATCACAGGTACATACAAGTTCATTTCATACAATAACCTTGTCGCTGAACTTCTCCTTTCGGAGCTTCTTAAGTATATCTGATACGAGCCAGGTTTTCCTTGCTTCAGGTTCCGAGGCTATGTACGCAGATCTTGGACACTTCTCGCAGCTATCAATTAAGGTCTGCAAGGACTGTTCCGTACACTTTCACATTTGGTTTTAAGATTTTCATGTTTCTTAAATGGTCAATCATCACAAGGTTCCTTTCTAAATTCCGCAGCTTGCGTTCTCCTTCGTAGTTTACCCATCCTTGATCCTGGCATACATGGGGCAAGCCGCGTACCTGTCCAGACACCATACAAATGAAAACTACTACCACATCGGATTCTACGTCTCTGTCCCAGGTTGGTGCATCAGTATATAATTTCTTGTTTGTTTGGACCATAAACATTTCGTTTATGGGAATCTAAGGTTTATTTTTTTCCCGGTACAGAACAAATAAGATGGCCCGTTCTGGCTATAGCCATACTAGCTGCGGTAGTAGGAAGCCAAGCTGTGATCACAGGAACCTTTTCGATTATCAAGCAGTGCTCTGCCTTGGGTTGCTTTCCCAACGTGAAGATAATCCATACGTCTTCTAAGGTACACGGTCAGATTTACATCCCGGAGATCAACTGGACCTTAATGCTGTTGTGCCTGGCCGTCACTATCGGTTTCAGAGACACAAAACACATGGGAAATGCTTCAGGTACGTACCAACACGATTTCATCGTTTGATTTTTCCTCAATCATTTCCAGGAAGCTGAAAGTACATCAAGCCTTTCGTCTTCGTTACTGTTCTAGCTGTCGTGTGAGATGTCTGCTAGATTGCGTAATCTAGGACTGTCTGCTCATTTCTCCATTCGCGTCGACAAAATGCAGGTCTAGCGGTGATAACGGTGATGCTGGTAACCACTTGCCTCATGTCCCTAGTCATGGTTCTTTGCTGGGAGAAGAGCATCTTCCTCGCCATCGCCTTCATATTCTTCTTTGGCTCCATTGAAGCGCTCTACTTCTCGGCCTCTCTCATCAAGTTCCTCGAAGGGGCGTGGGTCCCCATCGTCCTCTCCTTGATCTTCCTCGTCATCATGTACGCCTGGCACTATGGGACGATGAAGAAATACGAGTTTGATGTGCAAAACAAGGTTCCCATCAACTGGCTCCTTGGCTTGAGTCCTAACCTAGGGATCGTTCGGGTGAGAGGCATCGGGCTCATACAGACCGAGCTCGTCTCTGGCATCCCGGCCATCTTCTCTCATTTCGTCACCAACCTGCCAGCCTTCCATCAAGTTCTCGTCTTCTTGTGCATCAAGTCGGTTCCGGTCCCACATGTCCTGTCCGGGGAGAGGTTCCTAGTAGGTCGGGTGGGACCCAAAGAGTACCGAATGTACAGGTGCATAGCTCGGTATGGTTACCGTGACAACCCCAAGGACGAGTTCGAGTTCGAGAAGGATCTTGTTTGCAGCATAGCGGAGTTCATCCGATCTGAGAAGTCGGAATTCAAGCCTACAAACACACACGACACGAGCGACGACGAGGAGAACATGGCAGTCGTCGGGTCGTGTTCTGGGAGCGTAGAAGGCGTAAGGCTCTTCGAGGACGATATGGACACAGCGGAGATAATAGGGACAACTTCAGCATTGCAGCCGAGCGAGCTCGATACCGCCAAGCCTCGGAAGAGGGTGAGGTTCGTGGTTCCCGAGACCCCAATGATTGATTATGCGGCCCAGGAGGAGCTGCAAGAGCTCATGGAGGCTCGGGAGTCCGGGATGGCGTTTATATTGAGCCACTCGTACGTGAAGGCGAAGAGCGGATCGAGCTTCCTCAAGAGGATCGTGATCAACTTCGGTTACGACTTCTTGAGGAGGAACTCGAGGGGACCGAACTACGCGTTGAGCCTTCCGAGGGCGTCGACGCTGGAGGTGGGGATGGTGTACCATGTATGAGAGTTTGATACATGTAAAAAAGGGTGTTGTGTGATTAAAAGTTGCAAGGGGAAAGAATGTATATGAAGGATAGACGATATGATGCCTCAAGCAATTTTTGCTTGACTTTTTGTAAGTTGTAACATTGAATGGTCTGCACTGCAGAGTTTTAACTAGAAGCTCTTCAACAAATTTGTGAGAGATTACCGTGTTAAGGTCTCTTATTTGAGTTACAATTAAATTTAAAAATCGCGCAAATGGTATAATGGCTTTCAAGCTGACATATACTTTCTCCGTCTAAAAAATATAAGTAATTTCATATTTTAAAAAGTTAATTTTTTTTAATAAAATATTAATTTTTGAAAATAATTTTTTAAAGCTTTATTCACATAAAATTATTTTAGAAAATTAGTATTTTATAAAGTTTTTAGTTTTTCCAAATGTTTGATCAAATGCAGATGACATGAAATCCAAAATATTATCCTAAAATTGATCCAATCCAAATTGAAGTGGTGCAAAACTCGAAACACTCGTTAATATGTCTTGAATAACTGTTGATCGACGATGTATAAGGGGTTTGGGGACGGAGCCCTCGGCGGTTCTCGCTGATCGGTCGGTGAGTTGGGAGTTCAGAGGGCGACGCGTCGTTGACGGGGGGTTAGCGGGCAGCGCCACCTAACCCCGAAACACTCAAATTATATATAATGTTTATTGTAAATGTGTCTATCGTCTATCTGTTTTGGCTTTGGACTTACAATCCATTATCTGTTTAGAGTTGCACGAGTCTCTATGTATACTCCTAAAACGACGCTCCCTTGTAACCCCAATCTGTTTTGTCTCCTAAAGTGGTTCTCTGCCCGTAGATGTAAGTAACGCTTTATTTTCGAACCACATTAAATATCTTTGTCATTCTTTTTCTACTTATCATGGACTGTAGGTGGGTGGGGTGGAGATGGCTCAAAATTGTCACCTTGGGGGGGTGTGTGTGAAGGAGATCCCCCTATTGCCCCCGAAGCAGGCGATTGTGAAAAGAGAAAAAGACGATCGGCGACAGCAGCATCACGAGCCTTCATCCAACCACCAGGTACCAGGTACAACCTTCTCCCCACTCGAATATGCAATGGTGTGGGTTGATTTGCTGTCGTTGTTGTTCACCACTGGACGTCGGCCTCCTTCCTCAACTCGATGGACACTAGTCCAGCTCAACGGCGCGGATCTGGCCTCCCTTGTTTTGATTGTGCTCCTTCTTGCTTCGAAGTGGGTACATAGACCCTTTTGAATATTTAATTCGACACTTAGACCCTAAACTAATTTAATTAGTTGGAGTAGACCCCTCCCTCTTTCCTTCCTTCCTCCCACTTTCCCCTTTCATTCCATTCCCGCTCCCCACTTTAACCATTGATGTCACTTTGTTGATGGCATCTTTTCATCGTTGATGCCACTTTCTTCTGAAAAATGTCTCTTATAGACAACAGTTCGAGAATGTCCGAGCATTGAGGTGCTGCAAAAATCAAGCTACATCTTTCATGTCCATAGGGCAATCCCAATGACAAAAAAAGGGTTGATCAGTAGAAGTACGAGTTAAGACTTATGAAATGAGACGAACTTGCAAACTTTCTACACCTCTATTAAGAGATCATTGAAAGCCTTGCAATGAGATGCTCACAGAAGAGTTCAATGATATAGTTTGCATCCATTAGATTATGTTCTCTAATCACATGTTTAACCGACAAAGCCCAAAGCACTCACATGATTAACCGACAAAGCCCAAAGCACTCACATGATTGTCTATATTAGGAAAGATCAATCTAAGAACAATACTTCCAAATGAAGAAACGATGATATCGGTTACTTCAAGTTCTAATTCTTAATGTACATTCCATCTACTGAACCGCCCTTTGATTTGATAGATTCAGTTCAAGCTTCAGTTTCATCTTCTGAGATCAACAACAATATTGCAAACAACTTAGCAGCCAATGAATTCAACTTTACTTTTTTAAGATTTAGGGTTAGGAGATTCAGAATGAGAAATTTGGCATCAGCTGGAAATCAACGACAAGGAATGCTTACACGAATGCGAGCGGTGGCGTCTTGACGAGATTCAAGGAGCAAAGCAACTTCATGATGCATCTGCCTGAGAGAGGCCTCACGCTTGTTCTTGAGCATCTTAATCCTCACCGTAGTCATCTTCGTCCACGTCTTGCTGCTCCGATTTCACCAGTACGACGAAATTCAAAATTAGGGCTCGGTTTGCAGATAAAATTGTAGCAGTAGGAAGGGCAAGTAGATCAGAGAAATTGATGCTAGTTGTTGGCCGAAGGTGAAGAGTAGGCGTGGGTTAGAGGTTCAATTTGGGACGAAAAGGCTGAGCAACCAAGGAGTTAGGGCTAAGGTAAGGGCGTCTGTCACCGAAAACCGCAATCAACTACCACGACGACGCCACCACCAGAAAAGGATGAAGGATGGAGGAGAACTAGAAGAGAGCGACGGAGGAACGATGGAGAAATCGTCGGCCAAGAGGAACGACGAATGAAATCGCTGGCCAGGAGAGAGCGATGGGAGGAATAAGGAAAAAGGTCCACTGCGCCTAAAAAAATATTAAAAGGGTCTAGCACGTCTAATAAAAAAATAAGGGGGTTAAATACCTAATTAAATGTGCAAAGGAGTACAAAACACCAAATTTTCTCCTTCGATTTTGTGTGAGCAACCACTAGATCTGGCCTCCCTTTCACTCCTTCGTCTCCCCGCCTTCAGAGCTCCGTCTGGTGCTGTATGAACGTGAGTGAGGAAGACAACTTAAAGATGATGGTAAAACTGATCATTCACCACACAAGTTTCATAAATAATTCTCAATCAACCAAACATCATACAAAATACATTTAGAAATTAATCTCCCGTAAAATATATCTCTACCACCCTCCCTTTAAAAATAATCTCCACCCCTTACCATCCCTTTTACACTAACACGGCTCAAATTGTTAATGCTATAAAAAAAAAATTCGAAATAAATCGAACCCTATTATCGACCCAAACCCAATCCGAGCCATTACCACATTGATTTTGAGTAGACATCCAACAACTCTTGCTCGATACCAGCATTTGGGAATTGGGATAGTTGCATTATGGATTCTGCTGTATACAGATTGAACAACAAAAATCTCTCACCAACTGCGTTGGACACATGCCAAATCAGATCCCTCCTATTTGTAACGGTTACCTTCCTTACCCTTCAATTCAATGGATATATAACTGCCTTGGTTTTCTCCTATTTACGATCACCTTTAACCCTCTCCAGAGAGAGAGGGAAAACCAGAGATCCATCGGATATAGAGAGAGAGACAGGGAGAAATCCAGACAGAGGAAGAGAGAAGGAAAGAATTGACCTTTCTTTCTCCCTTCCTTCATCTTTCCCTCCTTTCTTGTTGAGAATGAAACAATGTGAAGAGACAAAATGTCCCACATTGAATATGAGAAACATAAAGCCTTAGAATATAACCTAGTGGGCTACCCCACCTAATGCCAATTGGTTTTAGGATGGAACCCCGCTCGGTTTATATGCTAGGCTATATGCGCATGGGCGCACGTGCACACACGACCCCCGAGTCCCAACGGACTTCAGTATTTCTCTCTCTCTTTTCCGCTTGTTCACATCCCCTCAAAATTCCGACGTCGCCGATGAGGGGACCGGAGAAATCGCTCGACCTCGCCGGTTGCACCTGCTGGCCACTTCCGCGGCGGCGAAAGGCGGGATTGAACTCCTGGGAGAGGCTACCGGGAGGCGCCAGAGGTGGAAAGAAGAGATGGGTGGTGCGCCGGTGGAATAAGCTCAAGAAAGCGTTCGTCCGGCGGGTTGTGAAGAGCCGGATCTCCGAAATCGATCGGGCCCACCAGCGGGGCAGGTTCGGGTACGACCCGAAAAGCTACGCACTTAATTTCGACGAGGCGGACTTAACTGACGAGGCCGTGTTCCGCCGGGATTTCTCCACGAAATATGTCGTAGTTTCGACGCCGGCGACATACGTCATCGATGTATTTCGGGAGGGAGGAGAGAGACCGTTTCTCACGTGATTTGCACGTGATGCCTTTTAAAAAAAAATTATTAAAATGTTTTTATTTAAATTATTTTAATCAAGATAAGAATTCGGTTCCTAGACAAGTCTAGAGCAACCGAGAGACCGGATAAGCCGATTGATAGACTACCATTATGTACAACTGAAAGCAAATAACATAATCAAATGACTGAAGCAAAAGATAGAAAAGAAATTACAGAAGTAATTCACATAAATAAAATTACAAAGCAAACGTACAAGACACTCTACACTGAAAATCACAAGCCAATGAGATAAACGAAACGATCGATCAAAGGGACAACGGACAGAGAACTCTGGGGAACATCAGTGGATAGCTCAGATAAAGAGTGTTTTAATGTTTATCATTTTAATTCGTGAACGTGCTTAGCCACTTCAGCTTAAAAGCCTTATTTTTTTAATTTATTTTTCACCTTTATTCGTGAATCGTGGGTCATAAATTTGGACTCTTAACTTACTTTTTATTATTTTCCTTTGTATTTAATAAATTATTATGTTATTTATTTAATGATAACATATGAGTTCCATTTTTTTTAATATTTAAAAATAACATATAGTTATTATTTATTCAAAAAAAATTCGACCAAATATTTAAAAATAACATATAGTTATTATTTACATATATGCATATTCATTGCGTTGTCAATAAGAAGGACAAGTTGCTTCTCTTCCAGAAATCGTTTTGGAACCAACGTGCCAAGACAAAACACTTAAAATTTTCAGATTCCAACACAACTTATTTCCACCGTGTGGCGACCGGTAGAAGATATAGAAAACAGATCAAAAATTTAACTTCGGCAGACGGAACCCTTATTATTGGAGAGGAAAACATAAGAAATCAAATCAAATCTGATTTTGAAAAGTGGTTTAGAAAAGAACCGATCAATGAGGTTCTCTTAAATGAATTGCTTAGTTTAATCCAACCATCCATCTCTATGGAAGAAAATGACTTCTTGATTAAACATCCTACTAATGCCGAAATTAAGTCGGCTGTATTTAGCCTGGGAAAGAATAAATCCCCTGGCCCTGATGGGTTTACAGCAGAATTTTATAAGAAATATTGGGATATCGTTGGCGCTTCCGTTACCAAAGCTGTTAAAGGCTTTTTTCACTCCGGCCGAATGTTAAAACAAATCAATCACACTTTTATTACACTCCTTCCTAAGAAGAACAATCCAAGCTCTACTGGTCACTACAGACCCATTAGCCTATGCTCAACAATTTACAAAATTATCTCAAAGATTATCTCTGAGAGACTCAAACTAACAATAGGAAAACGTATCCACCCCCTCCAAGGGGCCTTTGTCTCTGAGAGGGCCATCCAAGATAACATTCTGATAGCACATGAGATCTTTCACTCCTTCAGGTCTCGGACCGGGAGTGAAGGATGGCTTGCGATAAAATTAGACATGGAAAAAGCCTATGACAGGGTGGACTGGACTTTTGTGAGAAGTGTCCTTGAAAAATTTGGTTTTCACCCTATGTTTGTTTCATGGATCATGGAATGTGTAACTACGGTTTCCTTCTCAGTCCTAGTCAACAATGGTCCTACGGATATCTTTACCCCAACTAGAGGACTACGCCAAGGGGACCCTCTATCTCCATATTTATTCATTCTGGGGTCCGAGCTCCTTGCACGTAAATTAAACGCGAAAGCTTCTCTAGAAAACAACTCCATTGGTTTCAGATTTGGAAAAGAAGGACCTCGTGTTCCTTTCCTTTCTTTTGCAGATGACATAATCATTTTTGCTAAGGGTAGTATTGACAGCAGTCGAAAGGTAAAAGCAATCATTGAAACATATTGTAAAGTCCCAGGACAAAAAGTTAACTACCACAAATCCAGCTTCCAAGCAACTAGAGGAATCTCCACTTCTAGGATATCTGAACTCTCTACTTGTCTAAACATCGGAAATGAACATTCCCTGGAAAAATACCTTGGATGTCCGATTATCAACGGTAGAGTAAAGAAAGAAACATTTGAAGACTTAATTTGTAAATCCAAAGAACAGCTGTCGAAATGGCGTGCTAATGCTGTCTCTCAACAAGGACGTGCTGTTCTCATTAGCACCAACCTTGCTGCCAAACCCCTTCACTTAATGCAGAACTTCTTACTTCCCACCTCTATTCATAAAGAGTTGGACCAAATTAATCGAACCTTTTTCTGGAATAAGGATCTCCAACACCGCCCCTTAATTAGCTGGGACAAAATATGTAGGCCGAAAAATAAAGGGGGCTTGGGGCTCAGAAAATCAAGGGAGATGAATGAAGCTCTCCAATTAAAACTATTGTGGAAAATATTGGCCGAACCTTATAATGTTTGGGTGAGCATTGTCAGGTTCAAGTATCTTCGCTCAACGAATATTCTGGAATATAAAAAGCGTGGGGCATCGTCTTGGCAGTGGGCCAAGCTTTCATCTCTCCTTGATAAATTCAAAACTGGTCTTATCTGGTCTGAAGGAAACGGTAGGTCTATTAAATTTTGGACTGACAATTGGATCACAACTTCCTCCCTACAATCTAGAGAAGATTGCCCAACAATTGAAAATAGGGACGAACTAGTTAGTGATTACATTTTGGGCGGTAGATGGTGGGTCGATAAACTGAACGCGGATTTACCCGACAACATAGTTAAAGAGATAATAGATATTCCCCTACCCATCTCAATGTTTGAAGACAGATTATATTGGTGGCCCGATACAGCGGGTTGGTTTACTACTTCTAGCGCATATAAACTACTCACAAATCAATCTTCACTCAACCCGAATCCCAATTCCTGGATCTGGAACTTGGATGTTCCACCTAAAGTTAAGAACTTCTTATGGAAAATAAATCAGGACGGTCTTCCTACTGCAGTTAGACTCGCTCTTCGCGGTGGCTCGGTCCCATCTACGTGTAGCCTCTGTAACAATGCCGATGAGGATAATACTCATCTTATATTAGAATGCCAATATACGAAACCACTAATCCATCTTCCAAACCCAGTTATTAGCTCAATCTCTAATTTGACTAACAGGTCGAGAGACTTTAAACAAATTTTGACTCTCCTTGGCAATAGCCTGCCAAATAAAGAAAAAGTTGTACTTGCTATTTCTTGGTGGTCTATTTGGTTCATCAGGAATCAATATATCTTTAGAAACATCCCAATCCCTAACAAAAATAGTGCAACTCACCTCATTAAAAAGCATATAGAAAACTGGCGCAGTACGTCTCGCCTAGAAACTGACCTTGATGAAACCTTTCATCAGCTATCTGGTAGATCAACTCATCACAAGAAGAAGTCCAAACAAAGGGAGGTCAAGTGGAAAAAACCACATTGGGGCTGCTTCAAACTCAACTTTGATGGATCTACTGTAGAGGACGGCATAAGCACTGCTGGGACGATTATTCGGGATTGGGTCGGCCGCCCAGTCCACACAGACTACCAAAAGTTAGGAAAGAAAAGCCCCCTTATGGCGGAAGCATTAGCACTTAAACTAGGAGTACAACATGTAGTTCAACTACGCATAAATAAAATAATCATCGAAGGCGACTCGCTTACGATTATAAATTATCTTGATAAACAGGCCAAGTGCCCGTGGGAAATAGAACTGATTTTATCAGACATCAAACTCCTTCTATCGACTTTGAGAGAAGTTTCCTTCCCTCATGTACCTCGATTGGGCAACAGAGTGGCTGATAAGGTTGCACACCTTTGCCACTCTGCCTGGGGTGTCGATATCCAAAACAATACTAGTCTTCTTGACCTCATCCGTAAGGATGCTGCGGGCTGAGCTCTCTCACTCGAATCATTTCCTAATCAAAAAATAAATAAAAATATATATATATATGCCTTGAAAATTTGAAATGGGCATGTGGGCAGATTCTCTCTTGTTTCCAGATCAATTTGTCTTCCTTGGTATTATGATTTTTAACTTATATGACTAATTATACAAGTATAGCTTAATTTGATTGGTTACCAAATATCTTAAGATCATACTCAGATTTAGACTTGATTAAACAAATGAAGCTCCATACTATAGTGCATTATTTTATAAATCATACCTGTCCCTTTGAGGATCTCCACAAGAGGGTTCAGCAGGTGAAGTGAATTGAAGTGTCAATCGGAAGAAGATGGATAACCGTTGCTGCGCGAGTGCTGCATTGCCATTCGCAGCAATGGTGGCGGTTGAGATCATAGAGATGGGTCTGGTGACAGTAAGCAAAGCTGCAATGACAACAGGGATGAACAACTATGTGTTCGTCGTCTACTACAATGCCCTCGGTACCCTCATTCTCTTGCCTTGCTATCTTCGGAACCATTTGAGGTACTTCCCAAGCTAGGACATTTCTTAGCTTCTTGCTTATCTTGTCATGATGATTTCTCATAACCAATTTAACTAACTCATAACCACTTTTTCCGCAGTGGCAAGAGGCCTCGTCTCACCTTCCAAATCCTTTGCCAACTCTTTCTTCTCGGTTTCATTGGGTGAGTCACTTCAGTAGGCTATCGGCTTTCTGTATATATTTCGGTTTTTTTGAACTGATCACTGAGTTTTTTTTACCAGGATTTGCTTGTTGCACATTTGCTTGTATGCTGGAATTCGTTTAATTCCTCCGGCTTTAGCTGCAGCCATTGGCAATCTCATCCCCGCCTACATTTTTCTGCTTGCAATCATATTCAGGTAACATATATACAAGGTTGATGAGCTACTCCTCTCATTGCCAATTGGTTCTGAAATTTATCACAATGGATAGGATGGAGAAGCTAGAGATCAAGAAAGCCGTCAGTCAAGTTAAAGTATTCGGAACAATAGTATCTATAGCAGGAGTGTTTATAGTTAGCTTCTATAGAGGTCCACCACTCCTAGCAGCTCAAACATTTTCCGGCTCTACTCATCAGCTGCTTTCCGAGCAATCTAAGCATTGGTCCCTCGGGTGCCTCATCATAGCTGCTACGTGCCTTCTTGCATCTATACGCGTTGTGTTTCAGGTAAGGATCGGTATAACCACCACTACTACAACTAGTGGAAACTTGAATGCTAAAATGTATCTACTGATACATTGATGGATTTTGAATGTTTCAGGCTGCTATTGTTAGGGAATACCCGGATGAAATGGCAATAGTGTTCTTCTTCAGCTTCTTTGGTACCGTTCAATCTGCCATTGTCTCCTTCTTTTTGGTGAAAGACGCGAGTTCTTGGAAGATGACTCGTCGAATTGAGATCATCTCTGTGGTTTATGGAGTAAGGAGCTATATATAAGACATACAAATTATTGTTCTTCTAAGCACATATTTTAACCGAGAAGTTGTGATGGTTGTAGGCAGTAACGATAACAGTCTTGTATAACTGCATCATCACTTGGTGCTTACGCGTGAAGGGGCCAGTCTACGTAGCTATGTTCAAGCCGTTGAGCATAGCTGTTGCAGCCGTCATGGGATTCGTTTTCCTTGGCGACACTCTCTATATTGGAAGGTATCTTGGAACATAGATTAGTTAACTTAGGGAGGCTATAAGCGCCATTCGTAAAATGTTGAGTACTAAATTTTGTTGGTGTTTGTGCAATGCGCGCGCAGCGTGACTGGAGCAGCTATAATTGTGGCTGGATTTTACGCATTCATGTGGGCGAAAGCGAAAGAGAACGAGACTGCAGTGAGCGACGTTTGTAGCATGGATTCGCCATCCAGCCCAAAGGCCCCTCTCTTGCAGGAAAGCTCACACAGTTGATGGTGTTTTGAGCAATGGCTTATTGAAGATTAAGATTCAATTTTTAGTATGTTAACAGATTTGGTTCAATTCAGTTTGATATATATATTTCATATTTTTTGTGTGCATTTTAACAACAATTTAATGGAAAAAAAAGGCGTCGGTTGTTTACACCGCAAAAAATTACTATATACACCACAAATTCCACTAGCCTGATTTTAGTTATAATTCGTGCGCATCTTAAGCTGTAGATCTGCCCCTCTTGAGTCACAGACCTATGGATCAAGAGGAGCAGGGTTTTTATATTTTTTTCAACCCTGCTCCTCTTGAGTCACAGCTCGGTAACTCAAGAAGGGCAGCATTGCAAGTATTTTTAAAATGTGATTTGTAAGTATTTTTAAAAATGTATAATTTTATATAGCGTATAATTATTTTAAATTTTTTATTTTATCGTATACTCAATAAATTAAGATAAAAAGAATTGTAATGTGTAAATTAAAAAGAATCATATATGTAAACATTTAAAGTTTTGTACAATATATTTAAAAAGAGTCATAAATGCCTTTCGGCCCGCCGCCGCCGCCACCTTGACCTGCCATGGCTCCTCCTCCTCCTCCAATTCCTTCTCCAGGTTCAGCCTCCCACCGGCCTTCTATCCTCCTTTCTTGGCTTCCTGCCACCGCCGCCGCCACCACCTTCCTTCTTAGAACCGCCTTCGTCTTCGGCTCACCTCCGCCCCTTACCGGCCTCCCTCGGTCATCCCTTTAACTGGGTCAATCTTCGCCCGTATCGCCTCTAACCGACGCCTCCTTCTGCTACCGGTTCGTTGTTTGGTCTGACCGTCGTTTCAATCGCTGTTGATGGCCGCCTCCGCCATTTTCAGGGGCTTGTCGCCTCCACTATCATCAGGGGTTCGCCGCCACCGCCCTTCATGGCTCGCCGCCGCCTCCCAGTTCCGGCCTGTTACTGTCGGAGTTCGTTCACCACCCGGCTTTGACGCATCCGCCCTTTTTGGGATTCACTGGCTCCGGCCTTGCCTTTGCCCGCCGCCTCGCCACCTCTCCATAGTCGTGGTTCCTCACACGACCTTCTACCGTCGACCTAGCTCCGTCGGCCGGCTTGCCCTGTTTATAACACTTTGCGCTTCACGACCTCTTCTCCTTCGGCCACCTTGTCACCACTCTCCTCCGGCCTGGTTCACCGGCTGAACCTTTCGTCTCCTGCTCACCATGCTTTAGTTAGCGTTCAATTTGGTTACCCTTTTGGTTGATCGACATGGTAGGAAAAAATGGGATTTGTGAGCTTTATTGGTTCGTTTTCTAACCGCCCTCTGGTTTCTTAGCCTGTGTATTGTTGTTGTTTATTTATTCCGGTCCCGTCTTATATGTTTCCTCTATTTTGGTTTCCCTTGTGGTTGCCTTTACGATCTTGTTATCGTCCTTGAGGGTGTGAGTTGGGGTTTTGGGATTTGTTTTGGCAATGATTTGGCTGGAATTTTGGTTTGCGGGTTAGTGTACTTTGTTTTTCTTGCTGTGGTACAAGTTTCATGTGAACGATGACTAGTTTGTCGAGCTTGTAGACGTCGTGGAAATGCGACTATGCCTGTTGATTCTGTAAAGAGTCCATGTTGAGGTGTCCGCTAGTGATCTCCAGTTCTCTGTGTCCGTCTGCATTTTGACCAGTTGGTTTTGGTTCTGCTAATCTGTTGTTTCAGTGTAGTTTGGCTTGTACTTTATTTCTGTTCTTTTCTTTCTGTCATTTAATTTATGTCATTTGCTTCTGTCATTTGCTTCTTGTTGTACATGATGGTTAGTCCATCCCCCGGCTTGTCCGGGCTCTCGGTTTCTCTAGGCTTGTCTAGAGAATCGAATTTCTTTCCTTATATAAAAAAAAAAAAGAGTTATAAATGATAACATTTTAATTTTATTTAAATGCATGAATATATTTAATTAGATTAATGTAGATTATTAATATATTGATATTAATTGAGCAACTATTAAAAAAATTATATAAAAATAATAATAATGTTGGCGCAAAACTTTAACCAATTAGAATTTGACATGAAAATAATATATCGTCACATATAACATATTTATCCACCTATTTATTATTTTTATAATATTTTATAAATTTAAAAACAAAACCTTATCCTTCATTTTAGGTAAGAATCAATCAAATGTGTAGAATTTGAAATTATATTCTAATTATATAACACACGTTTTTTGAAACAAATTTATTATTTTACAAATATTTATTAGTTTACCGGTTAAACTAAAGAAATAATAATTAAAAAATAGTTTGTAAAGAAAGGCAAAACTCTAAGGTGTTGTTTTTAACGCTAAAAAAAATTTAAATGAGACAAATACTCCTTAATCATAGATTTAGTAACCAATTGAATTTATAATTCACATGTTTATTCAATCTCTTGGCGGGTGTTATTCATTTTGAACCATTCAATCGATGCATAATTGAATAAAGCCATTTTAAAGCATATCATATCCTTACCAATATTAATGTTTTTAGAATGTGCGTGTGTATGTATAATTCTTTATTGTATATAGAATATCATTTTCTAATTACATAACACACATTTGAAGAAGTTGTAAATGGATTTTTCATATTATTTGACCATTTAAAAAAAACAAAATTATTATTTTACATATATTTATTAGTTTACTAGTTAAACTAAAGAAATAATAATTCAAAATAGTTTGAAAAGAAACACAATATTCTAAAGTGTTGTTTTTAATGCTATTTTTTTTTTCAAATAAGTAAAAAAGGTATACATTAAGTATACATATAAAAACTCTAATCATTGCAATTGTTTGTTTTACATACATGTAAAACTATTTCATGATTGGAAGAGGTTAAATATAAACCATTTATATTTTAATAGTCACATAAATCTTCAAGAAACACTATTTTCATTTTTAGTTTTCTTTGTATAATGAGGTTCTTACATCCATAAATAAAAGTCATATACATTATTTCAAGGGGCAGTTACTATACATGCCATATTTTTTGCCCATATTAGGAAATTGTCCACCACCCTCTCCATATTAGCAAAATGTCCACCAATTTTCTGACACTGCTGAAACAAACTTGCCGAAATTGTGCCACAATTTTATTTTATTTTTAGTTTTTTTTTAGTTTTTTTTTCCACAAAACTGCTGAAACCCCTGTGCCACCCTCTATTTCAGCAGTTTTTTTTCCGCTTTTTTTTCGTTTTTTTTTTCGCGTTTCCAGAGTTGCTGAAACTCCTGTGCCACCCTCTGTTTCAGCAGTTTTTTTTTCTTTTCGCGTTACTATTTTTTTTCTTTATGTTGCCGAAACCGGAGTTGCTGAAACCCCGATTTCAGCATTGTTGTTGATGCCGAAATTGTTGCTGAAACCGTGTTACGGGATATAAAATTTAGCCTATGCGGGATTCGAACCCACGTATTTGCGCATAGCACATTGCTCTATCATTGAGCTAAGAGGCTTTTAAAGGAGATTTAAAGCAATTTCAACAACAAAAATTTCAGCAAATTCTAGTTTTAAAGCAAGTTCAGCAACAACAATTTCAGCAAAAAGAAGGACCAAACTCGTCTGGAGGAAGGGAGGTGATTGTGTCGATTGATGAAACAATCGATCTTCGCCATCGATCTTCAGATCTATGGTGGGGGAGAGGAGGAGGAGGGCGGTTGTGGCGCAGATCTGTGTTGGGGGAGAGGTGGGAGAGGAAGGCAACCATGAAAAGGAGTTGAAAGCTCTCAGTCGGCGGAAGAAGGAGATTAGAGGGCGGAAGAAGAGAGAAGAGCGCGAGAGAGAAGGAGATTAGGTTTAGGGGCAATTTTAATTTTGGTGCTGAAAATGAGTTAGATTAGAGGGTAATTTTGTCCAAAAAAATTTAGGTGGACAAAACCCCAATTTGCCGGACTTGGGGGACAATCACTAAATTAGGGAGAAAATCTTATTTCAATGGTCATAATACCTTAATGATTAAAAAAATAGTTTTAAATTCCCATAAAAAAATACAATAGGATTGACTTTATGATTAAAAAAATAGTTTTAAATTCTCACCAGAAGTTGACATGTGACAAATCAGCTTCTGTTTGGGATAGTATATATGATATATATGATATATATGATCATATGATAGGATAGGATTGACTTTATAATTCACGTATTTATTCATTCTCGATCTTTGTGGGTATTTTTCATTTTGAACCATTCAATCGATTCTTATAATATCTTTGTGGATATTATAACACACTTATGTATGTTAAAAGAAAATTAAAATTGATTCTTATAATATTTTGTAAGTGTAACTTCTTAGTATTTTGTTCAGGTCAACTAACTCGAAAATGATAGTCAAAGGATAATATATTAATGTACATACAAGCTAGATCTTTTAATTTGTTATAATTGAAATAAATTTGGCACTAACACCCAATTTATAAATTAATTTATTCAAACACACACGAATCTATGTTAAATTCGACGGCATATATGGAGAATTACAACTTAGTTAATGAATATATTATATATTATGAAACTAGTGTAAGTCTCGTCCCGTGTATAGAGAATACATTAATACAATATTATAATTAATCTAGGTAGTTTCTAATAAATAAATAAATCTAAATCTAAATATAAATCAATTTTCAACCAAAAAATAATATAGATATAAATAAAATTAGTTCGACAGATTAAAAAAAATCTAAATTTCTTTTATTTAGATTCTCTCAAAATATAAATAAAATTCCCATTTGCAAGGTGTTTTTTTTTCTAACCTACCATTAATTGAATCTCATGTAATTTAATAGATAACTATTTTTTTTAAAAAGATTTTAATATATTTTTTTATTAAATATATCGTATAGATTTATTACGTTAGCTTACTAAATTATCTATCCACGGAGTAATTTTTTCCACCAAAAAATAATCTATATATAAATAAAAGAGTACTTATCAAATACTACATATTTATCTATTAATATTTTGGTAAGCATGACTATGAAGTATTTTTTATTTATATTTATGTCAATTAACTAAAATATAAATATATATAGATAGATTATGGCTTATATAACTTTCTATAAACTACAATAACATATTATTTTATTATTTTTTCCTAGAATCAACTACAACGCGCCGCATAAGATTTTTGTCCTCAGAATCAACCACAACGCACCACATAGAACGCTATGCATCGATTTTAGTATATGTATATAGGTAGATGTTTAAGATACATTATGAAATGGTTAGGTAACGAATATATTATGAAATATTGAAGATAAAATATTATGAAATGTCTAGAGTAAAAAAAATTATAATTTATGATTTAACTTAGAAAATGAATATATTTGAAATTGTTAAGATAGAATATTATCTAATGTTATTATGAAACGTTTAAGATAAGATATTATGAAATGAATATATTATGAAGTGTAATTAGATATTTGTATATAATTTTACACAATTATCTTCACTCTAAATAAGTATTTGAAAGAAAATAAAAAATTATATAATATAAAAAACATTCTTATTATAAAAGGGAAAAATATGGTTAGTTTGTGAAGTTTCTACTCCTCGGGAGTCATATATGTACTCCTCATAAGTCATAAGTCTGCTACTCATGAGTCATAGTTCTGCGCCTCTTGAAACGCACGAATTTACAAATAAATGGATGATTTTTTTTTGTGGTGCATATAGTAAAATTTGGGGTGCAAACATTATCACCCAAAAAAAATTATTGCTGTAGCTAGGAATCGAACCTGGGATCCATCGATTTAGGCCAAATTGCAAGAAATCACTTTTTAAATTGATATTGTCAAGAAACCACAATTTAAATAACTTTTGTCACCAATCAACCACCCCGGACATTATTCTGTTCAAATCTCGATTAAACTTGTTGAATTATAATTTTCCCCAGTGACCCTCACCTCCAGGGCTCGAGCGGTGGTGGCCATGGCTCCGAATAGCGCGGAGGAGTGGTGAGGGATTTGAAGCCGGATAGGTTCGCCGTGGGAGCCAAGGGCTATGGCGTGCGACGGGGATTCGAATCGGAAGTCAAGCCCCGCCGGAAGTCCTCTTCCCCAGTGATTGCCGGCCAAAAGTCGGAACCGTGGAACACTTTCCTACCGGACCTCCCCCGGAACTTCCGTCACCTCACCTCCCTCCTTTTCCTTTTTTTTTTTTAAATTTTCTAAGTAAAACGCGGCCAAAAGTCGAGGCCGCGTTTTACACTTATATATTTTTGGGGGGCTGTTTTTAAATTTAGGAAATAAAAAGGGGGAAAAACGCGGTTTCAGTCCGCGTTTTTATAAGAAATTAACATTTTTTTTCCGGCTTTGAAGATAAATACCAAATTAACCCATGAAACGCGGTCTCAGACCGCGTTTCTCCGATGAACCTGCAAATTTTAAATATTTGTGTAAATAGTTTTAATTTGTGAATTTATTCATAATTTTTTATTTTTTAGTGAATATTTCGGAAAAAAATTCCGAATTGAATGCGTGTAGAAGTTAATGGAGATTTAAAAAGTTTGGAAGGGGAAAGCGAACAACTCGATTGGAGTGAGATCATTTTTGTAGAAGCCGACACTATTTTATCAGTTATTTGGAAATATCTATATGAATAATTTTAAAAAATAATAATTGTGATGTATAAAATCTGCATTATAGTGGTTGAAGGAGATTGATCTTGACCATCAACTCCACCCGAATCGTAATCTGTCAAACAAGAACAAACGAGGTCGGGGCGGGACTTGTCTCCCCCGGAGGACCCTCCGACGCTCAAGTCAGTCATTCTCCATTAGAAAGAATTTTCTTCTCGTATTTATATTAGTCAAACATAAATGAAACGGTCAAGATATTTAATTCAAGGAATTGAAATGGTTTTGATATTTAATAAAAGAAACAGTTACCGTATTGATGTCAGCCGAGACATTAAATATAGGAAACGGTCATGACATTTATGTGGGTCGTCACAATAGAATAAGCGGTAATTGATAAAAGACGTAACCCCCCTGCATCGTAATTTCGAAATTTTCCCTCTTACAATTGCCCATCGGGTTTCCTCATAAAAAAAAAAATATGAAGTAGAGTTGCTCAACATATGTTACATATCGACCAAAGTCTGCACCATTTTATTCAAAAATACTTTTTCTTTTTTTCGCTATTCTTTGTTTTTTTTTTAAAAAATACTGTATCTTTTTTTATATGATCAGAAATAATCATTGCCCCTTTGTAACTCCAACTAAGAAGACCTACCACATCTTTGACAGATTCTTGATTGACAGCTAGACTCCAATTGCACCAGTTTTCAATCGCAGGACATTAAGGATATCTTAAACAAGAGCTCAGGGGAAAACAAAACTTCACCGAAACGTTTCGGTGGCGTGTTTGGTTTTTCAGAAACAAAATTTTTTTTCACAATATCAATCCTGATTCGAGAACCATAGCTGCATTCACAACTGAGTAGATCTACAACTGGAACATGACCAAAATTATATATGAATGATGATAATACACCAAACGAAAACCGTAACACAACTAGAAAACAATGAACTAAAGCTAAATAGTTTAAACCATCCTCTAATTGCCACAAGCTCAATTTTGATGGAGCTCTATCAACCTCAAACATAGGTAGTTTTGGTTTTAACAGCCGAGATAACAATGGCAATCCGGCCCATCAGTTATGGGGCTGGCACTTCACCCTTTAACTGGGTTTTTGGTGCTGAAGGATATGCTCTTTGGAAGGGCGCGTCCAAGCTGCTTTAGGCCTGCATCTCAACCTCCTTGATATTGAAGGGGACAAGTTCACCATTATTAATTCTCTTAAAGTATTATGGTCTTCCCCTAGGGAAGTTGAAATGATTATTTCTAATCTCACTATTTCATTGCATTGTTTTGCCTCAGTTCAGATTTGCCACATTTACAGAGAAGTCAATCGTGCAGCTGACCGCCTGACACGCCTCAGACACGTGTTCTCGGGGCCTCCTTTCCCTGACGACTCTAAGCTTGCTGATATCATTTGTAGTGATGCTGTTGGCTAGACTGGGTTTCCCCAATCAACCAAATTCTTCCCGTTTTAAAAAAAAATGTTACATATTCTACCAAATTCATTCATGTTTTAAGACCAAAAAATAAAAATTCATTCATGTTAATTGTCTTGAGGATCAGCATAAAGAACACATAAATGCATAAGAAATAAAAGGGAGTGAAAACTTTCATTATATAGTAAAGTGGTAAATGGAGCAGTTGACTTGAAATCAATCTTGAGGATCATCGTAAAGAATCCAATTTCAATACTATTTAATTTCTGGCTAACAACTTTGGCAAATGGAGCAGTTGAAATCAATCTGCTCCAGCCTCCAATCTGTCTGTGTTTATTATAAGAAGCAAATTAATTAATACTCCCTCGTTCGGCAAAACTTTTCGTTTTACAGTTTTGTTTTTGTTCGAAAAAACTTGTCATTTTAGATATTTTTGGTTCTACTTTACTAAAATGTCCTTGTGTTGTGAGTTGTAGTTTTTGATAAAGTAAAAAGTAGAGTAATGAATGAGGGTAAATTAGTTAAAAAGAAGTGTAATTATTAGCTTTATTAAAAGTTGTGTGTATAATTAAAATGACAAGTTTTGCCGAACGGAGGGAGTAAAATCATCTTCAATTTCAGGTTGACAATCATTTATAGAAAGCAATACAACTGCTGTGTTAGTGAAGTAGGCAACCTGATCGAATTGATAAGAAAAATATGATTCGTTTTTGTTACTTAGTAGCCATTCATTTGGATCATCTCATCGTCTGATTGACAAACGCAAAGTACTCGTCACTAACTCCACATTTCACCTCTTCAGCCGCTTGTATAAATACCCAATGAGATCATCCTCCATAGGACACATTCACTGCAATACAAACATTAAACATATATAGAGCAAGTGAATTTCGCTGTAGGAAAAAAGATGGCCAATTCCATGAATTGTGTGCTTACTGCAGCTGTGTTTCTCCTTGCATTTTCCCCGATGTTTTGCTTCTCAATGTACAACCAAGGCGGGTATCTGTACCCTCAGTTCTACGATCACTCTTGTCCGCAGCTGAAGCACATTGTTCGCTATGTGTTGGAGAAGGCGATTGCAAAAGATCCTCGGATGGCTGCCTCCTTGTTGAGGCTCTCCTTCCATGACTGCTTTGTTCAGGTTTGTCTCCAAATCTTTCTATCTAATAAGTTACTAACTATTGACGCTTTGAATTGACTTCAAATGTTATGAAATCTAGGGATGTGACGCATCGTTGCTCCTAGATAGCAGTGGATCTATAGTGAGTGAGAAGCGGTCCAATCCTAACCGGAAGTCCATTCGTGGATTTGAAGTGCTTGACGAGATCAAATCAGCTGTTGAGAAAGAATGCCCTGAGGTTGTTTCATGTGCTGATATCCTTGTTCTAGCTTCCAAGGAATCAACTGTCCTGGTAAGAAGCTAAGCTTTTGTGTTAAAAAGGTGGATCTTGATCGAGCTTGCACTCATATTTTAGTAACTGAATACTTTGGTATTGATGATATTCAAGGCCGGAGGACCAGACTGGGAGTTGCCATTGGGAAGGAGGGACTCGTTGACGGCTAGCTTGAGTGGCTCCAACAACAACATCCCGGCACCTAACAACACCTTTGAGACCATCCTTGCCAGGTTCGAACAACAGGGTCTGAACCTTGTAGACCTTGTTGCCCTTTCTGGTACGAGCCTCACCTCTCATTCGTGTTTTATAGAGCTTGTTAGTCCCATTTTCAGAATGATCAATCGTTGTACATAATGCAGGGAGTCACACCATTGGAGATGCAAGGTGCACTAGCTTCAAGCAAAGACTGTACAACCAGAATGGAAACGGGCAACCCGACTACACTCTCAACCAGGCCTATGCAAACGAACTCAAGGGCCGATGCCCACACTCTGGAGGGGACCAGAACCTCTTCTTCTTGGACTATGCCAGCCCTAGGAAGTTCGACAACAGCTACTTCGTAAACCTGTTAGCCTACAAGGGTCTGCTCAACTCCGATGAGGTGCTCCTCACCCGGAGCCATGAAGCAGCTGAGCTTGTCAAGAAGTATGCCTATGACAACACCGCCTTCTTCGAGCAGTTTGCCAAGTCCATGGTGAAGCTGCAGACGATCTCCCCGCTGACAGGAAATAGAGGAGAGGTGAGGAAGCATTGCAGGCGCGTCAACCATCGCTATTAGCTTCCTCATCATAAGAGGAATTCGGAATAAACTCAACTCTAAGATATCAAGAAATGCAAGTATATGTTTTCGCTTTTGCATCATGAATGAACTTTAACATGGAAAATTGTTTCAATTGGAGTTGCAATCCTTTCCATTACATGGTAGCTTTGTTCGGAAGCAAGGGCGTCATATCTTCCAAGCCAACCAACGTCTTTTCCTTTACTTTTCCCCACATCACGGCTTAGAATCCAACGGATATAACATCCTTTCGACATCCAAAAGTGTTGAAGCACAAAGCGTCGAAAGTGACCATAAGCGTCTTTTCCTGTGAAGGACATAACTGAACTGATAACAAGCCGAAACCAAGGCACTAAGATTTCAGCAAAGCTTACCCAATCAGTCTCAGACTTTAAAAATCTACACAGAAGGGGAAAGGTGATAGGGAAGGGAGCCTCTTGCCACTGAATGCACACACAACATGTACAAGACAAAAGTCTCAAGTAGATTCTGTTCAAGTGTTGCTAAAACAGAAAGACAAAAGACCTGCTCCAGCGAAAAATGAACCAAGGTAGTATAATGATGCTACTGATCGCATTATAGTAGACAATATAAACAAACTGGCTCACCCTGTATGCGAGAACTCCACCGCAATCATGGCCACAAAGGGCAGCCTTGTGTGATTTTACTGTTTTACAGTGTTGATCTATTTACCAACCAACAATAGTAATATCAATCAGAAAAGCTTTTTTAACATCCCATGTTTCAGCCCCACAATGACTCATTATGAGGATTGATGTTGCTGTATGTATTCGACTTCTAACATATTTCCTTCCTGAATGAAGCCAATGGATCTGATGCCGCATTATGAACAAGAGAAACAACTCAATATTTTTTTATTTTTTTATCACTTTACCTCAATTCAATTAGCTAATTTTGGTGAATAGGATAAATTTTTAAGTATTTTTTATTTGTTTAACTGAAGTTTGTTGAGCAGAAGATTACAAGGGTAAGTAATTCAATATGCTGTAAGATAGATTGATTGAAGACGCAGTATTGAACAACAAAGACATTCAATCAACATCTTGAATCTGACAAACTACAATGATCAGTAGTTGATGGAGTTTTATTGTCATCTACAGCAAGAAGTGCTGATACAGTTTTAGTAAAAAAGATACATTATCACAACTCATATGTTCAGTTGAGATGAGAGTTTCAACTAAGTTAGTTCTGCAACAGAGGGGTCACTTGGCTAGTTGCAGACTCCAAGCCACCAATTTTGTTAACCATGGGACTTGTCGTCTTCGTTTGCCCCCACATAACTGCATAAAAGCCGACGATGATTGTGGCTGATCCAACAACACTGCAAGCATATGCATTCAGTCTCCTTCAGCATATATTGATATGAGTACTGGCTTTATATGTAGAAGTAAGAAGATTGAGGGCAGCGAACCATACCTGCCAAGATAAAGACCATCTGCCAGAAACACGAACCCCATGGCAGCTGCGACTGCAACGTTCAAAGGGTCAAACATGGTCACAAACAGAGGCCCTTTCTTACTTAAACACCATATGAGAATGGTGTTAGTGAGCGCACACAACGAGATTGCCTACAGTCAAAAGAGTGGAGTACCGAGTTAAGGAGATCAATGAAGTTTCGGGTGTAAAATCTTGAACAAACCAAAGGCTAATTAAGAGTTGTGCTTACTGTAAGGACAATAGCAATGATCTCAATTTTAAGATGTAGCTTCCAAGCAGCTTGACCTTTCACCAAAAAGAACGAAATGGCAGCAGCTTGGATGGTCCCAAACAAATTGCAGACGAATATTGTGGTGACTGCATCTGGATATAACTTCGCGGTATCAGCCTGAAATGACAGTTGAAATCATTCTCCTTGCAGTTGTGATACTAAATACATTCGACAATGTCTAATCTCACAATGCCCCTTACCTGAAAGATGTTCCACATTGCTCTTTGTAGATATCCTAGGGTGAAAAAAAGGCATCCAAGCTGCCAATCAGACTGCTCGGAGAAAAGTGTCTGATCCGATTTAGAAGCATCATCAGCTGCCAGCAAAGCTGGACCTTTGTAGAGAGTAACGACAAACGCTCCTAACACTGCAACAATGATTCCGGATACCTTTATCTGATCCGTGGACTTCCTTAAATCTAGGCTCTCCACCCTGAAAGCCGAGTAGGATTTCAGTGAAGGCAATCAAGTAAGACAATGGAAAACCAAATATAGAATCCTGTTCCTACCTAACACAAATTGCAATCAGATAGGTAAAAATCGGGGTCAGATTGCCAATGGCGGCTCCTACGGCAACAGAAGTGTAGCTGAGACCGGTGAATATACATATCGGACACAAGCACAGACTGCAAAGGACAGTATAATATAAAGTGAGGTAGCAGCTTGTAAGTCTCAAAATATAAACAGGCAATGTAAAGCTTACCCAAATAGGCTAAGACCGAAGAACCTACATAGGATCGGAAGAGTGATAGGGAGCCTCTTTCCACTGATTAATACGAAGGAAAGACGTACATGAGATACTATTGATATGATGCAAGAAAAAAAAATCAAGATTCAAGGCGAAGATGAAGGACCTTAGACAGTGACAAAGAAACCAAGGTAGGAGGATGACGGTTCCCAGTGCGCTGAAGTAGACGGTATACACGTATGGGCTAAGTCCACTGGTCATAGCTGATTTGGTTACCGTCCCACATCCATTCAACATGAACAGCGTCACTAACATGGCCAGAAAGGGCAGAGATTTCGTTACACAGGACGCGTTCTCCATCGTTCTTGAACTCGTCTCCTCGGATAAAACACTCTACAAGTACTACACAGAGGTCATTCATTCATGGTTCATCTACACTTGTTGTGAAGCAGTTTTTGTGATATACTGAGTGAGGAGCATATGATTTTTCAGGTGGACCATCTCCTCCAATAATTGGTGGTACTACTGAAGTGGGGTTTTTGGTGTTTAGCTCATTATTTTTATTTGTTTTGTCAATTGTGAGTGATGCTAAAAAGAAGCCCAGTGTGAAATCAAGATGTGATTTTAGGTTTGGGCACAGTAACTAAGGAGGGAAAATAGTACAATCTAAAATTTATGAACTGGAATGACTGGCTGTGAGGTAATGTCTGGGATTGTGTATAGATAAGACTTAATAAGATGGGGTTTACCTGTGTACGATACATAAAGAATCTTTTTCGATAAACTGAATTCGCAATGAAGTATGTGAGATCTGTAGTGCAACAATTTTGTTAACCATGGGGCTTGAATTGGTGTCTTCGTTTTCCAACATAATTGCAACAAGTATATGGATTCAGTCTCCTGTTACCATTGTCTATCGGGTTTGTATGTAAAGTAGCTGCCAAGATAAAGACCAACTGCTAATTGCAATCAGATACTCCGTATATGTTTAATAAAGGGAGGGATAAAATGCCGTAGCAAGGAGTCGAACCTGGAATTGGCCTACAAGGAATTGATTAATTAAATCATTGTCAAATTCCAAGCTACCGCGGACTTGATATTTTATGAAACAGCTTTTTAATGAAGAAAGTTTCCAAATGATTACAAAACAATATGAAGCCCATTCGCAGGATATAATGGGCTTCACCGATCTACTAATGGATTTCAGTAGAAAATAGACTTCACGATAAGTTGAAAATTTGGTAGTTTATCCTAAATATTTCTAATTTGTAGTTTTAACATTTGAAACTTAGTGGCACTAGAGTTGAAAAAAGAGTTTCACATCGAAGGGTTACTCTTTCTATTGTCAATTGATTTCAAACGGAACCTCGTTTTGCTAATCTGATGATGAATTTTAAACTTTTTGCTGGATTTGTGGAAGTTTGAACATTTCTACTCTCTGCCCTTTTGGTGGAAGACAAAAAGGGGGAGAATGTTCTGGTTTTTATGGCGGTTTAAAACTTTGATGATCCAAACATTTTGCGCATAATCCTATGATATAATATTTCCATATGCTATAAATTACTGGTATTTGATTATGTTTTTGAAACAGGTTTTGTCTTCCATCAAGGGGGAGATTGAAGACTCCACTTTAATTGTAAGACCTTGAGGTACTAACGTGCATCTCAAAACTTAAGAATGATGAAAGACAAAACAAAGACTTGGTTTCAAGGTATTGAAACCAGAGCCAAAATGTTTGGTCTCGTACTTTCCTTATTATGTGGTTTATATGATGATTTGTTCAAGTGCAGGAAATGTTATAAGACTAAGTGTTTGTGACACACACACACATATATATGCATATCTCCTAACTTGCTTTGTATGAAAAGTGGATTTTTGAGATATATTTCAGGAGTGGACTCGTAAGCTATATAAGAACTCTCGAAAATCCTGGCTCCATCAAATCCTGTAGGAGCTTGTGTGAGCTTATATGGAAGATTGTGTATTGAAGTTTTGGAAAGAAAAGATTTCAGAAGTTCAAATTTCAAATGGCTTCCTATCAGTCATGAAGAAGGAGAACGACTATATATAGAGGAATGCAAGAAGATGATCCACACACAACTCTGCAAGCACACGTTCAAAGCGATCAAAGTCTTCATAGCACTCTTCGTAGTTTCTCTCTTAAAGTTCTCATAGATTTTAGCTTGTCCATCTTTTGAGAGTTGAGGGAAACACTTGAGCGTATTATACAATTCATTTGTCTTACTCTAAGAGTATCTCATACTCAAACAAAACACACTCTGTTATGTGGTAAGGGCTTTTATTTCACTTGTAAGGTTGAGTTGCTAGAATAGAAGCGGTGAGGCTTTATATAGAAGAAGAGAAGTTCTTCTAGGATATTCTAGGGCTCTAAGGAAGTGAAATAAGAAGCATTTGAATCCTACGGGTTGGATAACCCTAGGCGGAGACGTAGGTCAAGTTCGTGTCGAACCTCGTAAACAATTCGTGTGTTCATTTATTTATTAATTCCGCATCTATTTTATTATACTCGGTTTTTACTCTATTAAGTTTTGATAGTCATATCAAGACCTTGACATACTGTTTTAGAAAAACTGTGAAAAGGTTTTGTTTTCCAAAAATCGTGTATATATTCTTCCCTTCTAGAGTATTATTTATTGCCTATTAGACTCTTCAATGTTCTATGTGGGCGCAAGCCAAAGTGAAAAATGATATGGTTAACAAACTTCATCTTGATGGATTGGAGTTTATCAAAGACGATTTAGCCAATTGACCAGCCCTTCTCTTGCATTGTTCATATACTACGTAGTTGATAATATCTTGGATTTTCATTTTAGAGTGTTCAACTTAAGATTGATAAACTGCGAGGAAACGCTATTGTGGATGCTATATATATATATATGGGAAAGGAAGTGATACGAATGTGATTCATCTTGAACTGATCAATTACATATATAATGTACATGTTCTTCCTTCCCTTCCCTTTTAAACATTTACTTTGATACTTAAGGCGTGTTTGCGAGATGAAATTTTCTTTAGGGGGTGGAGATATTTTTGGGGGTGGAGGGGATGGAGATACTTTTTGGGTGGAGGGGATGAAGTTGCTTTTTGGAAAATAATCCCCTACGTGTTTGGTAAAGCGGGGATGGGTGGGAAAAAGGGCATACGGCAAATGACTAGAATGCCCTTACTTCGACTAAAAAAGACCATTTTACCCCTGAAATTACCCTTTTGCTTCCAGACCCCGTGAACCATATTCAATGTGCACTATTGGCCGAGTATCGAGAGGAGGAAGACCAACTCGGAGGAAGAAGAGCTTGGAGCCTGGCATCCCATCGCCGGTAACGACGTACATGGTTTCCCATCGCAAGGCAGCTCCATAAGGGGAGGCCGCAAACCCACCTCGGACTGGCACCATGTGAGTTCCTTTTCCTCGAGCCCCAAAATTTCGTTCTTGTTCTTGTGCTTGAAATTGGGAGGATTTGGTTCGACCTATTTGAAATTCGATGAGGTTGAATGCCTTGTTGTCCTTGAATGAGTCCGAATGTGTATAGTTGTTGCCCAAACTTGAAGTAGATCGAAAACTCTATGGTTGAGCTCATATGTGATTCGAGTGGGTGACTAGGTGAGCGACGACGGAGATTTCGATTCCTCTTCCACGCCTCTTCAATTATTGCTCCTTTATCAGCCCAGACCTCGGTAAATGGGTTGAACAACTTCACCCTTATATGTGATCGGTTGACTGATTTCGAGTTACACGTGCTTTAATCAATTTTAGTTTTGCAATTGAAGTTAATTGGGTTCCATTAGATGTTGCAATTATCTATTTTCTCTTATCAAACATTACTAGCTGTTTATGTGAAACTACTGACAACGATCGAAAGGTTAGAATGGGTTCAATTGGTTTGTTCGACTTCCCACATCCATCACTTCCAATGGCCATCTTTTACTTCGTCCTTTCGTCGACACTAACTTGTGCTTTCGACGCCGACACAATCACACCCTCCCGGGCAGCCAGTTGGTTTGTAACAGGTTGATATGTCGTCGAATGGCAAGGGAAAGGGGAGGGGGAGGGGGAAGGGGAAGCAGCAGCAGGGGGCGATGAGGAGACAGTGAGCTTTCTCTTTTACTGGTCATACGAGGATACAAAGTTGTTTGTGGAGGTGCTCGTACGACACCAGCAACTCGTCGGGAAAGATCAACCTTTCCCATGGGTTGCGTTGACGTCGGAGTTGGGGGACTTTTGAGAGCAGCTGTATGGGGGAACTGTGGCAACCGGTAAGTACTGTGTGGTCCCTTCGATGGAGCCTAGTCAACGGGAAGCAGCCCCCCCCCCCCCCCCCCCCCCCTCGTGCACTCAGGCAACATCAGCATCTCAAGAGACGGACTACATCTAGCTGGATGGTGCCACCCAAGAAGGGGGAGGTGGAGGTGAGACTTGAGTCGGAGCTGGACAAGCTTTTTGTGAGCCAAGGGGCAGGTGCAGAGGCTCCGTCGATGCTGGATGTTCTCCGTGGGATATGCCAAGATGGTCCAAGCACCAACGGGGCTGGAAGAAGAGAAACCTCGGGTCGAAACGGAGACAACAACAAGTGAGCTGCAGGTTCGGGGTCTCCTTCTACCCAACCTTCATCCAAGAGGAACAAGAGGCAGTTTGAGGGGTCACGATTTGACCAAAACCACGTCGACTTCGTTCAGGACACAACAAAGGAGCTGAAGGCGATGCTCGAGTGGGACACGAAAGTTTCCACTAGCAAGCCAGTGAACAAGTGGAAGATGGTTCTCTCGTTGTTCGACATGGTCGTTCTCAAGATCAGATTGTAGATATCTTCATCAAAGCAGTCGACACTGCTAGGTTTCAGACACTTCATTCCAAGCTCCATGTTCGAAACCCTCCATGAGCTTGCGGGGGTATTAGGATAGAATTATATTTTTAGATAGAATTTATCATATCCTTATGCTATCTTACCATATCTTTGTAAAGTCTATCTTTGTGGATATTAATCCTTGGAGAGCAAGGAAATCATGTGCTGGGCCGGCCCATGGGGTGTGCGAATGGTGCAATCGCACAGGGCCTCAAAATATCGGGGGCCTCGTATAGGTATTATAATATATATAAATTGGAGAGAGGGAGAGATTCAATCCCGGCTCTGCCGACCCTAAACCCGGCTCCGTCGGCCCCAATCCGGCTCCGGCCGTCCTCATCTCGGCTCCAGCCACCTCCGGCTACCGTTGCTCCGCCACGGTAAATCTTCGGTTTCAATCTAGCCCTAATCATATGTTTCTGATTTCGATCGAAACCCTAAATGGATTTGGGGCTTTCATAGATCTGAGTCTACTCCCCCCATTTTTGCTACTGATCGGTCCGATTCGTGCAACCCCGTCCTCAATCGCCTCCGATCATCTTCTATCAGCCTCCTCCGATCGGTCTTTGCACTCTGATCCTTCGGCCTTGGAGGTTGCCGTGAGCCTTGATTTTAATTCACCCCTTCTCTTGTCCATTCGGTTCTCATGGGTTTTCAGCCTTCTCTCGGGACTCCCTTAAACCCTTCATCGGTTGGGGTATGTTCTAGGTTCCTCTGTGGTTTTTCCGGTAGGGCTCGCCGTCGCTGGATGTGCTCGGTGCCACGCTCAGGCTTTCATCTCCCCGCCGCCGGTTTGGTCCCCAACCATCGTCGTCCTCGTGCTTCATCATTTCCCCACCTCCGATTCCTCCTTTTCTTTGGGGGTTTCGACTTCCCCGCTGCTCCCTTCTTCTTGCCGCTGTAGCTCCCCTCCTCCCCCTCCGACGTCCTCCGCTTCCGGCTGGGCCCCCTTGGTCGTCGCCGGCGCTGATGGATGTCGACGCCTGGGTTGGGGTTGCTCGGATGTTGGAGTCTTGGAGTTGCGTTGTCTCCCTCCTGCTCTTATTTGGGTGCTTGGGTTTCCTTTGGGTCCAAGGTGGCCCGAAGGGGTAGGCTTGGCCCGAAAATGTTTGATTTGGGTCCAAGGTGTTTCCTTGGGCCCAAATCCGCCCATACAATTTATTTATCAAAAAAAAAAACCCGAAAATGTTCAATCAATCCATCCGAAAGGGTCTGAAAATCCTGCGAGGGTCTTGATAAAATTCCGAAAGGGTATTTTGGTGTGTTTGTACAGGGTGGTTCTCGACTGTGTTCTCGGTTGCTCTTGGCTATCTTAATCTGAGTTGGGGCTCTGGCGTCCAGTGTCGGGTCTGGCTGGGGTCGTGGCGGTGTGCATCTCGAGGCGACTCCGTATTTCGGATATTTCCTTGGAGGTTCGTCTTCATCGCCCACAGGGACTCCTGATGTACCGCTGGCCAGCGGTGTCATCGCTTGGTGGCGCTTGGCTCCGGATTTAGTCTACGTTGTCCCCTGCTTGTTTGGGTTTTGATTGTTTGTTTCGACTGTGACGGTTCGATTGCCCCTTTTTGTATTGCACCGTTTTATTTTATGTTTTATGTCGACTTTGTCGGCCTCTCGAGGAGCCAGGTTTGTCTGGTACTCGAATTATTACCTAATCAAAAAAAAAAAAAAAATGGAGAATGAATCAAGTTTGCGCATTAGAGAAGTTGGTAAAGAGTTGCCACTAGTACCGATTGGGACGGAGTTCGATTCCCTGCGGGAGAAAATTCTGGATTTTTGTTTTTGAAAACAATAATTACATGGAGTAGCCCATTCCGAAATTTTTAGGCCCAACCACTATTCCATTTTTTAGGCCCATTTCGATTTTTTTACCTAAACAATTACATCGGTTTGTTCGAAATTTTTTATTTTTTTTTGCCGTCAAACTCACAAAGAATATAGAGATCAAAAGAAAAGAAACTCTAATACAGGGAAATCAATTCAACTTATTCAACCATTGCAATCGTCTCTCAAGCTCAACGATTTCGATAGGTAATCTCAAATTTTAACTATATTCTTTTGGTAATTTTTACTTTTTAATTTCTTAGATATCATAATTTTTTTTTATTGCTTTTAACCTTTCTACCTAAGAAATCACTAAGTTGGGATTTAAAAAGATAGAATGCCTCCTACCAAATTCGAAAGTGGTCATGTCAAGCGCAAAAGAAAAGAGAAAGATAGAAAATTGGTTGAAAGTAAAAAAAGGAGCTATTCGCAAGTTTGTACGTTAGTGGATTTGGTTGATTATTTTTTTCCATTTGAATTAGTTCAAAAAAAAAAAAAGCCTCACCATGTAAGTTGCAAAAGGCCTCAAATCCTAATGGAATGGCCCTGGTCATTTGTATAAGTATATCATTCAAAGTCTTACAGATGGAAAGGTTGGGAAATTGCATATTGGTAGAGCTACCAGTGGAGAGGAGGATGTTGTTGTTGGATTGAGAGGTATACATGGTCACAATGGTGGGGCAAAAGTTGCAAGAGGCTGAGAGGAGGAGGCCGAAATTTTTTGAGAAGAAACCCTAGGCTCTATATACCACGTAGGACTGTGGATTCTTTCATTCAATGGATTGATTACAATATATAATACAATTGCATATCTATCCTATAGAACCAAATCCTATCTTTGATGACAAAATAAATATATATCTAGATTGACAAGATAAAATCATATAAGTGACTAACCACCTAGATTAAGTTTATCTAATAATCGTATCACACTAATTATCTGTGGCCTTGGTGATTTTACTGTAAAACAGTGTTGACTCCACCTTGATGATAATATGTGATATATTTTTGTATGGTTGATGGAAGACAAATAAAGTAGTATTTTATGCAAATATCAATTATATTTTGGGGTGTTTTATTTGATTTATTATTCTCGGAAGATATTTATTTGGCTAAAAAAATTATATGTGCTACGGAGTATATATTTTAATTAGGCCAATGTGCTAAATATTTTAAATGTGGCTTACGTGAGATTTGGTATTTGATTTGATTTTTTATAGTATTTGGATGCAACATTGAAAGGCCAATGTGCTAAATATTTTAAAGTATTTGGATGCAACATTGAAAGCTTACGTGATCTATCTATATATATATATATATTTTCGGATGATCGAGTTGATTTGGTTTTTAAAGATTTTGGTCAAAGGTAGTTACGTAAGATTTGTGTTTGAATTGCTTTTGATTTGAATATTTTGTATGTGAGATTCTATCCCTATATTTCTAACGTGCTTTTTTAAAGGTTAAGTTTTAATGATTTATTCTATCCCTATATATATATATATATTTTCGGTTGGAATTAATTTAAATTGGTTTAAATTTTATCTCACATCTTTTATTGGATTTTCGGTTAAGAATATATTGGATATATATTTGTTTTGGTCTAGAATTTTATTACAGGAGTAATTTAAATTGGAGAACATCGTAATTTAAATTGGAAAGAAAAAAACGTGGAGCGTCAGTTGCTCCAAGAGGATATCTCGGCCAAGAAGTCTCAATGGCAGCAATTTCAATTTCAAACGCTAGGAAGTCTCGGCAACAGAAGATCTCCATATTCAACGTTTAAATTTCTGTTACAACTTCTGAAGATTTGGAGAGATAAAAAATCAGCAATCCGTTGGGGCTCTCTGCTATAAAGCAGAAGGAGAAGAACGTTCAAAGACACATCTTCCACCAAGCCGTCTCTGCGCATCATATCAAGAGCTCTCGAGTCTACAGACGCTACTGCTGATTTTATTTGCTTCCTTTCTCTCTCTATTATGTATTTGATTTATTATCTTTGAGAGTTAGGAAGTCTTGAGCTTCATAGTTTATATTCAATCCCTGTTATACTAAGAGTATCATATACTCAAACGTATCACACATAGGTGTGGCAAATGGTACTTTTATTTCTCTGTATCTTGGGTTGTACTGGATAGCTGAGAGAGGTTGGGGCTCTTCTAGATTGGTCTAGGACTCTAAGGGATCTTAGTTGACTAGATTGCAATTGTATAGGAGAGAGGCTTCTCGGTGAGCTATTAGGATCCATAAGGAAAGAGGCATAAAAGTTGTTGAATCCTACGGGCTGGATAACCCTAGGCGGGGACGTAGGCTGGTTTAGAGCCGAACCTCGTTAACAAGTCCTGTGTTATTTTATTTCTCTGCTATTATTCTTACGTCTGATTACTTTGCAGAACTATCAAGACACGAAAAAGTTGTTCAAGAACTTGAGATTGAGTTCAAGGCCTTGAAACCCGTTATTCAGCCCTTGAAGTTACTTGCTCTACACAAGTTTGCGAAAAGCGTCTATACTCTATTCAACCCCCCCCCCCCCCTTCTAGAGTATTTGTCTAATACTTTTATTTACCTTAAGTACTCGTTTCTTCAATTGGTATCAGAACTTAACTCACTTATTTGATTTAACAATCTGTGAGATCGATCATGAGTACTGTAGGAGAAGGTGGATTCGCTCAAGGAAGGTCGACAAATCGCCCTCCACTGTTCTGCGGTGATAATTTTTTTCATTGGAGGTCACTGATGAAAATGTTCATCATTGATCAAGACATGGAACTCTGGGATCGTATCCAAAGAGGACCAACCATTCCAATGAAACCGAGCACGACAGGAACAGGACAAGTGGAGAAAACATAAACTTGGACTCTCTCGGCAAAACCTTCAGCAATGAAGAAAAGGTGAGGAAAATCTTGAGGAGCTTACCAAAGGCGAAATGGGGGCCAAAAGTAATTGCAATAGAGGAAGCTCAAAATCTGTCAACTTTGCCATTGGACGATCTCCTCGGTAAGCTGATTACCCATGAGATGGTTCTTGGTGAAGAAGATGGAGAAGTAGCCCCTATTGTAAAGAACTTGGCCCTACGAGCTAAGAAGGAAGAAGCATCCTGAGACGACGACGAGAGTGAAGATGAGGAGGATCCGTTTGAACTCATCACAAGAGGGCTAGCACAAATACTCAAGATGAAGAAGAAATTCTCAAATCGAGAATATTCTGAATCTTCAAAGCATCAAGGTAAGTCTTCTAACCCTCGTAAGAAATCAAAGATTCTAACTTGCTTTGAATGTGGTGAAACAGGTCACTTTGCAAATGAGTGTCCTCAAAAGAAGAAGAACAAACACCGAAAGAATGATTCAGATTCCTCCAGTGAATCGGACTCTGAAAATGATCCAGCAAATCTTTGCTTGATGGCAGATCATGAGGAAACTCCAAAGAAGCATCTTGGAACTATCGTAAGAAATTTGATTTCTAGTCCTACTGATGTGTTGTCTGAATTTTTGCAAAACATGATTATAAATGAAGAGGATTATATTTTGGAAATTAACACCTTGAAAGAGACGCTATTGGAACATGAGAAACGCATGAGTAATTTGTCGCTGGAAATGAAAAATCTCAAAGCCTCTCGGTCAGCCCTTGACATTAAAGTCAAGGCCTTGGAGACAGAAAATTCTGTCTTGAAGCAAGATCTTTCTGCTCTAAGTCTTTACACCAAGGAATTAGAGAAATAAAAGATCTCGTTGACTGAGAAGTGTAGAGACCAGCAGACATCGCTTGTTCGTTTTACCCATTTCAAGGCCAATCTCGATAGGATGTTAGGCGAGCACCAATCATCCCTCAACAAAAGTGGTATTGGATACAACAAGAATTTTCCAAAGAAAGCCCCTACCACTTTTGTAAGAGCCAAAGGGAGTTGGTGCACACATATTTGTCATTTTTGTTGTAGAAAGGGTCATGTTAAAACTACTTGTCCATATCGTAGAAATGATCCGCATATTATTCGTAATACTTTTCCGTTTTATTTAAAAGGACAGGTAAAGCAAATTTGGGTTCCTAAAGGGACTAGACCGCCAAACATGGTCCATCCCGATTATGAATCTAAGTTTATAACTTGGTCTAGTCGAAAAGGTTGAGTTTTGTTGTTTTGCATGATGTCACCAAGATCAAAGAGCATAAACGGATCGAAACAATCGCTCTTGGTGATAAATAATTTATTTTATTATATGCTACTAATGATTATCTTTGCTTAGTATTTCTCTTTGGAGTTTGATATGTTGAACAGGGAAGCACTATCGTATGGGGAGCAATGACTGCTGTATTTCAGATCTTATAATGCTGTCTCCTAACATCTCAAGGCCTTGAGATCATTTTCAAGGTCTTGATTGTAAGAGATTACTTGGTTGTTATCTTTTTAAACTTAATTTCTTCCCTTGCTTGTTGTAAGACAAAAAGGAGGAGAAATGTTATATGGTGCTTATGCTTATACTTGTTATATGATGTTCCACATGTGCTATATTTATTTGCATAATTGATATTTGTTTTGTCTTCCATCAAGGGGAGATTGTTGACTCCACCTTGATGATAATATGTGATATATTTTTGTAGGGTTGATGGAAGACAAATAAGGTAGTATTTTATGCAAATATCAATTATATTTTGGGGTGTTTTATTTGATTTATTATTCTCGGAAGATATTTATTTGGCTCATAAAATTATATGTGCTACGGAGTATATATTTTAATTAGGTCAATGTGCTAAATATTTTAAATGTGGCTTACGTGAGATTGGGTATTTGATTTTTTATTAATTTGAATTTTAAAGTATTTGGATGCAACATTGAAAGCTTACGTGATCTATCTATATATATATTTTCGGATGAGTTGATTTGGTTTTTAAAGATTTTGGTCAAAGGTAGTTACGTAAGATTTGTGTTTGAATTGCTATTGATTTGAATATTTTGTATGTGAGATTCTATCCATATATTTCTAACGTGCTTTTTAAAGGTTAAGTTTTAATGATTTATTCTATCCCTATATATATATATATTTTCGGTTGGAATTAATTTAAATTGGTTTAAATTTTATCTCACATCTTTTATTGGATTTTCGGTTAAGAATATATTGGATATATATTTGTTTTGGTCTAGAATTTTGTTACATGAGTAATTTAAATTGGAGAACAGCGTAATTTAAATTGGAAAGAAAAAAACGTGGAGCGTCAGTTGCTCCAAGAGGATATCTCGGCCAAGAAGTCTCAATGGCAGCAATTTCAATTTCAAACGCTAGGAAGTCTCGGCAACAGATCTCCATATTCAACGTTTAAATTTTTGTTACAACTTCTGAAGATTTGGAGAGATAAAAAATCAGCAATCCGTTGGGGCTCTCTGCTATAAAGCAGAAGGAGAAGAACGTTCAAAGACACATCTTCCACCAAGCCGTCTCTGCGCATCATATCAAGAGCTCTCGAGTCTACAGACGCTACTGCTGATTTTATTTGCTTCATTTCTCTCTCTATTATGTATTTGATTTATTATCTTTGAGAGTTAGGAAGTCTTGAGCTTCATAGTTTATATTCAATCCCTATTATACTAAGAGTATCATATACTCAAACGTATATGTGGCAAAGGGTACTTTTATTTCTCTGTATCTTGGGTTGTACTAGATAGCTGAGAGAGGTTGGGGCTCTTCTAGATTGATCTAGGACTCTAAGGGATCTGAGTTGACTAGATTGCAATTGTATAGGAGAGAGGCTTCTCGGTGAGGTATTAGGATCCATAAGGAAAGAGGAATAAAAGTTGTTGAATCCTACGGGTTGGATAACCCTAGGCGGGGACGTATGCTGGTTTAGAGCCGAACCTCGTTAACAAGTCCTGTGTTATTTTATTTCTCTGCTATTATTCTTACGTCTGATTACTTTGCAGAACTATCAAGGCACGAAAAAGTTGTTCAAGATCTTGAGACTGAGTTCAAGGCCTTGAAACCCGTTATTCAGCCCTTGAAGTTACTTGCTCTAGACAAGTCTGCGAAAAGCGTCTATACTCTATTCAACCCCCCTCTAGAGTATTTGTCTATTACTTTTATTACCTTAAGTACTCGTTTCTTCATATAGTTTGATCTATTTACCAACCAAAAACAGTAAAATTCATCAGAAAAGCTTTTTTTAAATCACATGTTTCAGCCTCACAATGTGGGCAATATAGTGATAGAAATGACTATGTGTAGGGTCACATATAATGATAAGGAAGATTGATTCCTTTTTTGTTTTTACACTTTACATAAATACAATATGCTGTAAGATAGATTGATTGAAGTATTGAACAACAAAGGCATTCAATGATCAGTAGTTAAATGGAATCTTATTTTCATCTACAGCAAGAAGTGCTGATACAGTTCTAGTAAAAAAGATACACCATCGCAACTCATGTTCAGTGGAAATGAAAGTTTCAACTAAGTTATTTCTGCAACAGAGGGGTCACTTGGCTAGTTGGAGACTCCAAGCCACCAATTTTGTCAACCATGGGACTTATTGTCTTCGTTTGCCCCCACATAACTGCATAAAAGCCGACGATGATTGTGGCTGATCCAACAACACTGCAAGCATATGAATTCGGTCTCCTGTTAGCATATATTGCTATGACATGGCTTTGTATGTAAAGTAAGAAGATTGAGGGCAGCGAACGTACCTGCCAAGATAAAGACCATCTGCCAGAAACACGAACCCCATGGCAGCTGCGATTGCAACGTTCAAGGGGTCAAACATGGTCACAAACAGAGGCCCTTTCTTACTTAAACACCATATGATAATGGTGTTGGTAAGCACACTCAGCAACACTGCCTACAGTCAAAAGAGTGAAGTACCGAGTTAAGGAGATGATGTTTCGGGTGTCAATAATCTTGAACAAACCAAAGGCTTATTAAGAGTTGTGCTTACTGAATAGACAATAGCAATGATCTCAATTTTAAGATGAAGCTTCCAAGCATCTTGACCTTTCACCAAAAAGAACGAAATGGCCGCAGCTTGGATGGTCCCAAACAAATTGCAGACAAATATTGTGGTGACTGCATCTGGATATAGCTTCACGGTATCAGCCTGAAATGACGGTTGAAATCATTCTCCTTGCAGTTGTGATACTAAATCCATTCGACGATGTCTAATCTCACAACGCCCTGTACCTGAAAGACGTTCCACATTGCACTTTGTAGATATCCGAGGGTGAAAAAAAGGCATCCAAGCTGCCAATCAGACTGCTCGGAAAAAAGTATCTGATCTGATTTAGAAGCATCATTAGGTGGCAGCAAAGCTGGACCTTTGTAGAGAGTAACAACAAACGCTCCTAACACTGCAACAATGGTTCCGAATGCCTTTATCTGATCCGTGGACTTCCTTAAATCTAGGCTCTCCACCCTGAAAGCCGAGTAGGATTTCAGTGAAGGCAATCAAGTAAGACAATGGAAAACCAAATATAGAATCCTGTTCCTACCTAACACAAATTGCAATCAGATAGGTAAAAATCGGGGTCAGATTGGCAATGGCAGCTCCTACGCCAACAGAAGTGTAGTTGAGACCGGTGAATATACATATCGGACACAAGCATTGACTGCAAAGGACAGTATAATATAAAGTGAGACAACAGGTTGTAAGTGTAAAAATATAAACAGGCAATGTAAAGCTTACCCAATTAGGCTAAGACCGAAGAACCTACAGAGGATCGGAAAAGTGATAGGGAGCCTCTTTCCCCTGAATACGAAAGAAAGACATACGCACATGAGATCGAGATCGATACTGTTGATATTATGCAAGAAAAAAGAAGAAGATAAAAGGCGAAGATGAAGGACCTTAGACAGTGACAAAGAAACCAAGGTAGGAGGATGACGGTTCCCAGTGCACTAAAGTAGACGATATACACGTATGGGCTGAGTCCACTGGTCATAGCTGATTTGGTTACCGTCCCACATCCATTCACCATGAACAGCGTCACTAACATGGCCACAAAGGGCAGAGATTTCATTACACAGGATGTGTTCTCCATCGTTGTTGATCTCGTCTCCACGCATAGAACTCTCTACAAGTACACAGAGTTCATTCATTCATGGCATGGCAGTGTGTGATATACTGAGTCAGGACAGGAACATAAGATTTTTCAGCTGGACCATCTGCAATAATTGGTGATGCTACTGAAGCGAGTTTTTGGTGTTTAGCTCTCATTAGTTTTATTTGTTTTTTTGTGAGTGATGGTAAAAAGAAGCCCAGTGTGAAACCAAGATGTGATTTTAGGTTTGGGCACAGTAAATAAGGAGGGAAAATACAATCTAAAATTTCTGAACTGGAATGACTGGCAGTGAGGAAATATATGTAGGATTGTGTATAGATAAGAGTTAAGATGGGGCTCAGTGGCTCACCTATGTACGACGGTAAATGAAGAATCTTTTCGATAAACTCTCAATTCGTGAATACCATATATATCTGACCGTGATTGATCGATAGCCCGCAAAGGGGACACCACAGAGTCGATAAGAAACCAACTTCAAAATGAAGTAGCTAGGAATACCTAGGTTGCCCTACCTTGATGAAAATTTTAATAAGAAACTTCAAAATGAAATATGTGAGATCTGCAACAATTTTGTTAACCATGGGGGCTTGAATTGTTTTATTCGTTTGCCCCCATATAAGATCCAACAACATTGCAACAAGTATCTGCCAAGATAAAGACCATCTGCTAAGTGCTAATTGCAATCAGATATGTTTAATAAAGGGAAAAGAAAAATGCCGTAGCCAGGAGTCGAACCTGGAATTGGCCTACAAGGAACTGATCAAAATCATTGTCAAATACCGAGCTTCTACAGCAGATTTGATAGTTTATGAAACAGTTTTTTAATGAAGAAAATTTAACAAATGATTACAAAAGAATATGAAAATTGAAAAGCACATTCGCTGGGTATAAATTATAATGGGCTTCAGCGATCCACTAATGGATTTCAGCAAAAGAATATGGAAATTTTGGTAGTTTACCCTAAAATATTTGTAATTTGTGTTACTAAAAACTTATACCTTGAAATTGATTTAACATTTGAAACTTTGTGGCTTTTGAGTCTAAAAAGACTCTCACATTGAAGTATTACTCTTTCTATTGTCAATTGGTTTAAAAACGGAACCTCGCTTGATTTATATGTTGGGTTACTAGTGCACAGCAAGTGTCCGCAAATACGACCTGAACTCGATCACGAGTCTCAAATGACTTCAGTACATTGGTTTTAGTGTATAGATATTATGACTAGTTACAACTAGAGCTGACAATTCAAGTTGTTCGGTCGGGTTCGGGTTGATTACATTCGGGTCGGGTCAACTCGTTCAAATAAACTCCATTTAAAAAAAAAAAAACAAAATCTTTTATGCCCCATACGGAGTTTATATTATTTCATAATCTTTCAACATTTATTTTACACAAATTTTCAAATTCAACTTATTTATAATTTTAGTCACTTTTTCTACCTCGCTCATACGTACCCATATCACAAGTTTCATTCTAAAATTTTCTGATTTGATCTCTTAATTAGGGCATCAATTATCAAGAAGTTACTTTGCAGAAAATGATTTCACGTGAATTTTACTTTCGGTAAATTCAAAAAAAATTATGGCGAAATTGGGTAGTTATACCCTTTTCAAGTTTTTTTTTTGGTAAATGTACCTTTGGAGATTTTATTTTTGTTATGACAGATTTGCCTTTGATTTGATTTTAACAACTAATCGTAGGCTCTCTCATTAATTCTAATTCCACTGACGCTCGTCTCATTCCATGAACGCTCGTTCTTTTCCATTCCTCCCCTCAATTAAGTAACGCTCATCCCATTGTATCTTCATGGTAATTTTTCATGGTAATTTGATTGTAACAACTAATCGTAGACTCTCTAATTGGTTCGGTTGGTACATGTTGGTTTGGTTTTCATGGTAATTTTTTCTCAGCCCTAGTATCTTCCTTGAAGCACGGTGATTGCGAATACATTGAAGGTTGGTAAATTTGTTTTAGTTGTTTATGTGATTGTCACTGTAACTTCCATGGTATAGTAAACTCTAATTTGAGAACTCTAATTCAACCGCGGGAGTTAGCATCCCGATACAGACACAAAAACTCGTCATCACCGTTTGTGATTTTCAAAAAAGAACGACGATGCAGGGTAGATGGAAGCTTCGGGGAATCGATATCGTACCTACAGATATTGTATTTGCTTCTTGTTAGTCAAAGACAATAATGTAGGTTGCAATAATCGGTATCTATTTTTACAATAATTGTATACTACTTTAATTGATACATATATTTACCAGAATTCGGTCATTACAGGAAATCATTCATTACAATAATTTTATACTATTGTAGTTGGTTATAATAATGGGTACAAGAATTCGTTCATTGCAATAATTGTATGCTATTGTAGTTGTTTATAGTAATGAGTATAAGAATTCGTTCATTACAGTAAATCATTCATTACAAGCATTGTATGTTACTTTAGTTGGTTATAGTGATTTCTTGTAATACAATTCTACAAGACGTCAAATGTGGGTATAGTAATGGGTAGAAAATTTCATTCATTACAGGAATTGATTACATGAATATTATTGTATTACAGGAGTGTGATTTCTTGTAAGTAACTAATGGCATTGTATTACATGAATATTATTATTGTATTACAGGAATTGATTACATGAATATTATTGTATTACATGATCCTCCGTCATCTTGTTCGTTCATCTCTAAATCTTTTGTCACCAAAAACGGCTGACACCTTACTGAAGCATCTGAAATCACGGATCAAATCACTAGAGAAATGGCTGACAGATTTTTAGCTCAAGCTAGACCACCAATCTCAGGTGAACTAATCAAACACATTCAACCTCAGATTACTAATGATGAGAATAAGAGACTCATAACCCTTCCTTCTAATACAGAAATAAAAGAAACCTTACGTAGCATGGCGGAAGATAAGTCCCCTGGCCCGGATGGCTACCCCCAGAATTTTATTTAAAATATTGGAAAATCGTAGGACCTCCTCTCTGTAAATCTGTTAAAGCCTTTTTTCATGGTGGAAGTATGCTTTCTGAAATTAACCAAACCTTCATAGCCCTTATCCCAAAGGTAGAAAACCCATTAAACATAAACCACTACAGACCCATTAGCCTTTGTAATACAATCTATAAAATCATAACCAAAATTATAGCAAGCCGCTTGAAAACAATTATGCCTAAACTCATCAACCCTTTTCAAGGAGCCTTTATAGAAGGAAGATTTATTCAAGATAATACTCTCATCGCCCATGAAATCTTTCACAACTTCCACAAACAGAAAGGAAAAAAGGGATGGATGGCCCTTAAACTCGATATGGAAAAGGCTTATGACCGAATCAACTAGGACTATATTAAAGCAACCCTAAACAAATTTGGTTTTCACCCACAATGGATCAATTGGGTCATGAACTGCATCACTACAACAACTTTCTCAGTTCTAGTTAACAACATACCGGGCAAACAATTCAAACCTCAAAGGGGAATTAGACAAGGTGATCCACTTGCCCCCTATATCTTCATCTTGGTCATGGAAAACCTAGCACAAGAACTAATGGAGGAAGCAGCCTATGAAGATGCACTCGTTGGGATCAAACTAACCAAAAATGGTACCCCAATCCCCTTTCTCACCTTTGCAGATGACACAATCATCTTCTCTAAAGCATCCCATAAGAGTCTACACACAATTATGAATATCCTTAACAACTTCTTAAACCTCTCAGGACTATCCATCAACTATAACAAGAGCTCCCTACAAGTCTAAAAAAATGTAAGCCAAAACCTCGCCACCTCCCTAGCCAATGACATGAACATTCCGATCTCTAAGACCCTTGAAAAATATCTTGGCATCCCACTAGTAAGCGGAAGAGTGAAAAATGTTGTCTTTGATGAGGCCATTCAAAATCTGAAAAAACAATTATCCAAATGGAGGGCTTCCTCTCTATCACAATCAGGGCGAGCAACCCTCATTCAGGCAAACTTAAGCTCTAAAACTAATTACCTTATGCAAAACTTCATGCTACCTAAAGGTGTTCTTAACCAAATTGATCAGATTCAAAAAAACTTTTTTTGGAATAAACTACAATCAGAGAGATACACCCCATTAATTAGCTGGGATAAAATCTGCAAGCCTAAAGAACAAGGTGGTTTGGGCTTGAAACTTGCAGAAGACATGAATATCAACTTACAAATCAAACTCCTTTGGAAAATCTATGTTGAGCCTAATAACATTTGGGTTAAAGTAATCAAAGAAAAATATCTACAACAACAGAGCCTCGTAGAAAAGACAACTCAGAACACTTCCTGGCAATTTGGTAGGCTCCTTCAACTAAAACAAAAATTCCTCCAAGGATTACTATGGATTATTGGAAATGGCAAAACCATAAATGTTTGGACAGACCCTTGGGTCCAAGACCATAATCTGATTAGCTATCGACAGAACTTTGACCCCGAACTTAAAGTTTACCAACTCTTTACCTCAACTAAAGAATGGAATGTCCCCCTTCTCAACGAAATCTTTCCAAATCATATTGTTCAACATATCATCAAAATACATATCCCAGACTGGGACACTCCGGATTCAATAATTTGGAAATTTAACCCAAATGGTCAATTCTCTACTAGATCAATTAGACACATAATCAACACTAACAACTCATCCACCAAAGATTATAAATGGATCTGGAAGCTGAACCTCCCTCCTAAAATTAAAAACTTGCTTTGGAAAATATCTACTGACAGCCTGGCTACGACAGATAGACTAAACAGGTATATAAATAAAGTGCCTTCTCAATGCTCCTTTTGTAATCACAATAATGAAGATAGCAATCACCTTTTTGTTAATTGCCCTTTCACCAGAGCTACGGTTGCGGCCTACGAGCAAACTGTAAGCAAAACTACAACACTTATTCCCAACCACTGCACTGATATAGATAGTATCACTACAACAAATACAAACAAAAAATTGATAGAAGAGCTCTGTTTTATATGGCAAAGAATATGGGAAGCTAGAAATGATTTGATTTTCAGGAAAAAAATGCATGACACGCCTCATCAGATAGCTATAAGAGTAATCATAGATCTCAGAGATTGGCATGATGCCATCAAAAATAATAATGAAACTCCACCACTTAATAAAAAAAAGAAGAAAAAACCATATTAAATGGATAAGACCACCTAGGACTATCTACGAAATAAACGTAGATGGTTCTTTTATACCCACTGGCTCTTGCCGGGTGGGTGGGATTATTAGGGACCATAAAGGTTCTGTGATTGATATCTTTCAATCTGAAGTGGATACGACTTCTGCTATCCAAACAGAAGCAGCTGCTTTATGTGCAGGTGTAAACTTAGCAATAGCTAAAGGCCTAAGAAGAGTCATAATGGAAGGGGACTGCCTGGAGGTTACCAAGGCAATTAATAACAGCAACTACGTGAGATGGGAAATTCTAAGAGAAGTGGAGTTCATCAAGAAACTTAGTTGTAACTTTGAGAGCATAGAATTCAGACACTGCTACAGGGAAGCAAACAAGGTCGCTGATTATATAGCTAAGTCTAGGAATATTTGTACGTTTTCGAACCTCCCTACTTGTAGGGATCTCTGTAACATCATCCAGTCAGATGATCATGGTGGTATCTTACCTAGGTAGGATCTGCCTAATTTTTGCCTACTGTAAAAAAAAAAGGATAAAATTTGAAAAGGGTAAAAATTAATTTTAAGTGTAAATATGTAATATCCATCTTAAAAAAGTACAATTACTTACAAAATTGAAGAAGTACAATTACTTTAAAAAAAACTTGAAAAGGGTGTACTCCACCTAATTTTATCAAATATAAATATTTGAATAAAAGAGGAAAAATATGCGGTAGCCAGGAGTCGAACCTGGAATTGGCCTACAAGAAATCGTTTCAACAATACTAGTCAAATAATTCCGAGCTACTAGTACTACGGCAGATTTGATGATTCATGAAACAACTTTTTGATGAAGCGAAAATTACTTCAGATAACGGCTTTACCGATCGATCAAATGATGGATTTCAGTAGAAAATAGAGATGACATAGAGATTCCACGAAAACTGGAAATTTACATAGTTTTAGGCATTGGCTTCCTGGTACTTGTATCTTACCATTAGCTACAAGCCTACAACCATCATATCTGTAGTCCAAAATTACTTGATCCGTAATTGAACCCAACCGAACCGAATCGTAGCCTGATTGATATGTTCAAGTGTCCTTTTATGTGCAGATATCTAATCAGATCTACATATATATTCATAGTTTATGCAAAAATGGCACAAACAGTTCACTTTTAAATGCATTTTTTTTTACCATTTTGCTGGCAGAGATCAACTTATTTGTTTCTTATTGATAATGGAGCATGGAATTTTAATTATCAGCAAATAACTAATCTGCCACTTTATATTATTCTACAGCAATTATTGCTATGGCCATTTTTTATTGCTTATGCTGAATATGCCTCTCAGATCAAGTAAATCAAATTCTGGAGAGAAGAAAAGATCAGAGATTGATAGAAAACATGTCCTCTGCAAGGGAAGGCCTGCCCTTGGTGGCCATGATTGTCGTCGAATTCGCGCAGATTGGTTTATCAACACTGAGCAAAGCAGCTATGAGGAGTGGACTCAACCAGTATGTGTTTATTGTGTACTATGACGCCCTTGGCACCTTCATCCTTCTACCTTTGTTCATCTGTCGCTATCTAAGGTCTTTCATTGATCTTCCCTTTACTTGCAACATATGAAAATTATACTTTGATACTAAATTTTTATGTTACATGACATGAAAATGTATCAACGTCGAGTTAAATGGACACTTTCTTTGTGTATTCAGTGGGAAGAGGCTCCCTATCACTTCTTCGCTCCTTTGTAGATTCTTCGGTTTGAGCTTAATTGGGTAAGCTTTATGTTGACTTCAAATAGACTAGTTCAATCTATATATTGAGTTCAGTATGTGACCAATTGAATGTCCTTCAATTGCAGGAAGTGTTTGTTTCCGATATGTTTTTACACCGGTCTCAGCTACTCCTCTGTTACGATAGGTGCTGCGATTGGCAATCTATCCCCGATTTTTACATTTCTACTTGCTGTTAGTTTGAGGTACGAATGACTCGATTTTGAATTAGCTTGTTTTGAAAATGCATATTGAGATCCTAGTTAACTTCCAGGATGGAGAAGATAGACTTAAGGAAGCTGACTGATCGGATAAAGGTATCGGGAACCATTGTTGCAGTACTTGGGGCGCTTATTGTTACTCTCTATCAAGGTCCAGCTTTGCTAACACCTCAGGATTCTTCCAACTCCGCGCCTCATGATCACCCACTACTCCCTGAGCAATCGAATTGGCCACTTGGATGCCTTATTTTCACACTTGGGTTCTTACTAAGATCGTTGTGGAACATTCTTCAGGTAATCAATCCAGTGTATATACTAGTCAGAATCAGATTAGACGTAGCGAAATGGATTATCTAACATGATTTCAGGCTGAAACTGCAAAGGCATATCCAGATGAAGTCGCCATCGTGTTCTTCTACACCATATTCGGGACCATCCAAACCGCTGCAGCTGCCCTTTATTTCGTACAAGACCCAAGTGCTTGGAAACTCCATCACAAAATTGACTTCATTGCTGTTGGATATGCAGTAAGCACAACACGGCAAGCTCCTCTTGTTTCGGTCTACAAAGGATTCTAGACCCTCCTTTTAATGCTAAACTTGCCTCTTCGATTGCAGGGATTGTCGATAAGTGTTTTCACCATAACGGTCACTACATGGTGTCTGCATAAGAAAGGGCCTATCTACGTGAGCACGTTCTCCCCGTTGCAGGTTGCACTCGCTGGTGTCATGGGATTCATGTTTCTTCGAGATGGCATTTATCTTGGCAGGTATATATGTCTGCCTACTTCCCTAAACTTCCTCACATCACTTCATGTAAAGCCTAATTAACATATTTGATCTTAGTATAAATCCCGCTATGGATACTTGGATGACAACATACAGTATAGTACACATAACTGAAATTACACTTCACATTAAGAGTAGTTGATGACGAACACTTGTATATATTTGCAGTGTTATCGGATCAGCAACAATCGTAGTCGGGTTTTATGCAGTTTTGTGGACACAAGCCAAGAAGAAAACCGATATGGTTAGCAAATGTAATGTTGGTGGGTTGGAGTCCGCATCTAGCCAAGTGACACCTCTCCTGCGGAGTTGACACAGCTGAAACTATGTTTATTTAACACCAAATGTCTGATGTTTTGAGATCTGTAACTTGTAATATGTGTATTTGCATATTTTGTTGTACAACAGATGATTTCAATCATGTATACTCACATCTATTACAGCACAAGTTCCGATTGGAAAGCTAACACCGATTTTTACATATGTGCTTTTGTTGAGATGGGAAGAAGAGGGAAACCGAGCCAGCTCAAATGTGATCAGTATGTTTGTGTTTGATCATGTATGGTCCTAGCCCAATGCTTTGTTTACGGAATAGGCTCAATTTAACTATTCCGGAATGGCTCAACCGGAAAGGATTTGCGGGTAGTATCCGAAGGTCCCCGGTTCGAACCCCAGATGACCGCTCTTTATTTACCAATTCAAGGCCCAATGTATTTTTGTAACACAAAATACTATAAATGTAATTCGTCACTGCACAATACATATTTCACATTTTTCCTACAACCTCTCTCCCTCCATTAAAGAGGTTTTCTTGTTCCACAATCTAGTTTTCCGATATGGTATCCGAGTAGTAAAGCTCATGTTTGTTTTTCCGTTACACTTTCCATTTCAGATCTAGTGTTTTTTCTCTTCTTGCTACTCGATTAAAGATCCGAATGAAATGGTTGCAGAAACAGGGACTAAACTCGTGATTGAGCCAACAGATTCGTTGTTTCTTCATTCGAGTGATCATCTTGCCTTGCAATTGTCACCGGAACCTTCGACGGAAAGAATTTCAGAAAAAATGGAAGAGATCTGCTAAGATTGCGTTGAGCGCAAATAATAATGTCAAGTTCGTCAGCGGAACACTCACCAGACCTGCTGATGATGATGTGCGTGCTGAGATCTGGGATCGTGGCAATGATATGGTGATTTCTTGTCTATTGAACAACTTGGATGATGAAATTCGACGCAACTTCATCTATGCCAGCACTGTCAAGAAGATTTTGGAAGAGCTGGAGTCTCACTATGGACAGGTCAATGGGGCTCAGTTGTTCGCTTTACAGCAAGACCTTAATTCTTTCACTCAAGGTACGTCTTCGATTTCGGTTTCCTACAACAAATTGAATGCGTTATGGGAGGAATTTGAGAATATGAGAAAAGTGCAACTGTGCACGTGTGGATCTGGAAAGGACAACATGAAATTCATTGAAGAGCAAAAATTGATGCAATTTCTCTTAGGCTTGAATGAGAGTTACACGTCTGCTCGGGGTGTTTTGCTCATGATGCAGCCTTACCTAGTGTTAGGGTTGCCTATTCCATGATCTCACAGGAGAAATCTCAACGAGAATTCAAGAACCAGGTGAGTATGAGTGCTTCTTGTGCCTTATTTCAAATGCAATCTATTGTCGATTGGAAGACTTGTGCAGGATACAGGTCGTGCCATCTTGTTCACTCTTAAGTTGTGTTTGATGCAGGGTATGCAGGGGCGGAATCCTCTTATGCTTGGAAGATGCGATCGAGGCTTGTGTTTTCTGGAGAATCATGTTGCTGAGCTTTGTGTCCAGGACACCACTAATAAAGTTGTTGCTGCAGCTTCCATAAGTGCTTAGACTTGGCACCATAGACTTGGTCACTTACCCTCTCCCAAATTACATCGTTTGTTTTCTCCCCTAGATAATGTTTATGCTCTTTCACCCTGTGATGTTTGTGCTAAAGCAAGACAACAAAGGTTATCTTTTCCCAAGAGTGTAATCACCACCACAAAACCTTTTCATCTGTTACACATAGATGTTTGGGGGCCCTTTCAAGTTCAAAGCTACAATGATGATAGGTATTTTATCACAGTGGTGGATGATTTCAGTCGCCTAACTTGGTTACATTTGATTAGCTCTAAAGGTAGTGCTTTCTATGCGATTAAACTGTTTGTGGAGATGGTTGAAACAAAGTTTGATCGTCGAGTTCAGACAATTCAAACCGACAATGCTTAAGAGTTGGGGCTATAGCCATGCCTCATCTGATTATTTCCTTAGTAAAGGAACTATGCATCACATTCATGTGTTGCTATGCCTCAGCAAAACGGTATTGTAGAGCCAAAGCACAAACACATCCTTGAGGTTGCTCGCGCTTTGCTGTTCCAATCACAGTTGCCCCTCAAGTACTGGGGTGAAGTTATACTAACAACAATGCACATCATCAATCGAATCCCGCGTTCTGTTCTAAAAGGTGTATCTCCCTTTGAGGTTCTGTACGTGTGGGCGAAAGCCACATTACGATGCACTTAGGAGCTTTGGATGTATATGCTATGGCTCCACTCTCAAACAAGGGCGCCATAAATTCAAACCTCGTGCTAGGCCCTGCATCTTTCTAGGTTATCCTACAGGGACCAAGGGGTATCGGGTGCTGAACTTGGACAGTCATAAGGTTCAGGTCTCTCGTGACATTGTGTTCTATGAAACACATTTTCCCTATCGGGATGCTGCCCCTTTTGTTTCAAGTATCCCTCCTGTACCTTTGTTTCCTCCAAGAGCCGATGAGGCTTGGTCTAATGATGACCTCCCATTTCAGTCATCTTCCTCCTCACCTCCTACTCAGTTATCCCAACCTCCTCCACCTTGTCCCTCTCATGTTCTCCCTGATTAGCCTCGTCATTCTTCAAGAATTGTTGTCCCTCCTCGTCACTTGCAGGATTACATCTGTTCTCATGTGGACTCTCATGGCAGTTGTTGTTGCTATACAATCACCACAACTCTTCAAATGGGTGCTTCACATTGCTTAGATGTTAAACCGATCGTCGAGCCTAATACTTATCATGAGGCTTGTCAATTCGACGTTTGGGATGCTGCAATGCGAGAGGAGTTAAGAGCACTCGAGTTAAACAAGACTTGGGAGGTAGTTCCATTGCCAAGTGGGGCGAAACCCATTGGTTGTCACTGGGTGTACAAAGTGAAGCATAAAGTTGATAGCTCCTTCGAACGCTACAAAGCTCGATTGGTTGTCCACGACTTCACACAGCAAGAGGGCATCGATTACACATAGACCTTATCTCCCGTCGTCAAAATGACCATTGTCCGAACCTTGGTGGCAGTGGCTACTAAGAATCGTTGGTCTATGGTTCAATTGGACATCAACAACGCATTTCTTCACGGGCCGGGATCTTCATGAAATCGTGTTTATACACATTCCTCCAGGAATATCCGGGTCACGTTTGTTTTCTCCGAAAATCCTTGTATGGTCTTAAAAATGCCTCGCGTCAATGGTACGCCAAGCTTTCTCATGCTATGCAATTCAAGGGCTATTCTCAATCGTTCAACGATTACTCTCTCTTTGTCAAGCACCATGGTGACAAAGTGACTTATATAGCTATTTAGGTTGACGATATAATCTTGACTGATGATGATTCGGAGGAAGTTTCAAGAAGTCAATAGTTTATGGACTCTGAATTTCGAATCAAGGATCTGAGACAACTTAGTCTCTTCCTTGGAATGGAATTCGCACACGCTGAAGTGAAGATATATATCACTCAGAAAAGGTTTATTCAGGACACAATTGAAGAGTTCAGTTGCACGAATGCCACAGATGCTACCAGTCCTCTCATTGTTGACACAGAGATGCTTGTTGATGGAGGTAAGCCACTGGAGAATCCATTTTATCATACACACGAGGCCCGGCATCAGTTTCCCCGTACAATTTTTGAGCCAATTCATGAAGGACCCTTGGGAGAAACACTTTGGAGCTGCTCCAAGAACTCTGAGGTCTCTCAAGGGGACACAATATCGATCTTTGTTTCTTTCTGGATCAGGGTCTTTTGATTTATTGGCATTTTGCGATGCTGAATGGGCGCATCGTGTCCGATTACCAGGAGATCCATGAGCGGGTATGTGATATTCTTGGGAGGAAGTCTGATTTCGTGGAAATCAAAGAAACAGACCACCGCATCACTCTCCCCGACCGAAGCGGAATATCGGTTCATGAGGCGAGAGTGCAATGCGTTAGCGTGGTTAACCAGGCTATTATCTGAGCTTGGGGTGACCAATATAACGCCGATACCACTTAAGTGTGACAACTAAGCAGCTATACATATAGCAAGAAATCTGGTATTCCATGAGAGAACAAAACACGTGGAATTAGACTGCCATTATGTTCGCGAGAAAGTGCTTGAAGGATTAATAGCGTTACAACATGTTGCATCAACAACAGATCAATTGTCAGACGTCTTGACCAAAGCTTTGCCAGGCATGAGTTTCCCTCTGATATTGGACAAGCTCGTAGTCAGAGGGGTGTTGAGATGGGAAGAAGAGGGAAACCGAGCCAGCTCAAATGTGATCAGTACGTTTGTGTCTGATCATGTATTGGGCCTGACCCAATGCTTTGTTTACAAAATAGGCCCAATGTATTTTTGTTTCTAACATAAAGTGTAATTCATCTACATTTTACAGTGCAATATACACATTTCACATCCCCCCTCTCTCATGACAGAACTGCATGACGAAAGTAGATGCGCTTGTTCTAGGAGTTGGGCTGCGTGCATATACATATTGCTCCTTTTAGTTTATACCGTAATTTTGGTTTTTACCCAAACGGGTCTAACTCTCGACAAGGCGGCGGCTGCGTGCTGTTAAGGTTAGTGTTGAGGATATGAAGTGGGATAGTATCCATATGGAAAAAATAGTGAATTCAACTTTCAAGTCTTGTATATAAGTGGGTCGGCTATTCATCCTAACACCAATTGATTTTAGGATGGACTCTCGGCTTGTGTGATCGGCTTGGTTGGCGCGTGTTGCGCTTGGGTGTGTGACCCTCACGTGGTAGGTCATATGGGCTTGGGAGGGTGTGTGTTGAGGAGTTAATTCTCCTAACACCAACTGATTTTAGGATATCCGTCATACGTGGATATGTCTTCCTATTGATATAAGAGGATGAGGGATATGTTTTCAAGTCTTGTATATAAGTGTAATTCATCGAAATTTATCTTGTTATTGGAATTTTTACCTTGTCATTCGACTTTATGATTTGAGAAGGTAGGAAAGAGATGTTGCTAATAATTATGCCGCTTGAATAATTTGAAACAATATTCTCTTATTTAATTATACTCAAGATTTGTGAATCAGGATAGGCTTCAAATTCAAACCCAAGAGGGAATCTGCGAGTGAGCCGCACCCAACCGAAAGTAATTGTATATATAAATATATGGTGCCAAAGTTGAGGGATGAGCTCCCGTCGCCTTCCAATAATCTGGCCCATCAAAAAAGTTCAACTGCATCAATACCATACCAAATGCCAATGGGGACACACAACCTTGATCAATAATTTAAACAATTGGCATATTTGAATTTGAGGAAGTAAGAACGGCAACTCACCATCGAAGATTGGAAGTAGAGATCGAGTGAAAGTGGACAATTAACCACAAATATTTGCAACATTAATCTTTAATCACAAGATTGGAATATACCGTTGCATGAAAACCTTTTCCCTTTAGACATCACCAAAATTAAAACCGTTAATAGACATTGAGGATCACGTAGCCTGGACCCCGACTTTAGATGACTGTTTCTTAATCATAGAAATAAGGAAAATCAGGATTTTAATTCGATTAGGAATATATATAATTACCACCCAAATTTTTTTAAAAAATCTCTAGAAAGTTGTGATCACTACTACAGAAAAGGGAATATAACCCGGATATTTGACCCTTTATAACCCGGATATGGTCCGGGTTAATGGTCAGCGGGTTATATTCTCAGTAGACTATATAACCCGGATCCTATATCCCGGTTATTTTATCCGGGTAAACCGGTTATCCGCACGGTATATACACCATCCGGTCCGGGTTATTTAGGTTGATAATATACCCCGGATATGCTAATGTCCGGGTTATTTTATCCGAGTAAGCCGGTTATCCACACGGCATATAACCCAACCGCTCCGGGTTATTTGGGGATCCGGTCCGGGTTATATGAGGTGTTGATATAACCCGGACATTATAATATCCGGGTTATAAAGGGCCTATGAAATAACCCGGATATTTAAAGTTCGGGTTATTATATAGTGTCATATTTTTCATTTGCGTGGAGCATATACACCGGTTGGTGCAAATCCGGGTTATATACTCTCTCTTTTTTCACGGTGAAATCGAGAAGAAATAACCCGGGGATTTCAAGATCCGGGTTATATAATATGTTTTGTTTTAATATAATATTTTCGTATTTCATCCAATCCACCTGTATAAATGCATAATCGTGCTTTAATACATACACCATTCAGAACATCTTAACGAATGTAATTACAAAAGCAAAAATAGATTTACCAAAATATAATAATCCCATCATAAAGAGTACATTAACACTATCGAAAATATAATAATCCTGTCATAAACAGTATGAATCCATTATCTAAGGAGGAAAACATATAAGTATGTTTGAAGATCCTAATCGAAAAAATATATATAAGCTTGAAGATCATGACTACCTCATCATCAATCAATCAACCTGAAAAGACAATTGTAGGCAAGTTAGTGATGCCAATGAAATTTTCTCCATGTACAAGAACAAGACATTGTAGTTATTGAATCTTGCTACATTAATGTTATGCATTTCATACCTAAAATAAGACATGGATCAGATACTCCAGGAACTCCTTTCAAACGTCATCAATATCTTGTTCTGAGAACATTTTCTGTTTTCCATACCACTGAACATATTTGAATAAAATTAATTGGATTTTTTTATTAGCAACAATAATATAATTTAATTTAATTAAAAGATTGAATGTCATACCACTTTAGGGACCATTGCACTTCTTCGACAAACTATCTCTCGCATAAACTTCAACATATAATATCCAGACTTGATTGGATTCAATTGTGAAGGACACTGCAAAGAAAAATACGAGCAATTTCAGAACTTGACATCATATAATTAATATGGATGTAAAAGAACACGCTCAAATCTAAAGATAATTAACCTGTACTTGAGTCCACAATGTTTGCTTTCGAGGCTTGTTCTTGTCCAAACTAGTAAACGTAAAAGCATAACTCCTATATATATATATATATAATGATAGTTTAGTAAGAAAACAAAATACAACACCTAATATCCACCAAAGAAAAGCTGAAGCAAAAAATAAGGGGAACATCACATCAAACATGCACTTTGATAACAACAAAAAATATTAAATAAATCCTAAGCCAAAATTAAACAAATTTTATAAAAGACAATAAATCAATACTTACAAGTCAACTAAAACTCTTGCATCATTTTGTATTGGCTCAGACAAGGAATCAATCCAATATGCATAACCCATTTCAGGCTGCAACACCAACAATACCCAACGATTCCTACATCCATATAAATGTAAGTAAAAAAATATGATTGTAAATATATGAGACAAGTACAAAATGGATATAGTACTTACTGAAAATTATAAGGTGCAAAATAGAGTCGATCCTTGATATTCTTTTTCATGACATTGGATATATAAGTAGCCCGCTCTTGTAACGTCCCTCCATGTTGAGGGGAGACTAAACTTGGAGAAAGAAAGCCAAACCTGGCTTCAACACCTTCGCAACGGGTTTCAAACAAATAACTACAACACAAAAATTTGAATTAATTTGAATTAAAAACATTTATTCATAAAATAAAAACCTGTAAACAAATAACTAACCTCATGTATAAAGACACATGGGCACATTTTATCTCATTCATGTCAAACCATGTTTGAATTATTTCCTTCCCAACTGAGATATCAAGATGGTTCGAGCCAAGCAAATCTTTAGGAATTTTGACAACTTGCGACTCAGATAATTCGTCCAACAACCATCGAAAATCCTCCACAATACTTGGAACTGAATCCACATCCATCACATCATTGTTAGATTCTTTGGTTGATGTCTTGACAATAATATTATCCTTGGATGACTTGTTGACCGAACTCCCATTTTGACATCCATGACCGATCCATCATTCTAGAGAAGACACATACACAAAGTATGAAAAAATGAGGGGCATAGTTAACCAAGGAAAGCAAACAAAAGTTGTTTAATGTGGGCTAAGTGAGAATACCACAAGAAAGATGAAACAAAAAGATAAGAATACCACAACAAGACACTTGAAATGGATGGAGGCAAAATAAGTGAATGAGCATAAGAAACTTGTTGTGATGATGGGTGCATTGAAGTAAGAACAAAGGGTTCCATAAGGCCACTGTGGCTCTTTAGAACTACTAGAAGAAGAGTTGTATAGGAAACCTGGATCAATGGAACGAGCTAGAGAATCCCGTAGTCACTAGGAAGTACCAACAAAAGTAGGAAGAAACTATGGTATAGTTTGGTTGGCAATGGTTGTGGTTAAGAGTACAAGACTTATGCATGTGAAGAATCGGTCTCTGAACTTCTCGAGATAGAGAGCAAGGTATAGCTTCTTATATGTTTGTCTTTATTTTATTTTTCTTCTCATCTCAGAACACATTGGTGCTTGTTTCATTATTATTATAGTTATGAACTTACTACTACCTTCAGCTTCAACTTCTTAATTTCATTTGCAAGGCCAGTGAGGAACGGTGAGTCTTGAGGAAGGAGAGTGCTAAACGAGCTACAACTAATGCATCACATTAGTGAACGAGCTACAACTAGCTGATAATCTATATTTTTTGGGGGGGGTTTTCTGCAATATATTGAGATTTTGGATCCAATAATGCTGCAGCATGAAGTAATTTATTTCTGTTTTTTTTTCTTGCTTGTAAGACTTGTTTCTGCTACAATTTGTAATGTTGAAAGCGAGCAGATTTGTTTAGGTTAGATTTTTGTTTTATTTTTACTTGGATGAAAAATATCAAAGAGCATCTACCTATGGGATATCAAGGCTAACCTAAAAATCCGAACTCATCACAAATACACTTATATCAGCACAAATTCACTAATTTCAGCACAGATTCATCCCCAAATTAACCAAAATTTCAACTAAATATGAACACAATAGAGTAAGAAAAGTATTAAGAACATACCTTGTGACTTTTGTATTCTCGATTCAACAAAAATGGGGGTGCAGTTTGTCCGGGCAGCAACAGATCTGATGACCGAGAGAGTTGGATAAACATCATAGAGCGGGATGACAACAAGAATAGCGAAAGAGATAGAAAATTTGTTTGATATTAGATTCAATATTCATTAAAATTGGCATTTTAGTGATTAATAGATTTCATATTGAGTAAAAGGAATTCTTTTTTAGTTATCATGAAAGAGGTTATTTAATATATTAAAAGTGACCTGTTCTCTTATATATATATATATCAGATGTTGAAAAAGTTGAACAAGCAGCTAAATGGTGAGGATTGGTGATGGAATAATTTGAATACATTGTGCTGGGCAATAGGTTCTATCTCTGGGTTGATGGTTGAGGAGCAGGTACATTTTCTCAAGTGTATTTTCCTTTACAAACATTCAGTTAGATGTTAACAAGTTTTCCTCATTCAGTTCAATCATTGCTGTTCTTGGGGCATGCAGCTTTCTCATAGTACTAAATTGCTGTCATTTTATGTTAAACAACAACCCAGTGTATCCCTAACTAATATCAATCCTAAATTGTTGTCTTTCCCTGCAGGTGTGCAATGGCACTCGTTCATCAGCGAATAAGGCGCATATTTTATGCTTTTCCGAATCCATTCACTGGTGCACTTGGAAGTGTACACAGATTGCAGGGAGAGAAGAGCTTGAATCATCATTATGCGGTTTTCCAAGTAAACCTGCCAAATGATCTTTTACAGCGATATCATCTTACGGTGTGAAATGTTGATGTATCTCTGTTGTGTTTGGAGGCTTATCAGGTGTAACAGGCAACAATGTTGCACATTCTCTTACTAGGTTAGGGTTGTCTGGTTCGTTTTTATGTTTTGTGGCTGTCATGTTGTTGATGCCTTAATTGCAGAGGTTTTAAATTAATGCTAACACCTGTTTTGTTTCTCAAAAGAATATTTCTTTCTTTCTTTTTTCAGAAAAGGGCTCATAGAAGAGAAGATTAAAGGCTCATAGTGTCTAACTAATTGTAATCTCTAGTTTTAAAGTGGGATTTGAATTATGAGAATATACGAATTTGTTAGGATTGATATTAGTTAGGACTGAATTAGAATAGGATTTACAAATAGGCCGGGTTTTATTTTGTGGATCGGTCCAGTTTTTTGGGAAGCTTAGAGTTTAGGTTGAGTTAACATGGGGCATATTAGTGGTTCTTGGCCCTCTCAATTCATTGCTGGAGATTGCTAGTTTGGACACGTACCTATTTTTTAAACATATATTTATAGTTGATTGTGAATATATGTTTTAAAAAATATGGGTGGTTGCGTTCATTCTTGGTTATCTCCCATGGGTTGAGGGGGTATTGGGACAAACCGATGTAGGGCAGTGCATATGGGAAGCTCTGATTTTATGTAAATATGTAATAGCAATTCAGTTACATAAAAAATCGCGAGAAGTTGTAAGGAGTGGAATTGAATGAACAAATGAGAACACAATGAAAAAAGAATGACAGAATAAGAACTGACAGAACATCAAAACGGATAGCAATAAAAAAGCATGAAAACATCTAGAATTTCACTCAATTGAAGGGAACAAGTCGTTACCTAGATAGATCTAGAGAAGACAAGAGGAACCAAATAAGAAACCACCTGCAAGAGATGAGGACCAATATAAGGCAGAAAATCTAAAACTGAAAAATACAACTTGGATTTCATCTCAACAGAAAATCGCACAATTGAGTTCCCAATCAGAGAGCATCTTCGAATTTCCAACAGCCAGCACCTACCATCCTCTATTCTTCACCAGATTTTTATGCTGTTAAGGTTTGTGTATTTTCAGTTTTTCCACTAACGAACTTCAAATTGATCAGACCAGCTGCATCTGACACTGCTCTAGGTCATTTTTAAAACAAGAGTTCCTCATTAAAATCTATCTTCCCCTCCGCTAGACTATCATACAATTCAACAAAAAACAGACAACTGCAAGCCATGTACAATTCATTCCCCAACAAATACATCACAGACATTAAAACATGGCAATTAAACCCATTAATGTTCAATCTATCACTCTCTATCTCTCTCTATTTCCATCTAATTTAATGAAATTGATGAACTTAAAAAATCGATAATATAATTTCGTTGAAGATAAATCACCAGAAATGTTGCTTTAAAATAATGATCGAAAATAAACTGATTATGAATACGAAGAACAAGAGGATTACCCTGTGAAGTGAATATGAATATGATTACATGAAGAATTTTTTTTATCTGATTTATTACCCTGTGAGGAGTACCCCTGTATTTTTTGGTCAGAAATAAAAAATGTGTTGTAGCCTTGTAGGTACCTATGTGACACTTATGGTTTTCATATATAGTCTTAGTAAATGTTTTAAAGGCATAACTAGGCAAATAAGGTCCTATAGCATAGGCATATGGTGCACACCGCTCAACTCACCATAGTGTGGCATAAAATGTCATTATGAGTTGCTCCCAATATCTCATATTGAACATCAACTTAGCAAATTTGAGAAATTTATAATCTAATACAGAAATTAATATCATTAAAAAAAACACCACAACCCAGAACCTCCCAATCAAAGTGCTTAAATTAATCCGGTTCACTTAGGTTATAACCGAATCGAACCTAAATTCACAAATTTCAGCACAATTTTATCTCAAATTAACCAAAATTTCAACTAAATCTGAATGCAATAGAGTAAGGAAAGCTTAAAAAAACATACCTTTTGTTCAATTGAGACAACAATTTAACAAAGATGGGGTGAAAGGCACTTCGTCCAACAAATCTACACAGAACGTACAGTTTGATGTTCATCAAACGTCAAGATGACAGTAGCAATAGAGTCCCAAGAAAGTAGCAGCAACGAACCTTACAGTCGAGCACCGAACGCCGGGATGGTTCTTCGTGAAAGAGAGGGACAAGGTTGTGAACCGCAAACAGCGAATTACCGTTTTAGGGTTGTGAACCGCGAATGCTGGGAAGAACAGACCAAGGGCGGCCGGAGGGAATAGGAAGCCACCGGCGATATCGGTTCAATGTTGCGAAAGGCGAGCGGTGGGAAGCGGAATCCAGAGGCGATCGGCGGGAAGAGGAGCCAACCGGAGAGTGATGGGCAATGGCGAGGGCGAAGAGAGGAAGGCGGAGAACGTACTGGTTAGGGTATCGGGTTTACCTTTTCCTTTATCTATTTTATCTTTTTTTTATAAATATAGTCAAATAACCCGGGTTAAGGGATTTTTTTTTTACAATACAACCCGGGCGCTTATCTTCAGAGTTATTTTCTTAAAAATTGCTCTTTTATACACCAGGTGGTATCATAACCGATATATAAAGGTCACCTAAATATATTTTTTCCGATTTCACCACTTTATACACCACGAATGGCACGCCCGGGTTATATGCTATGGATTATTTGCCCAATTTTGTAGTAGTGGATGCATCTCACTTCCTACAAAAAAATAAAATAAAAGTTCTCCCTATATACACCGTAAATCCGCGTTTAGCGCTGCTAATACAACGTCGGATATGACGTTGTGGCAACGTTGGATTAGACGTTGCAGCAATGTTCCATTCGACGTTGTAATGTGTCATACACAACGTTGTGAATTGAAGGACGGTTGGGCGGGTCGGGCACTTGACAACGTCAAATCCGACGTTGTAAAGTGGGCATGGTCGGGCCACATAGCAACGTTAAATCGAACGTTGTTAATTATGCCATCTATAAATACCGCAACACTTGTTCCCCGAGGCAAGTCAACTGACATACACGAAACACACATCATGGCATCAAGCCCAAATTGCTTTGTTAAATATGACATGTTCAATGATGGGACCCGTTTCATTGTTGAAGTGGGGAGACATAGTCGTCCGCCTAAAGAGGATGTTTGCAACTGCAAGCACATGAACTATAAGTCTTTATTTCGATGCAATCTATTTTCTGTGCATGTTTTCCGCATCCTTGAGATATCAACACAGTTGCAGTTCGGGTGTCATGAGTGTGACGACGACCTTTTGTCGTACTATATACGGACGACTGAGCAGATAAAGGATATACTAATCGTTTTGTACGACGACGTGCCTCCGGCGCATTGTCGCAGAGTAGCAGAGTATGTAGTTGATACAGTAGTGCGCCCTTCCCAAGATCAGATGATGACATATGCGTTCCAGCAAGTGCAGATTCGGATATACCCAAACATTCCTGAAGAATCTGTTGGTAGTTGTTCCGTTTAATACAATAACCCTTGCTGAAATGTTAAGTTAAAAAATGTTTGTAATTTTCGATATGGGGCCAACTGATGTTCGTTTTGCTTGAATGATTGTTTTTTTTTTTTGGTTTCTACGTCTTCATAACAACAAATATTCAACTGTCAACTCTTAACATCATAGACAAGAAAACAAACAAATACAACACGGATAATTCCAACTTTCAAGACTCCTAAACATGGTGTAGGGGACGACCTTCCTGAACCCGCAATGCTCTAAATATGTCAAATTGGTCTTGGAAGCGAGTATCACATCCGTTGACGCTCGGGTGATGGTATGTTGTCCATTCATGCGTTGGAGAAGGTAAATGAGCGTTGGGATGTAACCATATATGCAATAAATACAGTATAATGTTAAGTGGGGTAATTTATGATAGTGAATTTATGGTTGAAGCGAGAGTAACACATATCATACTCACCGCTGCGAAATGATCGTGGTTCCCGATGCAGGCCATGCCTAGTATGGCGTCGTGAGGTGCGCCATTTGGTTGTTCGGTGTACATAGGGAGGCATGTGATCGGCATGTGCCAAGATAAGAAGACAAGAGGAACATGGCAGACAGTTGCGAACACAAGACCCATGATCGACAGCTCGATCCAGTATCTTCGGTCACCTCCCACTATGCCGGATTAACTCTGCAGGTCGACAAACTCTCGCACCGAATACCCTCCCCTGTAACAACCAGCGTAAAGCTCAGCCCATCTACATCCTCTTATCTGTACTCGATCTCTCTTCTCTGTACTCGATCTCTCATCTCTTCATTCGATTTCGTCAATATGGTATCAGAGCAGGCTCTTATGCTCTAGATATGTGTTGGGTCTGTTCTTTTGCTCACTGGATCCATGGCAGATCGCTCTCCTCCACACTCACCGGGATCTGGATCTGTTGCTTCTGATCGACGTCGAGGAACATAGATCACTATGATCGATCTTCAGAATCCTCTATTCATACATCCTTCTGATAACTCAGGTATAAATCCCTGTGCTATTCAGCTTGTTGGAGAAAGTTATCGACGCTGGAGTCGATCATTCACCAAATCTCTCTCAGTGAAGAAAAAATTGTGGCTTATTGATGGCTCAATTGCCCGATCTGCTGAGAATGCACTTCAGTGGGATAGATGTAATGACATGGTGTGTTCATGGCCTTTGAACACTGTCTCAAAGGACATCTAAAATACTATTGATGAATATGAGACTGCTAGAGACATATGGCTCGATCTAGAAGGGAGCTGTGGTCAGAAAAATGGACCTCTGATCTTTGAGATCAAACGAGAAATCCATGAGTGTAGACAGGATGATTCCAAGCTCACTGAGTATTTCACTAAGCTCAAGGGTCTTTGGCGTAGACAATATGTGATTGTGCCATATATTAAATGCAAATGTGAAAAGTGTGAATGTGATCTGCAGAAGCAGGCAGAGGAATCTGATCTTGAGAACAAGCTCATGACATTTCTCATGGGACTTCATGAGAGATATGATGGAGCACGAATGCAGATGCTCATGACCACCCCTCTTCCATCACCAAGCACTGCACACTCGCTCCTTCTCCAAGGAGATCAAGGGAAGAAGTTCTCAGATAAGAGAATTGTCAAGCCAGATCCTGCAACTACCACTGCTTTGGTGGCTAAGCAGGAGGAAGACAAGCAGAAACGACAGTCACTCTCAGTCAGGCAAGATGAGAACAGATACAGGAGGGAGAAGTGTGGTCATTGTTATGGGAATCATATGATGGAGAGATGCTGGGAATTGGTTGGATATCCCAGTTGGCACTCAAAGAGTAAGATAAAACCTCAAACCACTCGACAAAATAATTATGAGCAAGGCAAGAGGTTTGGTTACTCTCAGTCTCCTAAAGCTAATGCAGCAGTGAACACCTCACAAGAATTTACACAAGTCAGTGCAAATTCCTTAACCACTGATCACCAGAAGATGCTTAGATCTCACCTTGGAGGTAAACTTTATTTCAATGCTTCTAAAAACAGCAAATGGTGGATAATGGATAGTGCAGCTACCGATCACATGACCTCTGATTGGAGTATCCTTGTGAATCCCATGCCTATACGAAATCCCTTTGTCATTAATTTTGTTGATGGCAGTACTTGTCTTATCACACATGTTGGATCGGTTCAATTGCCTAACCTTACACTCACTCATGTTCTTTATGTTCCCGCATTTCACTTTAACCTCTTGTCCTTGCCAAAACTGACCAGAGACCTTAAATTTTACATTGAGCTCCATATGAATTATGTGTTGTCTAGGACCAAGCAAGGACGAGGATGATTGCATTTGGTAGGTACTTTCAAGGCATGTACGTACTACATGGATCCTACAACATGTGGAGTAGCCCCAAATGACCTCTCTCAGTCAAGACCTTCATGTTTTACATCTATGTCCTCTTTACCTTTGTTTTTACCTAAAGACAAATCTTCTTTGTCAAACAACACTGCCTTGTGGCATTTGCGCCTTGGACATGCTCCTATTGTGAAGTTAAAACATGTTCCTGCTATTTCAAATGATATAAAACTTAGTTTTGATCAAGATTGTCTTGTGTGCCCTGCTTTTATCATCAACAATGGTGAGGAAGAATCTGTATCCCTCCCTAGTAGAAGCATCATAAGGTCCCCATACATCACAATGTAACAACTCAAAGATATGATCAGCAGGAATGTCAAATTTCTTGAACATATTTTTCCTTACAAACTCTACTCTGATCACAAAACTGAGACCTCTTATCCAGCTACATTTATAGAGTTTGTTCATCACAATTTTCCCATGGACTATGTGTCGTTTGATCATTCCTCAGTTTTCATGGATTCCCCACAACCTACTGATCAACAACATGCACCTCATGCAGACTACATACCCACACCTGTGTCACCCTCTTTTGATGACACCAGAGAGCATATGCCTCCTTCATTGTTAAAGGACTATGTGTACATGGCTTCAAAGGACTCATCTAATGCTTCATCCTCGTCTGCAGCTAAGCATCTCTATCCCATTACTTCTTATTGCTCTTACTCTGCTTGCTCTCCTTCTTATCAAGCCTTTGTTGCCAATGCTGCTAAACCATTCTGAACCATCTTTTGTTGGAGAAGCATTAACAAATCCTGCTTGGTGTGAGGCTATGTTGTTAGAGCTTGATGCTCTCGAAAGGAATGCCACATAGGTTATTCAACAATTACCTGAAGATCAGTCTCTAGTCACTTGCAAGTGGGTTTTCAAACTGAAATACAACAGTGATGGGTCTCTAGCAAGACACAAAGCCAGACTGGTGGCTCGAGGGTTAACTCAGGTTGAAGGAGTAGATTACTCTGAGACCTTTGCTCATGTGGCTAGGATGATCACAGTTCGTACTTTGCTTGTTGTTGCATCTGCTCAGAACTGGCCACTGCTCCAGATGGATGTCACAAATGCTTTTCTCCATGGTGATTTGGAGAAGGGTGTGTACATAACCCTTCCTCCAGCTTATTCCTTTCTCGGGCGTCTACAAACATCTAAACTAGGGGAGATTGGACATGATCATTGTCCTCGGGGGAGATATATGATGAGGCCAGTGATTCATCACTTGTAAGCAAACTCAAGAAGTCTCTCTATGGGCTAAAGCAAGACCCGAGACAATGGTTTGCAAAATTCTTAGGAGCTATACAAGACGTAGGCTATATACAATCTAAAGCAGATTACTCATTGTTCACCAGAAAGCAAGGACACTCATTCAATGCCTTACTAGTTTATGTTGATGATATGGTTATTACAGGAAATGATCAGTCTAAAATCAAAAAACTCAAGAAACATCGGGAGAGCAAGTTTCAACTGAAAGATCTTGGTGAAATGAGATACTTTCTAGGTATTGAAATTGACAGAAATCCTAAAGGTGTGATTCTCAATCAAAGGAACTACACAATGGAGTTGCTAGAGGAAGCTGGGATGAGCAATGCAAAGCCTCTCAGCAGTCCTCTTGATACTCATGAGAAGCTGACCAAAGAAGGGGAGAAAATGAAGAATCCCCACCTATACAGGCGTCTTGTTGGAAAGCTAATATACTTGATTGTAACTCGACCAGACATCTCTTATAGTGTTCAAATTCCGAGTCAGTTTATGCAAGAACCGTGCTTAGAGCACTAGAAGGCTGTCAATCATCTGATGAGGTATATCAAAGGGGCTCCTAGACAAGGTCTGCTACTTGCTAAGAACTCAGATTTGAAGCTAACTGGTTATTGTGATGCTGATTGGCAATCATGCCCTATGACTAGGAAATCTCTCACTGGTTTTTGTATATTTCTAGGTACATCTCTTGTCTCATGGAGGAAAAAGAAACATTCATTTGTAGCTATGTCAACTGCAGAGTCTGAGTATAGGGCCATGGCAGCTACATGCTGCGAGATCACTTGGTTAGTGGCTCTACTAAAGGACCTCAATGTGATGCAGAAGGGTCCTGTAACCCTTTACTATGATAATCAGGCAGCTTTGCATATTGCAAAGAACCCAATGTTCCACGAGAGAACAGAGCATATTGAGGCCGATTGCCATTTGGTAAGAGAAAAAGTAATGCGCAAGGAAATTGAAGCACATTATATCAATACTAAAGAGCAACCTGCAGATCTGTTCACTAAGATCATCTCTATTGATCAACAGAGGAAGTTTTTTATCAAGCTTGGAGTTGTAAATCAATTTATCAACTCTAAGCTTGAGGGGGAGTGTTAAACATATATCGTTCGAACCATTGTGTGTAGTCAAGTATCCTATACTAGTTGCTTGGAGAATAAGTTTGCATTTCATGCTATTTTCCTTCAGTAGTATAAATAGACTTTACTTGATTGTAATAGATAGATTTTACATTGTAATTTCATTACAAACACTCTCAATTGAATGAAACAGTAGCTAGAAGCTTCCGCTTAAGCTCAGCTCATCTACATCCTCTTATCTGTACTCGATCTCTCTTCTTTGTAATCGATCTCTCATTTCTTCATTCGATTTCGTCAATAAGCATGGTCAAGTATTGGATATTCTCCGCCATGATGTCTCGCCCACCTCAGTGATTCAAACAGAAGCTCTAGCCATTGCTATAGGGATCAAAAGAGCTATTTCGTTGGGGATTAGAAATTTAATTGTTGAAGGTAATTAATAGTCTAATGGTTATTAATGCTATCAACAAGAAGAGTGGTCTTCCATGGGAAATTCTTCGAACTACCGAGGAAAGTAGAAGAAATTGAAAATCTATGGAGCAGCTTTAGCTATATTCATTTGAGTGAGGCTAGAGGCAAGATGTCGGAATGGCTATTGACAAGATAATTTCACCTAAATTACCCCAAGTCCTTTTCATTTTTTCTGAACACATTGCAAAAAGCTCAAAACTCTCTCTTCCGAATCGAAACCTAAATCTGACGAACGAATTGTTTTGATTAAAAACAGCATAAAATCGATGAAATTAATCAAAAGATCAATCAATCAACACACGAACGGGTATATCGGTCGCTTTAAGTGATTATCGAATGACAATTTTAAGTCTTCGTTCGAAAAAAACCGTCGAAGGAAGAGCTCGACAGACAGAAATGAGGTTAATGCATAAGCTCGGCATATTTATGTGAGGTGAATAAATAAGCTCGCCAAGTTTTTGTGAGGTGAATACGTAACCTCGGTGCATAAAAATGAGGTTATGAAGCAGCCTCGTCTACTTTTTAGGAGGTATATAATGACCCCTTTGAAGATCTTATCTAAATCCTCATTGATATAAGCCGAGCTAAATAAACAACCTCGGCCTCTGTTGTTGAGGTGAAGGAGGGAGCTCGGCTTCTGTTGTTGAGGTTAAAGAGAGAGCTCGGCTTCTGGTGTTGAGCTTAGTGAGTGAGCTCGGCCAATGTTGTTGAAGCTATAAAATAGCCTCCTTGACACGTATTGCATAAATTCATTAAAAGTATATGTGTGATGAATATTGTTATAATGCAAACTCATATGCTTCTAATAATGAGACATACTAAATGACTAAATCAGTTTAGAAAATGTTGTTTTCTCCACTTCGGCAGCCCATCGGCAGCCCTCCGTTTAGAAAACTCTTTACTTCAGCATCCCATCGGCAAAATCATATGCTTCTAATAATGAGACATACTAAATGAGTAAATCAGTTTAGAAAATGTTGTTTTCTAAAATGATTTAGTCATTTAGTATGTCTCATTATTAGAAGCATATGAGTTTGCATTATAACAATATTCATCACACATATACTTTTAATGAATTTATGCAATACGTGTTAAGGAGGCTATTTTATAGCCTCAACAATATTGGCCGAGCTCACTCACTAAGCTCAACAACAGAAGCCGAGCTCTCTCTTTAACCTCAACAACAGAAGCCGAGCTCCCTCCTTCACCTCAACAACAGAGGCCGAGGTTGTTTATTTAGCTCGGCTTATATCAATGAGGATTTAGATAAGATCTTCAAAGGGGTCATTATATACCTCCTAAAAAGTAGACGAGACTCCTTCATAACCTCGTTTTTATGCACCGAGGTTACGTATTCACCTCAAAAAAACTTGCCGAGCTTATTTATTCACCTCACATAAATATGCCGAGCTTATGCATTACCCTCATTTCTGTCTGCCGAGCTCTTCCTTCGACGGTTTTTTCGAACGAAGACTTAAAATTGTCATTCGATAATCACTTAAAGCGACCGATATACCCGTTCGTGTGTTGATTGATTGATCTTTTGATTAATTTCATCGATTTTAGGCTGTTTTCAATCAAAATAATTCGTTCGTCAGATTTAGGTTTCGATTCGAAAAAGAGAGTTTTGGGCCTTTTTGCAATGTGTTCAGAAAAAATGAAAAGGACTTGGGGTAATTTAGGTGAAATTATCTTGTCAATAGCCATTCCGACGTCTTGCCTAAAGCCCTTATGTATTCATTTCCAGCACTGATACAAAGAGGCTAATTCTGCAATCGATTATATTACTAGATCTATATGGGCTTATAATCTCTTAATTCTCCCCTCTTTTTTGGAGCTTTGTAAAATCAACCTATTGGATGATCATTGATGTTCTTTATTTCTAAAAGACTTCCTTGTACTTGCATAATAAATAAATAAAGTGAAAGGACAATTCATCCGATCGAGTGAAATTGGACAATTCATTGGAATAAAATTATTCGGTTGTACTCAGCGAGTATTTGTTTGAATGAAATTTACACTTTTTGTATAGATGGATAATTACAATAAAACAGACGACTAATTTATGCGTACATGATAAGATATGTATACACAATAAACAATATTGTGTAAAACATAATCAACCTTTATTTATTTATTTATTTATTTATTTGATAGTTAGAAAAGAGATGTAGTTTCAATTCGAGCTTTATAATTTTAAATATTTTGACAAATAGTTTTGCTTTATATTCGCTTTACGTAATTATTGTACTCGATGTGAATAATTTGAAACAATATTACTAGCTCCGTCTCATAATTTAAGTCGTTTGACTTTTTAGCACGTTTTATAATGTGTTAAAAATTCTATCAAATATAAATTTTTTTTTCCAAATTTTAAAAATAATTTCTAACTTATTAGTAATATGTTTGAAATTATTTAATTTTTTTTTTATAAAAAAATTAGTAATTTATAAAGTTTTTAATAGTACAATGAAAAGCTAGTCAAAAGTCAAACGACCTAAATTATAAAACGGAAGAAGTATTTTTTTTTTTTGTTCATCTATACTCAAGATTTGTGAATTAGGATAGGCTTCAAACCCAGCCTTGATCGAATCTAATTCGGTTCCCCCTGTGGGTGTGGGTGACCTTGTTGTTAAAGACGATGTTGCACTATGCCATTTTAAATCTCAGGCGACGGACATTCACGAGTCCGTCGCCTGAAATCACACTCAAGCGACGGACATTGTTATATTGGTCGCCTGACGAACGAAGCCTTTGAACCATCTCAATCCATATTTGGGCGACCAATATCATCAAAGTCCGTCGCCTGAATGTCGGTTCAGGCGACGAAAATATTCAGGCAACGAACAAAGGAAGGAGGATGGTTGCTTGAGCATAGGACCCATATACTTCTGTCAGAATAAGCATTCAAGCGACGATCATAGGGCTATGTCCGTCGCCTGATATAGTGACAAAAGCACAATCCACCCGTCGAATTTAATATATACATTCAAGCGACAGGTATACGACTTAGTCCGTCGCCTGAGTGTGTGGTAGTTTTTTAATCCTTAATGCTCATTATTCAGGCGACTACATAACCATATGTTCGTTGCCTGAGATAGGAAAAAGTAAGTCGGTTTTACTCATTTAATACTAACTTCAATGCTAATCATTCAGGCGACGCCCATAACCCTATGTTCGTTGCCTGAGATAGGTAAAAAAAAAAGTAAGGCAGTTGTAGCATATTTAATACTGTTCATCCAGGCGACGAACATAGGCTATGTTCGTCGCCTGAATGTTCTTTTTGAATCCGATTTACAGAACCTCACCATTTCTCCACTTATCTCTTCTTCCCTATCCATCTCTTCGCCATTTTTCTACCCCAATAACCTTCTAAGCAAGTCTTTGGCATTTATCAACTTCGTTCCGCCATTTTTAATTAAGGTATGTTCAAATATCTTAAGATTTGTATGGATTTGTTGAATATATGTGTATAAATTAGGTTGGTAATTGAAATTGATGATGAGAATGAGGTGATAATGAGAATATGGTTTTACTTAAGATAGATAATGGGAATATGGATTATTTATGTCGTTTTTTTTTTGTTGATTACGTATATTTGATGTTCGGGTTTGAAATTGATGATGAGAATGTGTTTTAGATTGAAAATATGGATTGAGAGTATGTTCTAGATTTAGAATGGGGATTGAAATTGATGATAAGAATGAGAATGTATTTTCGATTGAGAATGTTTTTTAAGTTGAGATGGAGAACGAGATTGAAAGTGACATATGTTGGATGCAACTCGGATTGAGTATGTGTTTTAGAATGTGGATTGAGAATATGTTTTATATGTTGAAATTGATGTTGACAGTACGATAATGGGCGATAAAAGTTGGATGCAACTCCCTCACGCTCACTCGGACTATCAATGGGGAATCTTTAATTTTTTGCAAACTATCATAGCGTATGCGATTAGGAGTGGGACAACCCATTTCCTTTGTCCGTGTAGAAAGTGTCGCAACAAAGAATGGGTTACTGTAGAGGAGATGCACTCGGATTTGGCCCGTTTTGGGATGTGGGCTAGATATACAGTTTGGGACAAACATGGAGAGGCACCAACTGATACGAGAAATGACCAGAGACGAAAGCAGATGTTGGATGACGGGGCATCTTCCTCTGATCATGGTCCTATTATGGACATTCTGCATGATGCCTTTCCTTATCATGCTGGGTACGATGCACACATGGATGCTGACGAGGCTACTGAAGAACCCGCATTCGAAGATGTCATCGATGATGACTATCTGAAATATCAAAGGTTTCTAGAGGCGGCTCAAACACCATTGTTTCCCCGCAGCAAGTACACTATTTTGGAGGCTTGTCTAGATTCCATGACGTTGAAGTCAAGGTGTGGGTGGACAGATATGAGCATGGATCTAAATTGCAAACACATGTCAAAGTTTTTGCCAGAAGAAAACCAATATCCAGTTGATTGGAAGAAGTTGAAAAGTGTGATTAAGGACCTTGCATTTCGGTATGAGTTGATCGATGCTTGTGAGTACAACTGTGTATTGTTTTACAAGCAGTACGCAGAGCTAGAATCTTATCCTAAGTGCAACACTTCGAGATGGGAGATTGAAGATGCCAGCAGAGGTCGAAGGGTTCCTAGAAAGGTCCTCCGATACTTTCCCTTGACCCCGAGATTGAAGAGACTCTTCATGGAGCCGAACATTGCGAAGAAAATACGATGGCATGGTGAGCGGGTGAGAGATTCAGAATGGTTGAAACACCCTGCTGATGGTGAGGCATGGAAACAATTCGACAGAACATACCCGCATTTTTCTGATGATGTGAGGAATGTCAGGCTTGCACTTGCCACTGATGGGTTCAATCCGTTTGGGCAACAATCAAGTCTCCATAGCACCTGGCCTGTGATTGTCATGCCCTACAATTTGCCTCCATCGATGTGTATGAAGCGGGAATTCAACATGCTGACTTTGCTGATTCCGGGACCGAAGTCTCCCGGAAAGTGTCTTAGTGTATACATGGAGCCATTGATCGATGAGCTTATACACTTATGGGAAACTGGAGTGTGTACAGTTGATCGGCACTCGATGTCACCTTTCACCATGAAAGCAGCAGTTCTGTGGACTATCAGTGACTTTCCCGGTCTAGGGATGTTGGCAGGAACGACAACAAAGGGGTATAAAGCGTGCCCTACTTGCTTGGACAACACGGCTGCAACGCATGAACAGGGAAGAATGGTTTATGATGGGCACCGAAGATGGCTTTCGCCGAACCACCCTTGGAGATCCACTGCTATGGCATTCAACGGGCAATGGGAGGAAAGAAGGCGACCTTATTCTTGGAACGGGGAGCAAATTCTATCACAAATCGATCGGTAAGGGATTCTTATTCATACACTCTTCCTTCTTCGCTTTCCATGCAAATTATACACCATCCATCTCATTATACTACTCTCGTATTTGTTACAACAGATACGAGAGTATAGATTGATTATAGATGACATCATTTATATACAATATTATAACTTGTTCTTTGCTTCTAGCTGTATTATAACATCCCCAAAGAGATAGAAGACGGATTCGTAAAAATTAAATCAAGCAAAGCCTACTCGGCTTGGAAGCATGAATGCCATGCGCACTTCAAGGAGTATGGAGGAGATGAGCTTCCATTGGAGTTTGAGATGCGTCCTGAGCAATGGCGATACTTGGTCAAGGAGGAGTTTATGAACGAAGCAAAACAGGTAATATCTACTTGTACAATCATTGACCATGGTACTCTTAGTCGTATTTTTTTTTTCCAAGTTGTTAACATGTTCTGCTGTTATCTACTTGTACAATACATAGTTAACATGTTCTTCTTTTGATTGAAGAGCTTAAATAAAGACTATGGTTTGAAAATCAGAACAAATAATTATAAACTTATTTGTTTTGCATATTCTTATATGGACATTTTTTTTTCTATTCCCCAATGTTGTAAAATGATCACTTTGACTTGTATGTCAAGGCTGGTTCAAGCATCCTTTTGATATGTCTATAGTTTCACATAAGGGGTAGGGCTAAACATTTGATAATGAATCAGTATCTAGTGCCAAACAATTGAATGACAGTGGTAGGAAAACAGGAAGATAAAACAAACAAGGACGACAATTTTTATTCTTTTTCTCTCCTTTTGAGACTCAATTTGAACCGTGCTTGCAATAACCAGGCCATCTACAAGAGAAACAAGGATAACAGGAACAAGAACCCTAACACCATCAACCACCACAGTGGCCCTATACCCATGAGCTTCCGAGCAGAAAAGCTCATAAAGGGAAAAAACCCTGCAGGAGTGGCACAAGCAACCATTAACATGTACGAGAAGTGCCCAAATGCAACGGACCAAGTGGTAAGACATAAGCCTTAGTTTTGTTTCCTAAACAATTAATCTGTTTCCTAAAGTTGTACTATGTTTGACATTTCATTTTCCTTCAACTATTTTGTTTCCTAAATATAATATACTTATTGCCCAAATGTTTATTTGCCTCATTACATCCTTTCTGATTTTTCTTTGAATTAAAACATTACCTCGTTTGACAGGATAAATTGAAGAGTCGTGTTCAGGATTTCCTCCAAACTCAAGGAGATGTCTCTGACCCTAGCCAACTGGAACCAATGCCCCTTGAACAACAGACATCCATCATCTTGGAATGCGTTGGAGAACGACGAGGAAGACAAGTGCGAGGTATATCTAATCTAAGTTTCTGTATTAGATTAGAATAGCTCATAATCGAAGGTAGCTCATACTTTTAAGTTTCTGTTTTATATCCTCGTTATCTAAAAAAAATGACAGCATTCTCTGTATTAGATTTTCTGAAAACAAAAGAAACTTAGCTCATGTGGTCTGTGTTAGATTTTCTGAAAACTGCTGAAACTTAGCTTATATTGCAGGGAAAAAAAAAGAAACTTATCTCATATTTATAAATTCATATCAAAGTCTAATCAACTGAGCTCATATTTCTGAACATTCATACAAGTATGGTCAATCACATATATTTAGCATATATATTTATTATATTTGATTGAGCTAAGTTTCATTATATTTGAATGAGCTAAGTTTCCGAATAATGAATATATGAATGTCTAAATAATGAATATCTAAATAATGGGCTAAATTTCTGTACATTCATATAAGTTTATGTACATTCATATATGAATGTCTAAATAATGAGCTAAGTTTCAGAAACTTATCTCTAAATAATGAATATATGTATGAATGTCTAAATAATGAATATAAATGGTGTATATTCATATATACACCTGAATATATATGGCTAAATAATGAATATATTTGATTGTCTAAATAAGTTTCAGAAAGTTTCTGTACATAAATAATTATACTTTATTAATGATAATACTTTATTAGATGTGCATGTATATGAATGAATAAATGAATTTATCTGGCTAAATAATTATACTTTATGTTGTACATAAATGAATATATATGGCCAAGTCATGAATATATATGAATGTCTAAATAATGAGTATAAATTATTATACTTTATAAGATGTGCATGTATATGAATGAATAAATGAATGATACTACTGTTTTTCAAGGTATGGGAGCAGCTGGTGAGCGACCTTTGAAGAAAAGGGGGGGACCTAGGACTGCTTGGGCTGAGGAGAGTCAAAAGGTGGTGGAAGAAGCAAAGCTTCAAGCGCAACGGGCACAGGAAGAGGCCGAAGAATTAAGGAAGGAAGTGAGGGAAGTTAGAGTCGAGAATGAAGAGATCAGGGCTCGCATGGCAGAAGAGATGAGGGCTTACATGGCAGAAATGGACAAGAAGATGTTGGAATTCATGAGCGCATCGACGAGCTCCCAGCCTTCGGTCACCTCGGCATCACTCCAGGCTATTCAATCTAATACCGATGCTCCTCTCGTGTCCTCTCAGCCGTCCTTGCAGCAGTAGATGGTATCAGATCCTTTCAAGTCTCACCCCTTTTGCATATTATCTCCATATTATCTCGATCCAAATTTCTATTAGACAATTTTTGGAAGCTAGATCAAGTACTTTTGTGCATGTGTTATTAGAATTGGATTATTAATGCAGGATGCATATATTAACTCAATTAGAATTGAATGATTTAATCTATGTGTGTGTTTGGACTGTACAAGATTGGTTTTCTGCAGTTTGCATATATGTGATGATTGTGTTTGTTTGATGTGTTGGTTGGCACCTGAGAGTGCCCTTTGAATTGAAATTGTTGTTTGAGACATGTTTGGTGTACAAATAATGTGCATATTATAGGTATAAAACGTACAGGGTATAAGCTCATGCCAATTTATTTTTTACAATTAAAAAATCACTCAGACGACGAACATAATAAACAAGCTGGTTGCTTGAATAATAAAAAAATATACCTGAAAGGACTCAGGCGACGGACATATTAAAAAAAACCCTCGCTTGATTTATTTTCCTAATTACCAACCTCATTCAGGCGACGACATTATTTATATATGATCGTCGCCTGAGTCCATTAAATATTGTTTCTAATTTCTCCGACCACATTAGAGCGAGGAACTTTTTCCGTCGGCTGAATACTAATGGGCGGGCTTGAAGAGCCCAGGGGTCTGACAATGTATTCAGGCGACGAACATGTTTTTGGTTGCCTAAGGTTAGTCAGGCGACGGGCAACATGACGCCCGTCGCCTGAATAGTCAGGGGACGGTGTCAAGGCGACCACGGGTCAGTCGACGGATGTTCGTCGCCTGACCACTCAGGCGACGAAAAGCCCCTCTCAGGCGACGAACTGTGTCCGTCGCCTGAAATGTAATTTGGCATAGTGTTGGGGCTCTGTTGGCTCTTAACACCCCTATGCCGTGACATTTTTTTATGTTAAGGGGCCTTGTCCCCGGTTGTTTCACCAAAAAAAAAAAAAACCCAGCCTTGAATATGCAAGCGAGCCGCCCCCAACCGAAAGTAATTGCACAAAAAAGTAACCTATGGTGCCAAAGTTGAGCGACGAGCTCCCGTTGCCGCCCAACAATGTGGCCCATGAACAAAGTTCAACTGCATCAATACCCTAACAAATGGGGACAAGGAAGCTTGATGACCACAATGTGGCCCATGAACAAAGTTCAACTGCATCAATACCATATCAAATGGGGACAAAGAAGCTTGATGAACAATTTAATTAAGGCATATTGATTTGAGGAAGTAAGAACGGCAAGACACCATATGTCAAAGACTGAAGTAGAGATCGAGTAGAAGTGGACAATTCAACCGAACGAGAATCAATATATAAATTGGATATGATTATTCATTTATTCTAGCTACCGCCATGAACAATGTGTTCGACATATACCATTCAAAGAGTATTAATTGGCAAAGCACTATGTACCAAAAAATGAATAATCAATTATGGAGCGCGCCAATAGATTTTCTCCCAAAAACCTGTTTAAATCGCAAAATCTTTGAACCATACCCAAAGTGTCGGATTCACTTTCGATTCGTCCACTGTTCTCCGCTTAATTTGTTGCTCAGTCAGACCATCTCCAAGTCCAACAACTATGTTAAAATTTCTCCAAAATGGGAAAATAATATATACTTTTTTATTTTATAGATAGATATAAATTTATATTTAATAGTTAGAAATAATTTTAAAAATTCAATGTTTTTGGATGTTTTGAATTAAACCAATTAATTAGAAAACGTAGAATATATTAAGAAAACTTTATTATAATTGATTGATTAAAAATTAGCATTAAAATATTGGGTAATTTGTAAAAATAACCCTATTATCCGACTTGTTTGCATGCATAATACAATCCGAATTTTTTTTGCTGAAATGCGGATATCCGCTTGCAAGCTTCAACCGGTATCAGGTCAGCCAATGGGGTACAGCTGGACTCCATCTCGGTTGCAGGTAAAGTGAGAGATAGAGGGAGGAAAATTGAGAGATAGAGGGAGAGAGAGAGAGAGCTCCACTCTTGAAAAGCGAAGAACAACGAGAGAGGAGGAGGGAAAAAGTACCTTTTGCAGCCGCAGAGGAAAATAAATTATGCTATTTTTGGATAAAATGTTGTCGATTTATGATAAAACATCGTAATTTTTCCCGTTAAAAAGAAATAAGTATAAATAAATGAATGAATTATCCGAAGGAAAAAAACTAACAAAATAATGATAGGAAAGGCAATAGAGTAAACATCGAGTCAATATGTAACTTGATGTACTCTAAACATGTAATAACGTTTAAATAGAAATAAATTTTTTAAACATGTGTAACTTTTTACCTAATTGTTGAAATACGTATAACTTCTCATTTCGAAGTTTTCAATATGAATTGTAGCATGTGAATGAAAATCTAAATAAAATATAAAAAAATTATAGTTTATTGAAATAAAATTAAAATGATTAATATAACTTTATTTTTCAAACGTTCATATCTTTTTACTCGGATGTCGGACTATGGTATATTATATATCAAAACAAAGTTATTGATGAGAAGAATACATATATCTAGTTCGTTGGATAAGGGAGGAGGCACACGATCTCCCATGTTCCCCCTATCTTCGCCACTGGTCAGGGTTCGTTGGATAAGAGAGGAGGCACACGATCTCCCATGTTCCCCCTAGCTTCCCCACTGGTCGAGGTCACAGTCATGTTCTTGGCTTGGTTCTTCGTTTGTTTTTTCGATGGGATGCTCTTCGTTTTACCTAGGCTCCACTTTTAGTACATGGTTCAACTTGGTGTTGTGTCTTTATTTTGTGTTTTATTTTTTATTTCTGTCTGTATTGTATCATAACGGTTAGTCCGTTTGCCGATTCGTCGACCTATCGAGGGATTAGGTATGGTGTTGTCTGATCTCTCGATTATTTTCTTATATCTCACACAAAATAAAATAAAAAATACTCTAAACTTAATATCATCTAATTACAAATAAAATAAAAATGTTAAAAACTGGAAATATGTAAAGAATTTTAAGATTGGGAATGAATAAAATTTTAATAATGTGATTCATCACAATAATAACATAATGATGTATTTATAATGTTTATTAAAATATACTACCTCCGTTCGAAAAAACTTGACACTTTACTATTCATGCACGCTTTTTTATGAGATAAAAACTATATAAAATATCTATTTTTTTTAATAATTTTTTTAACAACTTCATAGTTATTATTAATAAGTACAAACTTGTTAAAAAAAATTTATAAAAAAATGAATATTTTATATAGTTTTTATCGTTCTAAAAAAGCGTGCATGAATAGTAAACGACAAGTTTTGCCGAACGGAGGGAGTATAACCATAGTGTTTTTTTTTTAGGAAATTGGGTCTTCGGGCCCAATTTCCTTCCCCAATTAACCAATTGTTTTCCCTGGCAGTTTTACTGTATGTCTTCACTCTTTCCCTCTCTTCTCCCTCGTTTTGTCATTTCTTTTTCACTATTTTTCTCCGGCTCGAACTGATCATCATCTCCCCTCCTACTATTGATCGTTGTTTTATACTTGCAATGGCGGAATCGAGGAATGCATGTCGAGTTTCGTGTGTTGTGTTTTCGTTGTTATGGTTTTCTTCATTTTTTCATGAACTTGTTCATGAACCTAGTTTAATCATTTGCATTGTCTTCTATCATGTGCATGATATTCATTTTCTGATTTATAATCCTACTAGTGTAAGTCATGTCCCGTGCACGGATAATACATTAATACAATATTATAAATAATCTTGATAGATTTTAATAAATAAATAATAATTATCTATCATTAATTAAATCCCATGTAATATAATAGATAGTTGATTTTTAAAAATATTTTAATATTTTTATTAAATATGTAGTACGTATTTATTATGTTAGTTTACTAAAATATTTACGCACAGATGAATTGTGACTATATAGTATGGCTACTTAATATTTTAATAATTTATTTTGACCTAAAAATATTATAGATATAAATAAAATAACAATCATTAAATAATTATTTTAGATATAAATAATTCTCTCCACCAAAAATTAATCTAGATATTCCATCTATCCAATTATATGAGTTAATGGTAAAATAAAATAATTATTTTTATTAGATTTCCTTTTTTACGGGAGAAATCTTTGCGAGATGCACTCACACGCCGACACGTAAGCATATGCACTCACACGCCGTCACGTAGGCACCAATGCACCAGTTTTAGTATATGTATATAGATAGATATCTGTGTGTTATGTGTTCATATATGTTTATGTTTTGTAGGAAATTAGATATTGATTATCTGCTGAAGAGATGTTTCTTTTGTGGAAAAACCCTTACTTATATCCTGAAGTATGTGAAATCATCAAGGAAGGGTTGTCAACTTCTGATATTCAACAACTTAAGAATAGCCGTTTAGGGTTAGTCTTTCTTCAGGAGTTCAGGGGTCAAAATTACGTTTTAATTTTCAATTAGTACATCATATGGTAATGCATTAAATTGTAACAAATAAAGAGATCTCCCTAAAATGGTAATGCATTCAATTATGATGTACTAATGGTAATACATCATATGGTAATGCATTAAATTTTCAATTACCATATGATGTACTAATTTTCAATTAGTACATCATATGGTAATGCATTCAATTAGTACATCATGTGGCATAAAGTTGATAGGCTAGTTGCTCGTTTTTCTTTACTTGATTTTCATGTCATAACTAGTCTTCCATTTATTTTTATTTTTTTGGTGAGGAAAACTGGGAGAGACCTCCCTAAAATTAACACAGCACAAACTTAAGAAATACAATGTCTAGCTATCGAGACCCTCTAGCATCACCCTGCAGCAGTTGCTGTGTGCGGTTGGGAGGTTCTAGTAGCTCATATAAACCAAAATTCAAGGAGAAAGCGAAGGAGACGATGCTATCCACGACAACATTAGCCTCTCGATAAACATGACGTAATTGGACAAGCCAATTTCTACTAAGGAAGTCATGGCAAGAGTCTACCAGGCTGAATAATGGGTGAGTCGGTTTGATCTTCTTGGACAACAGATTCACCACCAACGTCGAATCAGTCTCCACCACCACCTTCTTGAAGCCTAGATTCCATGCCGTTTCCAAGCCTTTCAAAACACCCCAGCATTCCTACATTGGCACCGAGCACGATCCCAGGTTGAGGGCGAATCCTTTCACCCAACCTGCGTTCGAATCCCTTATAACTTCTCCAGCAGTTGCACTCCCATCAACCCTGTGTCCTCAGTCGGTATTCACCTTCAACCACTCCCGTTGAGCTTTCTCCCATCTAACCTCTCACGCCACCTTCTCTCTAGGCTCCTTATTGTTCCTTCTTTTCGCAATCGCCTTCTTGTAAGCTCGGACCTCCTCGAAGCACGTAGCAGCAATGACCGGACTCCCTGCTTCTTTTCGAAACACCGCTTCATTTCTTCTCTTCCACAGCTTCCAAGTCGCTACAACGAACATCGTGTTCCAGCTTCTTGTTGCAAACCTCATACGGCAGGCTCAGCACCCCCATACAGTAGACTAGAATAGTGGTGAGAACAGACTTAGTGAGAGTTAATCGGACGGCAAAACTAAGCAACTCAGTCTTCCAACCCGCAGGTTTGGCCGAGAATTTCTCGAGAATGAAATCGAAATCAGCGTTTCTAATCCTTCTATGTAGGAGAGGGATTCCGAGGTACCTCTCCAGATCGGTGGTAACATCAATCCCGCTCTTCTTTTTGATCCTACCCTTAAGATCATCATTGATATTTCCTGTCAGGTAGATTTTAGACTTCTCCAGATAAACTCTTTGGCCAGAAGCGACACAAAACCTCTTGAGTATATCCCTGATCACCTTAATTTTCCTAACGGACGCTTCGACGAATAACAAGATGTCATCCGCGAAGAAAAGATGGGAGAGGGACGGCGCATTCCGAGCAAGTTTAATCGGTTTCCAAATAGCATCTTCCACAACTTGATTGATCAAGTGTGTGAGCCTTTCCAAGCATCGGGAAAATATATAGGGGGAGATAGGATAACCTTGGCGAATTCCCCTAGAGGGGATGAACTGCGTAGATACTTCTCCATTACACAAAATACTCATACGAGTTCCTCTAATGCAGCACATCAACTATCGAATCCAGCAGGCCAGGAACCTCACCCATTTGAGCGTATCTTCTATAAATTCCCAACTCAAACGGTCGTACGCCTTCTTAAGATCAAGTTTCAAGCACATCCATCCTTTTTGACCCTTCTTGTTTCTCATTGTGTGGATGCCTTGAATGAAACTTCCTTGCATCAGGCTAACAAGCTTTCTCATGAGAGGTTGCATCCGATTAGCCATAATATTAGTTATGGCCTTATATCCGACATTACACAGGCTAATACCCCTAAACTAAGATATCCTTTCCGGCTTCCCAACTTTCGGAAGCAATGTGATGAGTGTGTCATTCAGACCTTCAGGGAGAACGCCTGTACTGAAGAAGTCTTTGACTAGATCAGTCGCTGCTTGCCCGACTACCGTCCATCATTGTTGGAAAAACACTGATTGGAAACCATCAATTCCTAGAGCCTTGTATGCCCCCATCGACTTAAAGGCTTTCCATATCTCCTTATTTGTGACCTTTTTCCCAATCTCCAACCACTCAGCCATATTAATAAAGGGGAAATCAGACCACTAATCTCTCTAGCTTCGGCTTATCCTCAAACCATTTATCCGAACTGTCAAACAGGCCATCCACACAATTATATTTTCTCCGCACAATAGTGGTTGTATGGAAGAATTTTGAGTTTTTGTCCCCCAAGGTTAGTCATTCTTCTCTCGACTTTTGCATCCAAAGAATCTCTTCCTGCTCAAAAACCATGTCCAAATCCTCCTTAATTCTTCTTTCCTGATCTTCCGCAGCTTCGATCATTAGGGGCAGTCTGTTGTTGCTTCTGAACTTCCCCGAGAGCCTCCAACAATAGCTTTTTCCTTTCAAAGATGTTGTCGAATACCTTTTTATTATAGTCTTTTAACTCTCGGCTCAGAGCTTACAAAGCCAGATCCAATGTACACTCCCTTTGCCATTTAGACTCTATGAATTTTATGAAATTCGGATGAGTTAACAAGGCCGCTTCGAAATGAAACGGTTGTCGCTTTCTATCCTTGATGATCTTTGGCTCTAGTTTGAGTAACAACGGGCAATAGTCCAATGAATATCTCGGCAGATGTCGGACCCTTGCTTCCGGCCATGACAGACGTCCCGACACATTAGTGAGCATCCTATCAAGTCTCTAAAAAACCAATATGTCTCTCATAATCTTTTTTTTCCAAGTGAAACATTATCCCCTGTAACCGAGGTCGATAAGATTTAGTTTGCTAATCAGCTCTCTGAACACTTGAGAATCTCTATGCAACATGACTGTGCCACCTTGAGTTTCTTCCTGGCATAAGATACAATTAAAATCACCACCGACAAGAATGTCTCCAGAAGCGCCTTTCAGAGCCACCTCTAAATTCTCCCAGAATTGGGTGCGACGGGCAACAGAAGGAGGCCCATAGACAGTAAACAGATACCTTTTACCTTTTCCGGTCATCCACGAAGCATGATTAAATCAAGGATTCACTTGATCGATCTTCATATTACAAGCCTTGTCATTCCAAAGGATCCAGATCCCACCAACAAAACCATCAGCTTCCACACGGACAAATTTATCAAAATTAAGCTTCCGGCAAACTTTATCGGTAGTGACTTCGGATATTCTTGTCTCGAATAAAGCCAAAATATCTACCGAGCATTGCTTGCAAATGTACCGAATCGCTCATAAGAAAGATTTTTTACCTACACCAAAACAATTCCAAAGTAATAAGTTCATCGAAAATATAATTAAGATAAAATAAAAGATCTGACAAAGACATAACGATGGGAGATTAATAATTAATCCACTTCATGATCTCTTGTCGATCCTCCTTCTTTTTGTATCCCTTCGGTACCACTGGTGGTAAGGGTGCTTGGACTCTCTATTCTTTCGGGGTTAATCCAAAACCTGCCTTGGAACTGATTGAGTCCCTCCACTGAGGGATTCTAGTTACGTGCTTCCATCATATCTTGGATCAATTCCCCCCCCCCCCCCCCCATGAATTCTGATATCCTTGTTGAGACTCTAGTTCTAACTTCTTCTTCGTGTACTTCAGGTACCGAAGCTCTTTGGTGGCATCGAATAAGGCTAAGGGTAGCCCTTGGTTTATGGGCTTAAGTTTCTTCATGGGCTTTCTTTTATTAACACCACTTCTCTTGTTTGGGCCCAATTTTAAGTCCATTTTCTGACCAACCACAGCAGACAATCGGGTTTCATGGACAACAACATTTTTAACCTCATCAACTTTAACCGTCTAGGATCCCGAAATCTGTATTCCTTCTGTAGAGTCTGGATTCGAGGAACTCTCGGTCTCAATGACAACCTCGGACATCACAATCTCCGCCTCTTTTGAGTTAATTCTCTCCTCCTTATTAATGCTTCTAACTGAAGCATTAACTTCGTTGTTGTCCCGATGTCTTTCCTCTGGCTTCCCCGTCTCAACGGTTGTCTCCACCGTCTTGTCCGCTCTCTCTTTCTCCGGTGTCGCCGGCCTTTGCCCCCCTGTAGTTTTCTCTGACCCGTCATCTACATCCGACTGCTTCTTCCCTGTTGCCTGCTGCTTCTTACCATGGTTGTTCAAGTTAATGGCAGAGCCCATGCCCTTAGTTCCTTCTTCCTTCTTGTTTCTCCAAACACCACCGACGGAATTGTGCTGGGTGTTCTGGTTATTCCTCCTTGCTTGGTTTTTCCTTTTCACTTCCATCCATTCCCCATGACTACTAGTTTTCTTACCGTGATCTTGCCTTACAGCTTTGGTGTAACTACATTGTCCTTCTTCCTTCTTCTCTCCCAGTCCTTCAGACAGAACCTCCCTCTCACCTTTCTCCGTTCCTTCCGAAGAGAATTGGCAATTCGCCCAGATGTGTCCCACCCGACCACATCCAAAGCAAATCGAAGGAATTCCCTCGTATTTGACAAGGTACCTCTGCCTGTTTATGCCTATTGAACCTTTTAGTGGTTCTTTAATGTCGACTTCAATACAAACCCTCGCAAATTTACCCCGACCACTATATAAGGTTCTTTTGTCAACTCTGATCAGCGCACCCAAGCCAGCAGTAGCTTGCAATAGAACTTTCTCTTGGTAAAGGTGGAGTGGGAGATCAGCTATTCTTACCTAGGCAGGCGCCGTCTTGATTGCATCTTTAGGTTTGAACTCCGGCGTCCATGCTCTCAGTATCAAACATCGATAAAAAACTGATCATTGTCCTCCCGTCATTGCTTCTATATAGCTCTTCTCCAACTCGAATCGTACAAGAAAATTACCGTAGGGAAGATCATTGACTTGTAATTTTCCCAATCTATTTCAGATCTCTCGAATTTTCCTTTCCATCACTAGGAGAGGCAATGGATGTCCAAGAAGCTTAACCACCAGAGAGTTCTTCTACACACTAGCTAGTGCCTCTATCACGTCCTCCTCTATATGCACTCCCGGATCGCTGCCCTTGCCTGCCGGGAAGGTAATTGAAACCCTCCCTTTTAGGAATTCGCTATTGATGGATGTTCGGTGCTATTCCACTCCGCCTCCGACCACAGTGTCTTTCCACGATACCACAATGTCTTTCCACGATCTCTTTGGTTCCTGTTGTTCCTTTGGATTTTCCTTCGAAATTCCTTGCCCAGATGCGTCAACCTCCATCTTATCACTCCTCCCGTTGGGCAGTTGAGGCAGGGGTTCAATCGGAGGCACCAGAGTGGGGAAAGAAAAATAGGTTTCTCTGGCTTCATTTTGGAATACCCGCGTCGCGCGTACTTTTTCGGAGTAAATACAACTATTGATGGGAGTGTTTTTAGAAACTACATTCTTTAGTCTTCCATTTATTGAATATAATCCTTTCCCTCTTAAGGTTGTTATAATTAAAAAGTTTTTTTTTTTTCCGGAAAGGCTAGGGTCTTTTATGCGGATCGATATACTTAAGATTTTTAAAGTTCAAGCAAAAAAATCTGCAAAAAAGGTGTGTGGTGGCTAAGTTTTGATTATTGGGAAGGTGTTGTTATTTAAACGTTACGAGGTTGTGAGCTTGGATCATGTAGCGCTTGCATGCGATACTGAAAAATTTGAAAGATTTCATTGGTCGCAAATGTTATCGTGTCGTGTTTAAATGTCTGAGAAAGCAAGGCTTCTTCTGTTGAGAAGGGTGTCAAAGATATGGGGATATTTGAGATGTTTGGATATCCTGTAGCATTCCATGTGAATTTTTTACTTCCTTTTGGATTTCACTAATTATTTTTATTTGTCAGCTTTTGCTGAAAATTAGTTGTTTTTGTGTATGTATTAAACATGTTTGGATTTTGGAAACCTACCCTTCTATTGCTGAAAAACTAGGGTGCACTTTTAAATATGTATGTTCGCAACGATCCAACTTTACATTGGGTGTGTAATGTCAAAAGTAGTCATGAACCGTCATTGACACATGTTCCACGTAGCAACAATATGGTGGAAGATAAGGTCACACCCCAGCTTAATCACCATGATGATGATGTTTATATCTAGAATCACCTACATTTTATTGACCTCATCCGTATAGATGCTATTTGAAGGCGTATCATCCATTTCTAAATGCTAGTCCGAACTTTTTCCATAAAAAAAAGCGTAATTTCCATCATTCATATCCTGTTATGATCGATCTCACATTGATAGCAGAGTAAAAATAAACGTTAAAATTTAATCGATGATAAAATCCTTATATAATGAGCTAAACTTTTGAATTCCGAACTTAAAATAATAATAATAATAATAATAATAATAATAATAATAATAATAAAACTAGACATAACACTCACCTGACACGGCGTGATCCGAGTTTCATGGAATTTATCTTATATACACTATGCCAGATTTACACTCAAGGGACGAGCATTATTAAGTTCGTCTCTTCAGTATGATCCTAGCGACGAACTTCAAAGGGATCGTCGCTTCAGGATGGGCCGAGAACAATCCATCGAAATCGAGCTCTCCAGCGACGGGAATTTATAAGTTTGTCTCTTCAACGAAGTCTAACCGACGGCCTGGAAGAAAGATGACTCAGGAGACGGATATTAGTAAGTTCGTCTCTTGAAGCGTACTTTTAGCGACGGACATTTACGAGCCCGTCTCTTGAAGCGTACTTCTAGCGACAGACATTTATGAGTCCATCTAGGGTCTTAAAATATTGATATTACAATAAGGGTCATCTTGGGTGTATAAAAAACTTTTTTGGCTCTAATTGATTTTTATAATTAACTTTTGAAATCTAATATTCACAAATTAATTATTTTTACTAAATTTATATTAAAAAAATTGCAGGTCTTAAAATATTGATATTACAATAAGGGACATCTAGGGTGTATAAAATAAATATAGATGTAAAATATTCATTTTGGGGATAAATATTTTTTTTCTTTGATATTTGAAGGCAAACACCCAAAATTAATCATAAAAGAGTGTTTATTTATTTATTTATTTTTAAATGATAATATATGCAAATTTCACATTTTGGACAATTATTTTCCTCAATTTTTTTAGGTTATCAGGTGCAAAAATAATTTCTTCTTAAAATTAATGACGTTTTGCTTCTATCTTCAAAAGTATTTTAAAAATTTTCAATAAAAATTTAAGATGTCTATATTGTATACTAAATGTAAATTTTAAAAATAAATATTATTTTGACAATCATTGTTTTTTATAGTTAATTTTGATTTTGACATTAATTTGAATTAAATATTCTTATTAATTCTTGAGCTATCACATTTCAATATATTAGTCAATTTAGTTATATACATATATAAATATAAGATTATGTAAACATTTGATATTACAAAGATATTTTTATTTTTAGATATTCTAATTATTTTTTTTAAAAGGATACATAACAAATCATGGATAGGACTTGTATAAATATGTGGACCAATTAATATAAGATTATGCATTGAACATGGTAGGTTTTGGGTAAAAAAAACAGCCCCTATGTATGTGTAAATGTTATGAATTGTCCCAAGTGCTTGGGTATCCCCTTTGTCAAGCCTCAAAGGTATGCAGGTTTTTGGGTGAAAAAAGATAAAACTTTGTAAAGGCTTTTAAATGGTATGCAGGTTTTTGTGCAACAAATGCAAAGTGTAGGTTTTCATAATGTGATAGTATTGTCTTATGCAATTTGTAGGTTGTGTCTTCATGAGGTTGTGAATGTAAAGTGCAAGTTGTATGTTGTGAATGTATATAATGGTATCAATTTTGAATGGTGTAATTTTATATATTGGTTATACAACAAGTGTTGTGTGAGTGAGCAGGGTGTGTACAGGTCAGAATAACATATTCCATTTTAGCCTTTAAAAAAAAATTCATTCAAGGGACGGAGAAAGGCAAATTTGTCCCGTCAGCAGAAACTAAAATTTACAAATCACATCCAAGAGACGAACCAATAGTTCGTCGCCTGATAATTTTTGAAACACTCCATACTGAAGTGATGGAGGAGTTTGTCGCTTGGACATGAGAGAGAACAGTTTGAAAGTTCACTATAATGTTCAAGAGACGACAAAAGTTCGTCACTTCAGTTGCATTGAAGCGACAAACTTAGCCATTCTGTCGCCCCTTAACTGAAGGGACGGCGTCCATGGGACAACCCTTCAGGAGACGGATGTCCGTCGCTTCAATGTTCCAGCGACGAAATCTGCTCTTAGGCGACGACTATTGTACGTCTCCTGAGTGTCAGTTTGACATAGTGATATCCGGCCATTTTTTTATTTGAGTGATCGAGTTCATATCCTCATATTCATTTTGTAGAGAAAACTAGATCGTCAAGAAGATACTTTCCACTGTCAAATCCAAATAAACCATGAAAAATGTATCTAAATAGCAAAGTGCCTAGCTCGATTAATATATATAATGAAATTTCCATTCATTTGCAGGATAAAACACACATTATGACAATAGATTTTAAGGGTCCGTTTGGATTCCCTTTTCCTTATGTTTATAATTAATTTGGATGTATTAAATAGAAAAGTTAATTATAATCATAATTGGATTATACAGTATTTGATGAATTAATCTTTCGCAATCTCCGTTTTCTGCTTCAAGCCTCCCCCTTACCTCCATAAGAGCTCTCATATTTGAGCTTCAAAGACCCCACACCCTGCAAACCCCCCAACCAGTCTTGCCATCGTAGCTTGCCAGATCACCATCGACTACATCGCTCTCCCCCTCCCGTTCCCAACCAATCTCGCCTCGTTCACCTTCCTCTCTAGCCTCACGGTCTGGAATACAAACCCGAATGGCCCAATTCCAGACAAAATCGGTCGAATCGTCTCCCTCACAGCCATTGATTTGAGCTCAACCTTCCTCTCCGACCCATTTCCCACCCTCAATTGAAAGCCTCAAAAAAACCCCAAATCCGAACCCTAACCTCCAAACAACACACCGGGAAAGCCCCGCCGATCTTAACAACTGCGAAGCCCTCAAATACCTCCTCATCTTCGACAACAAACTTGCTGATCCTCTGCCTCTCGAACTCGGTCGAATTCAGACCCTCAAGATCCTTAGAGTAGGGGCGACAAGGACATCAATAACAGCATCCCAATTCAATACAACGACCACAATGGAAGCGGGAGAAGGTTGTTGGCGCCGATGAGCATTCTTCAAGCCCAATCTGCGTTCACCGGAGTGAGACCCTTGATCTCTCTCGACTGGCACCGTTCGAAGCGTCCCTCTCCTTCCTGCAGTTTTCTCTCTCTCCTTAAGTGTGAAGGATAATTATAATTTAATTTGTAAAGTTGACATCCAAACGCTACTTGTTTGATAAATTAATTATAAACTAAAACTATGTATTATAATTAAAATACAAAAGGAATCCAAACAGACCCTAAATCCTTGTCGATGATTATATCAATATCATAGCCTAGATAGATATAAAATTTTGATATTGTTTTTATTCAAATCACTGCCAATCATGTATATGTGATTACAATCAGTGAAACAGAGTTGTAAAAGACAAGCCCATTAATTAATCCATTAGTTTGGAGAGACAACGATATGGTTGATCAGCTTCTCTAGACCATTCCAGCTCTCTCCGGTGGCCTCCGCAACCGCATTCTCCGCTAGCTTCTTCCACTCCATCACTCTCGCCCTCATCGCCTTCCCCTTGTCGCCGTCCATCAACTCCCTCACTTGCATCTCCACCACCTCCCTCTTCACATCTTTGTCTATCTCCATCCCTATCCCCCACTCGTTTTGCAACGCCCAACAGTTTGTTTGCTGCTCCGCGAAGAACGGCCATGAAATCATCGGCACCCCTGCATAAATACTCTCCATTATCGAGTTCCACCCGCTGTGTGTCAAGAACCCACCGATTGCCCGGTGGCTCAAAACCTTCTCCTGGTCGCACCAGTCGACTATAAGGCTCCTCTCCTTGGTCTCCTCTACGAACTCCGGTGGCAAGACTGCAGGTTGGCCTGTAACAAGGTCTCGCCTTATGACCCATAGGAAGTGGTTGCCGCTGTTGGCTAGCCCAAAGGCGAACTCCACGAGCTGCTCGTTTGTCATGACCGTAATGCTTCCGAAGTTGACCAACACCACAGAGCCTGGGTCCATGGAATCCAACCAGTGGATGCATTGTTGGTCGTGTTCCCACATGTTTGATCCGATGGATTTCGTTTCCTCGTCATGGATGCGGTCTACCATTTTATGCATCGGACCAACAAGGTAAAACGGAGGGAAATCTGGAGCTAAAGCAGCAACAAACTTATGCTCCAAAGCGTCGTAGGTGTTGAAGATGATCGCAGAGGCGTTGTGAGATTTCTCAATCCCTGATTTAGTAAAATTGAACAAAATATCATTTGGGTTTGTGGTGGTCAGGAAGCTGGGCAAGTCCTTGAGGCGTATGCCTTCCATTGCTGGGATCCAGTCGATGGTGGTATCGAGATACCCATTCCTCAAATAACTTGCATCTGTATGTCACAATTTTTTCTTTGGGGTAAGAACTAACATTCAAATATATATATATATATACTTACTGGCCGGTGTAGGTCTCATCTCGTACACGGATAATATATTAATATCATATTATAAATAATTTAGATATATTTTAATAAATAAAAAATAATAATCTAAATATAAATAAAATTTTCCATCAAAAAGTAATATATTTTTTTCTAAAATTAGTTTGGCATATTATATATAAATATTTTTTTTCTAATCCATCGTTAATTAAATCTCATGCAATATAATAGATAGTTGATTTTTAAAAATATTTTAATATTCTTTTTTTTATTAAATATGTAGTACATTTTTTTTACGTTAGTTTACTAAAATATTTATGCATGGATGAATTGTGGCTACATATTATGGCTACATAATATTTTATTAATTTATTTGGGTCTAATATATATATATATATATATATATATATATATATATATATATATATATATATATATAACAATGATTAAATAGTTAATTAAGATATAAATAATTCTATCCACCAAAAAATAATCTAGATATAAATAAAAATAGCACCTATCAAATACTACATATTTATCTATTAATATTTTTGGTAAGTATGACTACGAAATATTTTTTATTTATATTTTTGTCAATTAACTAAAAAATATATAGATAGATTGTGGCTTATATAACTTTTTATAAACTATGATACCATATTATTTTATTAATATTTTCCACTAGGATCAACCACAACATGCCAGATAATATTTTTTTTTCACCAAGTTCAATAACAATGCGCCACATAGGATGTTATGCATCTGTTTTAGTATATGTATACTAGCGTAGTACCCGTGCGTAACGCACGAGATTCGTAAAATATATTATATTTTATAGAAGATATTACCATAATTTATTTACATTATATATTAGATATATGATACTATTATAATAATATGAAAACAATATAGCAAAATAATACCGTATAAAATTGGATGCAAAAAGATATTGCTCATATTATATCAATATATAATATATGGGGCAAAACGTCAATGTCGCACCTTCATAGCAGGGTCGGGTTTGAGATTTGAAATGTTCGGGGCATGATATAAAAATGTGGTCCTCTATTATTATTTTTTGTTGTGTTAATGGATTGTAAGGTAAAATCAAATAATATGGTAGTTCGACTACATATTACACAAGCTCTAGGTGAATGGAGTTTTAAGAACTTTTAGATGGAGAACACATAAAAATGTTAGAGAATAAATATTCTTGTAATAAACTTAAAACTAAAAAAGTGCTTCATCCGTCTCAAAATACACGTCGTTTTATTTTTTTGGCATATTTTTTTAAGAAGCTAAAACTCTGTAAAATTTCATATTTTTATTGGTTTTTAAAAATAATATTATGCTTATTAATAATAAGTATAGTATTATTTTTTAAAAGTAATAAAAAAAGCTAATATTTTATAAAGTTTTTAGCTTTTAAAAAACGTGTTAAAAAGTAAAACGACTGATATTTTGAAACAGAGGTAGTACTAAGTTTAGAGTCACCACTGTTGTCTGAGAATGAGTTTTTTTTTAGCCTTCTAAGTTTTTTAGTAAGTTGATTGATTACTTTGAGAATTAATTATACACATTTGTTGAGAAAATGGTTTGGAAGGTAGAACCAAATAAGTTGGTTGTTGGACTACGCATTCCACAAACGCTAGTGAATGGAATTTTCAGAACTTTGAGATGGAGAGCACATAAAAAAGATATATTATATTAATAAGCTTAAAAGTAAAAAAAAAAAAAATCAATTCCTGAAAATATAGGCCATTTTATTTTTTTGACCTGTCTTTTAAGAAGCTAAAAACTCTATCAAATATTATATTTTTATTAGTTTTATTTGAGCATGTGATATGATTTGCAATGTCTAAATACAAGCTTTATTATTATACATTAGGCTAAAGCATGGATAGTTAGCTTAGTGTCATAAAACATATGACAAATAAAAAAATGATTGGAAATCTTTTGGATCTCAAGATTGTACTTTCAATTCATTTGTAAAATGGGGATTGAGAATCGAGCTCGTAAGTCATAACCTATTGATAATGAAAATCTTGAACTTGGCTTCAAATTTTATATTTCAAAAGAGTATTTTAGGTTAAAGGAAACATAAATACTCTTATCATACTAATAATCTTCAATTTTCATTTTTGAAGCATACATACTCTAATCTTGTAGAGTATATATGTTAATTTTTTTTAGATCATTGCCGGTTATGGAAATTAACCATTCATCGTCATCACCATCTTGCATTAAAAAAAACACGAAATCAATTTCAGAATAGAAACGGTAATATATGAGAAGAAAATATATGCACGAAGGAATCAAAACAAACTCCATAACCATCAATTGAATTCAAATACACAATTTACAACAAATATAAAGTAGGAGCTTGGAATTTTATTGTGGATAATTGAATTTTTTATTAGTATGATGTGAATGAAAACCCAAGCCCTTATATATAGAAAGAGAGATTAAAAAAAAGTCTTCCCTAACTTGCAAGATTGATAGTGATTAGATAAATAAATTGGTTTTATTTTACTCCATCAAAATATTTAATATTTTGGAAATTGGTTAAAAACTTCATAAGATGAATAATAAAAAAAATTGCAATATCACCTAAAAATCCAAAGAATCGGATTTTCTATTTGATTATTTTTATTATTATTATTATTATTATAAAAAATTGTTGATTAAAAATAATAATTAACTAATTTAAACTTTCATTGGTAATTTTTTTTTTCTTCATGGAATTAGTTTTGTAATAAAAAATAGATTGAAATTGGAAAAGTTTAAAAGTGCGGCTATAGTTTGAATTTGAGAAAATATCTAATAAAATCAAATATTAAATAAAGGTATTACAAATTAAAATATTTACTATTTTGTTAAGATTTGATGACAAAAAGAAATGAAAAATTTATATCAAGTCACTAAATTCAAGTAAAGTTTAAACAATTCCTTATTTAATTAAAAACAACTAAAGGTAATTTTTAAGGAAAATTAATAGATTTTATAAAGAAATTATAAATAATCAATATATAATACTAAAGGAGAAGTCGCCTAAGCCATGTGGCGTCTTCTCCTTTAATGTAGGCATTTTAAATTGATAATTAATTAAGTATAACTACTTCATTTATTTAATTAATTTATTAATAGCAAAATCTTAACAAATCTTATCCTAATTAAATATTGAATTTTTATTTTTTATTGTTTATAGTAATATTTTGACCAAATCTTAACAAATGCAAATCAGTTAAGATATGATCATTTACTTATTTTTCTTTAACTTTAAAAAAAAAATTATAATATCTTTAGTCCAATTTATTTTTAGTATAAATATTGATTCATCTCCATCTTCGGGCAATATTGTATGGATTATTAACCTTGCTTAATTACGTTGCTGATAAAATGAGAATAGTCATTATATTTATTATAATTGGTCTTAAGGCTCACTATGTTTATTTGTAATTTTTCATTATTTTCATTCATCTTTAATACTTCTTTTTATTTCTTATGGTGATTATATAGTGTTAATCAATATCATCAATAGTATGAATCAATAGTATAATCTTAAAGCAGAAGTTGCTTACGTCATGCGACGACTTCTCATTTAAAGTAGCTTTTCTTTTTTATTTAGGATTAGATTGAAAATCAATATATTAATTGATTATTAAAGTAGGATTTGTTTTAATTGATTTCTTCTAAATTTTCTCTTACCGATAGGATTTGCCATTACTTCTTCTAATTGGTAGAATTTGTCGTTACTGAGAAGTTTTTGAAATAAAAATTTATCATATTTATCCATTAAAAACTACTATTTTTTTTAAGGATAACTACTAAAAAGATAAATTAAAGATTTGATCGAGATCCACTTATTAATATTTTAAATTTAATTATATTTTTTTTTGCTCAAACCTTTCTTTGAAAATGGTTGTGTTGCAGTATAAATACTATCCTACACCCCTGGGTTCATTATTGGTTTTCTATATCTGTTTCAATTCTTTCATCTCTTTTAATCTTTTATGCTTCCAATCCTTTCATCCCCTCTTTAGGTTTCACTTACTTTTTTTTTGTAGGGATTATTCTGAATTGTTTGTGAGTTATTTTATTTATAGTGTTGTGGGTTGTTTAATTTGTGAGTTTTTTTTGTAGGATCGTCCATCAGTCCCCATTTGGAATGCTTAAAGTCTTCGTCCGAAGCAGTTCAAGGAGGGCTCCAAAATAATCGGGGTTCCGATCGATGAAGTACTTAAGGATCGGTTGGGGATGCAGATTCCCATTTGCGTCCAATATGGCACTGAAGAATTACTATTATTTTTTTATTAGGTAAAAATTTGAGTTCAGACACATCTGAAACTCGGATCAAAATTAATTAAGGAGAAGATCAAAGAAGCTGGTAAGCGAGTGAATATCAAGGTGTAAGTTCTACATCCATCCATCCATCCAGGGCCACTCCGAGCATGCCTCCGACGCCATCGACTTTCGAAATCTTCCGAGGATCCGCCTTACATCCCTTGTATAGTTAGCAATAGTTGAGCTCATTTTTGTCTTTATAATATACCATTCATTTGATTTTTTAATGAATTTTTTCGATTCATTATTATGATTAGTAGTAGCCATTTTGCTATAGATTTCAAGTATATGACAAATCATATATAATAGTAATTAATATTTTTGAAATAATTTATTTAAAAATAAATTATTTAAAAACAAATCTATAAAAGTTGTTTCCTTTTTCTACATTAGAAATATACCTCAAAATAAATTTTTTTAAAATAAATTTTTTAAAAACAAATCTTTATTAATTAGCTAGGGTAAAAAATCTTTATTTTAAAAAAAATAATTTTGTTAAGATGGGTAAAAAATCTCATCAAATCCGGTACTAATTTTGAAAATACATTGGGTTTGATCAGATTTTATTAATTAGCTAGGGTGTAAGTTTTGAAAACCTCTATATTTATAGATTAGATTAAAAAATATAGTTGTTTAGATTAGGAAAATTTTGTATCGATAGGAGTTTTGAAAAGAAATTTATATGATAATCATCGATACTCGATAGTATAATACTAAAGGAGAAGTAGTTTTTTTGTAAAAAAATTTATTTAGGATTTGTTACTTATTCGATTAATTACATTAATAATAAAAAAGAAATAGATTTAAAAATTAAAATATTAATGGATTGTTATCCCACTTATCAGGTGGTTATGATTGTTATCCCACTTATCTGATTAGTTTGAAGATATGCCGATTAATTGATTGTTAAAGTATGATTTTTTTAATTTGTTAATTAATTACTCTAATTAATTTAATTAAGTACTCTAATTAATATATACCGATAACAAATCTATGGGAGCCTAAGACGATAATTAATATATGCCGATAGGATTTTTTGATCAGGTGGTTATGATTTCACAAATGCCGATAGGATTTGTTAATTAATTAATTTCAAATCAAATTAATGTCCTTATAAACGATAGAGTAATTAATAATTACTCTACACACACACATAAAGGTAAGGCTCGACTCCCATATATAGATTTCATTTTTACCGTTAACTATATACAGTAATAATTAACAATGTTTAGATTTGAGGGATATTTAAAGTTTAACGTTTACTTACAGAAATTTTTTATACATTTTTTAATATTAAATGTTTTAATTTAAAAAAACAGACCGCACAATAGTGCGGGTACTAAACTAGTTGAGTCAATATTAGCACTTGTTCAACAAATTATAAATAACGGTAATTTATTTATTGATTTAAATTAATCTTCTATTTTATTGATCCGCCAAATATAAATAAATTTAATATTAGCACTTTTTCAACAAATTAATATATTGCAATATTTGTTTATTGTTATATCGTTTTTTTTTTTTTTGAAATGTACCTTTGAGAGGGGTATAGCCTTCTTGTAGAAGACGGGGATACTGGTCGTATCCGAGTAGCCCACAAGCACTAGCCGTCCAAAACATGACCTCCTTTATCCCCAACGCCTCCGACGCCTCCAACGTGAAGGGCATGAAGACGTCAGACACTATGCAGGTGATGGGGGGCCCACATCCGTCCTCCGCAAGGTCCTTGAGGAGTTGAGTGAAGGGGCCGAGGCAGTTTCGATGCAGGGAGTCGCAGAGGGAGGGAACGTCTTGCGGGGCGTCGACATCGGAGAGGGGAAGGCCGTCAGGGAAGGAGGCAAAGCGGAAGGAAGGGAGGCCGTCGAGAGCGTGGGGTCCGCGGGTGCGGAGGAGGCGGCCGTGGATGTAGTCTGTGAGGACGAAGGTGATGTGGAAGCCGCGGAAGTGGAGGAGCTTGGCCAGCTGCATCATCGGGTTCATGTGGCCTTGCGCCGGCATCGGCACGCACACCGCGTGTGGCTTCCCTTGAGCTAATTGTGATCCCATCTGATCACTGGTAGTGGTCGATCGATCGATACTGGTTGACGTGTTTGAATTGGTTACGAATCTAGCTACATATACATATATATTATATAGGAAGTTAAGGTTGTAACGATCGATCAACTATATATATATAGTACGTGTTTGGTGTTTGATCAATTGGGTACGTACCTTACGAGATCTCTTCTCTAATCTCCCAATATGGAGAGTAGCTAGGTAGAGATGGCGAATAGTTTGGCAATAGTTCAAATACAGTATATATACTCTCTTTTTTCTTCTTCTTAAAATAGTTGGTGTATTATTATTATTATTATTATTATTATTATTATTATTATTATTATTATTATTATTATAAACTCCAAATAGTATAGAAATCAAACAACCAAATGTTTACAAGAAGTTAGCAGACAGCCGAGAAACAAGTTGCGCGCCATCCTCCTTAGCAATGGAAAAACAAACTCTGGTAAAAATATGAGCAGCTAGGCGAGAACTAGAATCTAAGGCTAAAGAGAAAGAGCGAATCCGTCCCAGCAGCGCAACAGCATCCCCATCCAGCTCACCAAAGGAGGAGAAAGAAAAAGGCAAAAACCCATAACCAGCAGCAGAGCACACATCCGGATACTTGGTGCACTTACGCCGCGCAGCGTCGAGAACACACCGTCCAGGAGCGAAAGAAGTCAAGCAAGTCTGAGTGAGGGGGGAGGAACCAGTGATATCAACACACACATCTCGACCCCGATCCCAAGAGTAAAGAAGAATGTCAGCGGGCCTAAGGGGCCCGCCAAGACTGTGAACAACACCAATGTCCACCTCCTTCCCAGAGGAGATCCGGGCACGGAAGCAAATGTCGAATAGGGTATCACGAACAAGATTATGCCGATGTTTGAGCCCAACGGAACTCGAACACGACACGGCGTGATCCCCAAAAATATCATCCTAAAAAACCCGACCACATGCAGAGCAAGGAAGACCAGCCCGAAATAAAGGGATACCCAAACGATAACATAGCACAGACCTGTAAGTCCTACCATTCATGGTCTGACTGAGCCCCGAAATAGGAACAGCTCTGAGCCAATCAGACGAATGGGGCCCACGCTGAGACCTCCACAACACCACCTGCCGCGGGGTCAATGAAAAAACCATCTTAGAAGAAGCCACAATCCGGGCGAAGTACACATCTGCCAATTTCTTCATAAGTTGGGTGGGGGCAGCGAACTCGCAAGAATCACGACTAAAGTCAGAACCGGTAAGATCATTGAAGTCACACATTGCAGCGTCGAAAGAGGGCCCCTCACCCAGGGGCAGCCCAGCAAGGCGGAGGAGCGAGAACTGCAACCCAGAAGACTGCATGCGCGAGGCCAGAAAAGAATAATGCATGACGTCACCAACCGCATAAACACCAAGCCCACCGTACTGAAACGGAAGAGTAGCCAACCTCCACTGCCAATCACCAAACCCGGGTCCAGAAGCAGCCACAATACGCTCTAAACAGACACGGAGGGCACTGTCAAAAGTAGACTGAGCTAGGACAACGGCCCCCGGCAGACAAGTACGCAGTGTGAAGTAGAGTCTAGAGATACCCGAACAAACCCGAATCAAAAGCAGCTCACTCTGCGGATCCTCCAGTTTGGCAACAAGACCCATAAGCTCGACGGTCTTGGCCACCCGCGTTGCAACAATCTCAGCGCTGTAAACAGGGCAAGTACTGACAGGACCACCTAAAACCGTAACGCCAGAAACAGGCCGAGCAATGAGGGCAGGGAAAACACCGGGTACCAAGCCCCTAGGATCCACAACAGGCCAAAAGACCTCAGTCTTATCCACGTTAAGGTGCAACCCCAACGCAGGACCATCAGACATAATCAAATCAAGAACTTGGCTAACCACAAGAGTGTCCCCAACAATGGTACCGTCATTATTATTATTATTATTATTATTATTATTATTATTATTATTATTATTATTATTATTATTATTATTATTATTATATAAAAATAATTTACAAGAAATTAGTGGGTAACCGAGATACTATTTGGGTACCCACTCCCTTAGCGATAACAAAGCTAAGTTTAGTAAAAATATAAGTGACAACACGAGCCCCAACATTATGAGATACCGAGAATTTCTTAATCTGCTTCAACAAAGTTACAGCATCTGTATCTGATTCCCCCAACGAAGGGAAGGAGAAGTGTAGGAAACCATAACCAACCATCGTACACAACTCATGATACTTGGCACACTTTCGCCGAGTAGCATCAACAACAACACGACCGACCACAAAGTCAGACACTACTTATAGAGGTAGTTGTGTGTAGTTTAGTTGGTAGATCGCTTGATAGCGTAGTGTTAGTTAGAGTAGCTATTGTAAGCTGGTTAGTTTGTCTATAAATACTGCTTGTAGTCCTCTTTTGTTAGTAATGAAATTACACAGAAAATTCCCACCTATTGCTCTCTCTTCAACACATGGTGACATGATTTGCAGGTTCACCTACAATATCCATAGGTGGATTGTGACCTGATTTAGCTTGTCTACATGGTATCAGAGCTACAAGGTACTGATCTGCATCAATTTTCTCGTTTCTGATCATTCTTCAGTCTTGATTTGGTGTTTTTGGTTTGCGTGTTTCTTCGCTGCTCCAGATATGTGTTCTTGAGGCCGATCTGATGGTTTTGTGCTTTGTTATTGCTTGATCTGCTGTTTTCTTAGTATTGTCTTCTAGCGATTGTTATTTTTGTGATTGATTTGAGTCTGTTAGTCAATCATGGATGATGTTGAGATTTCTGATGCTCGTACTGAAGTTCGGAGAGAGAATTTTGGTGATTGCGTATTGCGAGCGAATAATTTTGATCCATTGTTCCTTGTTAACTCTGATCATCCTAGAATGCTTTTAGTTGCAAATCAATTCACTGGTTATAATCTAAGTTGGAGTCGTAGTGTGCGTATGGCACTAGGAGCAAAAATGAAATTAGGCTTTATTAATGGCAGTTGTAAGAAACCTAATGAAGGATCTGATGATTTTCAACGATGGATTCGTTGTGACTTTATGATGATGAATTGGATTTTGAATTCCATGAAGAGTGACACAGCCGAAAACTTCATGTATGTGCAATCTGCACAAGAACTGAGGGAAGAAATTAGAGAGCGATTTGTTGAATCTAATGCTCCCTTGATTTACGAGTTCCATAGAAAGTTGAGCACGACTCGGCAAGAGAATCTTTCTGTGGCTGTTTATTACAGGAAATTGAAGAAGGTGTGGGATGAATTACAAGCTCTCAAAGGCTATCCTATTTGTCGATGTGGTGTCATGTCTAGATTTAGTTGTGTTATTCTCAAGAAGATGCTTGAGAGGGAGTCTAGCGCATCTGATGCAGTTCCTTATGGGACTTACTGATGGTTATGATATTGTGAGAAGCAAAATTCTCTCTATGGATTTGTTACCTTCCGTCAACAAGGCTTATCATATGGTAATGCAGATTGAGCGACAGAAGGAGATCACCAGTGGGACTAGCTCTATGTTGCATGAGGTTTTAGCAGCTACTGGGAAGTTTTCTGGTGGAGCAAGTAGCTCTGGTGGGAGTAGCTCTCATAACAGGTGTAATGGAGACTTTAAGAGAGAATCCAAGAAAGCTAAAACTGGCAGGCTTTGTAATTTTTGCCATGAGAAAGGTCATGTGAAGGATACTTGTTTTAAGCTAATAGGTTACCCAGATTGGTTCTAGGGGCCTAAGAGAAAGGTTGATGGGACTAAGTTTGTTGGTACTGCATAGGATGTTGGACCTTTTGATTCTCCCTTTGATTTTTAGATGATTAACAGCAACGACGTGCAAGACAAGGAAGATGCCAAACCTGATTAAGTTTTGGTTAATGCTTTGTTCAAAGAGGTTATACGTATGATGAAGGGTAAGATATGATGAAGGTGGATGATACTTCTTCAGGGCCTGGCAGAGTTCTGTGAACTTTTCCAACTTTGCAGGTATCATATCTTCTTCTTCCTCTGCTAATAATCATATTTGAATAATTGATACGGGAGCAACGGACCACATTGCATTCGAGAGGAGTGCTTTTGTGGATCTAAGGAAGCTCAATAAACCGATTATCATAGGGATGCCTAATGGATACACATAATCAGTCACTCATGTTGGAACTGTTATTCTCAACAAGGAGTTAAAGCATCATGATACGTTGTATCTTCCATCATTCACCCACAACTTGATGTCGGTCTCCAAGCTACTGGACACTAATTCTCTTATGTTTGCTTTCTTCTCCAAATTATGTGTGTTCTAGGACATTTTAACTAAGCAAGTATTGCTGTCTGATGGTCGAGTTGGTGGACTTTACAAATTTGATGGCATCAAGTGCTTCATGGCCGACAATGAGGTGCCTGGCTACAAGTCTCCTATTCGGCTACCAGTGGGTGCAGTTTCCTTCATTTTCAATAAAGAGTAGATGGCTAATGATCTGTCTCTGATTCATGCTCGTCTTGGACACATTTCCATTTATAAACTTCATCATTTGAATGCTTGTAAACTAGGCGATGCTAGTGGTTTTGTTTGTGATACTTGTGATCTTGCCAAATTGGATAAACTTCTGTTTTCTGTCAGCTCGTCTCATGCTTCAGGAATTTTTAAACTGGTTCACATGGATTTGTGGGGGCCTTACCGGACCCATTCTCTTTGTGGAGCCAAATATTTTCTTACAGTTGTGGATGATCATAGCCGGGCTACATGGACTTTCTTACTCAGGCAGAAGGATCAGGTGTTTCATATTATATCTGGGTTTTTTTGCCTTTGTTGAGACACAGTTTGGCACCAAGGTCAAGGTGTTACGTACCGACAATGGTACTGAATTTGTCAATCGACAGTTGCAAGAGTTGTTGCACTGCAAAGGCATTCTACATCATCGTTCTATGGCAAATGTTCCTCAGCAGAACGGTAGAGTCGGGCGTAAACATCGCCATTTGGTGTAGATGGCTTGAGCTCTTCGGTTGTATGCTCATCTTCTTTTTTTGCTATGGGGGGAGTGCTTCTTAACCACTACCCATCTGATTAATCTTCTACCTTCGTCTGTACTGGGATGGCGTACTCCCTATGAGGTTCTGTTCAAGAAGCAGGCTTCGTACACAGACTTGAAGGTCATGGGATGCCAGTGCTTTGCTCTGCTCCCTTCGTCACAGCATCGGAAATTTGATGGTAAAGGGGTGTGTTGTGTGTTCGTTGGATACCCTCCCAATAAAAAAGGATTCAAGGTCCTTGAACTTGCTACCAAACGAATATTTGTAGCCCGACATGTCTCTTTTCATGAGCATGTCCTTGAACTTGTGTACGTCGATGATATGCTGGTAACCGGTGATGATGTTTCTGAAATCCAGAAATTGAAATCTGCTCTTGATCAGAAATTCACCATCAAAGATTTGGGGCTTGCTCGTTACTTTCTTGGTATGGAAATTTCACGTTCTTCTTATGGGATTCGTTTAAATCAACATAAGTATGTTGTCGATTTGTTAACAGAGGTTGGTTTGCTTCACTGCAAGGCGACTGATTTTCCTAACGGGGTTTACATTTGAGTATTGATAAGAGTGAACCTCTAGTTGAGCCTGAGATGTATAGTCAATTGATTGGGAAGATCTTGTATCTCACTGTGTCCCGACCAGACATCTCTTATAGCGCCCAACATCTTAGTCAATTTCTCTCGTCTCCTCGTCTACCTCATTGGCAAGCAGCCCTGTATCTCCGTCGCTATTTAAAAGGCTCTGTCAACTAGTGCTTGTTCTATCCTCGTGCTTCAGACTGCACTCTTAAGGGGTTCTCTGATGCAGACTGGGGAAGCTACTCCTTCTCATGTCGGTTTGTTATGGGTTATTGCGTGTTTCTGGGCGGGTTGTTGATTTCGTGGAAGACAAAGAAACAAAAGATTGTGTCAAAATCTTCAACCGAAAGTGAATATTGCAGCATGTCCACAACAGCTAGTGAATTTGTATGGCTTGAAGGGTTGCTGCGTGATTTGGGTGTTCATGTTCCTGTCCTAATTCCTCTCTGTTGCGACAACAAATCTGCTTAACACCTTACTGCAAACCCGATCTTTCATGAATACACGAGGCACTTGCGTGTTGATTGTCATTTTGTTCGGGATATTGTGCATAATGGATTCTTATATACAGTTCATGTCCCTTCTTCTTTTTAGCTGGCTGATTTATTTACAAAACCTCTTGGTTCTCAGCAACATCGTTTTTTGTCGTTCAAGCTTGGCCTTGTCATTGATTCTCCAAGGCCCCCTTGAGGGGGGAATATAGAGGCGATTGATAGCGTAGTGTTAGTTAGAGTAGCTATTGTAAGCTGGTTGGTTTATCTATAAATACTTATTGTAGTCCTCTTTTGTTAGTAATGAAATTACACAGAAAATTCTCACATATTGCTCTCTCTTCCACACATGGTGACATGAGTGGCAGGTTCATCTACAATCTCCATAGCTGGATTGTGACCTGATTCAGCTCGTCTACACTACTACTACTACTACTCCGTATTATATTAATAGGTAAAATTTCGTTTAGGACAACATACTAACCAAGTTCATTCAAACGAAGAAGATCGGATCACGGGTTCTAGTCAAGCGGGTTAGCGGATCAAGTGGTTTGAGTCAAGGTGATTTGCAACTTGCCCCCCCCCCTAATTTAAAAAAATTAAACAAAAATGGAATTTATATTTATAATTATTTATTATTAATTTTACGGAAATTTCGCGAGGTAACCCTATGGTATTACAATTTTCGCAAGGTATACAACTCTTTTACATAATTCGCGTGGTACCGCTGAGGTTTTTAATTTTTTCGCCTCATGCCCATCTAGGTTAAATCTGACAGAGTTGGGTTATCCTTCGTTAGTTTCAATTAAAAAAAAAAGAAATAAAAGAACACGTACTGAACAAAAGAATAGAGAGCGAAGGGGAAGAAGGGACGCTCGGCCGCTCGCTGCTGCTCGAACCTGCTGCTCGGAGCACCTTTTCAATTCCCATCATTTCTATCCAATTTCTCGTTGAAATTTTGAATCTGGGTGAAGTCGCAGTCTCGCCATGGCTGTGCAAAATCCGGCAAGCGACGGTTTTTACAACCCTTCGATTCTCCTGGATCTCGCTGCTACTGACGACGGCTTCAAGAAGGCCGTAGAGTCTGGCGCCCGCTTCCCTGTGAACGAGTCGGGGCTCTAGTACGAAAGTCGGGTCGAGTCGAGGAAGATGGGCTATGAGAAGCGCACTCCCTTCATGGTCGTTGCCGTTTCGAACAGTGAGTGGCGGTAGCCCAGCAGTGCGCACGTGGTTGAAGAGGGCCAAGTCGTAGAGGTCGTCTGGGAGTTGGCGGGGAAGGAGGAGTCTGGTAGCGAAGACAAAGATGATTGGACAAGAGAGGAGGGGAAAGAACATGAGGATGAATTTGGGCTTAAAATTCCAGGAATGGGAATGTGAAATTGGGGGTTTTGTAGAGGGGGCTTTGAATTAGAATTGAAAATTCATTCTCAGTTTCATTCTATGGTGGCGCTCTTCATGTTGGAGGTCTCATTCCATTGTGGTGTTGTTCCTGTTGAAGAGAGAGAGGAAGATCCTGCAAATGGAGAGGGTAGGGCGCCTTGTTCCTTTTCTTTTCTTTTTTTTTTTAAATTGGAACTAACGGAGGATAACCAAACTCTGCGATCGGGTTGCGCACCTGGCGTATGACATCCTTGCCGACGAGGATTTGCTGGCTGATCACGAACTTCGCGTTCTCGTCCGAAAGGACGCTCTAGGATATACTCCCTCCGTTCTAAAATATAAGACTTTTACTATTCACGCACGTTTTTTTAGAATGTTAAAAATTATATAAAATATTAATTTTTTATTAATTTTTTTTAATAATCTCGTACTTATTAGTAAGAAGTATGAGATTATTAAAAAAAATTAATTAAAAAATTAATATTTTATATAGTTTTTATTATCATAAAAAAGCGTGCGTAAATAGTAAAAGTCTTATATTTTAGAACGGAGGGAGTAGTTATTTTCGCAAATGATAGCTGTATCCTAATTCCTTTCCTTGTATTAAAAAAAAAAGATTTAACCTAGAAGGGCATGAGGTGAAAAAAAATAAAAACCTCAGAAGTACCGCCCGAGTTATGTAAAAGAGTTGTATACATCGCGAAAATTGCAATACTATATAGGTAGTTCACGAAATTTCCGTTAATTTTATTGTAAATATATTATGCTATTCCTTAACTCCATTAAAAAAGTAAATCAAGTTGTGTGTCGCTGTCGAACAGGTTGAATGGCCGAGATTGTGCGTAGCCCATAAATCAATTTAATTAGTTTGTCCTAGCCCCTTTCTCAATTGGGTGGGTTGGTCAATGGTCAACCGTTTGACCGTTGATCAACCCATTTTGATGCCAACTTTTTTTTTGTTTTTTTTTTTTTGATGCCAACTTTTTTTTTTAGTGATGCCATATTTTACCGTTTTGATGGAAAAATTTTACTATATTTTATTTTCACTTTGATGCCACTTTTTTATGTCAATTTTTTTATAATATTTTTTTTACCGTGATGCCATATTTTTGATGATATTTTTTCAAAGTAGTATTTTTGATGACATTTTTTTCTTTAATGTGATACAAATTTTTCAAAATGGCATCAATGGTCAACGTGACATTAGAGTAAACAAAAAATGTCATCAAAGTTTAAAAAAAGTGTCATGCAATAATTTAATTAGAAAAGTGGCATCAGATTGAAAATAAAATGTAATAAAATTTTGGCATCAAAACGGTAAAATATGACATCACAAAAAATGTCATCAATATTTTAAAAAAGTGGCATTAAAAAAAAAGTCATCCAATCATTTCATTAGAAAAGTGACAATAAGGTGACAATATTTTGATTCCACGTTTTAATCTCTTATGCCATCAATTATATAAAATTGTCACCACAAAATGTTGGCATCAAAACGGTAAAATATGCCATCACAAACAAAAAAAAAAAAAAGTTGGCATCAAAAAAAAAAAAATAGTTGGCATAAAAAAAAAAAAGTTGGCATCAAAATGGGTTGACCGGTCAAGAGGGCTAAGCAATCTAAAAAAACAATTAATAGGCTAAGCATACTAAAAAAACAATTAATGGGCCTATCTAGCTAACCAAATATGCTAAAAAGGGCTTTTTCACCAAATTCCCTCTAAAATCAAACACCCTTTTAAAATAGGGAAAACTAATTAAAATACCCCCATCTTTGGGGGTATGGTAAAAATATATTCTCAACTTTCAAAAGTATTAAAAATATCTCAACCTTTGATAGTAGTGGTAACATATTACCACAATTTTTCTCACAGGTAAAAAATACTGACAAGACATCCTACGTTGATTTTTTACAAGGGTTTTTTTGAACGATTTATTTAGAAAAAAAAATAAAGAGTTGGACCGGGTTCATACACCACGTCTTTTTCTCTCTCTTATCTTCTTTCGTGATCGCCTCTTGAGCTGTCTTCCGGTCTTCCAGGCAGCTTATAATTCCTCTTCAATGATAGTCTCCCTCCCTCGTGGTTTGCTATCTTGAGCTGTCTCTCTCACATTTTTTTACTTTTTGATTCGTTCACGGACTTAGCTGAATAAGTTTTTTTTTCCCCTCTTTGTTGTTGCTGTTGTTTTCGGTTTAGTTTTGTAGTTTTCGGTTTGGTGTTAGGAATAGTCGCGGTGTGTTAATTTGAGGCAATTTTGACCGGATTAGTTGCTTGGTTGAATCAATTTCATTTTTTCGGGTTTAATTGTGTTGTCGGTGCATTTTTTCCCTAAGGAGACTGTTCAAGAAAATCCGATTTTACTACTAATTTGTAAAAAGGTTTCCACGCATGATGCCTTGTTAAAAACAAAATCAACGTAGGCTGCTTTGTCAGCATTTTTGACCCATGAAAAAACTCGTGATAATATGTTACCACTACCCTCAAAGGTCGGGATATTTTAATTACATTTAAAATTTGAGGATATATTTTTACCATACCCCCAAAGGTGGGGGTATTTAAATTATTTTTCCCTTTAAAATATTTATATAATTAATGTAAAAATTGGAAAAGTGAAATTGATTTAAGAAGCTTCACAGAACACTAGTACGTATAAGACCAAATCGTCTAGTGATATTCCAAAATAACAACAAAAAATTATGTCTTTTCTTCATCTGACCATTTCCTAATCTCATTTAACTTGAGTATCAATCAGAATAAAAAGGGTAGACTTGAACGGCTACAGAGAAATGACTATAGAAACCTAGCTAGTAATGAAAGCATGGTGAATAAGCCTGTCGAAAGAATGGAATAAAACAACTTTTGAGAACATATTCCGACACCTAAAAGAAATCGAAGAAAAACTAATGGAACCATAGACGGATTTAGGCGGGGGCAAGTGGGAGCATACGTCCCCCCCCCCCCCCTCTCATCCGACGAAACACCTATATTTGTTCTACGCGTCGATAGCTTCCTTTTGATATATTATAAGCCTGAATCCGATAAACGAGTAAAAAGTTATAACCGTTTGAAAGTTAAACACAGATTAATTTTTTCAAATGTCTTTTAATAAAGCATGATTCTTTCATATTTTACTTAGTTTGATATTTTAGCAATATAATTCAACCAAAGAGCTTCAAAACAAGTGGTTATATTACTAAATTCGATAATTATATAAGAAATTATGCAAATTTAAAGTTTGTATATCTTGTTACACTTTAGTGCGTATTAAGAGAACAACAAGGTGCATATTGACTTTGTAGGTTTCAAACAACATAATTTTAGACAAAAATTTTTTGTTATCGATTAAAACGACACCGTTTTATCGTTTAATGAGAAAAAAATATAAAATAACACAATTTTAAATTAAAAGATCATCGCTTTGAAAATAACATTGTGTTTTGTACTAAAAAATGTATGTTTAAACTAAAATATCATCGTTTAACCTGAAATATTATAGTTTTGGTTCGCTAAACATATTATTAAAAAAATCTATCGAACAACGAATCAACAATTTGTATAAAATTTCGCCCCCCCCCCCAACAATGTAGCAACATGACGTAGAAATTGACAAATTATAAAAGAAATCATAACCCAAGAAGGGACAACGATTATAAGGGAAGAAAACATTCGACGAGAAATCCGGAAAGACTTCGAAAAAAGATATGATAAAGAGCACATAAACTATCGACTACTAACAGAATACCTAGACTTAGGCTGTGTTCGGCTGCCAAAGATTAGGAGATTTGGGGATGGCAGTAGATTAAAAAAAAAAAAAACAATCTCCTCAAGTGGTGTTCGGTTGGCAAGAGATGGTGGAGATCGTGGAGATTACAAGAGATGAAAAAGTGACGAAAATGAAATCTTGGGAGGGCAAGATTATGGGGATTAGGGGATTGTGGAGATTTTTATTTCACAAATTTGCCCCTGCTCACTCCACACATTTGCACCCAAAAGTTCAGATCTGCAAACAGTGCTCCTCCCCCTCCACCTCCACATTTGCACCCAAAACGGCGGGAATAGGTGGCAGCTTTGGGTGGTCGACCTTGTCGGGGTGACCAGATCTGGAGATGGGCGGCCATGGAAGCTGCCGGTGGGGCCTGGCGGGGACGGACAGCAGCCGATGGAAGCGGCAAATGACCTGGCCCTCAGCCTTCTCTACCCGTGCTGGTTCACTCCGATCCCGTCTAGGTGTGGTGGGGGTGACTGCAGCTGCCGGCGTCGAAGGACAACTGTCGTCAGATCTTCAAAACAATGAGAAACGAGAGGGGTGGGGTGACTGTCGTGGGGGAGGTCTGCACAACCGACCAAACTAATGGCCAAGGAGAGGGGTGTGGGGTTTGTAAAAAGGTGGGGGTATATGGGTCATTTCTCCGCTTTGAAATACAATACGATCTTGTGCCAACCAAACACCATTTCGAGATTTTTGCCCAAATAAATCTCCATCTCCTTACATCTACAAAAATCTCATTAATCTACACAATCTATTGTCATCTCTTAACATCTACGAAAATCTCATTAATCTACACAATCTCCATCTGCTGCCAAACACAACCTTAGGCTGTGTTTGGCACTAGATGGAGATTATGGGGATTATGGGGATTTCAGTAGATTTTAGGAGATGGAGATTATTTTGGTAGATTAATGGGATTTTGGGGATTGAGATTATGTAGGACGGAAATCTCCTAAAGGTGTTTGGTAGGTATGAGATTGTGGTGTATTTTAAAGTAACAAAATGACTATACTACCCTTAAAAAAACAACCCCATACCCCTCTGACCTCCTCCTAAAAACGTCCTGTTTCAGAACCTCGTCAATGGAGGCTCCACCCACTCCACAACTGTGAGAAAAAAAATTGGGGCTTCAATGTCTGGGATTGGAGAGTCATCAATGGAGGCTCCACCCACTGCACAGCTGTGAGAAAAAAAAATTGGGGCTTCAATGTCCGGGATTGGAGAGTCGATTGGACTCGGTGGCCGGCGTACGGGGGAATGAAGCCAGTGAAGGTAGAAACCCCATCAATGGAGGCTCCACCCACTGCACAGACGAAGTGAATCGCCACCTGGTGTCGGCCGGACCACCCACTGGTGTCTGATGGCACTTGTCATTGCCTTCTCCGGTCGAATCTGGCAACAATGGGGGCGAATTCGATATCGGTCGGACTCCAACAGAGAGAGTGTCGGTGATTCAAGGGGAGAATGAACAGTGAGGGAAAACAATTGCGATCAAAGTGAGTGGGAGAGGAAGTCATGTAGCCGTCCGGAGGTTCACCGTCGTCGACAGGACAGAAAGGAGGCCGAGAAGCTAACCTTGGTGGCGGAAATGGAGATGGCGTCGTTCCTCTCTTCTCCTTCAAGCAAGCTGCCTCACCATATTTGAAATTGGGATTCATGGATGGCAAGGGCAAAATTTGCCCTCAAAAATCACAATCCGAGCACAATCTCCTGAATCTTGGGGTGGGGAGATTTCAAAAGAATCTGATAAAATCCCCATAATCTCCATCCCCAAATCCCCTTCCAAGTGCTGCCGAACACCATTTCCATTGATGAAAGTTGTTTTGTTTTTGGGCAAAACCTCCACAATCCTCCAACATCTCCTGCCGAACACACACTTAATAGACACAGAAATCACATAAGAGGAGAATTATGCCCTTACAAAACCCATTACAAACCAAGAAGTAAAAAGGACCTTTTTTCAATAGGAAAGGATAAATTGTAAAGGCTCGGATTTTTAAATCCTTTTTTTTTTCTCTCGGAAAAAGTGAATTAAAAATGAAATTTAAAATCGGTTTTAAAACTCGTTTAGCGAGATTCGGGAAAACTAACATTTGGAAACTAATTTCGGGATTCAAAATTCGCGTATTCGGGATTTATTTCCGGGTATTGGTTAACCAATTTCACACTCAACCTCTCACCCACTCCCCCCTACCTTGTCCTGCAACCCGAGCCCATCCCCCTCCCTATATCACCCCGTCCCTTCCCCTGTTTCCGCCATCACCCACGCCCCCCCTCCCCATTACTCTCTTCCCATCTTCCTCCTTGCTTCCTCCTTCCTCAAGAGCTGTAGCAACAGCATCTGTTCCCACTCCTCGAGAGCATAGCAGCGGCAGCTGGACGCCATCACCGAACCTCCACCGTCACCTTCACTCCCGCTGCGCCACCGCCGATCTCCATCGCCGCCTCCATCCTCCATTTTCGTTGAAGCCAGAAGCAAGGTGGACACCTTCACACCCTCCCCGACGTCCAAAGACGCAGCCAGCCGCCTCGAGCAGCCATTTCGAGCCGTCGCCAAGTCCATTCGCGAGCTTCTTCCCCTGATTCCGCCCTTCCGAGGTCGGTAAGCTTCGACCTCTCGTTCTATTAGAAATCCCATTAAAGAACCCTCATTTAACCTTCCTTTACTCTCCTAGGTCGAATATGAGGTTCCTTTCTCTCCGACGCACCGAATCGAGCCTCCGGCGAGCTCCGACGAAGCTCCGACATCCGCGAACACCTCGGTGAGCCTCGTTCATTCTTTCCTTTAGCTTCAATCCATGTGCGTGTGTTTTTGGTGGTTGGGATTGAGGGTCTGTGAGGATGAGAGGGGTCGGAAATGGAAGGAGAGCCAAGCTCCACCAAGAAGGGTCGAACCAGTCCGACACAGAGGAAGAAGACGAGTTGCTGCGGGCGCCGCAATTTGCCGCGGGCGCAGCACTGTTTGTCCGGGTGGGTTTAGTTGCGTTTTGGCGGGCCGGTTTGGTCATTTGAATTATTTGTTTAAATAATTAATATTATTTGGGGATTAAGGTATAAAAATATTATTTTTTTAGAGATTTTATAAAAAGGTTAAAAAGTGATTTAATAAATAAATTGAAAAGGGAATTTAGCGAGTATTTTCAAGGGGTCAGAACTCTTAACTGTTTAATTCGGATTTGAAATTGTTTTGAAGCTAACTTGGGCATAAGACGATGACTAATAGCGTGATATTGTGGTGAATTTCACAAGAGATTAAATGTTCGATATTTATAATGATGATATATATGGAAAGTATAAGTATGATATATATAGGGAGTATATATTTTTTAAACTGATAAGTTGACAAGTTATGATGAATGGTATGAGATAAGAGATGGTTGATCGTGATAAATTGAAAGTATGATTGATGCAAGCTTACTTATCTATCTGCTAATTTGAGTGAGTAATATATGTGTTCAGAAAGGCTATAGAAGTATACTTAGTATATTCTCGTTATGTGATTAGGTGATATTCTATGATCGTGACTACTGTGTGCTGGATTCTTCTTTTGTTGATCTCCTAGCGAGGTAAGTACCTCCGGGGCTTACTCAGTAACCAGTACCTCCTGCCTGATGTGTCATATAGTATGTAGGTGTTGCATATGCATAAGAGCATATCATGTAGTATCATGCTTAGGAATTGCATTTACAAATGAGCATCCTTATTCTGTATGCGTTTGAATACAGAACGGCCGTTATCTGTGAGTCCTAGAGTCCTTGCTAGGGTCATAGGGCCGCCCAGCTTCATCGGTTGTTGTCCTCCTCGAGTCATTTATATATATCACGAGATACGAGATGGGCATGAGATATGATATGATGATGAGATTTGATATGATTATAGCATCGAACTGGCCAATCTCCACCTTGTCCGGAAGAGTGGTGGTGGTAAAAGAGGGATATACCGCTTGGTGTTCTTTGTTAAGGCCTTTCTCAATATTCTGCACATATGAATTAGGAGCATGATAGTGTGGTTTTATTTCAGTACTGCATGAAGGCATCCTTTATTCTAGGTATAGGCGTATTATATGTCCTCAGCGCGGTTAGAGGACCCGCAGGCGGACTCTTGACTTGACTTTGTGGTATAGTTTCAGGTACCCGATCTACTACTTGATTTTGTGCTGATATGACGGGGTCCATTCATATGGCGGAGAGTGAGTGTATGAACCCTGACTTCACCAAACTCATGCTTTTTGGATTTCTTCCTATTATACTCCGTTTTGACCCGGCTCTGCCGTGGCACTGGTTGTATCGTTTTCAGAACTTTCGTCCTTTACATGATAAAGGTTTTCGCGCGTTGTAGACTTAGGACAGGTACAGGGGTTTACCCCGAGGTCTCCAACGGACCTTCCGGGTTTGGGTGCGAAATCCCACTTTAAACTGCGCATCTTCGATTTCAAACCTTCAACCTGTACTCGGGGCGCAAGATCCCAACGAGGGGTTTCATCCCTCGAAACGTAACTCGGGAATCATAATCCTGGGCCGTTACATAAATCCCCAAGATCAGATGGCCTGGGATGACGGTAAAATTTTACCAACAATACTGGGATATAGCGGGTCCTTCAATTATTAAAGGGGTCAGAGGATTTTTTTTCATTCCAGAAGAATGCTAAAACAAATCAATGAAACCTTAATCACATTGATCCCAAAATGTGAAAAATCGAAAACAACGAACAACTATAGACCATTTAGCCTCTACTCGACTATATACAAGGCGATTGCGAAAATATTGGCAGAGATGATGAAAATGGTACTAGGAAAAATAATACACCCACAATGAGCCTTTATTTCGGATAGAGCAGTACAAGAAAATGTACTCATAACACATGAAAATTTTCACTCTTTTTGTAATAGGAAATGTCGTGAAGGATGGATTGCGGTAAAACTAGATATGGCAAAAGCTTACGACAAAATGGACTGGGATTTCCTTTTAATAGTAATGGCAAAATTCGATTTCTGCTAAAAATTGTGCGACTGGATAAAAGAATGCATACAAACAGTTTCATTTTCCATACTAGCTAGTAAATGATGAACCAACTAAAACGTTCCGGCCTCACAGGGGTCTGAGAGAGGGTAACCCAATAACTCCCTACTTATTTATCATAGGTGTTGAGATTCTCGCAAGAAAACTCCAACGATAAAGCGAACAACTAAGGAATACAATCGGATTTAAGATTTCGAGTAATAGAACCCGTGTCCCTTTTTTGTCCTTTGTAGATGACATAATGATATTTGTCAAAGCAACCCCGGAAGCATGTATAATAGTGAAACTATATTAGACGAATATTGCGAGATATCTGGTCCAAAGGTAAACTTTCAAAAATCTACATTCCAAGCTACCGAAGGGATCTAAAATGATCAAAAACAAAGAATCCAATCAAGTTTACAAATTACTAACCAAGTCGCTATAGAACAATATATTGGATGTCCAATCATAAACGGTCGAGTGAATAAGAATACATCTGAAGACATCTTAATAAAAACAAAGAACCAATTAACAAAATGGATAAAGATGACCCAAAAGGATATATAGGATTTCATTGCTTGAAGATTAAGCAGAGAATCGACTGAAACCCTAGTACCAACGGTCGCCGCTCAAGCTTCGGCGCTCTCCGCTCTCAACTACTACGCACACCACCTCGGTCCACTTGCAGTGAGTCAAGCAATGTTCATGTTCACTGTGCTCGTTGGGTATCTTCAGCTCGCGGGTCCTGGGCACCTCACTCGCGACCCTTGCAGCTTGGCTTTCTTTTGCTTTGGTCTTTTTCCTTGACTTGTTTTGGCCTTTGCTAGATTTGTTCTTGCTCTCCTTAGCTCCATTTCTCCATGATTCTTCCACCATTCGAGCTCAGATCTATGATCTGTAAATAAGCACTAAAAACAGTAGATTCTGCACTTTAAATACCAAATGATCAAGATGAAAATTAGAACTAAAACATGCAATATCTATATCTAATCTAAGTTAATATGACCTACAATGCCTATAAAAAATGTGCGTTATCAAATCTCCCACACTTAACCTTTGCTTGTCCTCAAGTAAATCGATCAAAACAAACATCAACCAATTATCCCACTGACATACTATTCAACTCTTCACCTTGTCAAAAACAACAAATAATCAATCTTAATGGCTAAATATACACTAATTCAAGGTACAATATTTATAATAATAACTCATGATAAAATGATAGATTTTGTAACTATTTAAGATTACATTGGATCTTCCATAAAAAAAGAAGATTATATTGGATCATTATTAATTGATATGTCAAAAACCCAGGTTAGATTATACGAGAAAATGTCTTTGTCTTAGTATATTAATTGATGTGAATTGCGAAGTGTCTCTGTTTTAGTATATTATATAGATATATAGATATATAGATAGATGATAGTGTTATTACTCATCAAAGAAATAAAGATTGTCGAGAAATGTAACTCTTTTTCCATGTAACAAATTTCTAGTGATGGAATTAATCTCCTAGAACTAGAAGTTGTGATGCTTTCCATTTTGGGAATGGCGATGAAAATTTATTATATCAAAGTCCGACTCGGACCGATGACTGGGAGTCGTGTGCACAGACGCACATGCGCTAGTAGCCTAGCACACAAGCCGAGCGAGGTTCATTCTAAAACCAATTGGCAATAGAAGGAGTAGCCCACCGACTCATATACTAGGGCTTGATATATTCAACTTTCCGATGTGGGACACTTTTGGTCTCATTCACATCTCTAACACGCCCCCGCAAGTCCAACTAGGAATGACCATCTAGTTGAGACTTGGACAACTGGGTAACCCAGACCAGGATCGACACGGGCCGTTAGGCTAACCGCTCTGATACCATATCAAAGTCCGACTCGGACCAATGACTGGGGTCGTGTGCACGGGCGCACATGCGCTAGTAGCCTAGCACACAAGCCGAGTGAGGTTCCATTCTAAAACCAATTGACAATAGAAGGAGTAGCCCACCGACTCTTATACTAGGGCTTGATATGTTCAACTTTTCGATGTGGGACACTTTTGGTCTCATTCACATCTCTAACATAGTAAGACTACGCAATTAATTTTCCTTAGATGATGATTTCCATCTTTAGCTGAAAGATAAAGCTGGCCCAAGCATATCTTGGGGTTGGATTTCAGCTCTCATTAAGCCTGAAATTCCCAAGCATACCTTTAGTATTTTTTCATCGCTGATGGTTTCATATTCCACAGTCTTCGGGCTCCTAAAATCAAGATGACCTGACTCAAGTATAAGAACAACTTTGTTTGACCCGTTGGTTGATCCCGAAACCAACCGCTGAACAAGGTGATACCTTGCATACATTATACATACAACCCCCACTCAGGAGTATTTATTCAACCTGGATGTTATAGTCACTTGTGGGCGTCAGATGGCTCTGTGCTTCAGCATATTCGAATTCGACATGAAGAGTACGAATCTCCATTGGGGCAAGCTCCACTACCATCGTTGCAGGATCTATAGGCCCTCCTCCTCTAGTCGCCTTGGGTTGAGACCCCGTCTTATTGAGATAAATTAGGATATTTGTTAGATATATCTTTCCTTGTATCTTTACCATATCTTTTCTAATTAGAATAGAATTTCTCTCTTACATGTATCTCTTTAATCAAATTCAATCAATGAGAAAACACAAGCTTTTTCCTATCAAAATTTTACATGGTATCAGGCTTACCTACGATTCTCTAAAACCTAACCCTACCGTCGGCCCTAAACACCACCGCCGCCACCCTCTTCCGCCACCACCACAGCCGATCACATGGCTCAACCACCACCGGTCCTAACGCCTGCTTCTCCCTACTACCTTCATCCTTCTGATCACCTGGGCCTCTCTATTTGTCCGGTGATTCTTAAAGGAGAGAACTACCAAGAGTGGACCATCGCTATGAAGAACGCCTTCTCGGCTAAGCGTAAGGATGGTTTCCTCGATGTTTCAATCACTCAACATACCGCTACCTCTTCCGATCATCAGTATTGGCGTCCTGTCAACGCTATGCTCATCGGTTGGATCACACAATCTATCGAGCCCTCCTTACGCTCGACAATCACCTATTTTTCCACCGTCAAAGAACTCTGGGATGACCTATCATAGCGATTCTCCATCGGCAACGGTTCTCGGATGCTTCAACTATGTTCTGAACTTGCCCGTTGTCGTCAAGACGGTCAGTCCGTCGCTGCATACTTTGGTCGTCTGACCAAGCTTTGGAATGAACTCGACACTAACCTCGCTTCTCGGACATGTACCTACGGCAACTACGCCAAGGAACGGGAAGAGGAGCGCACTCATCAGTTTCTTATGGGCATGGATGATCTCAGTTATGGGACCCTTCGTTCCTCGATCGTCGCTCAGGACTCTCTCCCCAGTCTCAACAAAACTCACTCGCTCGCGGTTCAGGAGGAAAAGATGTTATCGATGCGCACTACCCAGCAACCTACCGGCGACGCTCTCGCCTTTGCTGCTCAACAGCGCTCATCTCGCTCCCCCTCTTCTTCTGTCGACAAAAAGTCGATGTTTTGCATCAACTGCAACAAAGCCGGTCCTGACAGCCTCTCCTGCTTCAAAATTGTCGGTTACCCGGACTGGTGGAACCATGGTAGCGGCGTGGCCGATCCCGTCACCGGTGCCCCATCACCGAAGCCGAAGTCATCTGCCCTTGCCAATGGCGCTGCTTCTGATTCGGGTGCTGGCCGAGGGCGTGGCCGGACCACTACCGCCAATATCAATTCCGTCCTCACGTCATCACCTTCTGCATCCGGTTCCCACAATCTCAATCCATCTGATCGAGCCGGGATCACCCTCTCCAATGAGCAGTGGGACCGAATGTTGAACATGTTTCAAAAATTCAACAACAAATCCAGTTCTGACACCTTAGCAGGTATTGCCTCTTCCCCTTGGATTCTTGACAGTGGCGCCTCGAATGATATGACGGGTGATCGCCGGTTGCTCCGGAATATTCATACTATTGATGAATTGGTTATCAAGTATCCAGATGGCACCACAGTCTCTGCTAATCAGGCTGGCTTAATCACTCTCTGTGGCTCTTTTGATATTACTGCCTTATACGTTCCTGACCTCACTTGTCATTTAATCTCTCTTGGGTGTTTAACTGCCGATTTAAGATGTGTTGTCACCCTCACTGATAAGCTTTGTGTAATCCAGGACCGCACTTTGAAGACGTTGATTGGAGCGGGTGAGGTTCGGAATAGGATCTATTGGCTCTGCTGGGCTTCTTCATTTAAGTCTCTTGGCGTCAGCAACTCTGTTTGTTCAAGTCTGGAGCTCTCATGATTCAAGCCAACCTACCTGTGCGGTTCTGGGGAGAATGCACCCTCACTGCCTGCTTTCTCATCAATCGCACCCCATCGTCTGTCCTCGACGGCAAAACACCCTATGAATGTCTATTCCAAAAGCCCCTAGACTATACACATCTCCGAGTCTTTGGATGCCTATGCTATGCATCTGGCATCCCTTGTTCATCAAACAAATTCTCACCTCGCAGTCGCAAGTGTATGTTCATTGGGTATCCTTTTGGACAAAAGGGTCGGCGCCTATATGACCTCGCTACCCGTCAAATCTTTGTCTCTCGTGATGTGTCTTTTCATAAGGACATATTTCCGTACGCCCTTTTTGAAACCCCTCCCCGTGACCCTCCTATCTACCCTTCCTCTGCCACCCACGACGACTCTCTACAGCCCACCGACACCCCTCTTGTAGCCCCTCAACCCCCTCCTCCTCGTCGGTCGGCTTGCCCCCACACCCCGTCAGTTCTGCTAAGAGACTACGTCTGCCACACTCTTCGTAAAAGTAGATCCTATCTCGGCCTCATCAGCTTCTCTCACGTCATCAGGTACCCCTTACCCTTTAGTAAACTATGTCGATATGCATTCAGTTACTCCTATGCACAAACAATTCTTGGTTGCTATTGCAGCCACTCCAGAGCCGTCTTCGTTCCAGGAAGCATTTCGTCATCAACATTGGCGGGATGCTATGCGTTCTGAGATTGATGCTCTTCACCGCAATGGCACTTGGGAGGTCATAGACTTACCTTCTCATAAGAAGGATATCGACTGTAAGTGGGTTTTCCGTATCAAATATAACTCAGATGGCAGCATTGAGCGATACAAAGCTCGTCTCGTGGTTCTTGGCAATCACCAAATTGAGGGCACGGATTTCTCTGAAACTTTTGCTCCTGTTGCTAAATTAGTTTCTGTGAAAGTTCTTCTTGCTGTAGCCTTTATTCATAACTGGAAACTCCATCAGATGGACGTTCATAACGCCTTTCTTCATGGTGATCTTGATGAAAAATTTTACATGTCTCTGCCTCCTGAGTTCTCTAGTACTGGCTCTTCAAAGGTATGCCGCATTCGCAAGTCACTCTACGGGCTTCGCCAGGCACCTCGCAATTGGTTCTCTAAGCTTACTTTACTTATTTCGTTCTTTGAGGATCGATGAATCAAATGATATTTCTGGCGTCTGCTCTTCGCCAGGTCGGATTCTCTCAATCCTATGCTGACTACTCTCTTTTATCCTATGCTCGGTCGGGTGTTATTCTGCATGTGCTCATTTATGTCGATGATTTGATTATTACCGGCAACAACTCTGCATCTATCACTCGGTTCAAGGCCTATCTCCACTCCTGCTTTCATATGAAGGATCTTGGTCCACTCAAGTATTTTCTGGGCATTGAGGTTTCTCGGACTACCCTGGCATCGTTCTGTCCCAGCGCAAGTATACTCTTGACATTTTGGCTGAGCTGGGTCTCCTTGGCTCTAAACCGGCGGCTTTCCCTATGGAACAACACCACACCATTGCACTCGACACAAGCCCACCTCTTCCGAAGCCAGAGCAGTATCGTCGAGTCGTTGGTCGACTCATCTATCTAACCATCACTCGCCCTGATTTGTCTTACTCCGTGCACACTCTGGCTCAATTCATGCAGCAACCACGCCAGGGGCACTGGACAGTTGCATTGCGAGTCCTTCGGTACCTCAAGGGATGTCCAGATCAAGGTTTATTCCTCTCTCGACCCAGTGATCTTCGAGTGATTGCCTATTGTGACTCTGACTATGCCACCTGTCCATTGACCCGTCGATCTCTCACCGATTATATCGTCAAGATCGGTGAGTCACTAGTGTCCTGGAAAACTAAGAAGCAGACTACAGTTTCTCGCTCTTCTGCTGAAGCTGAGTACAGAGCCATGGTAACGACTACTTGTGAGTTGATTTGGCTCAAGTCTATTCACCGATCTCTTGGATTTAATCATCGGAGTCCTATGCACTTATGGTGTGACAATCCGTCGGCCTTTCATATCGCTACCAATCCAGTATTTCATGAGCGCACAAAACATATTGAGGTGGACTGTCATATTGTGCGAGATCATGTTCAGTCAGGCAACATCACCCTATATTATATTCGTTCTTCTCATCAGCTAGCAGACATCTTCACCAAGGCATTGGGAGAGCAACAATTTCATCTTTTGTTGTCCAAGTTGGGCATTCATCTTAACCATGCTCCAACTTGAGGGGGAGTATTGAGATAAATTAGGATATTTGTTAGATATATCTTTTCTTATATCTTTATCATATCTTTTCTAATTAGGATAGAATTTCTCTCCTACATGTATCTATTTAATCAAATTCAATTAATGAGAAAACACAAGCTTTTTCCTATCAAAATTGTACATCCCTTCTACCTTCCAAACTAACCTCCTCTTCTTCATTTTTGCCCTCTCTTGGTTGCTGGATAAACTCATCTCGGTCACTTTAGTGATCTGCAATCAACAAGCGCACGAACAAACAAGGTTTTAGTCTGTACAATTTCTACTCTCTCTTGGTTGCTGGATAAGCTTCTTCAGCTCCACCCCTGTCAAGACCGAAAGATCCCTGTTCTCTCCAACCTGTTGAAAACAAAACACATGTGAGGAGATCGACGACATCCTTAATGAGTTATTTTCGGCGAATTTTTTTTTGATACCATATATAATGTCTAATGATTTTTACTTGGGCATGTGATTCAGATTCAAAAGAACAAAATTGTAAGATAATAAGACAGAAAAAAGGCAACGAGGAGGATTTTACTGTGAATCAGACTCAGAATCAAAATGTACTAATAATTTGTAGCTTCGTATCGTATGTACTCATTTCATTATCAAGCCAAGTTGCCAATAAGAAATTTAAAAGTTCATATACAAGATGAGTAGAAAAAGTTTAAGAAATAAACCTCATATAAATGGGCTAGGCGAAGAAGAATCTTTCTGTTAGAAATTAAGGTTGCACTCATTAAAGGTCCGATTAGGGTTGAAGTGGTCTTTTTGTCCTGTTTAAACACGAAGGATCTAGATCGATCCTAAACAAAGAAACTGAAAGGATAGATAACATGAACACACACAATATGTTTACGAGGTTCGGGCTAATCCCTACGTCCCCGGCTCTAGATGTCATCCAATATGCTCTAAGTCCAAAACGAGAATAAACGATACAAAGTTCCTATGAGGGAAAGTAATGGGCTGAAGTAAAACAGAAGGAAACAGAGGCTTAGCAAGCTAAGAAAATAGAATAGAGAAGGAACGGGAACCCCTTGATCTAAGGCGACTTCATCTTGGAGAAGATTGATGCTTCGGCAACATCAGTGTCTGTGAGCACCGGTGGTCCTCGAAGATCCAATCCTTCTTTAACGCCCTTGCTGATTCTCCTTTTCTATTTCAGTCCTTCCATCAGCCCGTATGGATCTCCTGATCAGTATCGCTGGGCAAGCTCGGTTCACATGGAGATTGCTCAAGAGCCTCTCTCTTCTGATGAACCCAAGCTCGAGCCTCTCTCTATCTTCTTCTCTCAGCTTTAGCGTCTTCGAACGGAGCCCAAAACCCTAGTCTTGACTCTCTTGATTTTAGCCATGCATGGGAGAGGAGCTCCCAAGCTCCCTTCGGAGCGGCGCTACAGTGCCCGACTCTTGGTTTAGGGTTTATTGATGAGGACATATATAAGGCCTATTGGAGAAATGGTCGAAAATAGGAACGTTTGACAAGGCATGGGTTTGGGCCTAAAAGCCCAATTCCTCCTAAACTAGAATTACAATTCTCAACACTTTCCATTCACAAGCTCCCGCACATATTAATTAGATATGAACAATGACCTCGTTAGAAAGTCAATGAAGTATCAATCAAAATTTATAAATCATCCAAAACGAGGATAAGGACTGGCCCTGTACCTGGAGTGTTGATAAAGCAACCATTCCGGAATGGCTCACCGGAAAGGACTTGTGGGTAGTGCCCATATGTCCCCAGTTCGAACCCCGGAATGGCCGCTCTTCATTTACTTATTCAAGGAGTGTTGATAAAGCAACATTATCAGGTAAACTATAGTCTGAATCAAATCCAGAGAAGGAGGTAATATGATCACGTACTCAGCCACTTGTCACCTTCTTGCAATGAAGTGAATCATCCTTGAGCATTTGGGAGCCATGAGTTCATCTGCTTCATTGTACATATTGATATCTCCTGTCCAACTGTACGCCTCCATTTGGCACCCTCACCAAGAGCATCAATTTTGAAATAAAGTTTTCCAACTACCTGAAATAGTATGGAGTTAGATGCCAATACAGGAAACAAACAAAAGAGGCCAATTAATAACAATATAAACACGTACATATCAAATTCATCTAGGTCAAATGCTGAAATATGCATTCGTGCAAATGTGTGCAGGGGGAATTTGTGAATCATCATCATTCCTTTTCTTGCAATGATTCTTGTGAATAGAAATTTAAATTTACAAGCACTTCTTGTTGGGGCTAGAAACCACTTTTCAGCCGCACCCGAAAGCGAATTCAGGTAATAAGAGAATCAACAACAATCAGTCAGCAAACCACGACCAACCGATAATATCCAATCCGGAAACCAAACAACCAAGCAACCACAAATACAGATAAAAGCACAAATATTGACACAAGATTTACGTGGGAAAAACCCTCTCAAACCAGAGGATCAAAAAACCCACTTTCCGCCCACCAGAGCAACCAATCCACTAATCAATAGGTCAATACAAGTGTTTAACAATCCAGTCTCAACCCGAGACAAATAAACATGGAGATCTCGAACACCAATCTAAATACAACCCGATCTAGAAAGGATTCCTCTCCAAGACCTAGCTAAACACTTGTAATCAGATTAAATTCCAGGAGGAGAAAATACCTATTAACAAACATCCGTTGTTGACTTACCGGAGGAAGAAAAAGGATCACCGGATCAAGAGACGAAACACCCGCTCGAATCTCTAACCTTTCTTCTCCTTTCTCCCTCTTCTCTCTTTTCTTTCTCTCTCCCCTTTCTTGCTACTTGCGGCACTTCAAGCAAAAACCCTTTTCTTCTTTGCTCCTCCTTGTGTACCAAAACAAAGGCAAATCATGCCTTTAATAATAGACAAAGGAAAAAGCTCCTTTGGGCTGGACTCATGGGCCCTAGGCCCAACAATCTCCCCCTCTAGCCCAAGGGGAAGACGTTCCTGCTCGTCCTGGTGTCACCTGCATCCAAGTCCCGTCTCATCCTCGAGACGCAGAACTGATGCTCGCCAGATGTCACCATCACCCACTAGCTCTCCCTCCTCCGTAGCTCTTTGGTACTCCGAGGTAGAGCTCCCGGTGAATTCGTGACCTCCTCTCTCTGACCCTCTGGCAGTTTCTTCTATCTGTGCTGGCTCGACGTGCTCAGATCTTCCACCAGTCATAGCACCCGATGAACTCCCCTCTGACACGACTATCCCATCAGCACAATCCTCTGAAGCAAACTCCACACTTGTGCTATCCTCTTCTGACGTCTCAGAAGTTCCACTAAATCTTGTCTGCAATCCAGACAAATCACAAGTGCTCAAGGTCTTCTTATCAGCAAAAGAAACGAGAGACTTTCTTTTCTGATTTTGCAGCCCCTTCCCACTCAAGCATCATGTATGCCCTTGCACCAAATCAAACGAAGCATCACCATGAACCTCTGTCACAGCTTCCCTGATTTCTTCCATCCGAGTCCTGTACAATGTGCCGCTCAAAACACCTCTAGCGATCACCATTGACCCTTTCTTGAGTTTCCACTTCCTACTTCCAAAGAAGTTATCATAGCCCTTCTTATCCAAGACTTGAAGAGAAATCAGATTCTTCTGCAGATGCGGTATGTGTCGCACATCTGTCAATGTCATCCTGCAACCTGTGTTTGTTAGCACACAAATATCTCCCATACCAACTATATCAGACAAGCTTTCGTTCCCCATCTTTGCTTTTCCAAAGCGTCCCACTCGGTATGAAGTAAACGCTTTCCTCCTTGATGTAGCATGGAAGGATGCAGCTACATCAGCAATCCACTCTACACAAGAATCAAGCTCCTCCAAGCATGTGAGAACAACCTGCTCATCATCACTGTCCTGCAGAACTGACGTTGTACCCTTCTGATTTTCCTCTTCATCCCTTTTCTTCTTCCACACATTGCAATTCCTCTTCATGCACCCGTCCTTGCCACAATGATAGCAAACAAAGCTCCCCCTAGTCTGAGACCTCCCTCTAGACCTGCTCCCTGAAACTGTCACGAGAGCATGTGACGAATCTGTGCCCATATCCTTCTTCCTAGTCTCCTCGTTGTAGAGACTATCCTTCACTGCAGATAAGGACACAACCCCACCCACGGCAGAGTTGTTAATCGACACCACTAGAGTCTCCCAACTATCAGGCAAAGAGCTCAAGAGCAACAACGCTTGCAACTCATCATCAAGGACTAACTTCATGGTGTTCAACTGATTCACCAATTCCTGAAACTCACTCAGATGCTCTGCAATAGGCTTTCCATCTCTAAACTTGAGATTCACCAGCTTTCTTATCATAAAAGCTTTACTCTAGGCCGACTTCCTTTCATACATCTCCTCCAATTTTTTCCACAATACATGTGCGTCTGTCTCGCTGCTTTTGTGGTGATAAACACTATTATCCACCCACATTCTGATGGTTCCAACTGCCTTCCTGTGCAGTTTCTTCCAATCATTATTGGATGTCCCAGCTAGCTTCCTCGATCCCAACTCAACCGGATCAAATAGGTCTTTGCAATACAAAACATCCTCCATCTTCGTCTTCCGGATAGAGAAATTCGAAGCCGTTAGCTTTATCATTGTATTAGCAAATTCCTCGGTCTTTGTCGTCATCTCTACTCCTATTACCCAAAAACAACACAGCCAAAGATCAACCAAAAGCTCTGATGCCACTTGTTGGGGCTAGAAACCACTTTTCAGCCGCACCCGGAAGCGAATTCAGGTAATAAGAGAATCAACAACAATCAGTCAGCAAACCACGACCAACCGATAATATCCAATCCGGAAACCAAACAACCAAGCAACCACAAATACAGATAAAAGCACAAATATTGACACAAGATTTACGTGGGAAAAACCCACTCAAACCAGAGGATCAAAAAACCCACCTTCCGCCCACCAGAGCAACCAATCCACTAATCAATAGGCCAATACAAGTGTTTAACAATCCAGTCTCAACCCGAGACAAATAAACATGGAAATCTCGAACACCAATCTAAATACAACCCGATCTAGAAAGGATTCATCTCCAAAAACCTAGCTAAACACTTGTAATCAGATTAAATTCCAGGAGGAGAAAATACCTATTAACAAACATCCGTTGTTGACTTACCGGAGGAAGAAAAAGGATCACCGGATCAAGAGACGAAACACCCGCTCGAATCTCTAACCTTTCTTCTCCTTTCTCCCTCTTCTCTCTTTTCTTTCTTTCTCCCATTTCTTGCTACTGGCGGCACTTCAAGCAAAAACCCTTTGCTTCTTTGCTACCAAAACAAAGGCAAATCATGCCTTTAATAATAGACAAAGGAAAAAGCTCCTTTGGGTTGGACTCATGGGCCCTAGGCCCAACACTTCTTATAAAAGAAACACCAGCCTTTTGCCTCAAATACTAAATGCACAATGGGTTGATCAACAGGGGAAAAAAAAGCATACCAAGTTTCGATTAACTGTTCCTAATTTAGTGGAAGGAAAAAAAAACTGATAAGACAATTTTCAAAGTTCTTTATTTGCTAAAAAGGACTTTAAAACTTGGAAAATTAATTGGTAAACTATCCAACAACGTTGACAATTAAGGTATCTGTAGTTTGTTATAGTGGGCCTAGTGGCTTATAATGCATATATATAACTGCATAGGGGAGTAATGAAAACAGTAAAAGAGCCACGTTCACGTAGTTTATGTGTGGGTGCAAGTGCATATATGGAATGATCAAGAAATAGATACATTACCTTCAATCCCGTACGGTACAATCATTGGAGATCGACGCACAGAGTCTCATTAACGGCCTCAGCAACACCTCTTGAATCATCTTTTAGCAACCTCCTGTTCCTGTACGTGTCGTGGAGCAAAATAAATGAAAAGAATAAAAATGGTAATCATAATATGCAGTCTTTTAGCAACAGCTAGCAGCTAATATGTAAATCTTGCCAATGATTAAACCATAAAAAATGTACCCGGGTTAGTGCAGCAGCAACGAAGTCATTAAGTCCATCTTGAACATTGTAATCAAACAATTAAATTGATGTCATCCTTCATGAAATAGGGAAATCGCATCAAATTTTCGAGCAAATAATGACATGAAAGAGTATTACATATAATATTTACATCTTGTGAAGTATTTACTTGGACAGTTGGGGAATCAGCATTAACTTCAAACTAGCAGCCTTTAGGAGGTACATGAAATGATTTGCTGTAAATCCAAAAAGGCGATTTTTTCATTAATCAGAGAGAGGAACCAAAATTGATAGATTACATAGGTTTCATATTATATAGTGGGCTAAAAGCCCGTTAAGGCCCAATACCTATGTAACCTATATATATGTTATATCAATGAATAGAAACCCTCAAGGGAGGACTTTACATCAATTCTATAATCCCACATGGTATCACAGCCTTTTTCTTCCTAACGGAACCCTAAATTGATCCTCACGTCTCACCGGTCTCTTTCTCCGACCTTCCCCTCGCCGTCCCCGTCATCCTTTTCACAAGATCCGGCCCCTTCGCCGTCTGTCCATTCTCCTCCTCCGCCCTATCGATCCGGTGACCCCGATCGAACCCGATCCCAGATCCGCCCTATCGCGGAACCCTCGCAACCCACCTCCCTCCCTCGCCTCTCCGCACAGATCTGCGCACCCCTCTTCGGCATCCCGTCTATTCTCCTTGCGCGCTCTCGCAGTCCCTCCTGCCGGACACCATCCCCGGGTGCGCCACCAGCGCCCTGTCGAGCCCCTCCGCATCTCCCTCGTGCGTCTCCGGTTGCCGCTGTCCAACAAAGAAGAACGCTTCAGATTTTGCTGTGTTGTTTTTTAATCTCTTTTGAAGAAATTACAAACACATCCCTTGTATTTACCTTTTTTTCGTTTCTGGCCCTTACTTAATTATTTATTAGGTTAGGTGGCCAATAAATAAATAAAAAAAAACAACAATTCTTACCATGGCCTTCTACGATCACCAACATCGCCTGACCCCTCGACATGCCGGCCCTCAAGCCTCTCTGACATCGCCTGACCTCGGCTATGTTCCGTCAGCTCTGCATCACGCCTTCTCCTCTACGCAGCCGACATTTTCAGACTCTTCTTGGTACATGGACATTGGTGCCACCTCCCACATGACGAACTCCTCAGGTAACCTCTCATCTATTTCTTTTCAGGGCCCTACCCACTCTATTATCGTCGGAAATGGTGGTCGTCTTGCTACTTCGGGAATTGGCCACGCCAATTTACAGACCCCAACCCACCCACTTCACCTGAACAATGTCCTTATTGCCCCAAAGATTGTCAAAAACCTTATCTCTGTCCGTCGGTTCACTACTGACAACAACGTTTCCCTTACGTTTGATCCCTATCGTTTCTCTGTGAACGATCTTACTACGGGGGTTACTCGCATGAGATGTAACAGCACCGGGGAGCTCTACCCTGTCACACCACCTCCTGCGTCCAGTCAGTCGTATCCAGTCGCCCTCTCGGCATCATCGTCCAGCCTGTGGCATGCACGCCTGGGCCATCCCAGCGCTGCCGTTCTAGATGTCCTCCGTTCCCAGAACCTTGTCGCCTGTACTAAAGACCCACGCTCTGGTTTATGCTCTTCCTGCCAACTAGGCAAACATGCCAGACTGCCGTTCCAACGGTCTTTGACCTCTACCCTTGCTCCCTTTGATATCATTCACAGCGACATTTGGACCTCTCCCGTGCCTAGCAAGGAGGGTCACAAGTACTAACTCTTGTTTCTGGATGATTACACTCATTACTTATGGGTCTTCCCGTTGCATTTCAAGTCCCAAGTGTTTCCTATTTTTGCCAGATTCCATACTTACATCAAAACACAATTCCACATGTCCATCAAATGTTTCCAATGTGACAATGGTCGTGAATTTGACAACAGAGACTTTCACTCCTTCTTTGCCGCAAATGGGATCTCATATCGCTTGTCTTGCCCCTATACTTCTCAGCAGAATGGCAAGGCAGAAAGAATCATCAGAACCATTACCAACATGATGCGCTCTCTCCTCTTCCACGCATCTATTCCCCTTCCCTATTGGCCTCACGCCTTATCCACCACATGTTATCTCCTAAACATTCTCCCTTCCACTACCCTGCACAATCGCTCGCCAGCTCAGACACTTTATTACGCCGAGCCTCGGTATGATCACCTTCGCACCTTCGGGTGCTTGTGTTTCCCAAACCAGTCATCCACAGCCCCCCACAAGCTTCACCCGCGCTCCACTCCATGTGTCTTCCTCGGCTATCCGTCTGATCATCGCGGTTACATTTGCCTTGATATCAAGACCCACAAGATCATTCTCTCACGTCATGTCACCTTTGATGAGTCGCGGTTTCCCTTCGCGTCTCCCACACCCCCTGTGTCATCCACAGAGTCTGAGTCACTATTTCCTCACTTCATTCTTCCCCAGAGCTCTCCCGGTGCTCCTGCGTCTTCCCCTCCCCCACCTCACTCGCCACCCCCCACCACAAGACCACACACCCGCAGCGTCTCCGGAGTCTTTCGACCCCGTCAGATCGTCTCCATGACCACCACCCATCACCCCGCTATCCACCGTCCATCGCATAATCGAACTCCCTCGCCTCCCCTCCGTGCGGCGCCCGCCGCTGCCCCTGTCGCGCCCGCCGCCACCTCATCTGCGGCGCCCGCCGCACCATATACCCCCCTGGCGGCGCCCGCCGCACAGCCTGCCGCCCCCGCCGCATCCCTCTTTGCGGCGCCCGCCGCACCGTACCCCCCTCTAGCGGCGCCCGCCGCACCTGCCTCGCCTGCCCCCGTCTCCCCCATCCTCCCCGGCTCCCAGCCCTCCCTCTCCCCCATCCCCACCTCCCATAAAACAACCCTCCTCGACCCGAATTGGCAGGCGGCTATGCTCGACGAATACAGGGCCCTTACGAATAATGGTACTTGGGTTCTTGTTCCTCGCCCTCCTGAGGCGAATGTCATTCGCTGTATGTGGCTCTTCCGTCACAAGTTCCGCTCTGATGGGACATTGGAGCGCTACAAGGCCCGTCTAGTGGTGAACGGTAGTTCTCAGCAGGCAGGTATTGATTGTGATGAGACCTTCAGCCCTGTGGTCAAGCCTGCCACTATCCGAGTGGTCCTGAGTCTGGCTCTGTCGCGCAACTGGGGCATCCATCAGCTGGATGTCAAGAACGCCTTTCTGCATGGTCATCTGAATGAGACGGTTTACATGTTTCAGCCTCCGGGGTTTGCTGATGCTGAGCGTCCAAAGCATGTCTGTCTCCTCAAGCGCTCTCTGTATGGTCTGAAACAGGCTCCACGGGCATGGTTCCAGCGGTTTGCCTCTCATCTGCTCCGCTTGGGTTTCACTGGCAGCCGATCGGATACGTCTCTGTTTATCTATCGCAGAGGCTCGGACTTGGCTTTCCTGCTGCTCTATGTCGACGACATCATTCTCACCGCCTCTTCTGATGCTCTTCGAACGTCCATCATCTCGAGGTTGAGTTCGGAATTCGCCATGTCTGATCTGGGTCCGCTGTCTTACTTCTTGGGAGTTGCTGTTCAGCGGCATGCGTCTGGTCTCTTTCTCTCACAGAGTAAGTATGCTGCTGAGATTGTTGCTCGGGCTAAGATGGTCAACTGTAATCCCGTCGCCACCCCAGTCGATACATCCAACAAGCTCAGTGCTCATTCTGGTCCTTTGGTTGACGATCCGACATTGTATAGGAGCCTCGCTGGTGCTCTTCAGTATCTCACTTTCACCAGGCCTGATATCAGTTATGTCGTTCAGCAGATCTGCTTATTCATGCATGCCCCTAGGGAACCCCACTTTCAGGCTTTGAAGCGGATCATTCGGTACCTCAGCGGCACCCTTGAGCTCGGCACCACCATCACTCCTTCCTCTAAGCTTGACCTTGTGGCTTACACTGATGCGGATTGGGGTGGTTGTCCAGACACACGTCGCTCCACGTCTGGTTACTGTGTCTTCCTCAATGACACTCTTGTGTCCTGGTCAGCTAAGCGTTAGTCCGCCGTGTCTCGCTCCAGCGCTGAAGCCGAGTACAGGGGCGTTGCCAACGTTGTCTCCGAGTGCTCTTGGCTCCGCAATCTCCTGCTTGAGCTACGATGCCCCTTGCAGAAGGCCACTCTGGTCTACACTGATAACGTCTCCGCCGTCTACCTGGCTAGCAACCCAGTCCAGCATCAACGCACGAAGCACATTGAGCTTGATCTCCACTTCGTCAGGGACGAGGTTGCCATTGGACATGTCCGCGTTCTACATGTCCCGTCCTCCTATCAGTACGCTGATATATTCACCAAGGGTTTACCTAGACAGTTGTTCATTGATTTTCGTTCCAGTCTCATTGTACGGACACCTCCCGTTTCGACTGCGGGGGTTTGATAGATTACATATGTTTCATATTATATAGTGGGCTAAAAGCCCGTTAAGGCCCAATACCTGTGTAACCTATATATATATGTTATCTCAATGAATGGAAACCCTCAAGGGAGGACTTTACATCAATTCTATAATCCCACAAAAATCAAAAGTGATCAAAAGATGCACCATGAAAGAAGTAGATGATATCTAACTCACCTGTGCAGAAGAACCAAGACTTTTAGAGGCCCTCCAGACAACTTCGACACTTTTTTCATCTTTACGCTTGGTTATTATACACCATAACGATCTAAGATCTTAATTTGTTGTTGATGGTGGTCATATATATATATGTAGCCGTCAATGTTGGCAACTACCTTCAGACATGTGAGTTCTTAGTATCGAAAACTACCTAGAGATGAGAATACCGAATTGGGCTAAGGCTGAAAAAGGCCTCCCCTTCCTGCCTAACCTGGTTAGGCTCCAAATCTCTCATTCTCCAACAATAAAACATTTCCCAGTTGTTTTGTTGTTTGGACTGCACTTGCAGTTCTTTTTTCCCCTGTTGTTGGGTTAATTACTTAATTTGGATGAAATTCCCACAAGCTTAAATTACTCAATGGAATTCAGTTCATTTAGGTTTAGTATCGAACCGAACTGAAGTTGAACCGACTGAAAATTGAAACAAACCTATTAATTTTGATTCGGCTTTTGGTTTAATTTTTTTGAGATTTTGTTTTTACCCGATTCGGCTCGGTTTTAAGCCGATGAACTGCCTAGAGGGCACAAATCCCGCAAATCTAGGACCCGTCCCGATTTCGGTAGGATTTGAAAAAAAAATCCCAATCCCATCCCATAAAACTTATACGAGACTAAGATTAAGCATCCCGCAAATCTCATCCCGTCCCACATATATCAAGTATATATCATATGATTCATATACATACTGAAGAATCGAGTACTTAAAGTAAATAACAGTAATAGGCAAATACTCTAGAAGGGGGGTTGAAAGGAGTATGAACGCTTTTCGCAAATTCTTTCTGCAGTAGCAACTTCAAGAGCTGGATACCGAATCTCAAGACCTTGAACTCGAACTCAAGACCTTGAACAAAACTTTTCGTGCCTTGTTACTTCTGCAATGAAATCAGACGTTAGAAATTTAATAGAGAAATAAATAACACATGACTTGTTAACGAGGTTCGGCTCTAAACCAGCCTACGTCCCCGCCTAGGGTTATCCAACTCGTAGAATTCAAACAACTATTATTTCACTTTCTTATGGATCCTAGATACAACCGAGAAGATCTTTCCTTCTTCTAAACTCTCGAAGCCTCACCCGCTCTTATCTAGTCAACTCAGATCCCTTAGAGTCTTAGATACAATTTAGAAGAACTACCCTTCTCTCGTAGCCTCACCCGCTACTATCTAGTCAACCCAAGCTCTCGTGAAATAATAGCCCTAACCACACCAACGTGTGTATACGTTTGAGTATAGGGATACTCTTAGTATAACAAGAATTAACTTATTTTATAACGCTCAGACTCTTCCTAACCCTCAAAAGAATTGAAATAAAGCGATTAGAAATAGAGAGATAGGAAAGAAATAAAATCATCAATGGCGCTTGGAAGACTTGAGAGCTCTTTGATCAGCAGAGAAGGTTTGGTGAAGGTGTATTTTGATCGTTCTTCTACTTCTCTTCTTATAGCCGAGAGCTCTTGATATTTTGCTGATTTTTATCCTCCAAAATCTTGATAAGTTGTAACAACAATTTGAACTTTAAAACGCTGGGATATTTCACGTTACTACTGCCGAAATCTTCTAGCTCTTTCTTCTTTTGAATTCCGCTGCTAAGATCTTCAGGCCGAGATATTATGGTTGCTGAGATATGGTTGCCGAGATCTCCCTATCTTCCAATTTAAATTCAAACCACCTGCAAGGTAAATTCCATCCTAACACAATTACTTTTTCCAATTTATCTTTTACCAAAAATTCTATATAACAAAAGATATTGTGTTAGGAATATATATATATATATATATATAACATAGATAATATGCCTAACCAATCAACACGTAAAATATATATAGCACATAACCAAATCTAAAAGCAATTTAACAACTTTGACCAAATCTTTAAATAACCAAGCACTTAATAAATAACCAAATCTAAAAGCAATAAACAACACGTAAGTAAGCATATATTTAAAATCAATTCTTCTAGAACATTGGCCTAATTAAAATATATAGCACATATAATTTTGTGAGCCAAATAAATATATTCCGAGAATAATAAATCAAATAAAACAACCGCAAAATATAATTGATATTTGCATAAAATACTACCTTATTTGTCTTCCATCATACCTACAAAAATATATCACATATTATCATCAAGGTGGAGTCAACACATACAACCCACAATGTGCGTATATATATTAGGTAAATATATATACAATGTATGATTTATAGAGTTTAATTTCGATGTATACAACTCTTATTTATTTTGTTAAGTGTTAACAAATCTGGGTAATTGATTGATGAAATAATAGATTGTTCTGAATAATCCTAAAAGAAAACCAATTTTTAATTAAAGGATTCATATATTTCATCACTAAAGATCCATCAATCTGCTACTGATCAATGATCATTTCCGTCGTCTGATTAGTGTCCCTTAATCTGCAATTTACTGAACTACTATAGCCTTCATGTCTTCTGCTCAACAAGTCAAACTATTGAGGTCCTCACCCGCTAATATGTCAGATTGGAAATCGGACCGATGAAATCTGCTGGCATTGCACAAAACTTGAACCATGTTGTTTTCTGAAAGATGATCCTGACTTTCTAAATAAATACTCCCTCCGTTTCCTTTTAAATGACTTTTTCAAGTCATGCACGTAGTTTTATAACGATAAAAACTATATTAAATATTAATATTTTAATAATATTTTTTTAATAATATTATACTTATCATCAATAAGTATGAGATTGTAAAAAGAAATATTTAAAAAAATTATTATTTCATATAGTTTTTCACACCTTAAAAAACGTGCATGAATAGTAAAAAGTCAATTAAAAGGAAACGGAGGGAGTACATTTTTTCAGACTGTTTTTCTGTCATAGACCCCTTTTGTTTTTTATTCATAATGTGGTATCAGGTTCATTGTCCTTGTCAATCATTTTTAATGTGAGCAAATAATTAATCTGTTGAGCTAAAATATTGCAGCCCCAATATGGTGGGTTTCCTGAGGCATCACTTGTATTATTGTACTGTCATACAATACTCAAATCCTTTTTAAGGATTTCTATATATTAATAATTGGAAATGTGACAAATAAAGAACACTAAAAGGCAAAACCCCACTAAGAAACACTTCTTTTGGTTGTTGTAATTGGCAAATGTACCTTCTTGGAGAAGCTCCATCTATTACAGCACCTTAATCTGTTTACTTAACACCAAATGTATGATGGTTTGAGATCTGTAACTTGTAATTTGTGTATTTGCATATTTTGTTGTACAGCAGATGATTTCAATCATGTAACTCACATCTATTCCGTTATTTGATTCAATTTGAGTGAATTAAATGTCCCTTAATCTGCAACTTACTGAACTACTATAGCCTTTATGTCTTCTGCTCAACAAATCAAACTACTGAAGTCTTCAACGGCTAATATGTCAGATTGAAAATCGGACCGATGAAATCTGCTGTCATTGCACAAAACTTCTTCTGAAAGATGATCCTGACTTTCTAAATAAATACTACTCCTTCCGTTCGGCAAAACTTGTCATTTTAGGGTGTTAGTTTTGTTCAAAAAAACTTGTCATTTTAGGTATTTTGCCCTTCACTTTACAAAAACGCCCTTGATGTGATTGATGGTTTGTTAGTTGTAGTTTTCGATAAATTAAAAAAGGAGGGTAAATTAATACATTTGTTAATTGCCTTAAAACTTGTGAAATAAGCTAAAATGACAAGTTTTGCCGAACGGAGGGAGTACATTTTTTCAGATTGTTTTGCTGTCCTAGACCACTTTTGTTTCTTAATGTGTTATCAGATTCACTGTCCTTGTCAGTATTTTTTATGTGACCAAATAATTAATCTTAAAATATTGCAGCCCCACTATGATGGGTTTCCTGAGGCATCACTTGTATTATATATTGTACTGCATACTATGATCAAATCTTTTTCAAGGATTTCTATATATTAATAATTGGAAATGTGACAAATAAAGAACTAAGAGCCAAAACCCCACTAAGAAACACTTTTTTTTGGTTGTTGTAAACTTGTAATTAAATGTACCTTCTTGGAGAAGCTCCATCTAAGCTCTTTAGAGTTCTTAGCAAGGCGAAGAGATCAATTCAAAGATGGAGAACGCGTCTTTTGTAATGGAATCATTGCCCTTTGTGGTCATGATAGCGATGCTGTTCTTCTTGAATGGATCTGCAACACTAAGCAAAGCAGCTATGGTGAGTGGACTGAGCCCATATGTTTATGTCGTATACTACGATGCACTCGGCACCATCATCCTCCTACCTTGGTTTGTTTGTCACTGCTTGAGGTCTTTCGCCTTCCCTTTTCATCCTCTTTCAATTCTTTTCTCTACTGCATCATATATATCAACACTGTCTCTGTCTTTCCTGTGTATTCAGTGGTAAGAGACTCCCCATCACCTTTCCACTCCTCTGTCGATTCTTCGGTCTCAGCCTACTTGGGTAAGCTTCACTTGGCTTGTTGGAACCTTTTACGCGAAACTCTTAGTAACCATCCTGCGGTTGAGTCCTTTGCAGGAGGTCCTTGGCGCCGATATGTATATACACTGGTCTCAGCTATACCTCTATTACAGCTACAGCTGCCATTGCCAATATGACCCCAATTTTTACATATGTTCTTGCAATTTGCTTTAGGTATGAGTTTGAGGCCATTTTATGATACATAACCGAGTCAATCATCTTACTTGATTACGAATATAGAAATCCTACTCGACTTACAGGATGGAGAGTTTAAATCTAAGGAAGTCAACAGATCAGATTAAGGCATTCGGAACCTTTGTTGCAGTATTAGGGGCGATTGTAGTCACTCTCTATAAAGGCCCAGCTTTGCTTGCACCTCACGGTGATCATCCTTCCAACTCTGCTGGCAAGCTTCTTTCCGATCAACCGAACTGGCCACTTGGATGCCTTCTTTTTGCAATCGGATTTCTACTAAGATCAATGTGGAACATCTTTCAGGTGAAATATATATCTTCTATTAGTCCCACAAAACAAATCATACTGAGAGTATCAATATTGCAAGGTAAATGATGTAAATCTTCATTTTAGGCTGATACCGCGAAGCTATATCCAGATGAAGTGACTATAGTATTCGTCTGCAACATGTTCGGGACCATCCAAACTGCCGCGGCTTCATTCTTTTTGGTGAAAGGCCAAAGTGGATGGAAGCTACATCATAAGATTGAGATCATTTCTATTGCCTACGCAGTAAGCACAACACCCTAATCTAGTCCGCGACATGTATCTATTTTGTTACATCCGAAACTTGACTCTCCGATTGCAGGCAGTCTTGGTGAGTGTGGTCTACAACATCGTTCTCACATGGTGTCTACGTAAGAAAGGGCCTGTGTTCGCAAGCATGTTTGACCCACTAAACGTTGCAATCGCAGCTGTCATGGGGTTCGTATTCCTAGCAGATGGAATTTATCTTGGAAGGTACATCCGATTCACTTCTATCGATCTTAATTATACCACCACTTTTCATAGCAAGGACGGATCATTGATGCTGAATGCCTATGTTTGCAGTGTTATTGGATCGGTTGTGATCATTGCTGGGTTTTATGCAGTTATGTGGGGGCAATCAAAGACGACAACAGTTGTTGCAGTCAACATGCATCAAAGGGAAGACATCCATGCTCGTCTCGGCACCAGTTGCGAATGAGTCCCGCCATCTTGGCGCAGAACTGATGCATGTCGGCAGTCACCACCTTGGTCAACATGTCAGCTGGATTCTTGTTCGTGTGAATCTTCTTCAAAGCCATCTCTCGGTTGCTCACCGCATCTCGAATCCAATGGTACCTCACATCAATATGCTTGGACCGGCAATGGTATATACCATTGCCGGTCAAATCAAGAGCACTCTGGCTATCACAGTTCACCACATACTCTCCTTGCTTCAACCCCAACTCTTGAAGAAACCTCTTCACCCAAAGCATCTTTTTTCCTGTTTCTGTCATGGCAATGTACTATGCCTCTGTCGTAGACAAAGCAACACACTTTTGCAACTTAGACTGCCATGAGACAGCTCCCCCAGCAAAAGTGAACAAATACCTCGATGTAGACTTCCTACCATCAAGGTCTCCTGCCATGTCTGAATCTGTGAAGCCTTCAAGAATGGGTTTGGAACCCCCATAGCATAAACACATCTTCGATGTACCTTTCAAATATCTGAAGATCCATTTCACTACCTCCCAATAATCTCTGGCTATATTAGAGAGGAACCTGCTGACCAAACCAACTGCATGAGCAATGTCAGGCCGAGTGCACACCATAGCGTACATCAAACTCCCAACATATCTCAACATGAAGTGACTAGCAAGAGGTGTGCTGACTGGCTTAGCTTTCTCCATGTTGAACTTGCTCAGGACCTTCTCAACATACCTCTCTTGTGACAACCATATCTTCTTGGCCTTTCTGTCAGGAGTAATCTGCATACCCAAAATCTGACGTGCTGGTCCCAAGTCTTTCATATCAAAGGAAGTATACAACTTCTTCTTCAATTCATCAACCATAGATTTATCCGGTCCAACAATCAGCATGTCATCTACATACACAAGAAGAAACACAAACCTGCCATCTGAATGCCGCTTGAAGTAAACACAATTATCTGCACTTGTTCTGGTGTAGCCATGATCCACCATGAAGCAATCAAATTTCTTGCACCATTGTCTGGGAGCTTGCTTCAGCCCATACAAGCTCTTCTTCAATTTGCAAACCAAGTGCTCTTTCCCTTTTACTTCAAACCCTTCTGGCTGCTCCATATATATCTCCTCCTCCAAATCACCATGGAGAAATGCAGTCTTCACATCTAACTGTTCAAGTTCCAAATCCATGCTTGCAGCTAAGCCAAGGATCACCCTGATGGAACTCATCTTCACAACAGGTGAGAAGATTTCATCAAAATCAACTCCCTTTTTCTGGTTGAAACCCTTCACAACTAGTCGGGCTTTGTACTTGACTAGTTTGTCTCCATCCATCTTCAGCTTGTACACCCACTTGTTCTTTAAGACCTTTCTTCCTTTGGGAAGTTTAACAAGCTCATAAGTGTTGTTCTTCTTCAAAGAACTTATCTCTTATTCCATGACTTTTATCCACTGAGCTTTCTCCTTGTGGGTTTGAGCTTCCTGAAAGCTCTCAGGCTCCCCCTCTTCAGTGACTGCAACATACTTAGAACTGGGGTATCTTGTGGACGGACGACGTTCTCTGCTTGATCTCTTGAGCTCAACTGTTTCCTCATCTTGTGTCGGCTCCCCCTGCTTAGAGCCTTCACCAAATTCAGCTTCAGCTTCAGGTGACACTTCATTCGTAGTAGGAATCTCCTCATCATCTCCTGAGTGAGACTCACCACTTGTCCCAATCTCTTCTGATTGAGAAGAGAAGTAGACTGGTACCTCAGGAACTTCCTCCGGTGCAGATGTATCAGCATCTGATAGTGTCTGGTCCTCATGAAAGATCACATCTCTGGATCTGAACACTTTCTTCTTCTCTGGATCCCACAACTTGAACCCAAAATCAACATCTCCATAACCCAGAAAAATGCAAGTGATTGCTCTGTCATCCAGCTTCTGTCTCTGTTCTTTAAGCACATGTACAAATGCCTTGCAACCAAAGACCCTCAGGTGAGAGTAGGAAATGTCTCAGCCAGACCACACTCTCTCAGGGATATCAAAATCCAAAGCTGACGATGGAGATCGATTCATCAAGTAGCAGGCACTGCCCAAAGCTTCTCCCCAGAATGGCTTAAGAAGCTTTGCTATTTTTAGCATACATCTGACCTTCTCAAGCAGGGTTCTGTTTGTTCTTTCTGCAACGCCATTGTGTTGTGGAGTACCAGGAGTTGTCTTCTCATGCCTGATCCCATGTTGTAGACAATATCTCTGAAACTCCTTGGATGTGGACTCGCCTCCATTATCACTACAAAGGCTCTTCGGGGAGCAACCCTTCTCCCTTTCCACCATGGCATGTCATTGCTTGAAGCAATCAAGCACCTGATCTTTTGTCTTCAAAACAAACACCCAAACCTTCCGCGAAGCATCATCAATTAAGGTCAGAAAATACCTACTACCTCCTAAGGAAGGTACATCAATGGGACCACACACATCAGAATACACCAACTCAAGCAAATTCTTTTTCCTTTCAGAAGCCTTACTGAATGACACTCTAGTTTGCTTTCCAAATAAGCAATTGTCACAGAGATTTAGTGTCATACCTTTGGCAACAGGAATGAGAGACTTCCTTGCCAAAATTTGCAGTCCTTTGTCACTCATATGCGCGAGCCGCCTATGCCATAAATCTGGTGATGCAACACCCTCAACTGCATTCAGGCCACCTCTAACAACCTTCAGCTGAGTTCTGTAAATAGTGTAGCTCAAGCTTGCCTTAGCAATCACCATAGATCCTTTTGTCAGGTTCCACTTTCCATCACCAGTGCTACTATGATAACCTTCTCAGTCCAAGGCTTGTTGAGAAATCAAATTCAAGCAAAGATCTGGTACATGTCGCACATTCTTCAAGGTCATCGTGCAACCTACATTTGTCTGGACACAAATGTCACCAATACCAACAATCTTTGCAGAGCTGAAGTTTCCCATCTTCACTAAACCAAAGTCTCCAGCTTCATAGGTGGTGAAGATCTCCTTCCTCGGTGTAGCCTGATAGGATGCGGCTGAATCAACTATCCACTCTACACGAGTATCAAATTCCTGGTTGTGATCATCAACACATGAGAGAACCACCATAGTTTCCTCATCGCCATAGACAGTTGCATCAGTGTTCTTCTCATCGTCTTTCTTATTTTTCTCTTCATTTTGCTTCATCTTCAACGCATAATGATAGATTACATAGGTCTAATATTGTATAGTGGGCCCAAAGGCCCAATACCTTGTAACCTATATATATCTTTGTCTAATGAATGAAACCCTCGAGGAGGACTTTACATCAATTCTATCATTCTACATGGTATCACAACATTTTCTTCCTCACGAAACCCTAAATTGATCCTCCAGTCTCACCAGTCATCCTCTTCCTCCGACCTTTCTCCCTAGTCTATCTGTTCGCACCAAGTGCGCCCGTGCTCACGTGTTGCCGCCGTCGCTTTCAAGTGCTGCTGCCGCTCGCCGCCGGTCACCTTCTCTCCCGCCAGTCACCGTCGCTCCCGAATTCGGCCACCCAGCCCCCGGATCCGCCACCTCCGAGCACCTCAACCACGAGCCCCGCACCCTCGCTCTCGTTGTCCTCCATCGCATCTTCGCCGCTGCCTAGATTCGGAATCCCCGGCCACCACGAGCCCAGATCCGAGCCTCCCCCACACCTAGCCATCCCTGTCCGAGCCATCTCCGGTTGCCGCTGCCCGTCGCCGCCGATCCATCTCCGTCTCGGTTCGTGCTTCCAACGAAGAAGAAAGCAGCGTCATTTGCAATTTATTTTTCAAGTAATTACATAAACGTCCTTGTGTTTTACTATTTTCATTTCTGGCCCTGAGTTAATTGTTTATTAACTTAGGTGGCACAAAAAAAATGCATCGGTACTCCGGATATCCTACCCCTCGACATGTCGTTCCTCATGCCTGTCTGACATCGCCTGATCCATGCTATGTTCCGCCAGCCATGCCTCACGTCTTCTCTTCTACGCAGCTGACATCCCCCGACTCTTCTTGGTACATGGACATTGGTGCCACCTCCCATATGACGACCTCCTCAGGTAACCTCTCTTCTATTTCCTTTAAAGGTCCTACACACTTTATTATCGTCGGCAATGGTGATCGCCTTGCTACTTCAGAAAATGGCCATGCCAAATTACAGACCCCAACCCACCCACTACACCTTAACAATGTCCTCATTGCCCCGAAGATTGTCAAAAACCTTATCTATGTCCGTCGGTTCACTACTGACAATAATGTTTCCCTTACGTTTGACCCCTTTGGTTTCTCTGTGAACGATCTTACTACGGGGGTTACTCGCCTAAGATGTCACAGCACCGGGGAGCTCTACCCTTTCACACCGCCTTCTACATCCCGTCAGTCGTGTCCTGTCGCCCTCTTGGCATCGTCGTCCAACCTGTGGCATGCACGCCTTGGCCATTCCAGTTCTGCCGTTTTAGATGTCCTTCATTCTCAGAGTCTTGTCAACTGTAATAAAGACCTACGCTCTAGTTTATGTTCCTCATGTCAGTTAGGCAAACATGCTAGACTGTCGTTCCAACGGTCATTGAACTCCACCCTTGCACCTTTTGATATCATTCATAGTGAAATTTGGACCTCTTCTGTGCCTAGCAAGGATGGTCACAAGTACTACCTCTTGTTTCTTGATGATTACACTCATTTTCTATGGGTTTTCCATTACAATTCAAGTCCCAAGTGTTCTCTACCTTTGTCAAGTTCCATGCCTACATTAAAACACAGTTTCACACATCCATCAAATGTTTCCAATGTGACAATGGCCGTGAATTTGACAACAAATACTCGCTATTTCTTTGCCACAAATGGGATCTCCTATCGCTTATCTTGCCCCTATACTTCCCAGCAGAATGGCAAGGCCGAACGAATCATCCGAACCATAACCAACATGATGCGCTCTCTCCTCTTCCACGCATCCATTCCCCCTTCCTATTGGCCTTACGCCTTATCAACCACATGTTATCTCCTCAACATTCTACCATCTACTACCCTACACCATCGCTCGCCAACTCAGGCACTCTATTGCACCGTGCCTAGGTATGATCACCTTCGTACCTTTGGGTGCTTGTGCTTCCCAAACCAGTCCTCCACCGCCCAACACAAGCTTCACCCGCGCTCCTCTCCATGTGTCTTCCTAGGTTGTCCATCTGATCATCGCGGTTACCTTTGTCTCGATATCAAGACCCATAAGCTTATTGTGTCACGTCATGTCACTTTTGATGAATCTCGTTGTCCCTTTTCTTCTCCTTCTATCCCCCCTTCCACACTTTCTGTGTCTCAGTCCGAGTCAGAGTCTTCCTTCCCTCACTTTCTCCTTCCCCAGAGCTCTCCCGGTGCTCCTGCCTCTCCCCCTGCACCACCCCCACCGCCACCCCCTCCTACTTCCTCTAGACCACACACCCGCAACAACTCCGGTGTTTTTAGACCTCGTCATATCGTCTCCATGAACTCCACACATAACCCCGCCAACCAATTCCCTACGTGTTCCCAGCTGCCCCCCCCCCCTCCCGGTCACACCCGATGTTGCGGCCGCAACAAATCAATCTGTCGCGGCTGCTATGCCGTAGCTGCAGCTTTTTGCTTCGCCCGCCGCACCCTCTACTGCCGTCCCCACCGAATCGCACCCACCTCATGCCTCACCCCCGACCTCCCTTTCCACCATCCCCATCTCCCACAAAACAGCCCTCCTCAACCCGAATTGGCAGGCGGCTATGCTCGACGAATACAGGGCCCTTACAAGGAATGGTACTTGGGTTCTGGTTCCTCGCCCTCCTGAGGCGAACTTTATTCGATGCATGTGGCTCTTCCGCCACAAGTTCCACTTCGATGGGACGTTAGAGCGCTACAAAGCTCAGCCCCGTGGTCAACCCTGCCACTATCCGAGTGGTGTTGAGCTTAGCGTTGTCGCGATAGTGGGTCATTCATCAGCTGGATGTCAAGAACGCCTTTCTGCATGGCCATCTTAATGAAACAGTTTACATGTTTCAGCCGTCGGGGTTCGCTGACACTGATCGTCTCAAGCACTTGTGTCTCCTGAAGCGCTCTCTGTATGGTCTGAAACAGGCTCCGCAAGCTTGGTTCCAGCGCTTTGCTTCTCATCTGCTACGCTTGGGCTTCGTTGGCAGCCGCTTAGATACGTCTCTGTTTATCTATCGCAGAGGCACATACATGGCCTTTCTGTTACTATATGTCGATGACATCATCCTCACCGCCTCTTCTGTTGCTCTTCGGACGTCTATTATTTCCCAGTTGAGTGCCGAGATCACCATGTCAGATCTGGGTCCGTTGTCTTAATTCTTGGGTGTCGCCGTGCAGCGTCATGTGTCTGGGCTGTTTCTCTCTCAGAGTAAGTATGCTGCCGAGATTGTTGCTCGGGCCAAGATGAGTAAATGCAAGCCTATTGCCACCCATGTGGATACTTCCAACAAGCTTAGTGCTCACTCTGGTCCTCTGTTTGATGATCCGATGTTGTACCAGAGCCTCGCCGGTGCTTTGCAATATCTTACGTTCACTAGGCCAGACATCAGTTACGCCGTTCAGCAGATCTGAATGTTCATGCATGCGCCCAGGGAACCGCACTTTCAGGCCTTGAAGCGGATCATCCGGTACATCAGCAGTACCCTCGAGTTGGGCACCACAATCACCCCTTCCTATCGGCTTTACCTCGTCGCTTACACTGATGCGGATTGGGTGGTTGTCCTGACACACGTCGCTCCACGTCTGGCTACTGTGTCTTCCTCAACGACACCCTTGTGTCATGGTCCGCGAAGCGACAGTCTGTGGTGTCTCGCTCTAGCGCCGAGGCAGAGTACAGAGGTGTCACCAACGTTGTCTCCGATTGCACTTGGCTGCGCAATCTCCTTCTTGAGCTCCGCTGCCCTCTTTAGAAGGCCACCCTGGTCTACACCGACAACGTCTCCTCTGTCTATCTGGCCAGCAACCCAGTCCAGCATCAGCGAACGAAGCACATTGAGCTCGATCTCCACTTCGTTCGGGACAAGGTGGCTCTTGGACATGTTTGTATTCTTCATGTCTCGTCCTCCTATCAGTACGCTGATATCTTCACCAAAGGTTTACCTCGGCAGTTGTTCCTCGATTTTTGGTCCAGTCTCACAGTACGGGACCCTCTACTTTCCACTGCGGGGGTTTGATAGATTACATAGGTCTAATATTGTATAGTGGGCCCAAAGGCCCAATACCTTGTAACCTATATATATCTTTGTTTAATGAATGAAACCCTCGAGGAGGACTTTACATCAATTCTATCATTCTACACATAACAATTCTTTCTTATATGCCCCTCTTTGCCACAATGATAACAGACCTACTTTTCTTTACCTTGGGAAGCATCTCTCGTCTGCGATTTCCCTCTGGATTTTCCACGACCTCTTCTATCTCTGCTTCTTCCTCTGAACCTTTCTTCAGCAGTTGTGGCCAAAGCATGTGAGGTGCTTGTGCCCATATCCTTTCTCCTAGTCTCTTCATTGTAGAGACTATCCTTCACGGTCGATAAGGACACAACACCACTCGGTGCAGAGTTGCTAATGGTCATAACTAGAGTCTCCCAAGTGTCAGGCAAAGAGCTAAGAAGCAATAAGGCCTGCAACTCGTCATCTAGGACCAACTTCATAGTATTCAGCTGATTTACAAGCTCCTGAAACTCGCTCAAGTGCTCGGCTATAGGCATTCCATCCTTGTACTTCAAATTTACAAGCTTCCTTATCACAAAGGTTTTGCTCTGCGCAGACTTCCTCTCATACATGGATTCCAACTTCTTCCACAAGACTTGTACATCAGTTTCGTTGCTTATATGGTGATAGACATTGTTATCAGCCCATTGTCTGACGGTTTCCACAGACTTCCGAAGTAGCTTTTCCCATTCTCCTTCAGACATATCAGTCGGCTTGCAAGACCCAAGCTTAATCGGATCATACAAATCCCTGTAGTACAACAAATCCTCCATTCTCGATTTCCAAATCGAGCAGTTGGAAGATGTCAACTTGATCATCGTACAAGCAAAATCATCTGACTGGGTCGTCATTTCCGCTGCCAAACTAGCAATCAGGCTCTGATACCACTTGTTGGGATCGACAAGACCCAAATGTAGAAATGAATCGGGAATCTAGCAACTCAAGCTGCAATCCCGCTGATAACCAAGTTCACAGATTTACAGAACCTTAAACACAATCAAACCAAGCAACACAAGCACACAAATAATCACAAGTAAGAACACAACGATTTAAGTGGAAAACCCTCCCTAATACGGATGATCAAAAACCATTGTCGTACCCAGCAAGCCAAAAGGCAAAGAAATTTATGCCTTTTAATTCTTCAAAAGACAAGTCAAATTGATGACTTCATTGTTGGGCTGGACAAATGGGCTTGGCCCAACACACTTATATCTTGTGCTTAGCAGCATGCCAGCATGTGCTCTCTTGTCCGATATGTTGATCTGCCCGGCATTGTCGGTGGTTCGATGGATGGAGCGGCTATAGATCGGAACCCTTTTTATTGCGGTATCAGGGGCGATTGTTGTTACATCTTATGTGATATTATTTCCTTAAATTAACCGCATAAAAAAAATCCACACACAGTAGCTATCTAGATGCTTTAATCGATCTGTGAGACTTGTTGTTGATTCGGCTTAGAATCGTCGAGTAGAAACCCCATTCGGGATGGCCTTCCTCTATAGCTGGCTGTCCGAATGGGTGCGATGCAACATAAGACGGAACATCCTCTTCTGCCTCCACCAACCCCTTCAAGTACAATCCCAGCTCCCCCTCCGGATCTACCATAAACATTACTCTGTTAGATATGATATGAAGAAAGATATATGCAACTGACTGATTATTAACACACTACACTAACCTAAACCATTGTCATTAGCGTCTTCAGGATCATATGAATTCGGAAAGATCCCAGTGTTAGGCTGCATATGACCACCATCAATAACAAATTAAATCTGATATCAAGATATCAATATCGGATTATACCAAATACTAGATATCAAATTACAGGGTTGAGGAGGCCTTTGTAGGGCCTATCGTCAACGAGGAGGGTGTTGGTGGCGGAAAATGGGCCCTTGCTCCTCCATGGTTCCCGGCTTCCCCAAACCTTGTGCAGCTCCTTGAAGTACATCGGCTTACCCTTCCTCTCCGGAGATATGAATCCGTAGTCTGAGCATGAGGATTGGCTCTGAGATCGAATCGCTTTGTCAGTCTAAATATGTATATATGTTCATAATAGCTTGTAAAATGTGTGCTAAAAATACCCATATGAACAAAAGCTTGGAGCTCAATTCGGAGCCAAAAACAAGCTCCATGACTCCATCCATATTGCGTCTGCACATTCAATTCAAATAAGCATACATATGATTTGGTTCGACGGATGCAGAAAATGCCATTCCATATATGTTTAGCCAACTTACTCCATGGCAGAAGACCATATCGCGACATCGAACCTTTCGAGGCAAAATCCGATGAACTCCTTGCAGAAAGGGCGGCGGTAAACTGTCACAATTAAGCAAGGTAGGCATATGATGGATCAATTCTTTGTTGGATAAGCTAAGATTAAGAGATTGAGAGGGAGGTTGTACCCAAATGGTTGCCGACGACGGCATCGGGAGGGCGATGGGGATCACCGGCCTTCTTGAAGTACTTGTGGGCGCGGTGGATGAGCAGCCCGTTGAGGTCGAAGATCAGGAGGCGGGGCTGCTGGTTGCCGCCGAGGGTGAGGCTCTTGACCTGGAGGAGGAGATCGCTTGTGACGACGCCGTTTTGGTCCTCCTGGTAGAGATCGTCGTCGTGCTCCTTCACGCTAGAAGGTGTGGCCGCCATTGCTGAATACCGATCAGTCGTGCGATCCCACACGATGAGGCAAGTTGGGTTTATAGAGGATGGATTGATAACTGCATTGATGGAAAGGGGTTAATCATGAAGAAGGTGACTGATGAGGAGCTTCTTGATTGGTTACATTACACTGTCTCGTCGTTTCCTCGAAGGTGTGTGCGCGCGACTTTATAACTTTCGGTGACAGTTGTAACACAAATTTAAATCAAAATTAAAGTAGGCCGTGTTTTTACTTTTTAGTGGAGCTAGCCACTATTTTAGATGATTTAATTACATTGGGAGTTGAAATATATCGCTTGACTTTTTGCAAGTTTTTTAACGAGGTAAAAACTCTATAAAATATTTTTTTTAATCAATTTTTTTTAATAAATTGATACTTGTTACTAATATATATCATTTTATGGAAAAAATTTGATTAAAAATTTAATATTTTATAGAGTTTTTACCTCCTTAAAAAACGTGAAAAAAGTCAAGCGACACTTATTATGAAACGGATGGAGTACTTCCTTTATTTAAAAAAAATGCAATAACGTTTTACAAAATTACACAGTTTTTAAGACCATGCGCAATGGAGATCCGCACGGATCAAATGGGGAGGCCACGTCAGCAAAATCTTGAAATGGAGGAGAGACAAACTTTTGATCCGTGTGAAAAAATGGATGGAGGTGCTATTGGGTGATCCGCATCATCCCCTTTTTTTTTTGGTAGCCAATGATAGTGAGACACATGGCAGGGAGTTTTAATTAAATTAAAACCCCCATTTACTCGTTAAATAAATAATGTATTTATTAAAAAAAAAAAATTTGAATACAATTTATTTTTCTCTACCCAATGACACCCATTTTGTATATGTTTGGATGGAAAAAAAATTTCGCTAAGTTTACCATATGTTAAAGATTTATAGTCACATAAACAACATTAACTTAAATCAATATAAACTTACACCATAAAAATACATAAATTTGAACATTAAATAACAATACACACTACACCCGGAACATGAAAACACACACACACATAATAAAACATAAAAATATACTACCAACTAGACTTTGTCGTACAATTTGAATGGGTGAAATTTTAAATTTTAAATTTCAACGTTCAAATTTCAACTTTCAAATTTGAAATTTGAACAAAAATCAGATAGGTGAAATATTCACCTATAAATACACATCATATTTTATGACAGAACTCACCCTTTCTTTCTTCTTCTACTTCTGCAAAAGACTTTGTTCACTCTTCACTTCCAAATACCCTCCTCACTCAAATGGCCGATAATTGGAAGAGATTTTATAATGAGCCATGGTTCGATGCAGAGGACAAGTATCAACTCAAGCGACTACGCAAAGAGGAGCTTGAAGAGATTTTATATGACGGAAGTCGGGAAGCCATGGACATTCTTCATCGTAGGATCTCGACTTTGCGGGATAAGAAACACCGACTGCAGAAGGATAATTCAGAACTCAGGTATAAAATTGATGGTAAGGACGACCATATTCAGGAGCTTACCGAAAAAATCTCGGAGCTAGCAATGGAGAACCACAAGCTGAGAGTGAAGATAGCAAAGATAGGGAAGATCATTGATGAGAGCATGGAATAATATGTTTGTTATCGCTCGATTGTTATGTTTCGAGTATCTTTCATTTCGCATCGTATTTTATGTGTTGTTGTTTTATTTTGTCATATATGTAATGTCGTTTTAATTAATCAATGAAGTTCGACTTTTTTTAATAAAAAAAAGTTAGTATTGGGTTACATATAGTTAGCCTTGATTTTTTGTTTCCGTGTTTTTCAGTTTATAAATTTAAAAAAATATTTTTAAATTTAATTGTGTGCATTTTTTATTTTAATTATACGTATTAATATTAATATTAATAATATCATTAACAAAAAAATTTAAGTAAAATAAATCAACATTTAGCTTAATAAAAATAAAAAATTGTAAAATGAGTTTTGATTCGTGCGACTCTCTGTTGTGGATGAAAAATGTAAAAAACTGAAAAGTTAGTGGAAAGCTGACGTGTCAGGAATTGTTGCTGATGTGGCTGAAATGAGTTTTGATTCGTGTGACTCTTTGTTGTTGATGGTCTAAGGAATTCAGATTATAGACAAGAATGTCCCGTAACTATACTTTTATCTTTTAATTAAACTAATTAAAAAATATAATAATGAAAAGGGAGTGGAAAAGTCACTCTGCAACAAGCAAACAAATATTGTGGGTGGAATTTGGTTGTAAGTACAAATTTAATTATATGGGTTACCAAATGGAGTCCGTATGTGTGACGAGTGATGACTGTTGTAGTGATGATTACTGCTCCCTTCTCATTCCCGGAGAAGTATCCAGTTTAATTGTAATAAGGCTAAATATGGAAAACAATAAGCAAATAGTTTAGAACGTCAATTAATTTTGAACAAAAAAATTTCCTCATAACGTCACTTTTTAGTGAACAGAGGGAGTATATATATATATATATATATATATATATATATATATATATATATATTTTGTGTGTGTTAAATTATTGATCGGAAGTTGAAAATTCATATTTGGGAGAGTGTGAGGATTCTGAACCTAATATATAAGTGTATAGGTTACCCCACCTAATGTCAATTGGTTTTGAGATGGTGTCCCAGTCTGACTTATATACCCGTTGAGTGAAGGTTTCTCTTTTCTAGAGAGAGGGAGCTCAACCTCTACTCTGGCCGCCTCATCTCGTCTACGGCTGCATCTGTGCCACCGTGGTGCACCATCATTCTCATTATGTCCACCATCCAGTATCATGTGATTCAATTCCGGTCACAAAGAATCCGTTGTTATGCTCGATTTTGGCGAGGGTTGTTCGCGCCGCAATATAGCCTAGCAACGCGCTTGTGACGACGCCTGAGTTGTTGGTCTCGATTTTTCCGCAATTTTTCAACAGACATCAGGTTAGTCTTGAAATCGGGCACATGAAAAACATTTTTCAAAAAAATGCCTGAAGTAAGCTTGATGTCTCCAATATCCCTAACCTGTCCCATCCGGAAGACATACCCTTATAGGCTGACTCAACACACGTGTATGTTGCAACAATTTCTCATCATATATCATATGATCAGTGGCGTCAGAATCAATGATCCAAGTTAAAGCATTCTTAGTCTGAGTTTTGGAAGAGAACAAAGCAAGAGATGTACATGCACAGTTGGCAGCCCCTTTAGCCTGTCCTTTGCCTTTCATGGCCTTCATGACCTCTTGGCAGACAACATTAACCAAGGCCATGTCAAATCCTGTGTCATCCTCTACAATCTCCTCTTTATTATCATCCAATGGAGACTCGAAAATCCCTGCAACATTTGCAGAAGATTTGGTTGGTTTCTTGCCTTTCGGATCTTTGAACCAATCCGGATAGCCAATTATCTTGAAGCAACCATCTACTGTATGTACAGTCATCCCACAATGACTACACACTTTATCAGATTTGTCCTTCTTAACAGGCTTCTTGGATCCATTTGACTTTCCTGCTGCAAAGGCACTATTGTCCTGTGATGATTCACCATTGTTTGATCCACCTACAGCCTCGACCTGCTTCACCAAATAATAAGCTCTATTGACAGTAGGTAATGGATCCGTGGAGAGGATTTGATTCCTCACACCTTCATAGGTTTCTCCCAATCCCATCAAGAACTGGAGAAGTTTGTTGCGGTTGTCTGCTACTTCCAGTTTCTTGGACAATCCACAAGTGCAGCTGAGTCTAGCATCGCAATCGCACTTCAAAACTCCTTCAAGTGTAAGAATCTCATCCCAAAGTTTCTTAATTTTGTTGAAATATTCAGCAATGTTCAGATTTCCTTGAGCCTGATTACTCAAGCTCTTCCTGAGTTGATACAAAAACAGACCGTTCGTCTCTATGCGTATCGTTCCTCAATCTCCTGCCAGAGTTCTCTCGCTGAATCGATGTACATGAAGCTTTCGAAAATCTCCGCATTCATGGAGTTTAGAATCCAGCATCTCACCATATAATCAAACCTCTTCCATCTCGGAACATCTGCTAGTGCGATTGAATCTGGATTTGAGCTTCCATCTATGAAAGCGATTTTGAGTTTCGCTCAAAGTGCCATCTTGATTCCTCGACTCCAGCTCAGGAAATTGAGTCCGTTGAAGTTGTTTGGAACAAGCTGTGCTCCTGGATGATCGGAGTTGGATAGGTTCAGTGGATCGTTCTGATTTCCACCGCCAAATCCAGTTTCTCCGACCACATCGTTCGTAACCTGATGATCCTCCGCCATTTCTTCAATTCTCTGATCTCAGAAGCTTCCAGTTGTTGATCGAACACCATCGATCTCTGATACCATGTAAAGTTCCCCGAATTGATCAAGGAACTCTAGCTAATCCGCCATGGAAGCTTAATTTGGAGAAACAGAAATTGAATTTGGGAGGAAGAAGGAGTAACATATTTTCTCAGCTGATTTTCATTAACCCAAAAAACCGGCCACATTACAATTTATAGCCCACGGCCCATAGACCCGTGTGGCCCATTTTGTCCCTATTTTACAAGCGCAGATTTACCAAAATACCCCTGATTACACTCTCCTCTATATTGAGCACTCTGGTGGTCGTGCTGGTGTGATCGTAGTCGCCCATGAGCTCGCATCTTTTTCCTACAAAGGTCTGTCTTCGGAGCAGAACATCAACTTTCATTTGTGAAGACTATTTGGCGACACCTCAATATTTTGGCTCGTTCTGGCTGTATAAAATTCCGATTGAAGCCGATGAACACTTGTTGGAAAGATATTTTAAGCTGCTACAAACAACCTTACTGAATGATGCAATCGTCAATTCAGATTGGAACATGGACGAAATCTAGGATCTTTGGATCGGTCCGAAAATTATGCAGCTTGTCGGAAAGGCAATATATGAAGACGGAATGCATTCAGGAAAGTCGGATTAAATGACGGGACTTTAGAGATTTCCGAACTTCCATCTCTTTGATCACAATCAAGACCATTCATTTCCCCCCGTCATGGTTGCCCATCTCTCTGTCATAAATCTCGGAAACCCTTTTCGTATTATTCGTCATTAGGTTATCGATTGAATTTAATTTCTTTTATTTTTCTTAGCATCAATATTTTCCTATATAAAGGGATGTAAGAACTTCTTTTGGAAAAAGTTGAAATTTGAGAAAATTTAAGCCTTTTAGCTTCCAGTGATTCGGGTCAGGAATCTCGTTCTTAGGTGAGAGGCTGGGAACAAAACCTTCGGTGAGAGGCTGAAGGAGATTAGTGAGAGACGATGGAATCAAAGGGTCGGAAACAATCGGAGTGCGAAGCCGAGAGTGTGAAAGATCGAGTGTTGGAGAGAGCTCGGAGTGCGAGGCCGAGAGCGATCTTGCATCACATATTCCTCAACCCTCATCCCCTACTTTACCACCATTCTAAGGCATTCCATAGCCCCATCATCACCCTCAAACCACCCCCAAAACGTCACTCCAAAGCAACCCCTCAATCCCTCTCAAACAAACCCCGTTTGGAATCGTCTCAGCAAGACGACGTCTCGGTAAAACGAGATTTCCCGCTTCGTCTGACCTCCGATTGACAAGATCTGCCCCAATCCGCGGCCGCGATTTCAAGATCTACAAAATTAATACTTGCACGTCCAGAGAAGCTGAGCCAATTGACGGGAAATCGGTAATCTTTGAAGACTGATCTGTTGCCTCAGAAACTATCCACAATTTCCCGACTTCTCGGAACTCTCGTCGCCGGTCCTTTTGCTCGAGCCCGGGTGCGAGCACGTCACATGCCCTCTGTGTTTCACAGCTACGCACACTAAAACCCAACTGTAGGTGCAAAAATTCCTCTCAAACCCTAGGTTTCTGTCCAAATCTCTTTCGATATCTCCTCATACTAGTAATTTTGGCATATCCCTTGCTGAATTTGTGTAATTGTTGTCTAGATCTCCTTGATTTGAATTCCAATTCGATGAGATTTGTGCTGTTTTGGCTACATTTTGTTGTAGTGCCGAGTTTCTTCCTTCCTCTCCAATCGAGCTCCTCCTCATGGGCGGCAGTCCTCCTTCGGCTCCATCCGGCCTCGTCTCCATGTCGTACACGAGTTTCTTCCTTGTCGTGCAAGGCTGATGGTGATGGTGGTTTGTGCTTGCACGGCTAGGCATGTGATCTTTGGAAATAAAAAATAGTAACAATATTTTTTACAATGTAAAAATAAAATATAAAAGATTTGATATAAAGTCTATGTGTACAAGTCCGAAAGGGCCTTATTTAAATTCTGAAAGGGTTCGAACAAAAGTTTGAATGAGCCTCACTAAATCTTGCAAGGGCTTGAATTAAATCCCGAAAGGGCTTGACTAAATTCCGGTTGGATAAATCTTTTGGCACTTTTGCACGAGCAGTGTATGACTCTACTTTCGGCGTTTCTAGGAGGTCTTTTCATTGGTTGGCATGTGAAGTCAGGAGTCGGGACTGGCTGGGATCGAGAAGGTGCATTCAGGGAGACTCCTTATCCGGGAAGGAACTTCCCTGGAGTTTTGTCTGCACTTCACACAAGAGATATATCCATGTTGTACTGCTAGCTCGCGGTGGTACTGTTCGATGGTGCTTGGCTTCATTCTTCACCATCGTCCACAATTGTTGGGAGGAGTTCTGCTCATATCGTTCTTGTTATAGAGTTATTTTTGCTTGTTTCATAGCGCCATTTTCTGATCTTAATGTATGCTTAGGTGATTTTCGAAGGATTTTGTAAGAGCTTATGGTTTTGATATTATATAGTTTTAATCAGGCACGTAACCAGGATTATAATTTAGGGTAGACTAGATTTACATATAATTTTATTTTATTTTTTTCATCTATCTATTACTATATATATTTATAAAAAGAATTGGCAGTAATTGTTGTGATGTGTTGGAGCCTTTGTCCCACATCGAAAAACACGAGAATCTGAGCCTTGCATATAAGTCAGTAGGCCACTCCTCCTAGTGCCAATTGGTTTTAGGATGGAACCCCGCTGGTCTTTTGTGCTCGGCTCGGGCGCGCATGATGCGCTCTAACGTGTGGACCCCCCACGTTATATGGCCCACTGGGATTCAACATGGTATCAGAGCAGTGCGGTCCGGGACCCTGGTCTACTACTGGGCTAGTCGGCCTTAAGGCAAGACGTCAAGTGCAACCAGTGGCAGAACACAGTTCAGGCGGGAGGTGGCCATGGCCTCCCCGGACGGAAAAAAAAATTAATGTTATATGTAATATATTTTTTATGATATGTAAATAGTAAAAGAGTTGAAGGTTCGATAATATAAAACAAGGTAATATAGAAATACTCTAGAAGGGGGGTTGAATAGAGTATGCCCGTTTTTCGTAGAAAGTCTCAAGACTTTTGGAGCTCGTATAAAACCCTTTAAGATTAAACCTGAATCACAAAGTTAGACAATCGAACCAAGTGCGGAAATAAGGTAAAGCAATAGATAAAGGACACAAGTAATTGTTTACGAGGTTCGGCACGAACTTGGCCTACGTCCCCGCCTAGGGTTCTTCCACAACCCTAGGATTCAAAAGGCTTTATTGATTCGCAAAGCTTAGGATCCTAATAGCTCACCGAGAAGCCTCTCTCCTATACAATTGCAATCTAGTCAACTCACGTTCCCTTGGAGTCCTAGATCAATCTAGAAGAGCCCCACCTCTCTCAGCTATCTAGTACAATCCTCTTACTCTCACAAATCAATAGCCTAGTGCTTACTTCCCGAGTTACAAACTCTCGAGTAACACTATAAATGAATTATCCTATAAGCTCACAGTGTAACTCTCAAAGGCTTTGAAAAGAAATAACAAACTCTTGAGAGCTAGCAGAGAGTACACTTGGAAGACAGTACAGATCTCACTTGAATGCATGAAAGCTTGTGTTCAACCGGTGTGTTCTGTCTTCTTCTTCCTTTCCTTTATAGAAGCAACATGGCGCATAAGGATCTTCAACAACGGATCTTCAATAACGGCTAGTTCGGATCATGGCGTGCCCAAGGATCTTCTATTTTTTGACACTTCGAAGATATGATCTCTCCAATTTGGATCTCCTCAATATGCACCATAAGGAAAGAAGTAATTCGAATAATACTTCCTGAAAGGTTAGTTAGGCATATAATATAATGGAAGTATATAATATTAAATAATATTCGGACATAATAATATATAGAACAGGTTTTGTATTTCATCAACTGTTAAAGCTCCAAGACCTTTGACAAAGACATCCTGTCAAGGCCTTTGAAACTTTATTCTGATTTTCATCAGGGGAGGGAGTTATCAAGAGTATTTTAACAACTAATTACTCTAGTTTAGGTGGTAAATGATGAGTATTTTAAACAACATGTTGGGAGTTCAAATCTCCATAACTCCTTTTAGTAACAATATTTTTTTTTAAATTATTATGTACTTGGTATAAAATAAATAAATAAACCCAAAAATATTTTTTGGTCCTCCCGACCAGACATCTTAGGTTCCGCCACTGAGTGCAACTAGCATATATTGCGGGGTCAGGCAGTTGCACTTGAGGGGACGTGTTGTGATGTGTTGGAGCCTTTGTCCCACATCGGAAAACACGAGAATATGAGCCTTGCATATAAGTCAGTGGGTCACTCCTCCTATTGCCAATTGGTTTTAGGATGGAACTCCGCTGGTCTTGTGTGCTCCACTCGGGTGCGCATGATGAGCTCTGACGTGTGGACCCCACACGTTATATGGCCCACCAGGATTCAACATAAATGGATGTAAAAGAAAGAAAATAAAGGAGGAAAAATACGTAGGAAACAGAACAAAATTAAATGGGCATATAGTAGTAATAATTGACCGACACAAGGAAAAAAGCAATAAAAGAAAGAAAATAAAGGATGAGAAATAAGCAATAAAATATAGAAACAATAGCAGTGAGATTCGAACCCCCGTTTCCAATTAACTCCTCAAAACCCTCAACCAACTAAGCTAGCCGGACAACTTGTCTACATTTGTACCTATAATATATATGTATTATTTTTAAAACGGGGTAGGTTGTAGTATACATGAGCCTACCCCTGGATCCGTCCCTGGTTTTAATGAAATAAATATAAGATTTTAGTTTAAGTAGCTTTTGAAATTATAGTTTTTCATCAGCTAACTATCCAAACTTTTCATAGATCAAGTATAGAGAAAGGTGCTCGAAGCCCCCACTTTTGAGATAGCCTCCGGTGAAGCTGTATATAGCCTGGGCCCTTATCGAACAACTTGACTATCAGAGTGTTCTCCCATGGCTTACGAAGTGCCATTTTCTCCGCCTTATTCAGAGCAATAGTAGGACAAGTTGGATCCTCCTCCTCTGGTAGAATATCGTCATCAGTGTCGTATCCCTCACCGGCCAGAGACTCTTGAAAGGCAGGATTGGTATGCAGTAAACTGAAGCCCCCTCTTGCCCCATTAACTAGCATATCTCTGTAGTTAAGTTTCGACGGGGACTGACACCCCGGCGAGTTGTGCACATCCAGGGATTGGTCTGTCGATGATCCCTCTCCTGCAGACTTTCCTGGTCCTCCGCCAGCACTTGTCGAGTTTGACTCCCCTCCTTGCTTGTCCTCCTCTTGGGCATCAGGTTGCCGCTCATCTTGTTGCTTGTGTGGGTTGTCCGGCGGATCCCCCAGCGGCACAATTGAGTGCCGATCAGGGCTTCTTGAACGCTCTCTCCCAGTCATTTTTTAGTTTTTCAATGTTTGAAAATAATAAAACAACAAAATTATTATAGAATGACATATGTGTTTAGAAAAGGCACAGATTGAGTTGGTGATGTAGACTTCGTCCATGCAAATCCTGGAAAAAAAATATTGATGAATACAAATGGATGAATTTGTATGATAGAGATCATTTATAGGTTAATAATAAATGATATACAAATTAAATGTAAATATAAAAAGTTTATAATTTTAGATGGATGCAATGTACGGAATGATATAAGAGGAACTAAAACCGATTAGTAAAGAACAACATAAGAGTATATATATTTCAGTATACTAGAAAGAATAAATAGAATATAAGATATTTATTATAAGGAAGAACGATATTCACTTAGTTACAATGAGTAATGTATCTCACAAAATAATATATCCAACAGCCTAAAAAAAGGTTGATTTTTAGTTTGCTCAAAGAAATAGAAAAACAAAACATAAAATATTTATTATAAGTTTGCTCAAAGAAACAATCTAAAAAAATGATTGGAAAGGCTTGGAGTTGTTTTAGATTTCGTCCCTGCAGATCCTAGAAAAAAAAAGGTTGATTTTATACGAAGGGGTGAAATGGAAATAAAATTGAATAAATATATAAGTATAAAAGAGCCTTATCAAACTTAATTGTATAAAGTAAATAAATAGAATATGTAGGTATACAAAAGTATATACGGAGTATATGTTTAAATGATTTTGTCATGGCAATTAATATAGTCATTTAGTAAAGCAAAAGCAAAGTAAAGAGTGATAAATTGACACTTACATATGTTGTGACAGCATCCAGTTCGTGCCTCCCCTCTACTTTGGAGGCCAATTGTTTATTAACCACACTTTTTTCTCCAACAATGCTTGTTTATAAAGTTTCACAGCAGCAGGAACCTTTGTTGACATACATATGTGTCTATAGAATAGCTGCAACATCCAAGAGATTGAAAAGTAAGTATAAGAGATTAACAAATGAACCCACAAACATGGTTGACAGCAATGAGAGCAAATGACAGACCTAAAACCAGAGGAAAACATCAGAAGGCTAAGGTGCATAAAACTATCTGATATAAAGAATAAAAATATTTAATTAATTGAAAGCATATAAAGAATAGCCCACAACAAATATGTCAGCATTTTATTTTCATATTAAACCTACTACAACATATGTAGTATTGAGGCCTTTTTATATATTGATATGGAAGAAGGCTAAGGGGCATGAATTATTTGGCACAAGGGTGTCACAAAAGAAATAAAAAATGAACTAAATGATTTCAATTAGAGGGTTTATAGCATTTCCAACTAAGGAAAAAATAAATAGTGTTTCAATGTAGAGAAGATGAAAAGAAAAGGAAAAGAAAGTCCACGATACAAAAAACAATAACAAAAGATGATAATTTCAAAAAGCATTCCATTAAGAGAACGATCACAAAGAATCAAACAAACAAAAGAATGTGAACGTTGTCAATGCAATAAACAAAATTTGATAAAATTAGCTAAGCTGAATTAGCTAAGCATTCCTTTGAAGCAGCGACAAAATTAGCTAAGCTGAATTTATAGAAAAGAATGGAAACTGAATTAGCTAAGCTGAATTTTACAACAAAATTAAAGGGAAATTTGATAAACAGACTTGAAGAAGACAATTATAGATGCTGAAGAAAACAAAGATAATCCAATACATACACACAGATAATCCAACTTTAAGAGAATTGAACAAAGATAAAAAAAAATGAAACTCAATTTGGAATCAGCAATCGGAAATTCATTCAGCAAAATCTAAATTCAGCATTTCGTAAATTCATTATTAATATTTGTAAATTCATTTTGGAACTTTGTAACAGAATCACATCAAAATTTTGCAACAGAGGCTTAGCAAAAAATCTGCCTAAATAAAATGCAATGCAAGCATTGGCGTCAGATCTGATAAGAATCCAAAAACCCACAGAGAAAAACATTGAAAGAGAGTGGGAGTTAGAGGGAGAGAGAAAGAAACCTTGACAAATCGCCGAAGGTAGTGAGGGAAGACGGCATTGATAGGGCGAGAGGAGCAAACGGAGGAGCGGTCGCGCCGTTTGGAAACAGTAGGCAACGTGTTCTCTCCAGCTTGAAGTCGAATTTCGAGATCTGATCGTCGGCGAACCAGTGGATCTCCATAGCCAAACCTGGACAAAAAAAGGGGGAAACTAATTTTAATTTTGAGAAATTGAAGATCAACGAGAAAGATGGGGATGCGGAGGAGGAAGAAGAACGACTCAAGTCGTATAACTTTGGCCGCAGGAGTAGGAAGAGACAGAGGAGGAAGACGCGGAGGTGGAAGAAGCAAGCGGGAACCGACACCGGATGATCGGGCGTATGAATAGGGAGAGGCAAGAAGGAAGGGGCGATGGAGGAACCCTAGCCTCCAGGTGGTTGAGCCTTCACGTTGAAGAGGGAAAAAAATAAATTAGAAAAAATGTGATTGGTCGTAAAGGAGTAAATTACAGGTATGACGCCACGTCAGTAGAAAGTATACGAAATTAAGTAGTTATATAGATAGTTTGTATATGAATTGGTAGTTTTGAAAGTTCGTATTATTTTTTGTTCACCGTTAATAGTTAGTATTATTTTTTGTCATTTTTTCATCTATTAAATGTTAAAACATTTAAACTACCCTTACCATTAAATATATACTCTTCCTTGTGACACTATATACTTCCATTCCTCCGAAGTACAAACGGTAGGATAATTTGATAAAGGAGTATTTGGGTCTTTGGAGTACAAAGATGGTGTAATGCAGCCATAAAAAACGTAAAACATTAATAATGCATGTACTCAATACAGTGAAAGTATTTAGGAAAGATGGATTGTTACTCCCTCCGTTAATTAAAACTTGACGTTTTACTATTCACGCACGCATTTTTAGGTGTTAAAAACTATATAAAATATTAACTTTTGAAATAATTTTTTTAAATAATATCATACTTATTACTATTAAGTATGAATTTATAAAAACAAATTTAAAAAAAAGTTAATATTTTATATAGTTTTTATCGTTCTAAAAAAGCGTGCATGAATAGTAAACGACAAGTTTTAATTAACAGAGGAAGTATTTAATTGTAGATTCTTTCTTCCCCTTCTTAATTCCAAGCTCCTTAAAAAGTGTGAAAATGTTTAAAATGTCAATTATTTCGTTATGAAAGGCGTACTAACTTATTAACCTACTAGTATTTGGTACCCGCGCTCTTGCGCGTTGTATTCATAAATTATATTTTTATTATTTTTATTTGTTTGAAATATTTTTACTAAATTTTATGCTTAAAGTATTTTAATATGACTTTAAGTTAGTCATAAAATAAATCAAAGTAATGTAAAATATTTCCCTAATTAAAAAAAACACTTTTGTATGGTGTTCTCATTATATTTTAAGTTAATTAGTAATGATATTTTGTAGGGTGTTCATACTATTAAAAAGACTTTTAAATATTTTAGTAATGATACTTGATTTTACCAAACCATTAAACCATTAAATTAATAAAAATTATTCCATATGAGCTAAATATATAATTTTCAATTACCTTTTAATGTAAATATATGTTTGTTTATTAATTAATAAATGTTTACATATTATACATTATTATTGAATTTTTCGTAATAAATATTATGCATATATAAATATTGTATATACTTATTGCACCGTTAGTGGATCCAAATCTGATAACTATCTAATAAATAAAATATACTTTTATATACAGCGTTTCTTAATAATGAAATAAAATATACTTATATCTCATATAGATTTTTTTTAAAATATTTAACTTTATATCTTAATTAGGTAGAAAACTTATTGTTTTAGATAAATCTATCTAATATTATTCATGCCCGTCAATTTTTTTTTGTGGGTGCTTAAATGCCGGTAAATTTTAAATTAGAGACTAAAGTAGAGTTTTTACCCTTTCTAATCCATAGTAAATGATATTCATTTTACATTTCTTGATACCCTCTATTATTTTCGAACACTGCATTCTATTGTTTTATAATATAGTTCATTAAAGAGAATTTTTTTTCAAAATATTCAATAAAAAATAAAAATTTACGAATAAATTCACAGATTGAAAATATTTACATAAATATTCAAAATTTGCAGATAAGTCAGAAAAACGCGGTCTCGAATCTTCACGGTGTGTTTGAAAGTTTCATCCAATTTTTAATTATCAAATCCTTCCACCTTCTTTGATGAATTTAAAGATATATTCTAGATGAAAAAATTAGTTTGATGTGGCTAAAAGATGATGATTATGTTAACTAAATGATAGGTTTTATAGTTTTATATAACTACTTAATATATTGGTCTAAAAAGATAAAAAAAAATTTACCTAAGTATATTGACTTGCAGATTCAATTTAATTATAGGGGTATTTGCAAAACTAACCTAACTATCCGGTTTCATTGCGGGGGTTAATCCCTAAAAAAAAAATTGCATTTATCCGGTATCTCACAGGTTGCAACCGGTTGGAGAGAGAAAAGCGCGCAACTGTCAGAGAGGAAGAGAAGGATGAGGGGTTCGATGAAGCAGGGAAGACGCCGTCGTCGGAGGCGAGGTTCGCGGCTCTAGGCGACAGGCCTCCGGGCTCGACGGGAGGGCTTGAGCGTAGTCATCTTGGTCCTTCTTCCTCCCATTCGTCTCCTTCGGGCTCGACGAGGCCGGAGGAGGAAGAAGATGCCTCATTCGGCGAGCTCGGGTGCCATGGTTGAGGCAACCACAAGAAGGGAGAAGGAAGAGGGTCGGGGGCTCGGGGGCCAAGCCTCATGCCCTTCCTCCCTCACGCAGGTCCTTCCACTCTCTCTTTCTTCAAGCGATTTCGAGCCTCGTCGAGGATAATCTCCACAATTGGCTTCGATTCTGCGATTCCAGGTACAATCCTTCACCCTTCTTCTTCTCTGCTCTATCTTCCAATCCTTTAAATTGGAATTTTTAGTTTAGGGTTGGAGACTAAAATTTCGAATTTCGGAATTGAAATGGTTTGGTTTGAAATTTCCCATTCGGTTAGGGTTGGGGTTTGCTGTCTGTCATGTCTGAATAAACAGGTGACATGTTGATTGGTGTAGGTGTCATGTAGTAAGTGATGTTGCCAAATAGGGGGTTGAGTTTGTCCGTGGGATTTTCTAGTGGAGTGGGGCAGGGGGTAATGTCAAGGGTAGGAGTCAATAAAGAGGAAGATGATGATGATGAGTTAGGATTGGTTGGAGAAAGGTCAATGTCAGGAGTAGGAGATTCTGAAACAACACCTCATATGGAGTACTCCAATTCTCACTCATTATGCACATATGTCCATTTTGTATGAGCTGAATCTCCTTAATGAGAGAGAGACAGAAAGAGTATAAAACACAACCTCGTGATTTTGTTTACCTGTGTTTTTTTTTTCTATGACTGTTTATTTTAATCTTGAAATTTTTTGATCATTCAAGTTGAGATTAAGATACTAAGATGCCATTTATATATAGATTATAGAGCTTAGGTTTACCTTTTCTTCAATTTTCATGGTCTTTTACTGAACTTTATTTTCATTCTTTTTCTTATTGGTACTTTGCAATATGCATCCTTGCAATCTTGCATTTTCTTCGTGGGATCGAAGACACAGAGGATTTGGGTACATCTCCTTTCACATAAATATTCTTCACATGTAGCCTATTAGCTCAATGGGAGAGCATTGTGGTCATACACAAAGATGTGGGTTCAATTCCCACGTAGGCTTATTATTCATTAATCAATGTCGATTATCAACTTATGTTTAGAACAAGTCAAGCTTGCTACATCACCAAATTCATGTGTCAAGTAAAAACAATTCATATGTCAAGTAAAACACATTATATGTCATGTAAATCCGGTATGAGTGACATGTAAATTCAGTATGGGTTATGGGTTATTTTTGGTGCTTCTATCACATAATTTAGTGGTATAAGTGCTTGAATTAGCATGTTTCTTTGTTTGAGGGACTCGCAACGCAGAAGTGAGTTCATTATTAATAAAACATCAAACGAAGGCCACTTTAGTTTCTTTGCTTGGATTAACATGTTTCTTTGCTTGGATTAGCATGTCTTTTTATTGTTGAAATTAATAAAGCTGTTGGAAGGCCACTTTAGTTTCACAGTCATTCCCGTAGAGTGAGTTCCACCAGTCGTTCGTCTTATCCCACACTTGAAATGTAGGAAGAGGAAGATTGTTGTTGCCCAACAACAACATTTTTTTTTATGTTAAAGGATATAAACTGTCATGTTAATACCATTACATGTCATGTTATTTTCATTCATTAAGGAGAAGAGGCTCGATTCGCATTACCTGTCATGTTAAATAGTATTACATGTCATGTTAATAGCATCATCTGTCGTGTTATTTTCCTTCATTAAGGAAAGCTTTTCACAATCAATATTGTTTTAAATGAAGATTATATATATATATAAGGCAAATAGATAAAGATAAAGCACTGATCAATCATTGCAGCGCTAGCATAAACAGCAGCTGCTATCACATTGCAACCCCCCTTGTTCATCCGATGTTGTGCCTTGCTAGCAACTCCATGATCTTGCCTCGAGCCTATGCTACGTGCATCCTGTCATCCCAAAGCAAGAAATCAAAATTGTGACTGAAAATTGAAATCCAGGACCATCAAGAAGCACGAATCAAAACCGCTTTATTAATTTCAACAATAAGAAGACATGCTAATCCAAGCAAAGAAACATGCTAATCCAAGCAAAGAAACTAAAGTGGCCTTCGTTTGATGTTTTATTAATAATGAACTCACTTCTGCGTTGCGAGTTCCTCAAACAAAGAAACATGCTAATCCAAGCACTTATGCCACTAAATTAGGTGATAGCAGCACCAAAAATATTAACCCATAACCCATACTGAATTTACATGTCACTCATACCGGATTTACATGACATATAATGTGTTTTACTTGACATATGTATTGTTTTTACTTGACACATGAATTTGGTGATGCAGCAAGCTTGACTTGTTCTATACATAAGTTGATAGTCGGTGTTGATTAATGAATAATAAGCCTACGTGGGAATTGAACCCACTTCTTTGTGTATGACCACAATGCTCTCCCATTGAGCTAATAGGCTACATGGGAAGAATATTTATGTCAAAGAAACTTGATATGTGAGGGTCTATCCATTTACCTTGGCCATTATCAATATTTGCTCTGCACACAAAACACACTAGTGCATAATACACAACCCTAAAATGAATCAAGTCAGCAACATACCTACATTAAAGGTTTCTTCATTCATTTAGATGTCCCACTTCTCATGAAAGAACAAATAGCACACAGGAAAGCCAAATAACAAATCCTAATTCATGTGAATGCTGCATTCATGGAGTACTCCATATGAGGTATTGTTTCAGAATCTCCAAGCCACGAATCAACATGTCACCTGTTTATTTGGCTACATCACTTACTACATGACACCTACACTAATCAACATGTCACCTGTTTATTCAGACATGACAGACAGCAAACCCCAACCCTAACCGAATGGGAAATTTCAAACCAAACCATTTCAATTCTGAAATTCGAAATTTCAATCTCTAGCCCTAAACTAAAAATTCCAATTCAAAGGCTTGAAAGATAGAGCAGAGAAGAAGAAGGGTGAAGGATTGTACCTGGAATCGCAGAATGGAAGCCAATTGTGGAGATTATCCTCGACGAGGCTCGAAATCGCCTGAAGAAAGAGAGAGTGGAAGTACTCGCCGCCTGCGCCTCCAAGCCACGGATCTCCGACGATAATAGCCAACAACAGAAGGAACTAACCCCGTCGCCTTCAATCAACTACAGAGATCGAAGGAGATGCCTCCGCCTGCGCCTCGCCTCAAGCAATCCACCGTCGAGGGAGATGCTTCCGCCTGCGCCTTCCCTCGACCCCCCTCCTTCTCCCTCCTTTCTCGCCCGCCTCCGATCCCCTTCTAGTCGTCTGCGCCTCGCCTCGAGGGAGATGCCTCCGCCTGTCCCCGTCTCCGATCCCCTTCCTTCTCTCTTCCCTTTCTCTCCTTTGGAACGGGCTACCGGGTACAAGGGTTACCGGATATGCAATTTTTTTCCGGATCGGGTTAACCTTGCAAGGTTTTTGGGTTTTTGGGTTACCTTGTGCAATTCCCTCTTAATAATATATATATATATATAGTAAGCATATTGGTTTCAAAATAATTTAAAAATATATTTATTTCATATATGATATTTTATATACATTTATTTTTTTGAAAAATCATAAAGAATAAAATTATAAAATAATTTTGTTTTAAAATCTAGGGTTGATGTTAACTTGAATCTTTTAATTTTAATTATTTCTAAAATTTATTTCTCTATGATTTTTTATATAAAAAAGATATTCATATTCAGACTGTATAAATAATTAAAAGTTTCTATATTTCTTTTTATAAAAGCTAGGGTAGATTAAAGAATGGAAGTTCAACAAATCATACGTACATTTCATTGGTATTACAAAATAAAACCATTCTATTATATATGAACAAAAGAATTGAAACTTTATCAAATCTTATCAAATTAGCCATGGTCACTTTGGATATTATTTTAATCTATCTAATAAATCATATACTCCGCAGTCCGTATGGTATTGAGAATTACAATATGAAAATAGTATTACGAAGTATTATATATGAACAAAAGAATTTAAATTGTATAAAAATAATATTTTATAAAAAATTTAAAAAATATGGATAAGATTTTCGAAGGACACACTCAAAAATAATTTCAATTATCCATATAAATCTTTTAACTCATATCATTTTCCTGGCTTTCATACTTTTTTTTCCTTTTTGGTCATAAATTTTCATACTTTTTGATTCATAAAGAGTTGGACACGAATGTTTTATCTCTTTTGAAGTCGTGAACAACTCCAACAATCTCAATGGTTCTTTTCACCTATCAACTTCCCGTTTCTTATCAAAGCATGAATCTTATTATCTTCAAAGACAATTGTACAAATATATCAATATAGTAGGCCATTGAATCTCTTCCAATAAATTAACATGAAAAAGATCAACAAATTTGCATGCTAAATAAAAACTAGGGAGGATTTGCCAAATATACAAATATGAAGGCCAAATTGGCCAAATATACAAGATTTTGGGAATTTTGCAAAACTATACATCCCAATTTGCTCCCCTTCCCCCGTGTGCCCCTCCTCTGTGCCCCCCCGCCAGTTTTTTTTTTTTTTTTTCGCGCGTCAGTGCTGACGTCATCGTCGGAAATGCTGACACCGTTTACAAGTATGGTTTTTTTTTTCCGCGCGCCAATGCTGACGCCGACGTCGGGAATGTTGACGTCAGCAATGCTGACACCGTTTACAAGGAAGGTTTTTTTGTTTTTTTTTTTTCGCGCGTCAATGCTGACACCGTTTACAAGGAAGTTTTTTTGTTCCACGCGTCAATGCTGACGCCGACGACGGAAATGTTGACATCAGCAATGCTAACGCCGTCTACGAGAATGCTGACGCCGACGACAATGACGTCGGAAATGCTGACGTCAGCATTGCTCACACCCTCTACGAGGATGCTGACGCCGACAATGATGACATCGAAGATCAATATATTTGACGTATTAAGTCATTAAAAATATAAAAGGGGGAGAACAAAGAGACAAAGGAGTGTTCTAAAAAAACGAATATTTTATTTTATTTTTGGTAGTGAGAAACAAAGAATAACGGTAAACAATTAAAACAAAGAATTTTTCGACGCCGACAATGCCGACCTCTTTCCTCATCCATCTCTTATATTGCAAAAACGATGTCAGCAAATATATACCTACACAAAAATATGCATGAAAACGATGTCAGCACTAAAAAATACGTATAAAAACGATGTCAGCACTAAGAAATAAACCAATTTTTAAGGAGTCAAGCATACATATATACTTACATATATAATATCAAATTAAAAACGATGTCAGCACTAAAAAATACGCATAAAAACGATGTCAGCACTAAAAAATACTCATAAAAACGATGTCAGCACTAAAAAACAAACCAATTCTTAAGGACTCAAGCATACATATATAACTACATATATAATATCCAACTAAAAACGATGTCAGCATTAAAAAATATGCATAAAAACGATGTCAACACTAAAAAAAATACACATAAAAACGATGTCAGCACAAAAAAATACGCATAAAAACGATGACATCACTAAAAAATAAACCAATTTTTAAGGCCTCAAGCATACATATATATACCTACATATATACTATCTAACTAAAAACGATGTCAACACATAAAATTATGCATAAAAACGATGCTGGCGTCGAATACAAACCAAACAGCCAAGGGATCGAATTCCTCAAAATTAATGTTTCCTCCTAGTCAAGCATTTGTTTCACAATCAAAGATTAGTTTGAATACACTATAATTAATTATATATTGTCATGGTACCTGAGTTCATAATCTAACACAATCAAAAGCTTTGCTTCAACTACAAAACTAGTTATAAAAAAATTAGACAGGGCAGTTTCAGGCTACTTGTATACATGCATTTGCTATGATCGAATCAAGCTAGTGGTGATCGAATCAAGCTACTTGTATACATGCTTTAATGCTGACATCGTTTTTAGTTAGATAGTATATATGTAGGTATATATATGTATGTGTTGACATCGTTTAAAAAATTCGACGCCAGCATCGTTTTTATGCATATTTTTATGTGTTGACATCGTTTTTAGTTAGATAGTATATATGTAGGTATATATATGTATGCTTGAGGCCTTAAAAATTGATTTGTTTTTTAGTGATGTCATCGTTTTTATGCGTATTTTTTAGTGCTGACATCGTTTTTATGTGTATTTTTTTAGTGTTGACATCGTTTTTATGCATATTTTTTAATGCTGACATCGTTTTTAGTTGGATATTATATATGTAGTTATATATGTATGCTTGAGTCCTTAAGAATTGGTTTGTTTTTTAGTGCTGACATCGTTTTTATGAGTATTTTTTAGTGCTGACATCGTTTTTATGCGTATTTTTTAGTGCTGACATCGTTTTTAATTTGATATTATATATGTAAGTATATATGTATGCTTGACTCCTTAAAAATTGGTTTATTTCTTAGTGCTGACATCGTTTTTATACGTATTTTTTAGTGCTGACATCGTTTTCATGCATATTTTTGTGTAGGTGTATATTTGCTGACATCGTTTTTGCAATATAAGAGATGGATGAGGAAAGAGGTTGGCATTGTCGGCGTTGAAAAATTCTTTGTTTTAATTGTTTACCGTTATTCTTTGTTTCTCACTACCAAAAATAAAATAAAATATTCGTTTTTTTTTTAGAACACTCCTTTGTCTCTTTGTTCTCCCCCTTTTATATTTTTAATGACTTAATACGTCAAATATATTGATCTTCGATGTCATCATTGTCGGCGTCAGCATCCTCGTAGAGGGTGTGAGCAATGCTGACGTCAGCATTTCCGACGTCATTGTCGTCGGCGTCAGCATTCTCGTAGACGGCGTCAGCATTGCTGATGTCAACATTCCCGTCGTCGGCGTCAGCATTGACGCGTGGAACAAAAAAACTTCCTTGTAAACGGTGTCAGCATTGACGCGCGAAAAAAAAAAAACAAAAAAACCTTCCTTGTAAACGGTGTTAGCATTGCTGACGTCAACATTCCCGACGTCGGCGTCAGCATTGGCGCGCGAAAAAAAAATAAAAACCATACTTGTAAACGGTGTCAGCATTTCCGACGATGACGTCAGCACTGACGCGCGGAAAAAAAAAAAAAAAAGCTGGCGGGGGGGCACAGAGGGGGGGCACACGGGGGAAGGGGAGCAAATTGGGATGTATAGTTTTGCAAAATTCCCAAAATCTTGTATATTTGGCTAATTTGACCTTCATATTTGTATATTTGGCAAATTTTCTCTAAAAACTAATTATAATGTTAAATAACCGTGATAAAATCAAAATGTAATCAAATTGTGCATATTATGTACCATCCATCCGAAGTCCGAAGTCCGAAAGTGATTGTGTTCAATTGTTCATCAATCTATATCTATATCTATATAAAATAAAATACTAAAGCAGAGGCCGCTGAAGCGACCTCACGGCCACGGAATTTTCTGGATTAAAGCGGGATTATTTTTGCTTGCGTGACATTTTCTGGATTAAAGTTGTATTATATTTCTGGTCCACATCCATTAATAAACGAATATAGTTAAAAATATATATTTATGTCAATCTTTAAATAAAGATTTCTTTCTTCACAAAATTTACTATGCATCTTATCTCTAACTAATTTAACATTTTTGGTAAATATTACGGAGTATTTTTTGTAAAATTTCCAATACAATTCATGCCGTCAAATATATATGGTGAAATTAAGCTTCATGGTTCCAATCATATTGTTTTTCCCATTTGTATATTTTTGACACGTTTAACATAGTGGTTAGTTAATTGATTTGTATTGCTGTATACTAATCATATTGTTCATAATATATGTTTAACATAGCTTACGGTCTTTGTTCAGTGTTTGTCAATTAAATCTTTATCCAACACTCTATCTTTCTAGGTGAAATTAAATATATTTATATAAATATTCAACCTTATATCTTAATTAGGGTAAAAATTTATCTTTTTAAATCAAATAATATATCAAATATTTGGTTCATTATATTATTAATAAGCTAATATAATTTTGTCATTTTAATCAATGGTCCCACTTACAAAAGTAATAAGATAAGTTAACCAAAAAGTTACAATAATAAGGTTTAATAATGAATATCCGAAACATGAGATTTATCCACTAACTTAAATTTAATATAATTTAAGTTAAACATAAGTGGATATTACAGTAACATTTGACTAATTAAATCCAAACATAAATGGAGCTTCATTAGTTTGATTTTTTATATATATAAATAATGATCCGAATTATTATGAACATTTTTTAATTATATTTAATGGTATTATAGTATTTTATTCGATGATATATAGTGTACGTGAATTCTGAACGTTTTTTTAATTAAAAGTCATCGATATATTAGTTTTAAAAGTTCTCCAGAGTTAATTGGAAATAAATAAAAATGTAAGTTTGGTTAATAAAAAAAATAGTAGGTTGGATTTTAAATAATTACAAGCTTTTTTATAAACAATAATGATTTGTATCTTAGTTTATATATTAAATTTTATCGATTATGATCTTAATTGAATTTATGATTGATAGAATGTTTTTATTACAAGATTTCAAACAAATTATTTTATCTTCACTTAAAATTTAATAAAAATGTAATCAAAATATATTCATATAATCTCTCTCTCTGTGTGTGTATATATATATATAAAATACTAAAATAGAGGTCTGAAATGGTATCTGGTGCGATTTCGCATTCATGGAATTTTCTGGATTAAAACGGGATTATTTTTGCTTACATGTCATATTTTGCATTAAATTGGTATTATATTTTAGGGCCACATCAATAAATAACCTAATATAGTTAGGTAAAAAGCTTATCTCTTTAAATCAAATAATCTATCCAGTATAACATTATACCTAATAATCTATCTTAATTATATAAATATTCCTAATTGAAAACACGGCTAGGGAGAAATTAGATAACTATTTCTATAAATATCTTATAACAAAATTCAACAATTGGATAGAAAATAATAATAAACAGTAACATAAGCGTTACAAAAATCACGTTAAATATTGATATCTTCCATGTAAACTAAACTAATTTATTGATCATTCAAGGTAAAATAATGAACAATGTGTAGAATTTTCCACAAAGATATTGCAACACGCCTTACATGATGTTGCGTAGTATATCTAAAGTATCTCCCGTTCCGTATACGAGAACCTATTAACAAAATATTATAAAATTATATCAATTTACTTATTAAACTAATAACAATCAAGGTGATGAAAATATAAAATAAAATTTAATATTGATATAAATAATTCATTCTATAAAAAATATAGATATAAATAAAATAAAAACTATCAAATAATTAATTTTGATATAAATAATTTTTCATCCTAAAATAATATATATATATATATATAAAATAACACCTATCAAATATTTATCTATTAATCTTTTTGGTAAGGATGACTATGAAATAATATTGATTTATATTTTTATCAATCACTCAATTAACTAAAGTATTGATAGATAGATTATGGCTTATGAATTATGATAACTTTCTATACCAAGAAGTGTTTACAAATGATGTTTATATATTACATAGAAATAAAGATCTTTAGAACACAATTTATGTATACATGTTATCCATAGTATGATGATATATCTTTTCATTCTTCGAGTTGTTACGAAGTGAGTCGTTAATGTAATTAATGTCCATTGGTAAGTTTATGAGTAATATATATATATATATATTGAAACAAATATTGTACAATTGTGATATTTTCTAACTTATGAATTTTTTTTAATAAATAATAAAGTAAATACGCCGGGTACTAAGTTTTTTTTGACATACACACACATACAAATAGATTTTAAACATTTTTTTAAACAAGAGAACATGCATAATTAATTAAGAAACAAACTTATATTTACATTAAAACGTAATTGAGATTATATATTTGCCTTACATGGAATATTAATTTAATGGTTTATATAATAAAATAAAATTTATTAAGAAACCGCACAACGGGCGGGTACCGAATACTAGTTAATATATATAGAGTTCCTATCATCCTCGATCCACTTAAAGATTGATTTTGGTTATTGATGATTTTTAAAACTATTCAATAAAGATTGTATTATCAATAAATTAATGGGAATTTTTATTTATTGAGATAAATGAAAAACTGTAACCGCCATATTGTGCACCAATTTATTTTAGATTTTATACTATAGGAATAGGACTATACATAGATTTCTTTTCTAAAATTTTATTTGAAAAAAAAAACTAATTAAGACATAAAGTTACATTGGATAGATTATTGATCTAAAAAGATAAGTTTTTACCCAACTATATTGGTTTATTAATTAATGTGGTCTAAAAATATAATACCAATTTATTTCAGAAAATGACACCTAAGCAAAAATAATCCCGCTTTAATCCAGAAAATTCCGCGGCAACGAGGTCGCGCCAGCGGTCTCTGTTTTAGTATTTTACTAGTATTCGGTACCCGCCTGTTGTGCGGTTTTTTGATAAATTTTATTATATAAAATATCTTTGAATTAATATAAATTACTACTCCATATAAAATAAATATATAGTTTCCAGTTGTGTTATGTCTTTGAGAATGTAAACATTTTCGGATCTACATTTTTTTAGAATGTAACTTACTTTACAATGAAACTTCTACCTTATCTTGCTTGATATTCCAATTGGTTAGTTTAAAGATAGATTCAAATAGTCCGGTTTTGAAGGATAGATTAACAGTGATATATAAATATATTTTATATAGATTTCTTTTGTAATATAGTCATAATTAATTTTAGTGATCTAGCAAGATAAGTTTTTTAATTATTTATTTTAAAAAGATAACTTTTCTAACTAATTAAGATATAGGTTGAATATTTAAACAAATATATTCACTGTCATCTAAAAAGGATAAAATATAAGTTATAACTAACCCCAACCACTTTAGGGTTATATTGAATAGATAAACTATTTTTAGTTAGGTTAAGGTTATATTGATCGAATAGATAACCTACGTACTTCACCTACGTATTTTACTCTATATTACTACTCAACCACTTTTTAGGGTTATATTGAATAGATAAACTATTTTTAGGGTTATATTGAATAGATAAACTATTTTTAGGGTTATATTGAATAGATAAACTATTTTTAGTACGGTTAATCTAACATTATATAAGTATATTTCTTTTTAATAAATTATAAAATATAAGATTTCACCGTTTTGATAAGTAACACTTATCATTATATATATTTCTTTTCAATAAAATGTCATTATTGATAGTAAAATTAATCTAACATTTTTATTATAAATTAATTTGGGAAAATATCTGCCGCATGCACAAATTTTGAAGCTAATTTCAGTTTCGTCCAACCTTTTGTAAAATTTACAAAAGTGTCCACTTTTATAATTTCGGATGGCTTATTGACGATATTACCCTTCCTTCCCTTTTACCGTTGTTCAACCCCTTCTAGGGCAAATTTCGTTCTCAGATCCGATAGCTCATATCCATGGCGGAGATCTCAGATCTGGCATGCCGGTCTCCCGCATCAGAACACCATGTCGCCCCCGCCTCCCTCTCTTTCTTCTCCCGCATCAAAAGACTAGGGCGCGCGGAGCCTTAACGCTGCTGACTTCCTCTGCCACGACCGCTTCGACGGCGTCCGCCACGGCCGCCGTTCCGCGCGGCCGTCACCTTCGTCATCGTTTCCCTCATCACCATCACCACACACACCATCACAAATCCAGCGAAAGAAGCGGTGTGGCTATCAAATCTCCGAGGCGGTGCTCGCAAATCTGCAAATCCACAACTTGCATTGGGTAGCCTTGGAGATACTAATTGACGAAAAGGTTATAAATGTGTATGATTGCAACGTGACTGGAATTGCTCCTGGGTTACTTGACCAATACCTCCAACCTATTACTAAGTGGCTTCCAATCCATTTGGTGAAAGCTGGTGTGTACGAAAATTTCACCTCATCCCCCTTCAAGTTAATCAAGGTGTCCGGTTTACTCCACGATCGTTCTTCGTACGTGTTCTTCCTGTCTTGACATTTTTTTTTTTTTTTTATCATATATTACACTTTTTCACCTGGTTTTTTTCCCCTTATTGTGTTTGAATTGCAGGGCTGCTTGTGGGGTGTTTGTTGTAAAAGCAATTCAAGCGCTTATTTTTGGAGGAGATGTGAAGGCAATCACCAATGAAGATCTCTTTCGATATAGGGAACTTATGTGCGTAGATTTGATAAAGGAGCGATGGAGCTTTACAATGTAAACTTGTACTTTCATTAGACATACGTTAGCTGTGTTGTACACTTTTGTATTTTCATGGAAGATTCTGTATTTTGGGGAGTTTATTTTAAAACAGCAGTAACTTGTCATCAGACCAACAATTTGATATAATTATTAGAGACATCACATTGCAATTACTCATTGGAGATTGGTATCTTAGTATATTAGATTTAGCTAACTGTCTCTATGTCATCAGTGTCATCTTATTCATATTTTAATATTATATCTGCATATTAGTCAAATGTAGTTGCATATCAGTGAAATAATGTTGCATATCTAGTACAATGTCAGCAGATCAACCTGTTGCTATACTATTTTAGTTCGTTGCTATAGACAAAGCAAGGGCTTGACATCCATAATCATTACAAGTTAAGACCATACCATCTCAGTGCATTTTAGAATCAAAACTCACCTATCTAATACCTTATATGTGTTGTAGTTGTTATACATATCAAATGTCAGCAGTGAATTAGATTTTTATACTTTTTCAATCCATTTAAAGATGGGAAACCAAACTTTTGATTTGTATCATCATTAGAATCTTTTTAGGCCATAACCCATGCATTTAAGCATAAAAAATCAGTAACTTGCTATGTTCGATGTAGCAAAGTCTGTATATGTCATCAGCATCAACTTACGCATATTTTAATCTTAATTTTGCATATCAGTCATATGGGGCTGCATATTTTAATCTTATTTTAATTTTACGTTTAATCTGGGTGCGGGGTCAAAACCTACATTACCCGGCAGATCCCTGTGTTTTTTTGGTTCCGGTCGAAAGAAATTTCCGGGTCCCAATTTTCCCTTCAAAGGCGAAAAACTTTTGTTCGGTTGGGTCTGGGTTTCCGATCGGGTTATGTTTTGATAGATTTAATAGTAGGTCATTGGGTACAATTCTTAGTAATGTTATTGGGCTTCATCCTAATTTGTAAAACGAAAGCCCGGTCTGGCCCACATTCATGATCTGTACTAATTCACCCCATGGCGTTTCATCTCCCTCCAATTTTGCCCTTTACTACGGTTGTCAGAGATTGTTCTTCATCCACACTCCACAGGCATTTGCTGGTCCGACCGAGTAACCTTCATCCACCGGCGTTTTAGTTAGTCTTCTTCTTCAAAAAGGTGTTAGATTGTAGTTGTTGTTTCTGTTATCGTTTCGTATTTTATTTTTTCGAGTTAAAGTGATCCGATTATAAAGTTATTGTCTTTTGCTTGTTTGTTTTGTAGGGTTTTCTTAGTCAATGGCAGGGCACGCTTACGCGGTTATGGACCAAGGGTTTCACCCAAGTGTTGGGCATTTTTCTATAATGATCTTTCCCTTGCCGTCTCAAGGTTATGGATTCAGTGAAGTTCGGTTGTCCATCCACTCCGAGCACCATCCCGAGACCCTTGAGGAACATTACCTCTGGAATGGGATACCATGGACTCTACAGGAGTGCGATGTAAGGTTGGATCATGCGGGAATCCCAGCGGTGGTTCGACATCAGTTAGGAAACGAGATGCTAAGTGATTTCACGAGGTCATGGTTCCACCCAGATGCTGATTTGGTGGAGTATGGGTTGTGCCCTAACATCGACTTTAATTTGTATTACACGGAAGAGGCTGAATCGGATTCCAGCCAGGACTCTGACTCCGACATCGAGATTCCTATGGATTTCCCTGTGGAGTTTGAGTATGAGTATGTACATCATCCAACACCAGCAGACGTTGTCGCAGGCCTTCGAGAGGTTTATGATCTAGAGCGGGATGGTGACAATTGTAGCATCTGTCCCCAGGTGATGTCGCAGTCAATGACTGTCATAGTCCTGCCATGCTCACATTCCTTTCACCCAGGCTGCATTAGAGAATGGCTGAATGTTCAAAACTTTTGTCCCTTATGTCGATTTGCAATGTAAATGTAGTTGTAATGAATAGTCGACGTAATTAGAAGTTAGCTTTTAACTCGTGTGTTGCTCTAGTATCACATTGTAGCCCTTTTTGTATAAGATCGGCATGGTAGCAGAAGACTATGTATTTTAACACTTTTTGTGGTAGTTGTGTAAGGGAAGATATAGTAGCAGTTGTTAGGACTTGGCGGTAAACATATGTATGAAATGAAAGGAATTCTCTGTTTTTCATGTTTGTCTAATATTCGCAATCCATTATATATGTGTTGATGGTAATGGGATTTTGAAATTACAGTTTAGGAGATTCAGAATGGTTTCTTCATTATTTGCCCTATTTCATTAGTTTCTCATTGGTTTGTATAACAGGATAGATGTTTACATATCAGTCATATGTTTTGCATATCAGTAAAATATACTTGCATATCATAAATTTACACTTGTCTAAAATTAATTTCAGTTAGTCCTCCACCACCCTATGCATAATTTGGATGTGCATACCCAAATCACAGGCAGTAGCCAACCCTGTATATGTCATCAGCACCAACTTATGCAAGTAATAATCTTATTTTTTGCATATCAGTAATGTGAGTTGCATATCAGTAATAATGATACACATCAAAACTCAGATATATAATACCTTAAGTGTAGTGCAGTCTATATATGTCAGCAGCATCCGAGTTTTGCATAAGCGCTACAGGTGTAAGTAGCATATTTACTTTTATTTTTCTTCTGTTGATCACTTTTATATTCTTTTAATTTTGGGTTTAAAGAGCAGAAACTTTATTAGATTGGGTCTAAATTCGTACCCCTGGCAGTAATTATTATTTTTAAGGTAAGATGTCAGCAGAGTAACAAAATTTTATAACTTTTGAAGTTATTCTTGGAGAAAAAGCAAGGATTTTATGATCATAACCATTATAAGCTATCAGCACAACATCTAAGTGCATTCTAGTATGAAAATCCACAAATCTAATACCTTAGATGGTGTGCAGTCTTTATATGTCAGCAGCATTAAAGTTTTTACTTAGTTTTACAGGGTTTCGTAGCATATAGTTGGTTTATTATTGATTTATCTCTTTTAATCCCTTTTTTTGAAGATTGGTTTCCAATTGAAATAACTCTATTATATTGAATCTACATTTTTGCTTTTTGGCACAAATTCTGTTTTTTTTTTTAAGTCAAACGTCAGCAGTCTGACAAATTGTTACATTACTTCAATTCATCACAAAAAGACACTCACTATCTCAGTGCATTTTAGCATTAGAATTCACATATCTAACACCCTAGGCGGGGTGGAGTTTCTATATATATCACATGTCAGCAGAGTATCCGATTGTTATATTAATTCCATCTATTTAAAGGTGGGAAAGCAAAGTTTTGATGTGTATTATCTTTACAGTCTTGTAGGATATCACCGTGCATGTAAGCATTAAAAATCAGTAACTTGTTATGATAGATTTAGCTAACTGTCTATATGTCATCAACGTCAACCTACGCACCTAATAATCTTAATTTTGCATATCAGTCACATGTTGTTGCATACCAGTAAAATATAGTTGCATATCATAATTTTACACTTGTACGAAATTAATTTGCGTTATTTGCACATCACCCTAGGCATATTTTAATTTTGCGTTTAAAGAGCAGAAACATTATTAGATTGGGTCTAAATTCGTAACCCTGGCAGTAGTTATTATTTTTAAGGTAAGATGTCAGCAGAGTAACATATTTTTATAAATTTTGAAGTCATTCTTGGAGATAAAGCAAGGATTTCATGATCATAAACATTAAAAGCTATCAGCACAACATCTAAGTGCATTCTAGTATGAAATTCCACAAATCTAATACCCTAGATGGTGTGCAGTCTTTATATGTCAGCAGGATTCTTGGAGCTACTCAAGTCTTTGATGTCCATAAACATGACAAATTTAGAAGTACATTATTTCAGTGTATTTTAGCATTAAAATTCACAAATATAATACCTTAGATAATATACAGTACATATGCCAGCAGCATCAATTGTTGTCTTTGTATTTATTTTTTTAAAGGAAGAAATTAGGGGAAACCAAAAATACATGAAAAATAGAAAATTATTAGTGGTGGGTGGGGTGGGGGGGGGATGTATCCGATGCTCTGTCAATATAAAGTAATTGGGAAACCGCGCTTCCTTAATAGATGTAATAATTAGAGTTATTCTTTTCGTATGAAATACAGTAAATCTGATCTAATTAGTACAGTTATTGAGGATTGGAAAGGTTTGAGAAACCGCGCTTCCAAAAACGGGTGAACATCTTGTTGATGGTGGAAGTTGGATAACCGCTTCTTTCTTCCTATATAATGAGACCCTCACCCCTTTGTTTCTATCCATCACAACATCTTCTGGCCATTTTTTCTCTCTCTCTCACCAACTACTGAAACCCCATTCCTCCCATTTCAATTCCAAAAATGGACTATCTTTTCTATCCTCTATCTCTAATGGAGGACTACTATAAGACTTGCGACGAACTGGACAAAACCAGATACCCAGGGTATCATATGCCCCTTCTTGAAGATGCTGCGGAGACCAACATTGCCGCCAAGAGGAAGGATCTGCTCAATGCGATTGAGCAATTTCAAGTTTTCTACTACAGCCTATACCAGGAGAAAGATCACATCTCCTCTCTGATCAGGCGTGCCCTTGCAGTTGATGATCAGACGACTGCTGAGGCTGTAAGTCTATTCTTTTTTACATAATATTAGTTAATAAGTAGATAAATATTTAACTTTTGCCTTTAAAAATGCTTGTAGAATCAAGCAAAATTACCGGACCTTGAGGAGCAGATGCAAATGTTTAGGGTGAATGTGTTTGCGACGATTGAGCAGATATATGAACAGGAAAAGAAGCGGCACGAGAAGATCGCTGCCTTCCTTGGGAACTAGATTATTAGATTTTTGTTCATGTTATTTTAGTATTATTAAACAATATTTATGTTATTTTTATGTTTTATTGTAAGTTCTGTTGGTTTTCAAACAATATAACTGTCATTGCCTCTATTACTCTAATGTTTTATACTTCCCTTCTTTTGTTTTATGTTTCTGTTATTTTACATTTCTGTTTTTTTACTTTTGCATGTATTATCAATAAGATTAACTTTTAGTATATTTTATCTTTTATAACATCTAAAATGTCTTACCGCCAAACCAGAAATTATTCACCATATTTAAGTTAACAATGCATCATTTTAAACAAATGGTAATGATTATGGTAGATTCGAGAGTCTAAATACAGTATTATTTGGGTTTGCATATCAACACATAATATGTGCATATTTAATAGATTATGTACTAACACCCCTTTCCTACACATCTTAGACTGGCAACCATGATACTATACAAGATCCATTTGCAAATTGACACAAACACTCAGAGATAAATGTGATTGTAAATGAAAAACCAAAGAAAATACATTAAAAAAAGACTATCATTAAAAGGGGGGTTAGGGGGGGTGGCCCGTGGGTGTGCTCTGAAAATAAAAATTACTATGAATGTACTACTTAATAGAAGTAATTATTACATTACATTTAGTCTTTATTACTACAGTAGAGATAAATTACATTGGGGAACCGCGCCTTTAAGACTAGTGACAACTTGTTGATGGGGGGGGAAGTTGTATAACCGGCTCTGCAGCTTCTGCCTATATTAAGAGCCTCTCATCCATTTGTTATCATCCATCATCAAATCGCCTGATCCTTTTCATTCACTCTCACCGTCTTTGAAACCTCATCCCTTCCATTTCAACTCCAAAAAATGGATTACTTTTTCTATCCGACCACAATGATAGAGGAGTACTATAAGATGTGCGATGATTTGGATAGAGAAAGATACCCAGGGTATCTGATGCCACATCTTGAAGAGGCGGCCCAGACTAACACGGCAACCAAGAGACAGGAGCTGTTGGAAACGATCGTTGTTTTCCAGGGTTTCTACTTTGAACTCTTCAAGGAGAAAGGTCATATCTCTTATCTGATCAGGAGGGCCCTTGAAGAAGACGACCAGAACGCTGCTGAGGAGGTAAGTCTATTCTGTTTTACATAACATTATTTAATAAGTTGTTAAATATTTAACTTTTTCATTAAAAAATGGTTGTAGAATCAAGAAAAACTTGAAGAGGTGGAGGAACAGATGAAGGAGTTCAGGATTAACATCTTTGAGACGATCTACGAGGTTTATGCAGAAGAGAAGAAGAGGAAGGAGAAAATCGCAGCCTTCCTTGCCAACTAGATGATTATCTATCTGTTTGTGTTATTTTGCGGTTATCAAACAATATTTTTTGCTATGTTTTGGGCTTAGATGTATGTATTTTTGCTGCATATCAAACATCATGGTTGCTGGTGAATGTATTACCTAATGTTTTATATTTTAACTGGTCTAATTTATGTTTCTGCTAATTTATAACTCCATCTGATCATCTTAAAAAGGTGTTTTAATGAAAGTTATTTAAATTTCATTGCATATATAATCGTTTTCTTAACTTTCCTTTAAATCTCATGTTAAATATCCTGTCAGAGTTATCAAAATGCCTTTCAAACTTGCCAAGGAAGTTTTCTTATTTATCCTTTAAATCTCTTATTAAATATCTTGCATTTAAAAAAATGCAATGATTAATGTAGATTCGAAAATCTTACTACTTTTCTTCAATACCTATGCAATGTAGTGTTGGTTTTTTCAAGAAGGATGGGACATCTACTTTTATCACACTAAATCAGTTTCCTTGCATAAGTAGTATTTGAATTTGCATATTAATACATAATATATGCATATTTAATATAATAAATCCATTTGGAAATTGACACATACCCAAAAGGAAATAAATGTGAGGGTAAATGACAAAATAAAAGAAAATTGTGTAAACTTCCTAGAAAATCTATGATTTCTTATCAGATCCATCTGCTTCAAACATTATAACGATAGGAGGGAGTATTATTAACTTTTATAATTGAAATTGTAGTTTTTAACTAGAAAAGCACCAATTAAAAGTGCATTATAGACCGTGGGACAAGAAAGGGCAGTTGGAAGGTGAAGGTTTAAAATTGAATTATACCAAGATATGAAAACATACCCTTGCCAAACTAGTTGCATATCCTCTCATTTCATCTTTTCAATCAGTTTCTATTCTTCCCAAACAAACATCGCCTCTCCTCATTGATATGAAGTTGGATTTTGTTTTGTGTTTTGTTGGTTGGGAACTTACAGAACACAACTGGATGCTTGCATATCAGGCGATTTTTACTGCATATGGGGTTGTTTAAATATGTGTACTTGTTCAAAAAGGAAAACAGGAATTTTTTAAATGTTATATTAATGAAATAAATATAAGATATTACTATCAGTACTTTTGCATAACATAGTTGTTGAATTAAATACCCCTGCAATTTGGTTGCATATATGCATAATATATTTGCAAATCGAAATTCTAACTACAAGTTTAAAAAACACCAAATGAAGGAACCTAACGTAGGTAAGTCAGTCAAGATACCACATAATTTCAGAATGCTCATCATAGGTAAGTATTAGTAGTTATTACATAAGTCGAACCTAAAGAGACAGAATGTCTTAAAAGTTATCAACTACTATGGTTTAAAGTAGATGATCAATAGACAGCCCAGTTTTGTCATTCCATTCTAACCCAAGTTTAACCTTTCTGGTTTGATACCCTTCATTGTCAATTTTGCATGTGCTCTTGCTGCATTTACTACTTCTCTCCTTTTTTCGTTCACATCTGAGCAAATGATTTCAGCCAAATACTTCAACCGCAGCTTTGAAATGTTTTTCTCACTATTTGGCTCGAACCCGCACTTGTACCCTTTTGCAGTCCCCATAAAAGTTTCCATTTGACGCATAGTGCATATTCCTGAATGCAAAACCTTGTCCTCACCAGCCCATGGAAGTTTCAGCATATCTGTCTTGGCATGTATGATTACATTTGCCTTTGCCCTTAACCCTTTTTTGAGAAAATACTCATTCACTAGGTCTGCCTGCAAAAACCAAGGAAAGGGAAATTAAACATAATACCAAATTAAAAATCTATAAACTTTTAAAAGAAAAAGTAACTTTGAATTTCGAAATTGGAAATAATATGACTAACCAAATTGGCAATCAAATTTAAAACCAAAGTCGGTATGGTGCACTTGCAATTTGGTTCATCACAGCAGGGACTCACATCCAAGATCTGTGTGATCTTGGTCTTCAAGTTGAAAACCACCATGTACATGTAGTCGTTAGCGCAAATGCCAAATACAATCTATACACCAAATTCAAAACTATATCAGCAACTTAAATGTCATCAGTATAAATTTCAGAGTGACAGGCCAACTATTTTGTATATGTAGTTACAAAGAAAACAATCAGTGTTGTAGATAAAAGTTTTAGGCTTTAAAAAACAACTAGGATTTAACAAATACCTGCCATATGTTTAAATATATAAAAAGTTGGCTATCAGAATCGATTTTTTATTAACCCCGTTGACATCTGTATTAGTGTTGACATCTGAAGTGGGTCTTTGTTATCACTTATATACTTAAAAAACTATATTAACATATCATATGAAGAAAAAATACTTATTATTAACGTATGCATATTCATATCATATAATCACATATATGTATTATTCAACTCACTACATGTCATCAGTAAACATGTCAGCAGTACATTTTTTTACAGGAAGTCAACACCTGTGTTTAATTACAGCTGAAATAAATGGTAAACTAAATTAAAAACAAAAGAAAAGAAAGGAGAATTACTATGTAATTACCATGTCCAGTGTTTTCAATTTAATGTGAGGAGCAAAGTACAATGCCTTGTCAACTTGAAGACAAAACTTTTCAAGCTGATTGTTGGTTTGAGACAACGATACATCATCTGTTTGATATTTCTGGATTGAAAAAAATATTAGAAGAATTGCAGTTAAATGTTTTGTTTTAACTTGGATAAATTTATATAAAATACACATGAAATGGGAAATAGCATAAAAGTTGCAATCTTACAGACGAGGCAATACACAAGAAAAGCCTTGAAGGAGACAAATCACTCCTGTACTGTTCTTTGTGATTTAGTATTGATGCCCAAGCATCAAGAATAATGGGAGATACCATACAATCCTCCTCCAGACTTCTCAAATCAGCCCTAACTAAGCTTAGAGTATTTGCTCTAAATAAGGGCTCACTGCAATTAGATGCATGAAGAACAGAAAACAAATGTTAATAAAACCAAGTAACTAGAATATAGAATAAACTCTAAAGTAAATAAATGAATGGGAATAAACATACGTGCTAGATGCTGATCTCCTATTAACACTTGCATATAGAACCTTCTCAAGCTCAGACATATTATCTCCAATGTCAACAAAGCGAGAATAATAAGGGCTTCTCAAGGAGGCTGCTGGTTTATGTTCCCTTTTTCCATCTCCATCTTCATTGTCTACAAGAACTTCCTTTTTATCACCCAAAACGTTAGCACAAATGCGAGTAGATCTACGTGTTGGCATAGCAGCAGCTGGCTTGGGTTTCCTTGGATACACTGTTTTAACAGATTGAACATTGTCAACTTTTTTACCAGGCAGGTCTTCAACAACATCAGCTTCTTTTCTGGCAAGGCCTTCCTCTTCAATAGTTTTCTGTGAAGCATGTTGTTTTTTAGAATCATGCTTCTGGCCTGCATGAATATTTTCTGGATGCACACTGTGAACATTTTCTGCAGCTGATCCAATGTGAACTGTTGCATGAACAACCTTTGACACATCACTAACACCCTTCATTGCATCTCCATCAGCCTTCTCCCCTTCTTCTGCACAATGTTTTGAGGGAGGTCTTGGAGGTGTTGAGTAATTGTCATATATATACGAATCTGACTCTTCAGTAAATCTCACATTCATCTTGTCCTTTCCTTTCTCATTAAGACTAGCTTCTTTCTGTGCATGTTCTCCATTTTCTCCATTTGACTGTGATGGCGGAATATTTGCATCATTATCAACCTTCTCTGCACTAGGTGATAAGAAAGCAGGATCAGTTCCAAACAAATCAAAGGTCGGCCCGTCAGAGAAAGGGGCTTTTCCTTTTCTCATTCTCTTCTCACTTAAAAGATCCTTTTTCTGGAAATCTGCTAGATGCAATTCTTTGTCACCAGCATCTTGTTTTACTGGAGGTTCACTTGTTGTTGTTGCACAAGCCACAAAAAGAAAGTCATGAACAAGTCCTTCTTCAGGGAGGGTATCTTTCATCCGTTCCTTGTTCTGTGCAGCCAATTCAATCTGAGTTAGGACATCTAAAAACGTTGGATCTGTCCACCAAGCATGTTGAGAATTGTTGAAGCCTGTGTTGGGAGAGTCATTCATATAACTTGGAAGATGATCTTCAGGTGTAGGTGCAGCTTGACTCGGTTCATTTACCAACCCCAGAAGATTATTAGCTGCATCAATGAGAGCTTTTACCTTCTCATTATCTTTAAACTCAGATGGAACCTTTGTAGACATATTAGCAAATTCCGAGATTGCAGATGCTAGTGCAGTAGTCTTCTCAGCCAAAGCTTGAATGAACAACTAAACATAGATCAAAGTAAAACATTTTAAATAATATACCAAAACGAAGGGATGCAACAAAACAAGAGTAGCAAATTGTTATATTAATTCAATCCATTTAAAGGAGGGGAAGCAAACTTTTGATGTGTATTATCATTACAATCTTTTTTAGGACATCACCAACTTATGCATATAATAATCTTAATTTTGCATATGAGTCATATGCGGTTGCATATCAGTAAAATGTAGTTCCATATCATAATTTTACACTTGTACAAAATTAATTTAACTTAGTTTCCCATCACCCTAGGCATATTTTGGATGTACATACTCATATGAAGCTAGGAGCAAAAATTTTCAGTCCATTTTAGCATCAAATTTCACAAACCCAAGACCTTAGATTTAACGTAGTGTCTATATGTCAACATCAAATAATAAAAAAGCTACCTCAATAGGAGTTGCCTCATTATTTGGGATAGGTTGTTCCACAGGGGGAGGTGATGTTGGAGTAGTTTCTGTATTTCCAGTTTCATAGCTAGGGATGCTTTGACGAGGTTGAATTAACCCAGAACCAAAAGCTCCTGCTTCAATATCATCCTTTTCCCGCTGACGAAGCATTGCTGACGTCAAACCAATGAAAACTGGGATTGATCTAGCAAATCTTCTAAACATAATGCTCGAAAACAACTTCACTCTGTCAACATAGAACAACTGCAACAGGGAAAACACTATGTTATTTAAATATTACAGCCAATATGATATTAATTCGTAGAATTAGATATAATAATTTAAAAACAGATACTTACGTTTAAAAACAACACAGGACCTCTGAACTGCCCTTTTTTTGTTTTCTCCCAACTTTTTTTTGAGTCAACCAAACATTCTAATAAGAATGCACACCAGTTAAACTCCTTGAAATCTTCTTTGCCAGTAAAAATTCTAACTAAACTCTGGTTTATGTGCCCACTCTGGTGTGTGTCCAGCAGCAATGAATGTAACAAAACTGCAAAGTTCAGCTTGAACTGATCACCAGCATCTACATCATTTATTAGCTTATCTATCAAAATAGAAGGTTGAATCATTTCCCCAGCTGAAAGAGAAGCCCGCCACTCTTTTATAACATCAAAGTTTTCCTTGCAACTTTTCTTGCTTATCAACTCCCTTCCCATTGGCAGGCCCAATGAAATGTGCACATCTAAATCAGTTATCACTAATCTATCTCCACTTGGCAGAATCAAAGAGCATTTGTTTGCATCAAAGTTATCAACCAACCAGTAGGAAAGCGATAACGGGAGATTCTGTATTTTCAATTCTAGAAGATGTCCAAACCCAATCCCTTTAATGCACTCTTTCTGCTTATCACTTAGCCTCTCAATTGCAGAAACAAACATTTTTGGGTTGGATCTTGTTTTTAGGGTAAGGAACTTTTTACCTTTTGGAATTCTTTGTTTCCTCAACACCCCAACTCTATGAGAAGGACCAGGTTCAACATTGGATGTGTGAGTTGGAATACCAGATGAATCAGTATGCATATTAACATCAATATCCATGGCCTTGCCAGTTTGTTTTTCCTGATGCTGTTGTTCCTCATTATCATCAGCCCTCAAATCAGCAGTAGGGTGGACCTCATTAGATTCCTCTTTGTCAGCCTCCTGACATCTAGGAGAAGATATTGGAACAGCAGTTTGTTTTGTCCCATGCAGATCATCTATAGCATGATATTGTTTTTCAGCAGAAGCAGGCTCAAAATTAGATGGAGGTGGCACCACATGAACTTTATGATTTGCATTTTCCTTTCCAGAATCTAATATAGTAGCACCATGCACAGAAGGGAATGAATCAGAAGATATATTTTGAGGTAAATTAACACCAAGGAAAGAACCTGGGAGAACTTGACATGCTGCACCAGTTGCAGTTTGAGAATCAGAATTCAGATCAACGGTACACTCATCAGAATCAGCAGGATGAGGATTCTCATGAACAGTATAATCAACATTATTAACAGGATCTTTAACTCTTGGAGTCTCATCTGCTGCTGCACAAGTTGCTTTTTGAGATTCAGAATCGAGATTAACCGTGCACTCAACAGACACAAAAGGATAACGTTTCCCATTAAGAGTATAATCAGCAGTATTAACAGGATCTGTAAACCCTGGAGTCTCATCTACTACTGCACAAGTTGCGTATTGAGAATCAGAACTCAGATTAACCGTGGACTCAACGGAAACAAAAGCATCAGGATTCTTACTAGGAGTACAATCAGCAGAATTAACCGGATCTGGGTATCTAGTTGATAAAATTTAAGGATAAATAACGCGAGATTGCGAGCCTGGATCAATAGGTGTTCTACTATTAAGACTCCTACCATCTTTGCAAATAATTTGTTGCTGTTCTTCAGCTTCTACTTCCACACTAAGCTGTGATAGATCTGTAAAAGCGGGAGAGTCCCTCGACAGATCAACTGCCTTCTGCGCAGGACGACGGCCTGCAGATCTTTTAACACGTTTCTTACTGGAGGTAGGAACAGCATTTGAACAGAAATCACCTCTAGTTCGTAATCGTTTAGCTAGGACAATACAAGAAAAAACTCGTGTGAAAATTTCCGTAAAAACTTGCATAACATTAAACCCTAACCTAAAAAACAAAGGAAATTTGGAGATAGCACAGATTTACCAGATGAATTTGGAGACATGGCAACAGCGAAGCTCAATATTAATCGACAACGATCACTCGAACGAAGGAATCGTTGATCAACACTAAAAACGCTCACACCTGGACGAAGGTTATTGAAGAAGTTGTGTTGCAAAAAGTGAAACTCGTAAAGGTAGAAACCAACAAAAACAGAAGGTCGGTGCTGGCTCTATTTATACTACCACATTTAATATTTATTTTTTTTAATATTTTATTTATGCCCTAAATGAATTTATATTTACACATGATCAATTTTCAGTTGCATATCACAGTCCTGTATTTGCATATTACCAAACTATATTTGAATATCGTTAACTTATAGTTGTACATCATGATTTTATATTTGGATCTCATATCACAATTGCACATTTTGGATAACATTGTTGTCTCTATTTTGGCCACCACAGTATTTATATTTAATACTCTCATATATGCATTAGACGATTTTATACTTGCATATCATCAACTTATATTTGCATATCATCCACTTATATTTGCATATCATCAACTAGTATTTGCATATCATCACTTAGTGTTAGCATATCATCAACTAGTATTTACATATATTTGCACATCTTCTGTTAAGTTTTGCATATTATAACATGCAAGAAAAACCAATGCAAGATGAAAAGAAACTACTGCTATGACAGTAAAAAATTAAAATTGTTCGAATTTAAGATATAAAAGTCATTCAATTTATAGAGTAGAAGATTTTAAATTGTAATGTATCAAACTTGCACCCCTAAAAAGTGCATATGCAGTGCTGTTTACAGAATTTATTAATCTGATAAAAAATGGCCCAGAAGCTGTGTTGCTGAGACAGTTACTTCTTATACTTTATCCTTCTCTTGAACTCCGAAGCAGAAAGGTTTCTTTTAGATGGTGGTCTGCCTGCCCTTTTCTTCACAACGGGGGGGTAACATTTGATAATTTTTATAGCATCAGGGAGAATTTCTTCATCTTCACACGTCACTGGATATATCGCTTCCTGGTAGGTCAATGCCCAAGCTTCATTCGTATAAAAATCTGCTACAAAATCTGATATATTTGCTTTTATGTGCTTAATTGCTGCCAAAGCATGCACACAAGGTATTTGCTCAACATCAAACACCCTACACGTACAACTCCTTCTTGACAGATCAACTACTACCCCTGCTCCCTCTCCTGTGACTTCAAACGCAAATTCATTAATTTTCACCACCTTGTATGCTCCAACATTCTCCTGTAAACTGCTGATCAACTTCAGTATCTCTGGGGTTATTTTGTCCTTGTTTTGAAGTGCCTTTTCTCTCCTTTCTTGAAACCAGGAAGTGAGTTTTTATCGCACAAACTTTAACAGGGCTACAACTGGGTAATTCTTCTTCCCTGTTATTACAGAGTTTAGAGTCTCAGCATTGTTTGAAGTCATCATGTTGTATCTGTTTGATCTTGCATGTACTCTAGCCCACTTATCAAAACCTGCATCCTCTAAATATTTTGCTAGCTTGGGGCAATTCTCTTGTATGTGCCTTAATTTGGTGTTGAACTCCCCAATAGTGTAGCAATCTGCTGCGTTCTGAAACCAGCCAGACAAATACTTTTTCTTGAAGGTAGCTTTGATGTTTTGCTTTAAGTGCCAATTACAAAAGCAATGTGTAGCAGTGGGATAAATCAGAGCAACAGCTCTTGCAATACTCGCATGCCTATCAGACACAAAGACCAAATCATTTTGTTGTGGCAAAACCTTCAGCAGTTGCCTAAAAAACCACTCCCAAGAGTCGTTATTTTCAGTGTCAGCAATTCCAACTGCAAGAGGGAAGATTTGCCTGTTTGCATCTTGGGCAGTGGCACCAAGCAAAGTCCCTTTATACTTCCCAGTTAAGAACGTGCCATCGACAACAACTACCTGCTTAAAAGAATTCAAATTTACATTTGATTGTAATTAATCTTCTAAATAAAAAAGAACAAGACTGTACGCTGACACACAACAGGCCATACCTTTTTTAAAAGAGGAAAAGCACGTATGCTAGCTCCAAATGATAAAAATGAGTACTTAAATCTGTCCTCATTATCAGTTGAGATTAATGCAATAGTTCCTTCATTCCTCTCCCTCAGCATATGGCAAAATGATGGCATATCAGCATAATTAGACTCTGGTGTCCCCCGAACTTTTTCCTTTGCTATTCTTGATGCTCTCCAAGCTGTCATGTAGTTAACTGGTATTTTTTTTTTCATTTCTCATCGTATCGATTACCTGCTTTGGCTTGAATCCACTGTCCACACTTTAAAAAAATTGATTTGTTAGAACAAATAAAAAATAAATATGGAAGAAATTAATTAAGATTTTATTTTGTACATAATGCACACCTAGGTTCAATGAGTCTTGCAACTACTGAGGACGGAGCTTTTTTGCAATATTTTGTCCTGGCATCCCACGTGCAAGTGTGTTTGTCATTATACAGTGTGACTACATAACAAGCCTGAGAAACAGTCTTTAGATGCATTTTCCAGTGACATTTATCATCCTTGCAATGCACTCTAAAATACCTCGGCTCTGATTTTGTTACTCTAAAACCAAATGTATGAGTTACGGACAGAATTGTCAAAGCATCCTTTGCTGCTTGTCTTGACACAAAATTTTTTCCAACATACAAAATTTCGCTTGAGTTGTTTGGCAAAACCAGTTGACTTGATGCAGAATCATCCCACTCTTCTTTTAATGTGTTTCTTCCCTGCATTGAAGAGTATAGATTCCTCCAGACCTCAGCATCTGATTCTGTTTCACTTTCAGAAGCTTGAGACCAATCATCCTCTTCCATGTTTTCCACTTTTACACTCTTCATCTTCAAGTCAGACATCACTGATGTGCTATCCTTTTCAACAATATTTGGAACCAAATCCAGCTGCAACTGTTCAGATGTAAAAGATCTCCAGCTTTCCCTGTCATCTTCATTAGCTATTGCCAGAGGCAAAAACTTTTTGCTAACACACAGTTCAACAGCAAATTTTACATTGGCAAGTGTTGTCAAAGCCAAAAATTCTTCAAAATCAGCATCGCAGTCAACTTTCAGCGGCGATCTCAGCAATTTTAAAGGGTGTAGGTGATTGAAGTCTAAACCAACTGCAGCATCAATATTGAACCTACTACGTACTTTTTCTTCCAGCCGCTGAAAAGTGATTGGATTATTTAATAAAAAAACTTTTGAAGTTTTTTCTCCAACAAACGAAAGCCCAGTCGCAGAAAACTTCCATTCTCCACCATATACTACTGTAATCAGATATGGAGCCATATATATTTCCTCCCCTATGATAACAGAAAACAAGACACATCATTACTACTGGCAAACACATCAACTCTTACATGTCAGCAGTAGAATAGGGTTGGATAAGTATTAATTACTATTTGCACAACTATTGTTTATTTTTTGCATAACTACTAATTTGCATAACTACTAATTTCTTTTTAGTTTTAATATAAAGAGTAGTAACTTCATTATGTAAGATGTCAGCAGTGTAACAGATTTTTGCAAAAATTCAATACACTATAATCAGATTTTTTGCATAATTATTTTTTAGAAGTTGCATAACTATTAGTTAGTTTAGAATAATAACTACTAATTTCTTGTTAGTTTTAATACAAAGAGTAATAACTTCATAAAATTCAAACAGAATTTGTGTCCTCTGTGGACATATTTTTCTTCATTACGTAACATGTCAGCAGTGTAGCATATTTTGACAATAAATTAGTTCATTAGGGAATCAAAAATCACTGGCAGTGGGTGCATAATCATTACAAAATATTTACACAACACCTAACTGCATTTTTCATTAGAAATAAGTAAGGTAATTACTGTTTTTCGAAAGAAGATTTCAGATTATATGTCAGCAGAATTAGGTTTTTTGTCAAATTACTTGTCAGCAGCATCAGTTTATCACATTACTTGCACACAGTAAAAGCATAACTATTTACAACAACACGTAATTTATCAACTTCAATCTAAATGTGTGTCTTCGGCACACATTTAGATATCAGATTATATGTTAGCAGATGTAGGTTTTCTGTTAATTCCATTGTACTACTGTTTTTCGAAACCAGATATCAGATTATATGTCAGCAGAGTTAGGTTTTTTGTCAAACTACTTGTCAGCAGCATCAGTTTATCACATTACTTGCACACAGTAAAAGCATAACTATTTACAACAACACGTAATTTATCAACTTCAATCTAAATGTGTGTCTTCGGCACACATTTAGATATCAGATTATATGTCAGCAGATGTAGGTTTTCTGTTAATTCCATTGTACTACTGTTTTTCGAAACCAGATATCAGATTATATGTCAACAGAGTTAGGTTTTTTATCAAATTACTTGTCAGCAGCATCAGTTTATCACATTACTTGCACACAGTAAAAGCATAACTATTTAAAACAACACGTAATTTATCAACTTAAATCTAAATGTGTGCCTTCGGCACACATTTAGATATCATATTATATGCCATCAGATGTAGGTTTTCTGTTAACTCCATTGTACTACTGTTTTTCGAAAGAAGATATCAGATTATATGTCAGCAGAGGTAGGTTTTTTGTCAAATTACTTGTCAGCAGCATCAGTTTATCACATTACTTGCACACAGTAAAAGCATAACTATTTACAACAACACGTAATTTATCAACTTCAATCTAAATGTGTGCCTTCGGCACACATTTAGATATCAGATTATATGTCAGCAGATGTAGGTTTTCTGTTAATTCCATTGTACTACTGTTTTTCGAAAGCAGATATCAGATTATATGTCAGCAGAGGTAGGTTTTATTGTCAAATTACTTGTCAGCAGCATCAATTTATCACATTACTTGCACACAGTAAAAGCATAACTATTTACAACAACACATAATTTATCAACTTCAATCTAAATGTGTGCCTTCGGCACACATTTAGATATCAGATTATATGTCAGCAGATGTAGGTTTTCTGTTAATTCCATTGTACTACTGTTTTTCGAAACCAGATATCAGATTATATGTCAGTAGAGTTAGGTTTTTTGTCAAATTACTTGTCAGCAGCATCAGTTTATCACATTACTTGCACACAGTAAAAGCATAACTATTTACAACAACACGTAATTTATCAACTTCAATCTAAATGTGTGCCTTCGGCACACATTTAGATATCAGATTATATGTCAGCATATGTAGGTTTTATGTTAATTCCATTGTACTACTGTTTTTCGAAACCAGATATCAGATTATATGTCAGCAGAGTTAGGTTTTTTGTCAAATTACTTGTCAGCAGCATCAGTTTATCACATTACTTGCACACAGTAAAAGCATAACTCTTTAAAACAACACGTAATTTATCAACTTAAATCTAAATGTGTGCCTTCGGCACACATTTAGATATCATATTATATGCCATCAGATGTAGGTTTTCTGTTAACTCCATTGTACTACTGTTTTTCGAAAGCAGATATCAGATTATATGTCAGCAGAGGTAGGTTTTTTCTCAAATTACTTGTCAGCAGCATCAGTTTATCACATTACTTGCACACAGTAAAATCATAACTATTTAAAACAACACGTAATTTATCAACTTCAATCTAAATGTGTGCCTTCGGCACACATTTATTCTGTCAACTCCTTTGTACTACTGTTTTTCGAAAGCATATATCAGATTATATGTCAGCAGAGCTAGGTTTTCTGTCGAAATAGATGCGCTTCGAAAATTAATACTGTACTATTTTGGGATTTCATACCTTTAATATGCGACGAGGACGGCTGATCTGCTCTCTTCTTTCATCGAGATCAACTGCAGAAGGACACAGGAAACTGCACAGGGAGGGACGATGCCAGAGGAACGATGCCGGAGGAACGATGCCAAAGAAATACGACGCGGGAGGAAGGCGATGGGGAAGAACGGTGAATGAGACCGGACGACGTTGTAAACAAGGAATGAAAGGAATGGATAGTTTTGTAATATATTTAAACATGTGGATACTCCTTTAATTTAGGTAATTTTTTTGGATATTTTTGTAAGCGTCCCAATTAATTTAGCCTTTCAAATATTTAGAGCATTTATACGATGATTTTTATAAAATTTAAGTTCTATAACGCAGTTTTGAAAATATGAGATTATTTTGTACATATGTAGTGACCAAAGAACGGGTGGCTCTCAGATATTTCTTTTGAATTGAATCAATTTTCGATATTGATAGTAAAACTTATAAAATAAATAAAGGTAAAATGATTAGTTTTGTAACCATTTAATTTATAAAATTTAATTATAGTCATTAATTAATGAGACACATAAAAAATGACATGTAGATAAAAATTAATTAGATTTATTCAAATAGTAAGTTACAAAATCTTATCGAAATATAATCTTATCAATTGGTTAACTTAAACTTGTGAATAATTTATTTTAGATATATGTGCAAAGTACGATTTTTTTTTTTTTGAATTGATTGAATGGAAGGCCAATTGCTCCAAATTATATATAGATTTATTTCATTATTTTAGTGTGACATGTGATATCAATCTTTTAAAAAAAATCAAATTGGGTAAATTAATAAATTATCAAATAAAATCTTCCCTCAATCTCTCTTTCCACCTCTTCAGTAAACACCCGGACGCCCAAAACATTGCAGATCTTCCATTGCCATCCACCCTAAGACCGACCTCATCCAATTAATGGTGCTAATTAGCTACAATGATCCCCTTTGCACCGTCGCATTAACAACTATCCAAAATAAAGGTTATATATTGGATGAATTATTTGATGTAAAAAGATAAATTTTTTACTAATCCTAAATTAATTATTTTTATTTTATTTTCTTCTTCTACTTTTATCTTAATCCATAAGAATTATTTTAATAATTCCATGGCTTAAATTAGGCAAAGAGCTAGTCATAATCTTTTCATGAGATTTTTGATAAATAAAATTATATATTTAAGTAAAAATCCTATCTTCTAGTACAAATTTTATTAGTAAATTTGGGATCGGTGAAATATGATTAATAATGTGAAACCATATTACATAGGTTTTAATATAAAAATATATTTGACAAAATTTATCATCTTCAGTTTTAATTTTTTTTGGGTAAAATTTCATTTTTTTTTTCTAGTAGGTATTTAATAGTCTATTAATTTCTATAACCAATTGGTTATCATACTTTCATCTAGATTAAGGCAATATTACATGATTAAAAAGTAAGAGTTTTTTTAGAATCGTCAAAAGGTAAAATAAAAAGAGAAATATAGATTTTTTTACTATGTATGGATTTGATGAGATTGTCGAACGTACTAATAAACCTTTTTTTTTTTTGGAAAACAACTAATAAACATATATTGAATAATGAAAAGTTTTTTTTTGATCCATAAGAGGGCTAAGCCCTTATTAATTTATTAAAGAAAGTGTTCAAACCTCATCCAAAATTGGATGATTAAGAAGTTCACTAATACAGTTGGGAACCGAAGTCATAGAACTGAGCTTCAAGTTTAACCGGCCACATTGTTTTTTCTTAATAATGAAAACTTTTTATATATAATGAATTAACATAACAAATCTTAATGTGTAAAGATAAAATAATTTAAAGTAAAATATTTATAGAATACTCCAACGTAAAATGGTAGGTTTTGTAACTATCTAAGATATTCGGTTGTATATGTTTTGATGATAAGATTTTGTAATATATTATTATTATTATTATTATTATTATTATTATTATTATTATTATATATCGTTCATGTCAATATGAGAAATATTTAAGAGATATCCAATAATTACAGTGCTATTAATTTCATTCAAACGCTTAACTCCTAATTCAGTGTTTTGTCCACAATTGATAACAAAAAAAACGCATTTATTTATTTTGGTGGGATTTCAACCCTTTATAAGTAAATCTTATATACTCTAGGATGATTAATATAAAAAAATTATATACTCTAGGATGCGATCGATAAAAAAAATGGTTTAGTAACTTAGATATAGTGAAAAAAATTGAGATTTGTTTTTCATATATATATTTGATTAGTTATTATATTTGATTAGTTAGATTGGATATGTGTTCAACCATAACCGTAGTACGTAAATGATATATTTATCTAATTAAAATATAAGACTATATTGGATAGACTATTGTTCTAAAAAGATAATTTTTTTACGTAACTATATTGGTTTATTAATTGATGTGGCCAAAAAATATAATACCACTTTAATCCAGAAAATGACACGCAGGCAAAAATAATCCCGTTTAATCCAGAAAATTCCGTGGCCGCGATGTCGCTCCAGCGGTCTCTGCTTTAGTATTTTATATTTTAGTATTTTATATAGATATATAGATATATAGATAGATATATAGATATATAGATATAGATATTTAATCCAAATAATCTATCAGCTTCAGCTATCCTATCAATTACATTTTACAAAAAAAAAAAAACATGCCTGATATTTCCTCTCGAGTTAGATCTTACTGTATCGCGAATTGAGGGTACGTTTATCGAAAAGTTTCTTCATTATTCGCACATAAGTGAACTTAGAGCAAGCCCAACAGCTTCTCTAAAAATTCTCTATTATGGAGAAAAAAATATCAAAATCTCTATAATTTTTATACTCTAATCCCAACCGCTTCTCTATTTTACATATTTCTACATTTATTACATATTATAAATACTCTACATTTATTAGATGTTATTTAACAAATTTTAATTCAAAAATAATTTAGTCTAGATATAACATGCATCTACCAAAAGAAAAGATCATCAAACACTTTTTTTTGTTGGACAGATCATCAATTAGCACTTAACATAAAATATTAGCTAGACATATTACATATAGCAGCAATCACAATACATGTTCAAACTTCAGCCTTGTACCAATATATGCATTTCTGCTTGTGCACAAAGCTTTCTTGAAAGCACAGCAACTTCCGTTGAAGCAAATTACTTTTGCTTAGTGTAATCACCATCCTCCTACAAGTCCATCACCGTCAACTCCACCGAGTGCATTGCATACGTCGGCACCGACGCCTCCTACACCGGCAACTGCACCCAAACCCCTTCCGACCTTCCCCTATGTAAACTCAGGGATTTGTGAGAAGACGATGATTCTGTATATTCATTCTCATGGTTTAAATAACCTTACAATAACAAAATCAGTCCTACAAATCAGGAGCTGATTTATCTATCAATAACAATAAGATACAATCTAAACAAAAGGATAATTACAAATATTAATGATAAATAATATATGTCAACATGCCCCCGCAAGCTCAAGGTCGGGGACGAACTTGCAGCTTGGTACTTAAAGTCTTAAACCGATGGGTACCAACCGCTTTAGTAAAAATGTCAGCAATCTGATCAAGAGACCGAACATGGCGAACAACTAGGTCACCATCAGAGACTTGTTCGCGAACAAAATGATAGTCAATCTTGATGTGTTTGGACCGCTGATGAAAGACAGGATTAGCAGACAGAAAGGTGGCGCTCAGATTATCACAGAGCAAAATCGGGGGATGGGAGGCTGTCACCGCCATTTCTCGGAGAAGTTGTTGCAACCAAATTAACTCAGCAGCTGTAAAGGCAATAGCTCTATATTCTGCCTCCGTACTAGACCGTGCAACCACCTTTTGTTTCTTAGAAGACCAGCTGATAAGATTTCCTCCAAAATATATAGCGAAACCATGCTGAGAACGACAATCATCAGGGTCAGACGCCCAACCGGCGTCCGAGAATGCAACTAACCGACGATCAGAGAGGGGCTGAATGTGAAGGCCGACAGAGATGCTACCTTTAAGATAGCGAAGAATCCGTTTCACAGCAGCCCAATGAATCTCTGTGGGATTATGCATGAACTGACAAACTCGATTGACAGCATATGAAATCTCAGGGCGAGTAATAGTAACGTACTGGAGGGCACCAACAATGCTACGATACAACTGAGGGTCAGACATAGGATCACCAGTTTGAACAAGACGAGACCCAGGTTCTGCAGGAGAAGCAATCGGCTTTGCTCCACTCATAGCACTGCGTTCCAGAATGTCACCTATATACTTCAGCTGACTCAAATGAAGAGAAGAACCAGTACGAGCAACTTCAACACCCAAAAAATAATGAAGTGGTCCAAGATCTTTGAGTGAGAAGGTACGATTCAGACTGGAAACGAAGTCATCAATGAATGCTGAATGAGAACCCGTAATAATGAGGTCATCAACATAAATTAGAACATAGACAATGTGGTTGCCGGCCTTTTTGATGAACAAGGAAGAGTCAGAAACACAACCCTGAAAACCATGACGAAATAAAGCCTCCTTAAGCTTCTGAAACCAGGCCCGAGGGGCCTGTTTAAGACCATATAGAGCTTTGCGAAGTCGACACACATGATTGGGTCGATCAGAAGCCTGAAATCCCTGTGGTTGAGCCATAAACACAGTCTCAGCAAGATCACCGTTAAGAAAAGCATTATTAATGTCAACCTGTCGTAAGGGCCAATGATGAGTGACGGCTAGGCTCAAAATAAGGCGAATGGTAGTAGGCTTGATAACCGGGCTAAAGGTGTCAAAATAATCAACGCCGGCTTCCTGATTGAAACCCTTTGCAACCAATCGCGCTTTGTAACGATCAATGGACCCATCAGGTTTCCGCTTTATCCTGTACACCCACTTACAACCAACAATATTAGCACCAGATGGCCGAGGAACTAAGTCCCAGGTCCCATTTTTCATCAAGGCATCAAATTCTAATTGCATAGCATGTTGCCAATTGGGGTTTTTTGTAGCTTGATGGTAAAATTTCGGTTCTGAACAGGCTGTGAAGGCAGAGGGAAGAGGATATTTGGTAGCCGAGAAAGCTTTCGGTTTTAAAGAATTATCTTTTGACCGAGTTTGCATAGGGTGGGTTGAAGTGTCAGAGGGCCTAAACCATGACGGAGCATTGGGATAAGGCGGGGCTGGAGAGTCTGAGGGAGTGGCCGACGACGAACTTGCAGAGGACAAATTGTGCAAATTGGACGTTGATTGACTGGAATTTACCGAAGAGGACAGTGAGGGAGACTCGGCGGATGGTGAAGGAGACAGTAGAGGCAAGACCGGCAAATCTGAAGCCGAGGGAGACAGACGTGGAGAGTCCGGCGAATCCGATTTCGAGGAAGACAGACTTGGAGAGGCCGGCGAATCTGAATTCGAGGAGGACAGATTTGGAGAGGCCGGCGAATCTGAATCCGAGGGAGACAGATTTGGAGGGGCCGGCAAAGGAGGCGGCAGGCCGGAGGTATGAGAGAGGAGAGGCGAATTGTCAGACCGCACAGATGGGATTGGCGAGATCTGGGCTGAGGCTGAGGCCGACGACCTGGAAGGGACCGACGGAGAATCAGATGCCAGAGGATGAGAAGGGGAGAACGCCGGCGAAGTGGGAGGTGGAAGATTGGTGGTGATGGTCTGTAAGATAGACGAAGAAACGGACTGGGAGGTTGAAGGTGACTCTGGCAGTGAAAGGGAGAGAGCAGGGAATACCGCTTCATCAAAAATAACATACCGAGAGACGTATAAGCGTCGAGTGTTGCTGTCAAAACAGATATAACCCTTATGCTTGGAACTATAACCCAGAAATAGACAAGGTATGGAGCGAAATTCCAATTTCGAGTTTGTATAGGGACGGAGAAACGGGTAACATAAGCAACCAAACGATTTCAAAAACCCATAATCCGGTGTTTTCCCATATAAACGTTGAAAGGGTGACTTGTACTGGAGAATAGGAGTGATTGTTCTATTTGACAGGTAAACAGAGGTGTGAAAAGCATGTTCCCAGAACTCCTTAGATAAGTTAGCATGAGCTAATAAAGCCAATCCTTTTTCAACAATAGATCTATTACGGCGCTCAGCGGACCCATTTTGTTCGGGAGTATAGGGACAAGACACACGATGAACAATGCCAAGAGTTTCAAGATAGGTAGAAACATTGCGGTATTCCCCTCCCCAATCAGTTTGGAAAGCTTTGATGAGAGTGGAAAATTGAGTCTTTATTAATTGAATGAATAATTGAAAGACAGAATAGACTTGTGATTTGGCGGAAAGAAAATAAATCCATACAAATTTTGTACAGTCATCGACAAAGCTAACATAATACTTATTGCCATTGAGAGAAGTGAGTGGGGAAGGACCCCATACATCCGAATGGACCAAATCAAATGGCTTTGCAGAAGTGACTGAACGACTTGACAATGGAAGGCGATGACTTTTGGCAAGCTGGCATGAGGAGCAAACAGACGCCAATTTATTTGAAGAAACTAGGAGATGACAACTTGAAATAAGACGACGGAGGACTGACTCGTGAGGATGAGCAAGACGGCGATGCCAACAATCAGCAGAGGCGCGCTCACCAAGGTAAACGACTGAACGACTCAATTTTGTGGAGGGATTGGACGGAGGAAGACGGTAAAGGCCATTCTCAACGGTTCCTTTTAGCAATATCTGACCCTGCAAGTTCTTAAGCAAACAACAATCGGCATGAAACTCAAGAAAGACATTATTGTCACGGCATAGTTTTGAAACACTTAACAAATTTTTGGCAATGGAGGGGACAAATAAAACATTGGTAAGTTTCAATGGTTTTGCGGCAATATGCATAGCAGGTAAAATAGAATGCCCTAAATGAGTGATGGGGAGAGACATACCATTCCCGACCATCAATTGATCATTGCCGTTGTAGTTAGACTGAAGTATATAGGTGACATTCTGGAACGCAGTGCTATGAGTGGAGCAAAGCCGATTGCTTCTCCTGCAGAACCTGGGTCTCGTCTTGTTCAAACTGGTGATCCTACCTGCAACAACCTCCAATGCAACGGCTGGGCCATCAGCCCTCTCCAACGTACCCGACTTCATCTTCTTTGGCCTCGACTCCCTCGTCCAGGATGTCCTCACCCCTCTATACCACCATGACTCCACCTCCACCGCCCCCGTCAAAACCTCCCTCCCCCTCTTCCCCTTTGTCAACTCCCACGCCGTGTTGGACCCCTTAGAAATAGCCTACCCTGCATTCGAGTACTACATCAAGATTAACTCCATCCAGATCGATCAATTGGAAGGGTGAGGAAGAATCAAATTCTCTTGGGAGTGATGAAGAATTTAATTTTAGCATTTTTAAACCCTTCTCTAAATTTACAGATTTTTTCTTCTCTCTCCTGGATTTCTCTATTTTAGAGAAAGGTTTACATAATCTGTTGGGGCTAAAAAACACATCTTTTCTCTAAATTTTTAACTTTTCTCTATTTTGCAGATTCTCTAAACCTTGCATATAAATCGAGCGGGATTTCATCCTAAAACCAATTGGCTATAGTAGGAGTAACCCACTAGCTTATATACTAAGACTTATTTGTTCATATTGTTGATGTGAAACTCTTTTAGTCTCTTTACATCTTTCTTTCTCTCAACAAAACTCCCTCTTATCTATACACAATCCTAGATATTCCCTCACAGCCAGTCATTCCAGCTAACACCTCTCCGTTAATTTTACTCCCCAAAAATATCTTTTTCACCTTAAATTCTACTTCACAGATTTAGGTTTTTCTCCACAATAAAAATATTGGTGAATTATGATTTTAGCAGGTAGACTTATGTATTCTTTTTAGCATCACTGATAAAAATCAAATAAAAATAATGAGCTAAACACCAAAACCCCAGTTAGAAAGCACCATATATATATATCCGCCAATTATTTACTAGTTGGTGACTGGTCCCTTTATTGGAGATGTACCTATAGTCCTCTCCTCACTGAATATCTCACACACACTGCTTCACAACAAAACTGTACTCTACATATGAATCATGATTAATGAATGACCTCTGTGCACTTGTAGAGAGTTGCATCCGACGAGATCAAGAGCGATGGTGAACGAGTCCTGTGTAACGAAATCTCTGCCCTTTGTGGCCATGTTAGTGATGTCGTTCATTGTGAATGGATCGGTGACGGTAACCAAATCAGCTATGTCGAGTGGACTCAGCCCATACGTGCATATCGTATACTTTGGCGCGCTGGGAAACCTCATCCTCCTACCTTGGTTTGTTTGTCACTGCCTCAGGTTCGCCTTAATTTCATCTTCTTTTTTTCCTTGCTTCATCTCAACCTACACTATCGATCTCATGTACGTATGTCTTTCTTTCGTATTCAGGGGAAAGAGGCTCCCTATCACTTTTCCGATCCTCTGTAGGCTCTTCGGTCTTAGCCTAATTGGGTAAGCTTTACATTGCCTCCTGTAGTTTATATTTTGAGACTTACAAGCTGCTGCTACCTCACTCTATTTTTATATGTGCTTTTGCAGTATGAGCTTGTCTCCGATATGTCTATTCACCGGTCTCAAATACACTTCTGTTACCGTAGGAGCTGCCATTGCCAATCTGACCCCGCTTTTTACGTATATGATTGCAATTTGCTGGAGGTACAATACAACCCTATATTTGGTCTTCCATTATTGTACTTGATTGCCTTGACTGAAAACCTACTCGGCATTCAGGATGGAGAGTCTAAATTTAAGGAAGTTCACGGATCAGATGAAGGCATTCGGAACCATTTTTGCAGTGTTAGGAGCGTTTGTCGTTACTTTCTACAAAGGTCCAGCTTTGCTGGTAGCTGATGATGCTTCTAAATCTGATCAGACACTTCTTTCCGAACAGTCTAATTGGCAGCTAGGATGCCTTTTTTTCATCCTCGGATATCTACAAAGAGCAATGTGGAACATCTTTCAGGTTAGGCGTTGTGAGATTAGACACCGTCGAATGGATTTAGTATCACAACTGCGAGAAGAATAATATATTTCAACTGTCGTTTCAGGCTGATACCACGAAGCTATATCCAGATGCAGTCACCACAATATTCGTCTGCGCTTTGTTTGGAACCATCCAAGCTGCCGCCATTTCGTCCTTTTTGGTGAAAAGTCAAGATGCTTGGAAGCTTCATCTTAAAATTGAGATCATTGCTATTGTCTATGCAGTAAGCATAACTCTTAATTAGCCTTTGGTTTGTTCAAGATTTTACACCCGAAACTTCATCAATCTCCTTAACTCTGTATTCCACTCTTTTGACTGTAGGCAGTCTCTTTGATTGTACTCACCAACACCGTTCTCATATGGTGTCTAAGTAAGAAAGGGCCTCTGTTTGTGGCCATGTTTGAGCCCTTGAACGTTGCAATCGCAGCTGCCATGGGGTTCGTGTTTCTCGCAAATGGTCTTTATCTTGGCAGGTACGTTCACTGCCCTCAATTATCTTCTTACTTTACTTACTAAGCCAGTTATAGAAATGTGTATGCTAACAGGAGACCGAATGCATATGGTTGCAGTGTTGTTGGATCAGCCATAATCATCGTCGGCTTTTATGCAGTTATGTGGGGTCAAATGAAGACGACAAGCCCCACGGTTAACAAAATTGGTGGCTTGGAATCTGCAACTAACCAAGTGACCCCTCTGTTGCAGAACTCAGCTAGTTGAAACTCTCGTTAATGTATCTTTTGTACTGGTTACTGTATCAGCACTTGTTGTAGATTACAATAAGATTCCATTAACTACTGATAACTGTAGTTTGTCAGATTCAAGATCTTGAATGAATGCCTTTGTTGTTCAATACTTCAGTGAATGGATCTACAAATGTATTTAATCACTTACCCTTTTTATCTACTGCTCAACGAATTCCAGAAAGAACAGAAATTTAAACAAATCAGAAATACTCAGAGATTTATCTTGATTCACCAAAATTAGCCATGTCCAGGTTTTATTGAGGGAGGATTTACCAGAGATTTTCAGCATAAGTATAAATTCTGGCGGCATTTTTTGCCAATGAATTTAGGTAAAGTGTAAAATAAAAAAAAATTAAAAAAAAACGAGTTGTTTTTTGTTCATAATGTGGTATCAGATCCATTGGCTTCATTCAGAAAATATCTTAGAAGTTGAATACAACCACATTAATCTTCATTATCATGGGTCCTACTCCTACATGAATTATGAGTTTATGTATTCCACATTGTGAGGCTGAAGATTTTTCGGATGGATTTTTATAAAGTAGTTGCCAAAAGCTTTTCTGATGCAGTAGGTGGGAAGATTCTATTTTTTTCCGTCTATCTCGGATAATGAGATGGAGAATTTGTTGGAAAAAAAAATACTTAAATTATCCAATCCCCAACAGTAAAATCGATGACGCAAGGCCACAAATAAAATAATTAGTGTGCTATAATGACATGATTAGCTTTAGTATAAACAATTAAAAGCAGCTGATGACATAAATTCTGCAGAGTTGTTGGAGAGGAGAAGAGATCAATGATGGAGAATAGGTTCAGCGCAAGCGAAACGCTGCCCTTTGTGGCCATGATTGCGGTGGAGTTCTCGCAGATAGTCTTAACAACACTAAGCAAGGCTGCTTTCCTGAGCGGACTCAGCCAGTTTGTGTATATTGTCTACTTTAATGCGCTCGGTACCATCATCCTCCTACCTTGGTTCATTTTTCGCCACATCAGGTCTTTCGTCTTCCTCTATCTTGTCGCAGCTTTTGTTTTTGCAGCAATTCAATACAATCTAATGCTTGAGTTGAGAGTTTTGTCTTTTGTTGTGTTTTCAGTGGCAACAGCCTCCCTATCACTTTTCCACTTCTGTGTAGATTTTTCGGTCTGAGCCTAATCGGGTAAGATTCTCTTAATTCTTAGTAACTGGTTTCGGCATGTGATCAGTTCAGTTATGTTATGTCGTCCTTTACAGGAAGTGCTTGTTTCCGATATGTAACTTAACCGGTCTTAGCTACTCCAATGTAACCGTAGCAGCTGCGATTGCCAATCTGTCCCCAATTTTCACATCTCTGCTTGCAGTTGTTTTTAGGTATGTTCAGTTGTCATTTTTAAGCAAGCCTGCAGGATGATCACGAGTTCCGAACTGATCTCTAAAAACATTCAGGATGGAGAAGCTAGATTTGAGGAAGATCACTGATCAGATAAAGGTATTGGGAACCTTTGTCGCGGTACTTGGGGCGCTTACTGTCACTCTCTACCGGGGCCCTGCTTTGCTGAGCTCTCAAGGCTCTTCGAACTCCGGTCCCATACTGCTTCCCGATCAATCCAGTTGGCCACTTGGATGCCTTATTCTTACACTGGGTATTCTATTCAGATCAATGTGGAACATCCTTCAGGCGGGTACTGTGAAGTCATATCCTGATGAAGTGGCCAGTCTTCTTTTACACCTTGTTTGTGTTAGGATATTATAGTTGAGATATGATTTTGTGATATCTTCCTGTGTATATCTTCCAGTGAAGATCTTGTAAAGATAAGCTCTGATACCATGTAAACACTCAGAAATGATATCTTCCTGTTATGTACACGGCGGGTTTAGATGATGCAGGAAGAATAGAATGACCCAAATGCGTAATTGCAAGGGACTTACCATCACCAACCTGTAACCCATCAGCGCCCGTGTACCCAGAATGAATTGAGAGATTGCTCATGTCCGAGGTTACATGTTTCGTCGCCCTGCCCACTCCACTCACCCAATGCGAACTCGATCCAAAGCGGGCGAATTCAGGCCTAAAGCTCTCACCACTAAATTCCCCCTTCCTCCAGACTCCTATCCCACAGAACCAAAAACTTTTCAGCAAGCGTCCAAACTACCCGAATGGCAAAATGCGATGCAAGCGGAATATGATGCTCTTATGCGTAATGGCACTTGGGATTTGGTCCCTCACCCTCGTAACTCTAACCTTGTTGGGTGTAAGTGGATTTTCAGGATCAAACGCAATGCCGATGGTACCATTGAACGGTTCAAAGCTCGACTGGTTGCAAAAGGCTTCAATCAAGAGGGAGTTGATTATTTCGACACATTCAGCCCCGTAGTTAAACCGACAACGATCAGACTTGTCCTATCTATTGCTCTCACTAACAACTGGTGCATTCGTCAAGTGGACATCAACAATGCCTTTCTAAACGGCGATCTTCAAGAATGTGTTTTTATGGAGCAACCAAAGGGCTTCGTTGATCCGGCTCGTCCCTCTCATGTGTGTCGGCTTCGGAAGGCTCTCTATGGCCTTAAACAAGCCCCAAGGGCATGGTTTCACAAGCTGAAAACCTTCCTACTGGCCAAGGGTTTTGTGTCCTGCAAATCAGACACGTCGCTCTATGTCCGCAAAACATCGACTCAGATTATGTACATCTTGGTTTATGTGGATGACTTAGTGATTACAGGGTCTGATGTTGCTGCAGTCCAGAATCTCATCCATCAGCTCAACGGTGCATTTTCCCTCAAGGATCTCGAGCCTCTTCATTACTTACTTGGAGTTGAAGTGATTAGAGGGGCCAAATCGCTTGTCCTCACTCAGCAACGATACATTCGGGACTTGCTCGACCGGACTCATATGACAGATGCGAAGCCTATCTCATCCCCCACTGAGCCGGGCTCCCGTCTGGTCAAGGCTGGTGACCCTTTTGAAGACCCACACCTCTACCGAAGTACTGTGGGAGCTCTGCAATATATGCTCATCAGTCGTCCCGAAATCGCATATGCAGTCAATAGGGTCTGCCACTATATGCACAGTCCTACTGTTGAGCATTGGAAGTCAGTCAAGCGCATCCTCCGTTACTTGAAACGCACGATCACTCATGGAATCACCTTACGACCGACGCTGGATTCCCGCCTTGTGGCCTATTCGGATGCCGGCTGGGCTTCTGACTCTGACGATTGTCGATCCCAACATGGCTTCTCTATATATTATGGAGGGAATCTTATCAGTTGGTCATCTCGGAAGCAACGTGTAGTTGCTCGTTCAAGTACGGAGGCAGAATATCGAGCTGTTGCTTTTACTACTGCCGAGTTGATATGGCTTCGCCAACTTCTTGGTGAGATTCAATCGCCCTCATCAACACCTATCCTGCTTTGTGACAATCTCAGCGCCACGTTTATGTCGTCCAATCCCGTCTTCCACAATCGATCCAAACATATCAAAATTGATTACCACTTTGTGCGAGAACAGGTTGAAGACGGTGAATTGGTGGTTCGCCATATTCGTTCTGCTGATCAGGTGGCGGATATCTTCACCAAGGCCGTTGGTAGTGCGAGATTTGTCACCTTACGAGACAAGCTTCATGTCCGTAAACTCTCATGAGCTTGCGGGAGGGTGTTAGGATATTATAGTTGAGATATGATTTTGTGATATCTTCCTGTGTATATCTTCCAGTGAAGATCTTGTAAAGATAAGATCTGAACCACTGTATAAATACGTTGTAACTCATCAATGAAAATCATCACAATTTACAATCATTTCTGAGTGTTTACAATATCTTCCTGTTTACATGGTATCAGCAGTCTCTGTCGATCCAATGGCCACTCCTGTTTCCTCTTCCTCTTCACAGTCCACCACAAATATCCTCTCTGCAGCCTCCGGCAACTCCTCTTCGTCGGCTGGCTTTCACATTCATTTCCCAAATTTTCACGTTCGTTTAGATCGTGACAATTACTTCCTTTGGCGCAGCACCATCAAGTCAGCACTGCAGGCCTATGAACTTGAGTCTTTTCTCGTCGCCGACAGTGCTCCTCCTGCTAATGTTGTGGTACCCTCCACCACTACCACCGAAGGTGATACTACCACTACAGTTCCAGCATCTACAGCCCCAAATCCTGCCTATCTTGAGTGGGTTAAGAAAGATAGAATGGTCCTCCTGTGGGTTCGTTCGACCCTTTCTACCCCACTCCTGGCACATGTGGCTAGGGCAACTACTACTGCAGAAGTTTGGACCATTCTGGCTCGAATGTTCCATGCTCAGAACAGAGCCCGATCGATGCACCTGAAGCATCAACTTCAAACATTTCCCAAAGGTGACCTACCTGTCCTGGAGTATGTTGAAAAGAAACGCTCCTTTGCCGACTCCTTGGCTGAGTGTATGACGGCCATTCCCGATGATGATCTCGTTGCCGCCATCCTCCATGGTCTCGACACCTCCTATGGTCCATTTTGTGCAGCCATCAATATGCGGTTGGAGCCTGTCAATTCCGATGACCTGTTGGGTCTTCTCCTTCAAGAGGAAGAACGTCTCAACAGATTGACTACATCCCTCTCAGACCTCACTCCATCTGCGAACATGGCTCGTACTCGTGGCAACCGTCACACTACGGCTGACAACTCTGGAGCAGACACTCACTCCCTGGATTCCTCATCCAAGAGTGACAAGCCGCGTCCTCAGTGTCAGATTTGCAAGAAGCTGGGTCATGAGGCTATCAATTGCTTCAATCGCTTCAACAGCAATGAATTTCCACCCACCTTCAAAGATTTTAAAAAGCGCACCAAGTCGGCCTCTTCAAAGCAAGCTTACACTATTGAGAATCCACCATCCAGCATCGTTCATCCCTCCTGGTATGTTGACTCCGGCGCGACGAATCATGTAACCTCGGACATAGCAATCTCTCAATTCATTCTGGGTACACGGGCGCTGATGGGTTACAGGTTGGTGATGGTAAGTCCCTTGCAATTACGCATTTGGGTCATTCTATTCTTCCTGCATCATCTAAACCCGTTGCTTTACATAACATCCTTTTTGTTCCCTCTATTTGCAAGAGCCTATTGAGTGTTTCTCAACTAACCAGGGATAATAACGTTTACATGGAATTCTTTCCCAATTTTTGTCGAATAAAGGATATGCAGGGGCGGACTCTTCTAAACGGGGTCGTTGACAACGGACTGTATCGTCTTCTGCCATCCTCAACGTCACTGTCTTTGCAACCATTATCTCAAGTCTATCTCGGAGAGCGCACTTCTCTTCAAACATGGCATCACCGGTTAGGACATCCCCATGAGTCTGTCTTGCGTCAGTCCATTTCCCGTTTCAAATTACCTGTTTCATCCAATAAATTAGACTCGATTTGTGAGTCGTGTCAATTAGGAAAGAGTCATAGGATCCCTCTTACCATTCGTCATTCTCCTAGTCAAATTCCGTTTGAAATTGTGTACTCCGATGTTTGGGGCCCTGCCTCTACAATCTCTACCAATGGAAACAAATATTTCATGCTCTTTATGGATGATTGTACACGGTTTGTTTGGGTATACTTCTTACCACAAAAATCTCAAGTGGCCACTGTCTTTCCCAAATTTATCAACATGATTCAAAATCAATTTTCTACAACCATTAAAAATTTGCAAACGGATGGAGGAGGTGAATTTCAGGCTCTTACTCCTTACCTTGCGAAACTTGGGATCAGCCATCGTATTTCATGTCCTTATACTCAAGCTCAAAACGGGGCCATTGAACGCCGGAATCGAATCATCGTGGAGAAAGGCTTGTCCCTCCTTGCTACAGCCAAACTCCCAATGTCATTGTGGGAACGAGCCTTCCACACTGCAGTGTTTCTTCACAATCGAACCATCACACCAACCCTTCAGTCCCGGTCTCCTTATGAATGCCTTTACCAAAAATCACCTGACTATGCTTTCCTCAAGGCTTTCGGTTGTCTCTGCTATCCGTTCTTGCGCCCATACAATTCCACAAAGCTTGAGTACAGGTCCTTGCCGTGTGTTTTCATCGGCTACAGCCCCCAACATCGTGGTTACATGTGCCTTCATGTGCCCACGTCTCGAGTTTATATAGCTCGTTATGTGGTATTCGATGAATCCACCTTTCCTTATCCCAATCACGTTCATCCCGCTGCCACTTCATCCGACTCCAGTGCACTCCCATCGACTACAATGTCTCTGCTGCAACAAGCTTCAAGCATCCTTCCGGAGGTCAGTACCACTCCATACCCACCCGTCTCGCCCAATCCTCCACGTGATTCGGTGGGATCCCCTCCGACCAGCCCCTTTGCTGATCACAGTCCGTCTGCCACTCCCGTTGCAGAGTCCGTTGCTGATGCTCCAGCCACTGGAAATGCTTCCACATCCCCTACAGCCACTGCCACAGGTAATGCTACTCCCCCTGACTCCCCTACAGCCACTGATGCCTCATCAAACGGCTCCCCAACTGCGCCACCCCCTCCCCCACTTCCATCCATGTTTCGTCACCCTGCCCACTCCACTCACCCAATGCGAACTCGATCCAAAGCGGGCGAATTCAGGCCTAAAGCTCTCACCACTAAATTCCCCCTTCCTCCAGACTCCTATCCCACAGAACCAAAAACTTTTCAGCAAGCGTCCAAACTACCCGAATGGCAAAATGCGATGCAAGCGGAATATGATGCTCTTATGCGTAATGGCACTTGGGATTTGGTCCCTCACCCTCGTAACTCTAACCTTGTTGGGTGTAAGTGGATTTTCAGGATCAAACGCAATGCCGATGGTACCATTGAACGGTTCAAAGCTCGACTGGTTGCAAAAGGCTTCAATCAAGAGGAGGGAGTTGATTATTTCGACACATTCAGCCCCGTAGTTAAACCGACAACGATCAGACTTGTCCTATCTATTGCTCTCACTAACAACTGGTGCATTCGTCAAGTGGACATCAACAATGCCTTTCTAAACGGCGATCTTCAAGAATGTGTTTTTATGGAGCAACCAAAGGGCTTCGTTGATCCGGCTCGTCCCTCTCATGTGTGTCGGCTTCGGAAGGCTCTCTATGGCCTTAAACAAGCCCCAAGGGCATGGTTTCACAAGCTGAAAACCTTCCTACTGGCCAAGGGTTTTGTGTCCTGCAAATCAGACACGTCGCTCTATGTCCGCAAAACATCGACTCAGATTATGTACATCTTGGTTTATGTGGATGACTTAGTGATTACAGGGTCTGATGTTGCTGCAGTCCAGAATCTCATCCATCAGCTCAACGGTGCATTTTCCCTCAAGGATCTCGGGCCTCTTCATTACTTCCTTGGAGTTGAAGTGATTAGAGGGGCCAAATCGCTTGTCCTCACTCAGCAACGATACATTCGGGACTTGCTCGACCGGACTCATATGACAGATGCGAAGCCTATCTCATCCCCCACTGAGCCGGGCTCCCGTCTGGTCAAGGCTGGTGACCCTTTTGAAGACCCACACCTCTACCGAAGTACTGTGGGAGCTCTGCAATATATGCTCATCAGTCGTCCCGAAATCGCATATGCAGTCAATAGGGTCTGCCACTATATGCACAGTCCTACTGTTGAGCATTGGAAGTCAGTCAAGCGCATCCTCCGTTACTTGAAACGCACGATCACTCATGGAATCACCTTACGACCGGCGCTGGATTCCCGCCTTGTGGCCTATTCGGATGCCGGCTGGGCTTCTGACTCTGACGATTGTCGATCCCAACATGGCTTCTCTATATATTATGGAGGGAATCTTATCAGTTGGTCATCTCGGAAGCAACGTGTAGTTGCTCGTTCAAGTACGGAGGCAGAATATCGAGCTGTTGCTTTTACTGCTGCCGAGTTGATATGGCTTCGCCAACTTCTTGGTGAGATTCAATCGCCCTCATCAACACCTATCCTGCTTTGTGACAATCTCAGCGCCACGTTTATGTCGTCCAATCCCGTCTTCCACAATCGATCCAAACATATCAAAATTGATTACCACTTTGTGCGAGAACAGGTTGAAGACGGTGAATTGGTGGTTCGCCACATTCGTTCTGCTGATCAGGTGGCGGATATCTTCACCAAGGCCGTTGGTAGTGCGAGATTTGTCACCTTACGAGACAAGCTTCATGTCCGTAAACTCCCATGAGCTTGCGGGAGGGTGTTAGGATATTATAGTTGAGATATGATTTTGTGATATCTTCCTGTGTATATCTTCCAGTGAAGATCTTGTAAAGATAAGATCTGAACCACTGTATAAATACGTTGTAACTCATCAATGAAAATCATCACAATTTACAATCATTTCTGAGTGTTTACAGTTTGGAACCATCCAAATGGCTGTGGCATCACTGTTTTTCGTGGAAGACCGAAGGGAGTGGCACCTCCATAGCAGAATTGAATTCATTGCTATTTTGTATGCAGTAAGCACATCCAAAAACTGAACTCGTATCATTCGAGTCTATCTCCTAGATGATAACTTGGTTGTTTGATTGCAGGCATTCGCGTTAAGTCTATTCACCAACATTGTTGTTACTTGGTGTCTACATAAGAAAGGGCCTATTTATGTGAGCATGTTCTCTCCATTGAGCATTGCAATCGCGACTTTCATGGGATTCGTATTTCTTCGTGATGGTATTTATCTTGGCAGGTATGTATGTCAGCTTCCAGTAATCTTCCTAGCTAACACGAAACCAAGATTGTTAAAAATGAAATATAATTCGTTTTGATGTAAGTTGTGATGCCGAATGGCGAATGCTCATATTTGCAGTGTTATCGGATCGGTTGGCATTGTAGTTGGGTTTTATGCAGTCATATGGGGCCAAGCCAAGACGAAAAACGATTTCTTGACTGCTTCTGAACAAGTGACCCCTCTCTTGCAGAGTTCACAGTTGAAATGAATCATAGTTTAGTCACTGATTTCTTGACTGAGACTGATCTTTAGTCAGTCATATACTGAATGTAGCTCGCGCATTTCTTTTTTAGCAATCGAACAGGCCATTGATGTCATCAAATACTGTTGCATAATCTTTGAATTTTGGCTTTAGGAGAGTTTATGAGGTGAATGTTGGAGGTGAGAAAGAACAGATCAAACAAGAGTGATACAGAGATTTATTGTGGTTTCCCAAATTTTCCAAGATACACCATAACAGGATTCAATTGAATTAGGCTGAATTGTGCTGAATTATGGTTTATCTTGGAAAATTGTGAAGATCCGTAGCCAATTTGGTGAATCACGATAAATCTTTGTGTCTTTCTTCTTGTTTGTTTAAATTTCTGTTTCTTTCTCACATCTGTCAGAGCTGTTATATATACTGAGATTATTTTTGCCAGTTGAAGCTGTTTTTTTATGGTCAATGTGTATGCACCTTTTCCCTGACAATATTTAGAGAGTGTTTCCGAGTGACTCAATAATGTCATATAAACAACCAAACAAACACAACAAAACAAAGGGGCTCCATATAACCCTCGTGTTGCACAAACTATATATAGCCTTCCTCGACTTGGATAATACACCTCCACCGTGCCTGAGATGAAAGTTGGATCCACATTATCATGATGGATTCTTTATAGGAATCATTTCTATTATTATACTAAAATCATTGTGAAGTTGAACCTTTTTTTTAATGGATTTTTATACATTAGTGACCGAAAAAGGGGTTAGGAGTCAGCAATCCATTACCATTAGATGGATTTCTGCACAAGAACCTACCGAAAAATGGTATTGTACGGATGACATGAATTGTGCAGAGTTATTGGAGAGGTGAAGAGACATCAAGGACATGTTCTGCGCAAGGGAAACGCTGCCCTTCGTGGCCATGATAGCGGTGGAGTTTGTGCAGATTGGTTTAGCAACACTAAGCAAAGCAGTTCTGTTGAGTGGACTGAGCAAGTTTGTGTATGTTGTCTACTATGATGCACTTGGTACTGTCATCCCCCTTCCTTGGCTTGTCTGTCGCTGGATCAGGTCTTTCGTCTCTCCTTTTCTTAACATTCGTTTTCATTTCACGACATCAGTACGTACTGTTTTGTGATGGTGATGGAGATGGAATTGTCTTGTGTACTCAGTGGCAAGAGGCTCCCTCTCACTTTTTCGCTTCTCTCTAGATTCTTCTGTTTGAGCCTAATTGGGTAAGCGTGCTATTGCATTGTTGTTGGACATAAAACTTCTATGCTATTTACACTGGCTCCGTGTGTGATCACTTCATTTGCGTCGTTTTCTTACAACTTTTGCAGGAAGTGTTTGGTTCCAATATGCTTTTACACAGGCCTCAGTTACTCATCTATTGCAGTAGGAGCTGCCATTGGCAATCTGTCCCCAATTTTTACATCTCTGCTTGCAGTTAGTTTTCGGTATGAATCTTGTCATTTTAAGCAAACTGTTGATTTGCCTTGATTGGTTTGGGCCTTGTTCAGTATGAATCTCTGCATTGTGGAAGTAGCCAATTTTGGTGAACCACGATAAATCTCTGTCTTTCTTGAATACAAATTTCTGAAATGCTACTCGCCTTTCAGGATGGAGAAGCTAGACTTATGGAAGCTGACAGATCGGATAAAGGTATTGGGAACCATTGTTGCAGTGCTCGGGGCGCTTATTGTTACTCTATACAAAGGTCCAGCTTTGCTAACGTCTCAAGCGTCATCCAACACTGCTCGCAAACTGCTTCCTGAGACGTCAAACTGGCCGCTCGGATGCCTTCTTTTCACACTCGGTGTTCTACTAAGATCGATATGGATCATCCTTCAGGTGATGTAGCCAATAGCTATTGTACTTTATGTGCTTCCTTTTTGCAAGAGAAGTGATTTTTAAGTGTCATTTCAGGCTGATACTGCGAAGTCGTATCCAGATGAAGTGGCCATAGTATTCTTCTACACCTTATTTGGGACCATCCAAACGGCTGCAGCTTCGTTCTTTTTCGTAGATGGCCAAACTTCATGGCTCCTCCATAGCAAAATTGAGATCATTGCTATCATTTATGCTGTAAGCACAACATCCAAAGCTGATTTCGTCGATCCAATCAATGTCAAATGGATGATTTCACTCCTTGATTGCAGGCTGTATCCTTAAGCCTATTCACCAACACGGTTGTTACATGGTGTCTGCATACGAAAGGACCTATTTATGTGAGCATGTTTTCTCCGTTGAATGTTGCAATCGCGGCTGTCATGGGATTCGTGTTTCTGGATGATGGCATTTATCTTGGCAGGTACATATATCCGTTGCCGATCATCTTCATAACGCGACTTTACACTTACATCAAACCAAACAAGCTAGTAATACGTACTATGATGCTGAAGCCTTGTATTTGCAGTGTTGTCGGATCAGCTGCCATCATAGTCGGGTTTTATGCAGTCATGTGGGGACAAGCCAAGACAACAAAGAGGGTAAACGATGTTGGTGGATTGGATTCCGCTCTCTTGCAGAGCTCACATGAGTAACATATATAAATGGTGTTTTGTAATGTAACAATGACATTGAATCACTAGGGTAATTGTGCATTCAACAGTTTTTCAGCTGTGTTCGACGAGTCAGAGTTTGATGACTATTGTGCAACTTCTTAGAATAAGCTGTTGCTCACCTCTAAAAATTGACTCTCAGACTTGTGTCTGAGAGTCTGGTTGTACACATCATTTCTCCGACTATGTTGAGTGACCAGAAGTGGCAGACAAACAAATGGCATGGATAAAGGAAAAAAGAAAACCACTGCTAATTTGGGGGGAAACGTGGTTATGTTATAAATAAATAAAAAACCTCTTCAACTTAGGTGGTTAGCATCATATCCTGCAAATACATATAAAAACAAAATCTGAATAAAAAATACTAGTACCATGCTTGTAAACAATATGCAAAATTTGTACTATTTTCTCTTTCTGTTTTTTGTCCTCCTCTCCCTAATGATTCTTTACTGCCCATTTGATTCTTTAACAACTCATCTTATTTAATTTGGATTAAGCTTTAATCAACAACAAGTTTGTGCAATATTGATGGTAAAGTAAACCAAGATCTCCAGTCTCAGCTAAATCAAGCTAAGAGAGAGATCAGATCAGAGATGGGATGGTCATGTTACAAAGATGCAGCGCCATTATTGGGGATGGTGATGGTGACGGTGGAGTGCACCACTGTTGGTGTAAATGTATTGTTCAAAGCAGCCTCTTCCATGGGATTGAGCTTCTACGTCTTCGTCTCCTACTCCTTCCTTGTTGCTACTCTTCTCCTATTTCCCTCCATTTTCTTCTTCCACAGGTCCTCCTCCGCCATCTCTTCTCTCCTTCGTAACATTTATATATATTCAAAATCAGCATCACTGATTTGTTGTTGTTGTTGTTGTTGTTTCAGGAATTTGGAGGTTCCACCAAATAGATTTTCTCTCTTTTGCAGGATCTTGCTTATGAGTTTACTCGGGTAAGTATATCAATTTGATTTCTGTAATGAGTCATTCCCCAATTTGATTCAATATATAAATCTCCAAAAACTGATTCTTGAAATTTAAAGATTCTCAATCTCAATGATAGTACTGTTGTTGCAGGTGCTTGTCTTGATAGATTACATAGGTCTCCTATTGTATAGTGGGCTGAAAGCCCGTTAAGGCCCAATACCTTGTAACCTATATATATGTTATATCAATGAATGGAAACCCTCAAGGAGGACATTACAATCAATCTCATGATCTCACATGGTATCATGATCTCACATGGTATCATGATCTCATATATGTTATATCAATGAATGGAAACCCTCAACGATAATAGAATGAAGCCAAACGTGTCATCCGCACCATCACCAATATGATGCGCACTCTTCTCTTCCACGCATTCATTCCCCTCCCTTATTGGCCTTACGCCTTGGCCACCACATGCTACCTCCTCAACATTCTCCCTACCACCACCCTCAACCATCGCTCACCGTTTCAGGCACTGTATTTCGCTTTGCCCATATATGATCACCTTCGTACTTTTGGTTGCTTATGCTTTCCCAATCAAGCATCCACCGCCCCCCATAAGCTTCACCCTCGCTCTACCCCTTGTGTCTTTCTTGGCTACCCGTCTGATCATCGCGGTTACATTTGCCTTGATATCAAGACTCACAGGATCATTCTCTCTCGCCATGTCACCTTTGATGAGTCGCGATTTCCCTTCGCGTCTCCCACACCCCCTGTGTCGTCGTCAGAGTCTGAGTCACCATTTCCTCACTTCATTCTTCCCCAGAGCTCTCCCGGTGCTCCTGCGTCTCCCCCTCCCCCACCTCCCTCGCCACCCCCCACAACCAGACCTCACACCCGCAGCGTCTCCGGTGTCTTCAGACCCCGACAGATCGTCTCCATGACCACCGACCATCACCCCGCTATCCACAGTCCTCAAGCATCATCCCATCCCCTACGTGCGGCGCCCGCCGCAAGATTCCCCCCCTGGCGGCGCCCGCCGCACCCCCAACTGCGGCGCCCGCCGCAAGATTTCCCCCCTGGCGGCACCCGCCGCAATAACCTCGCCCCTCCCTCCAATAACGTCCCAAGCTGGCGCGCCCGCAACCCGACCTGGCGCGCCCGCGCCCCGACCTGGCGCGCCCGCGCCCCGACCTAGCGCGCCCACGTCCTCCGCTGGCGTGCCCGCGTCCTTCGCCTCTCCTGCCCCCATCTTTCCCGACTCCCTTTCACCCTCTGCCTCCACCCAGACCTCCCTCTCCCCCGTTCCCACCTCCCACAAAACCGCCCTCCTAGACCCGAATTGGCAGGCGGCTATGCTCGACGAATACAGGGCCCTTACGAAGAATGGCACTTGGGTTCTTGTGCCTCGCCCTCCTGAGGCGAACGTCATTCGCTGTATGTGGCTCTTCCGTCACAAGTTCCGCTCTGATGGGACATTGGAGCGCTACAAGGCCCGTCTGGTGGTTAACGGTAGATCTCAACAGGCCGGTATTGATTGTGATGAGACCTTCAGCCCTGTGGTCAAGCCTGCCACTATCCGAGTGGTCCTGAGTCTGGCGCTGTCACGCAACTGGGGCATCCATCAGCTGGATGTCAAGAACGCCTTCCTGCATGGTCATCTGAATGAGACGGTTTACATGTTTCAGCCTCCGGGGTTTGCTGATGCTGAGCGTCCAAAGCATGTCTGTCTCCTCAAGCGCTCTCTGTATGGTCTGAAACAGGCTCCACGGGCATGGTTCCAGCGGTTTGCGTCTCATCTGCTCCGCTTGGGTTTCACTGGCAGCCGATCAGATACGTCTCTGTTTATCTATCGCAGAGGCTCGGACTTGGCTTTCCTGCTGCTCTATGTCGACGGCATCATTCTCACCGCCTCTTCTGATGCTCTTCGAACGTCCATCATCTCGAGGCTGAGTGCGGAATTCGCCATGTCTGATCTAGGTCCGCTGTCTTACTTCTTGGGAGTTGCTGTTCAGCGACATGCGTCTGGTCTCTTTCTCTCACAGAGTAAGTATGCTGCTGAGATTGTTGCTCGGGCTAAGATGGTCAACTGCAATCCCGTCGCAACCCCGGTCGATACATCCAACAAGCTCAGTGCTCATTCTGGTCCTTTGGTTGATGATCCGACACTGTACAGGAGCCTCGCTGGTGCTCTTCAGTATCTCACTTTCACCAGGCCTGATATCAGTTACGCCGTCCAGCAGATCTGCTTGTTCATGCATGCCCCTAGGGAACCTCATTTCCAGGCTTTGAAGCGGATCATTCGGTACATCAGCGGCACCCTCGAGCTCGGCACCACCATCACTCCTTCCTCTAAGCTTGATCTTGTGGCGTACACTGATGCGGATTGGGGTGGTTGTCCTGACACACGTCGCTCCACGTCTGATTACTGTGTCTTCCTCAATGACACTCTTGTGTCTTGGTCAGCCAAGCGTCAGTCCGTCGTGTCTCGCTCCAGCGCTGAAGCCGAATACAGGGGTGTTGCCAACGTTGTCTCTGAGTGCTCTTGGCTCCGCAATCTCCTGCTTGAGCTACGATGCCCCTTACAGAAGGCCACTCTGGTCTACACTGACAACGTCTCCGCCGTCTACCTGGCTAGCAACCCAGTCCAACATCAACGCACGAAGCACATTGAGCTTGATCTCCACTTCGTCAAGGACAAGGTTGTCATTGGACATGTTCGCGTTCTACATGTCCCGTCCTCTTATCAGTACGCTGATATATTCACCAAGGGTTTACCTAGACAGTTATTCATTGATTTTCGTTCCAGTCTCACTATACGGACCCCTCCCGTTTCGACTGCGGGGGTTTGATAGATTACATAGGTCTCCTATTGTATAGTGGGCTGAAAGCCCGTTAAGGCCCAATACCTTGTAACCTATATATATGTTAGATCAATTAATGGAAACCCTCAAGGAGGACATTACAATCAATCTCATGATCTAACATGTCTAACATTTGCACATACAAAGGAATAATCTACAGCTCCCCGACTTTGGCAGCTGCCATGAGCAATCTTATCCCGGCTTTCACCTTCCTACTTGCTGTCCTCTTCAGGTCCATTTTCTTCTTGCATCAATTCGCTCTTAAGAAGCGTAAATTTACCTCATTGCTCAGATCACTATATCATCTATATGAAGATTTGTTTGTGTAAAAGATGCTATGTAATTTGTATAACACTTCTTTTTTTACACTGATTGGTTATGCTCAATTTTTTTTTTTTAATTCAAAATGTATGGGTCAATCAAAGAGGAAGGCCACATATAAAGGCATATATATATTTGAGTAAAATGTGATCTCAATTGTTAATTTAAATAGCATTCCTTACTGCTGAATCCTGAAAGGATGGAAAAACTAGCTTGGAAGTGCCAAAGTACGCAAGCGAAAGTCATAGCACAGCAGTGTCAATTGCCGGAGCTTGTGTGGTTACATTGTACAAGGGTCCAACAATGGTACTAACAGCAACACCATCGACATCAAGCTGGGTAGTCGGTGGCCTCCTCCTCGCGGCTGCATATCTTATGATTTCAGTCTGCTATATTGTTCAAGTGAGTAACATGTCCTGTGTGCTACGGTTATTTCATCCATGATCGGTTTGATGGCGGAGAGAAACCTGAGTGCTTGGAAGTTATCATTTGATGTCAAATTGTCTGCTGTCCTCTACTCGGTAACAGGACTTATATATATATATATATATATAGTTGTTGCCTGATGAATTAGCCTTTAATTTGTTGTATGCATCTAACTCTAGGCCTTTCTTGTTTTCTAAGGGGTTCTTCGGGTGCTTATTCAGCCCTACCATCCACACATGGGGTGTACGGCTCAAGGGCCCCGTATATGTAGCAATGTTTAGACCGCTGTCAATTGCGATTGCAGCCATCATGAGTTGTCTCTTTCTTGGAGAGAGTCTCCACCTCGGAAGGTATTCCGTATTACTTTGTGATTCAATCAGCTCTAGTTTTACTGTCTATCAACTTATTTTCTGTTTGGGGCTCATAGTGTCATAGGGGCGGTTGTTATATCCGTTGGATTCTATGCCGTGATGTGGGGAAAGGCAAAAGAAAAGACACCGGATGACTTGGAAGATACGACGCCCTTGCTTCCGAACAAAGCTAACATGTAATGGAAAGGATTGCAACTCCAATTGAAACAATTTTCCATGTTAAAGTTCATTCATGATGCAAAAGCGAAAACATATACTTGCATTTCTTGATATCTTAGAGTTGAGTTTATTCCGAATTCCTCTTATGATGAGGAAGCTAATAGCGATGGTTGACGCGCCTGCAATGCTTCCTCACCTCTCCTCTATTTCCTGTCAGCGGGGAGATCGTCTGCAGCTTCACCATGGACTTGGCAAACTGCTCGAAGAAGGCGGTGTTGTCATAGGCATACTTCTTGACAAGCTCAGCTGCTTCATGGCTCCGGGTGAGGAGCACCTCATCGGAGTTGAGCAGACCCTTGTAGGCTAACAGGTTTACGAAGTAGCTGTTGTCGAACTTCCTAGGGCTGGCATAGTCCAAGAAGAAGAGGTTCTGGTCCCCTCCAGAGTGTGGGCATCGGCCCTTGAGTTCGTTTGCATAGGCCTGGTTGAGAGTGTAGTCGGGTTGCCCGTTTCCATTCTGGTTGTACAGTCTTTGCTTGAAGCTAGTGCACCTTGCATCTCCAATGGTGTGACTCCCTGCATTATGTACAACGATTGATCATTCTGAAAATGGGACTAACAAGCTCTATAAAACACGAATGAGAGGTGAGGCTCGTACCAGAAAGGGCAACAAGGTCTACAAGGTTCAGACCCTGTTGTTCGAACCTGGCAAGGATGGTCTCAAAGGTGTTGTTAGGTGCCGGGATGTTGTTGTTGGAGCCACTCAAGCTAGCCGTCAACGAGTCCCTCCTTCCCAATGGCAACTCCCAGTCTGGTCCTCCGGCCTTGAATATCATCAATACCAAAGTATTCAGTTACTAAAATATGAGTGCAAGCTCGATCAAGATCCACCTTTTTAACACAAAAGCTTAGCTTCTTACCAGGACAGTTGATTCCTTGGAAGCTAGAACAAGGATATCAGCACATGAAACAACCTCAGGGCATTCTTTCTCAACAGCTGATTTGATCTCGTCAAGCACTTCAAATCCACGAATGGACTTCCGGTTAGGATTGGACCGCTTCTCACTCACTATAGATCCACTGCTATCTAGGAGCAACGATGCGTCACATCCCTAGATTTCATAACATTTGAAGTCAATTCAAAGCGTCAATAGTTAGTAACTTATTAGATAGAAAGATTTGGAGACAAACCTGAACAAAGCAGTCATGGAAGGAGAGCCTCAACAAGGAGGCAGCCATCCGAGGATCTTTTGCAATCGCCTTCTCCAACACATAGCGAACAATGTGCTTCAGCTGCGGACAAGAGTGATCGTAGAACTGAGGGTACAGATACCCGCCTTGGTTGTACATTGAGAAGCAAAACATCGGGGAAAATGCAAGGAGAAACACAGCTGCAGTAAGCACACAATTCATGGAATTGGCCATCTTTTTTCCTACAGCGAAATTCACTTGCTCTATATATGTTTAATGTTTGTATTGCAGTGAATGTGTCCTATGGAGGATGATCTCATTGGGTATTTATACAAGCGGCTGAAGAGGTGAAATGTGGAGTTAGTGACGAGTACTTTGCGTTTGTCAATCAGACGATGAGATGATCCAAATGAATGGCTACTAAGTAACAAAAACGAATCATATTTTTCTTATCAATTCGATCAGGTTGCCTACTTCACTAACACAGCAGTTGTATTGCTTTCTATAAATGATTGTTTCCTTGATAGAACTGAAATTGAAGATGATTTTATTAATTAATTTGCTTCTTACAATACACAGACAGGTTAAGCAGATTGATTTCAACAGTTCAACTGCTCCATTTGCACCAAAAGTTGTTAGCCAGAAATTAAATATTGAAATTAGGGAAGCTTCAATTTTTATTAGTATTCAAATAATAACTAATATTCCATATGTTTTTGTTGTACTGTTGGTAAGGCCAAATCTGTTTCAGTCCATGGAACTGTAATTTCTGCACAAGGCAACACGGACTAGAGGTTTCCGAGAGATTATTCGTGTTATGAAAAATTTGTGAATTCGTCTAAGCTATGTTTCCAGTGCTTGAAATGTCTGCTCTGTAATGTTTCTCAACAGTGTGAGAGGATGATTGTCTGGGTAGTTTGACTACAATACAAGCAAAGCATGAAAAACGCAGCAAAAGTTATCAGAGCCAAGTTTCGATCTTGGGACCTGTGGGTTATGGGCCCACCACACTTCCGCTGCGCCACTCTGATTTGCTTGATATATATCTCCGGCCTACATTTGTTTTTAAACGATGTAATTTTGGGAAAATGATGGTAAATCAAACAAACTTCCATTGAGTGATGTTTGATGATACAAAATATTTTTCCAGCAAATTTAAATGACACGTATTTGTAGGATTATGATCTTCAGCTACCAATATAAAAATTTTGCTATATTTTAACAACCAATTTCAGCAAACAAACTATTCTGTCTGTACAAAGCACGCTGAAACCATTTTGGCAATGTTTTGTTGGGGCTAGAAACCACTTTCTAGCCGCACTCGGAAGCGAATTCGGTAATAAGAGAACCGACGACAATCAGCCAGCAAACCAAATGACCAACCGATAATATCCAATCCGGAAACCAAACAACCAAGCAACCACAAACACAGATAAAAGCACAAATATTGACACAAGATTTACGTGGGAAAAACCCTCTCTAACCAGAGGATCAAAAAACCCACATTCCGCCCACCAGAGCAACCAATCCACTAATCAACAGGTCAATACAAGTGTTTAACAATCCAGTCTCAGCCCGAGACAAATAAACATGGAGATCTCAAACACCAATCTAAATACAACCCGATCTAGAAAGGATTCCTCTCCAAAACCTAACTAAACACTTGTAATCAAATTAGATTTCCAGGAGAAGAAAATACCTATCAACAAACTCCCGTTGTTGACTTGCCGAAGGATGAAGACGGATCACCGGGTCAAGAGACGAAACACCCACTCAAATCTCTTACCTCTCCTCTCCAATCTCCCTCCTCTCTCTTTTCTTTCTCTCTCCTCTTTCTTTAGTTGCTCGGCAGATCTCCTTTGGAGCTAACCTTTCTCTCGTGCTCTCCAAGCCAAGGAAAATATATTGCCTTTTCAATTAGCCAATTGGTGGCTTTAATTGGGCTGGACCCAAATGGGCCTAGGCCCAACAATCTCCCCCTCCAGCCCAAGGGGAAGACGTTCCTGCTCGTCCTGACCTCACCTGCATCCCAATCCCGTCTCACCTCCGAGACGCGGAACTGATGCTCGCCAGATGTCACCATCACCCTCTAGCTCCCCCTCCTCCGTAACTCTCTGGTACTCCGAGGTAGAACTCCCGGTGAATGCATGACCTCCTCTCTCTGACCCTCTGATAAATTCTTCTATCTGTGCTGGCTCGACGTGCTCAGATCTGCCACCAGTCATAGCAGCTGATGAACTCCCCTATGACACGACTATCCCATCAGCACAATCCTCTGAAGCAAACTCCACACTTGTGCTATCCTCTTCTGACGTCTCAGAAGTTCCGCTAAATCTTGTCTGCAATCCAGACAAATCACAAGTGCTCAAGGTCTTCTTATCAGCAAAAGAAACGAGAGACTTTCTTTTCTGATTCTGCAGCCCCTTCCCACTCAAGCATCATGTAAGCCCTTGCTCCAAATCAAGCGAAGCATCACCATGAACCTCTGTCACAGCTTCCCTGATTTCTTCCATCTGAGTCCTGTACAATGTGCCGCTCAAATCACCTCTAGCGATCATCATTGACCCTTTCTTGAATTTCCACTTTCTAATTCCAAAGAAGTTATCATAGCCCTTTTTATCCAAGACTTGAAGGGAGATCAGATTCTTCTGCAGATCCGGTATGTGTCGCACATCTGTCAGTGTCATCCTGCAACCCGTGTTTGTCATCACACAAACATCTCCCATAAAAACAATATCAGACAAGCTTCCGTTCCCCATCGTTGCTTTGCCAAAGCGTCCCACTCGGTACGAAGTAAACGCTTTCCTCCTTGATGTAGCATGGAAGGATGCAGCTCCATCAACAATCCACTCTACACAAGAATCAGGCTCCTCCAAGCATGTGAGAACAACCTGCTCATCATCACTGTCCTGCAGAACTGATGTTGTACCCTTCTGATTTTCCTCTTCATCTCTTTTCTTCTTCCACACATTGCAATTCCTCTTCATGTGCCCTTCCTTGCCACAATGATAGCAAACAAAGCTCCCCCTAGTTTGAGATCTCCCTCTAGAACTGCTCCCTGAAACTGTCACGAGAGCATGTGACGAATTCGTGCCCATATCCTTCCTCCTAGTCTCCTCGTTGTAGAGACTATCCTTCACTGCAGATAAGGACACAACCCCACCCACGGCAGAGTTGTTAATCGACACCACTAGAGTCTCCCAACTATCAGGCAAAGAGCTCAAGAGCAATAACGCTTGCAACTCATCATCAAGGACTACCTTCATGGTATTCAACTGATTCACCAATTCCTGAAACTCACTCAGATGCTCTGCAATAGGCTTTCCATCTCTGTACTTGAGATTCACTAGCTTTCTTATCACAAAAGCTTTACTCTGGGCTGACTTCCTTTCATACATATCCTCCAATTTTTTCCACAATACCTGTGCATCTGTCTCGCTGCTTATGTGGTGATAAACACTATTATCCACCCACATTCTGATGGTTCCAACTGCCTTCCTGTGGAGTTTCTTCCAATCATTATCGGATGTCTCAGCTAGCTTCCTCGATCCCAATTCAACCGGATCAAACAGGTCTTTGCAATACAAAACATCCTCCATCTTCGTCTTCCAGATAGAGAAATTCGAAGCCGTTAGCTTTATCATTGTACCCGCAAATTCCTCGGTCTTTGTCGCCATCTCTACTCCTATTACCCAAAAAACAACACAGCCAAAGATCAACCAAAAGCTCTGATGCCACTTGTTGGGGCTAGAAACCACTTTCCAGCCACACCCGGAAGCGAATTCGGGTAATAAGGGCTTGTTTGGTATCGATTACCGGGAATCAAAATTGGTAATCGGAATGAGCGATTACGGGTTTTGGTGTTTGGTACGACAAAACCCGGAATCAAATCGATTACCGGTAATCCTCTCATCCCCATTTTTGGGCATTTTTCATTCCTCCCTCAAATGTAGGGGATGAAACCATTCCCGTTTTCCCATCTTCCCCAACTCAAGCCCTACAGCGCTCCACCTTCCTCCGACCTTCTGCCGCCGCTACTCCCACCACCACCGGCTACCGCCTCTTCCCACACCACCACCGGCTACCGCCTCTGCCTCCACCACCACTGGTTGCTGCCGCCGCCGCCACCACGACCTCTAGGCTCTTGTTCATCTCCAGGCTCCCGTTCACCCGCCTCCGCCTTCCCTCCAGGCTCTCGCCACCGTCTCCATCGTTCATCTCCATCTCCAGGCTCCGTTCACCCGCCTCCGCCTTCCCTCCATCGCAGCCTTTGTTCATCTCCAGGCTCCCATTCAGATCTGCGCTCATCGCCTCCGTCGGCCATGTTCAGATCCGCCTTTGTCGCCTCTTGTCCAGATCTGCCTCCGTCTTCCCTCCGTCGCCACCTGCGTCTAGATCCGCCTCCCTCCTTATTGCAATCGCCCACCGCCAACGCCCAATCCTCTCCTTGTTGCAGTCGACTTCCACCACTACCCAAATCTCCCTCCTTCAATATTTACCCAAATTTGTTGAAATTGATGATGAATTTATGTAATTCATAGGTTTAATTTGTGTATTTTTATGTTAAATTTGAGAGATTGGATTCCGGTTTTTGAATTGAAAATGTGAAATTTGGGTATTTTTAAGGTTAATTTGTTAATTTCTCATTCCCGAATCATACCAAACAACATGACTCGGTAATGGCTTATTCCCATTTTTTATTCCCATTCCGATTCCCATTCCCATTCCGATTACTACATTCATACCAAACGGGGCCTAAGAGATCCGACAACAATCAGCCAGCAAACCAAATGACCAACCGATAATATCCAATCCGGAAACCAAACAACCAAGCAACCACAAACACAGATAAAAGCACAAATATTGACACAAGATTTACGTGGGAAAAACCCTCTCTAACCAGAGGATAAAAAAACCCACCTTCCGCCCACCAGAGCAACCAATCCACTAATCAACAAGTCAATACAAGTGTTTAACAATCCAGTCTCAGCCCGAGACAAATAAACATGGAGATCTCAAACACCAATCTAAATACAACCCGATCTAGAAAGGATTCCTCTCCAAAACCTAACTAAACACTTGTAATCAAATTAGATTTCCAGGAGGAGAAAATAACTCCCGTTGTTGACGTACGTACATACGTATGTACATACGTATGTACATACATACGTACGTACGTACATACGTACATACATACATACATACGTACGTACGTACATACGTACATACATACATACATACATACATACATACATACATACATACATACATACATACATACATACATACATACATACATACATACATACATACATACATACATACATACATACATACATACATACATACATACAGAGAGAGAGGGGGGGAGGGAGGAGAAATGCTGGTTGCTCCCAAAAAAAATTCATATATTTGGAACTATATTTATTTTAAAAAAATTTTGAATTAATCCCATTGTTTTATAAAAAATTGATAAAATGATACTCCCTCCGTTAATTAAAACATGTCGTTTTAGACATCTACACATTTTTTAAGAAAACAACTAAAAGTAAACAAAAATACACTTATACCCCTAATTATTACTTTACTTTTTCACTTTATTGAAAACTACAACTAACAAATCTCTTACCCTTACAAGGGTAATTTTGGAAAGTGAACACCAAAATATCTAAAACGACATGTTTTTCTTAACAAGATTTTACTCCTAAAACGACATGTTTTTCTTAACGGAGGGAGTATTGCCTAATTAATATATAATAAAATAATATTGTATAGATAATATTATATTTTAAAAAAAAAAAAAGGACTCCTAACATCAACAGAGTCAAAAGGGACTCCCAACAACAACCCGACTCATACAGAACCTAAAAAATATTAATTTCAAAAAAAAAAATGCTCTCAAACAAGAAAACCCTAGCCGCCACCCATTCAACCTCTTCAACCCTTAGTATATCAGTTCGTCGCCGCCTCTGCCAGGCTCTTCCGACAGCCACTCCCGGTGGCCGCTTTCGGTGGGCCCCCTGACTGGCTCCCTAGTGGCCTCGTCCCACACACCTTGAGGCGGTTCCTGGAATGTCCAACCCTCTTGGATCTTGGTTGTACTGTGGTGCAGCGTTGGTGTCCTTCAGGTGGCCTGATGAGAGTCCGATCATTTCTCCGCCCGCATTCTCCTCTCCAACCTCCTTTGCCCCCACCGCTAATTTCCATCCAATTAATTTTGATCCCCTCGAAACACTCTCCTTAAAACCCTCTCAGCAATCCCAACAAACCCTAGCCTCCAAACCTTCTATTCCTCTCCGGACGCCGCCCTGGCAGATCGTTCCGATGGACAAGCCTCCGGCTTCGCCGACCCATTTTCACATGTGTCCCCTTCTCTCCTTGGTTCTCTGCTTCTCTTGGGCTCCTCTTCTGTCGTTCACACAGGACGCAATGACTACATCACTACCCCATTGGAAAACCTCCTCTAAAGCTTTAGCTCCTCCTGGCCCCTTATTTGAATCTCTACCTTGATCATTGTTTCAACTTTCACCCATCCTTTGCAAAATCTAAACCCAACCCTTCACACACAAATCTTTCTCCCTAAATTTTAGATCTAATTGTTATTCCTCTCAGTCAACTAATTTTCAGGTCCGATTTGCATGCAACATGTTTTATGAATCTAGTAGCCCAACGTCTGCCAAACAACCGCCAACATCCACCACCTCTAATCCCGGTCAAAATCAACTACTTCATCAACTTGCATGTAAGTTATCTAAGTCGTCGAACCAAATCTCAATTTGCAAGGGCTCACCGAACCAGATCTCAAGTTGAAAGGACTCTATTTTTTTAGTTGTTTTAATTATATGTTTATGTATTTGTAATCTTAGTTTTTTTCTTTTTTTCTTTTGACTGACGACCCTCTGCGTAGAGTCTTCCAAGCCATCTTTTGATGGCTTCAAGATCGTTGTGTCAACCTACTTCTTGCCTACTGTCAAAAAAAAAATGACTCATACAAAAAGGCATTTCTTTTCCGACAACATGCATTCTTTGTAACCATGCAATGGAGGATAATACTCACCTTTTCATTGAATGCCGATATAATAATATTCAACAAACATTGCCCACGGATACCCGTCAAACCATCGATAGCATGATTGTAAGTTCAAAGGACATAATGCCTATATTAACATTGCTGGGTAACAAGCTAAAGAATACCGAAAAGAAAATAATAGCTTTCACCTAGTGGACTACATGGTGCATTAGAAACCGATTCATGTTTAGACACGAATCCCCTCCGTCTCGGGATCCTGCCAAACAAATCATTTCCATGCACATGGAAAACTGGAGGAAGGCCTCTTTTTATGAACAAGATATTATTGAAGTCTGAAGATCTATAGGAATTCAAAGGAACAAACCAGGGATTAAGGAAGGATCACGAAATAAACCAACAAGATGGAAAAAACCTCCTCAAATTACTTTTAAACTCAATTTCAATGGATCCACGCTAGCAAACAATAATAGATTAATAGTTGATGGGCTTTATTATACGTTACTAAAAGGGTCGTCTTTTCACATTGGCTCTGGTAGGATAGGCAACGAGACCCCATTAAAGGTCGAAGCCATGACCCTAAGACAAGGCATTATCCAAACATTGGAATTAAGTATAAATAAATTAAAAATTGAAGAAGACTCCCTTATAATCATAAACCATCTTATAACCAAAACCAACTGTCCTTGAAAAATTGAAATGATTATGTTAGATATCAAAAGCCTATTATTTAGGATGAGATTTATATATTTCTCCCATGTACCCCGTGATGGCAATAGAGTAACCGATAAGGTTGCACACTTTAGTCACTCTTCCATGGGTCTCGACGTCAACAATGACATAGGTCTTCAGGACCTCATTCGCAAGGATGCTTTCGGGTAGGGTCATTCCCCTTGAATTTTTACCTTATCAAAGAAAAATCACCTAAAACCCTCTACAAACCCTTATGTGTGACACAAAATTAATTATGTTTAATATTTATGATAAAAAAAATTCAAAAAAATATATTTATGTTACAAATAACTTATCATATATAATTGTATACTTTTTTCATGAAAAAACATATTTTAAAAAAATATTATAATTATTATAATCAAATAATCATCTTTCCGATTTTAATATTTTTAAAATATATTTTTTTATGAAAAAATTATACAAACATATATATATATATATGATTATTTATTTGTAACATAAATACTTTTTGAATTTCTTTTATTATAAATATTAAACATAATTAATTTTGTGTCACACGTAACTAGGTAAGGCTGTAGGTGATATGGGCCCAATTGCTAGGTAGACTTGGGTTGGTTTTTGTTCAATGGGCTATAGCCCATACACACTACGGAGTACTATTTTTTTTTTTGGTGGGACACTACGGAGTACTATAAATAACTACTTGTGTACAACTTATAAAGTAGTAGAAAAAAGTCTGATTTTCTTCTCCCGCTTCCGCGCCCCCCGCCTTCCTCCTCCAGTTTGCGCCCCAAGCTTCTCTATTTTGAGCTTTGTTTGGTTGCAGATCTTGCTCTTCCAACCTCGAATTGCTTGATTCTTGTGTTTCGATCGATCGATCGTTCATCGTTGAATTGCAATGGACACAAATTGGACTGCAAATCCGAATCCGGAACCGAAGGCGAAGAAGAAGACGTCGCTAGGGAGGAGAAGGATTCCGATCAGGAAGATCGAGGACAAGAACAAGAAGCACGTCACCTTCTCCAAGCGTAGGAAGGGGCTCTTCAGCAAAGCCAGAGAGCTCTGCATTCTCTGCGGTGCTAGCGTCGCAATCATTACCTTCTCGGAGGCCGGCAAGGCCTTCTCGTTCGGCCACCCGAACACCGACTCCGTCATCGACCGCTATCTCCACGGCGGATCCGGCGCTTCCTCCTCTCATCCGCAGTTCAATCACGACGCCGTGATTCAAGGCGGTGATCGGAGGCTGTCCTGGTGGGATCGCTCGGTGGAACAGCTAGGGTTAGAAGATCTAGAAGCTTTCGCGGCGTCGGTGGAGAAATTGAGGAGTAATGTCCACAGGAGGATTGAGGATCTTTACGAACTGGATCAAAGGAAGCCTGCAATGGCGGTGAAGAACGAAATTGAGTATCTTGATGATCTGATTCAACTTCCAGGCATGACTATCGGGATGAATCAGAACCAGTACTGGAACAATATGAATGGAGCCGTCGGAGGCTGCGATGTAGATCCAGATAGCTTCGATTGGTCGGATTTTTTTGATCCCCTTCCTTCTGAAGATCGGGAAGTTGGGCATCAACTGCAGAATCATCAGTACCTGAGTGGATTTGGTTCCATGGGGGATAGTGATGGTGATGACATTGGAAGTATAGTTGCAGGCATGGCAGGTTTCAATTCAAACGGCGGATTTAGCAGCAGATTTGGAGAGTTTTAGGCAATTAATTAGTGTTGCTGTCAGTTGATTACTGTTACAAGTTGTAATTGAGATCAAATTGAGAGGAATCTGTACTATGTTTATTGAATTGGAAAAAGGTGATTACAATGTATGTACTGTCATCTATTTATAGACCATCATCACTCAACCATTAACCCACATACAAGTGGTAAATCAACCTAACAAATCTGTAACAAAGGTGTAACAGAATTCGAACAGAAAATGTGATCCACGACTGATTTTGGCGCCATCTTCAAGTTGGCTTCTTCAGCTGGTGGTTCTCAACTGGAGGTGTATCCAACAGGCCCCCGCAAGCTGGAGGGTGATACAATCCGAGCTTGGACAATAACTGGTTCTGTTGGACTGAAGGCAGGATCTTTGTGAAAACATCCGCAAGTTGAGCAGTAGTGGGGATATAGGACAATTCGAGAAGTCCCTCCATGATTTTATCCCTAGTGAAGTGACAATCCACTTCAATATGCTTCGTTCTTTCATGGAAAACTGGGTTCTTGGCAATTTGGAGGGCAGAACTGTTGTCACAATGGAGAGTGACAGGATTGAGGGATTGAATGCCCATGTCTGAAAGTAAACGGACTAGCCAAGTGGTCTCTGCAGCTGCCTGAGCCATGGCTCTATACTCGGCCTCAGCAGAGCTTCTGGAGACGACTGATTGCTTCTTTGACTTCCAGCTAATGGGAGAAACACCTAACAAGAGGATGTAGCCAGTGACCGAGTGCCTGGTGAAGGGACAGGATGCCCAATCTGAATCTGAGTAGGCACTGAGCTTGGGATGATCAGAGCCATTGAGGAGGATGCCATTGCCTGCAGTGCCTTGGACATACCGAAGAGTGTGGAGGAGAGCATCAAAATGTGACTGGCAAGGAGAAGCCATGAACTGACTGAGAGACTGTACAGCAAAACTCAAATCTGGACGGGTATGTGTGAGAAAATTAAGCTTTCCCACCAATTTCCTGTAAATGGTTGGATCTGTTAGATGATCATCCATCTCAGGTGAGAGTTTGCAATGAAGAGGGAGTGGGGTGCATACAGGCTTCAGACCTGAGAGATCAACCTCTTTGATGAGATCCTGAGTGAACTTCAGTTGAGTGAGAGCAATGCCATTAGGAAGATAGGAGGCTTCCAACCCCAAGAAGTAGTGTAGCAAACCCAGATCTTTAATGCTGAATTCACTATCAAGAAAAGCTTTCAGCTGAGAGATGGTATGATGATCTGATCCTGTAATCAAAAGATCATCAACATAAATGGCAATAAGGGTGAGTTGGCCACCAGAAGACTTTGTGAAGAGAGAGTAGTCATTTTTTGACTGGATAAATCCCAGAGATTCAAGAGCAATGGTCAATCTCTGAAACCATTGACGCGAGGCCTGTTTTAAGCCATAGAGGGACTTCCTTAGCTTGCATACAAGGTTGTCTGGATTAGGAATGCCTTCAGGCATCTTCATGTATACATCTTCATGTAGGAATCCATGTAAAAATGCATTGTTTGCGTCAAGCTGGTGGATGGACCATTTCCTGGAAGCAGCAACAGAAATCAAACTCCTTACCGTTGCCATTTTTACCACTGGAGAGAAGGTTTCATGGTAATCAATCCCATGCTTTTGAGTAAAGCCTTTAGCCACCAATCTAGCTTTGTATCTTTCCAAGGAGCCATCAGATTTGAGCTTGACTTTATAGACCCATTTGCATCCAATGGGTTTCTTTCCTGGTGGAAGGACAACTGAATCCCAAGTGCCATTAGAAAGCAAAGCATCTATCTCTTTTTTCATTGCAAAAACCCAGTTTGGATCAGAGGAAGCTTGGGAAAAAGAGCTAGGTTCAACATAAGAGGAAACAGTGGAGAGAAAAGCAAAGTGAGAAGAAGGTAGAGTAGAGGAAGTTACCAAGTTGACTGATGCAGAAGACGAGGGAATGTATGTGCAAGAGTAGTCACCAAGGTAAGGAGGGGGTTTATGAAGCCTGTTGGATCTTCTTTGTGGAATGGTAGGTACAGGGGGTATGATTGGGGGTGGTGCAGGTGAAGGGATATCATTGTCAAGGTTGCTGTCATGACTTGAGGGGGTAACTGGTGGTGTAGGAAGCTGTGAAGGAGCTTCTGGTAGGGGGGTGGTGAGTGGGTAAAAAATGTGGTCAGGGTAATCATCAATGAGAACTGGTAAAGTATTGGTGGTGGCAGTGTGTTTCATGTAGTGAAAAGGGAAGTGTTGCTCATGAAAGACCATGTCTCTTGAATGGAACACAGTTCTTGTTTGAAGATCCAATGCCATGTAGGATTTCTTGCCATGAGAGTAGCCTATGAACACACATGGGTTGGCACGAGGTTGTAGTTTGTCTCTTGATCTTTTTAGTGTAGAAACAAATGCTAAGCAGCCAAAAGCTTTGAGAAAGGAATAATCTGGCTTTTTGTGGAAGAGTAATTCAAAAGGAGTTTTGTGTTTGAGAGATGGTAAGGGAGTTCTGTTGATCAAATATCTGGCTGTTAGGACACAATGACCCCAGTATTCAGGAGGTAAGTTTGACTGAAAAAGCAAGGAACGAGCAACCTCTAAGAGGTGTTTGTGTTTTCTCTCAACTCGTCCATTTTGCTGGGGGGAATCCACACAAGATGTTTGATGGGAAATGCCATGAGAAGAGTAAAATTGTTGTGCAGAAGCATCAGCAAATTCAAGAGCATTATCAGATCTAATGGATTTGATGGAAGCATTGAATTGTGTAAGGATAGAAGCATGAAAAGACTTTATTATGCTCAAAGCATTACTCTTGTGAGCCATGAGAAACAGCCAAGTACAACGAGTGAAATCATCGACAATGGTCAGAAAGTATCTAAAACCATTATAGGTGGTGGTCTTGTAAGGACCCCATGTGTCAATGTGCACAAGTTCAAAGGGGGATGAAGCAATGCTGTTTGATCTAACAAAAGATTTTCTACGCTGCTTAGCTAAAGGACAAACTTTACAAATGTATTGAGATTTAGAAGTAGAAGATAAAGTTGGAATATGCCTGAGTTGTTCATAGGCTACATGGCCAAGTCTGCAATGCCAGAGGTCATGGCTTGTGGAGAATGAAGCAAGGGAAGTAGAGGATCCAACAGGTGAATGAGAGGTGGTCATGACAGCCTTGTCAAGCACATACAGTCCTTTGTCCTCTTTACCAATCAAAATTGGCTTCTTCCTCAAAGGGTCCTGCAAATAGCAAGCATTAGGTGTGAAAAGGACATTTGACTGTAATTCTTTGGTGAGTTTGGATATAGAAAGCAAATTGAAGCAAAAGTCAGAAACATGAAGTACATTTGTGATTGAAAATTTATCAGTAAAGGATATGTCACCAGTGTTGGACACTGAAGCTTTATGACCATTGGGCATAGTGATATTGATAGGTTTAGAAACTGGAAGAGAAGTGGTTAATGAGGAAAGATAAGGTGTAATATGGTCTGTAGCTCCACTGTCGATGATCCAAGAAGGGGAATTACAAGAAGAAAGAAGACAAGATGCTTTACCTGCTAGGAAGGCACAGGAATCAGAGGTGTCATGTGACTTCTTACCAAGGAGAGTCATCAATTGGGAGTACTGCTCAGCTGTAAGGGAGAAAGGTGCAGACGAGGAAGCGCCATGTGAATCATCTGATGGTGAAGATGTGACGTTGGCAGCGGAAGAACCTCCTCGAGATTGCTGTGAGGGAGGGTAGCCATGGAGCTTCCAACACCGGTCAATGGTGTGGTTTGTCTGTTTGCAGTGATCACAGAAAAGTTGATTTCTCTTCCCAGAACCTTTGTTTGAGGCAGGTTTGTCAGGATTCTTGGATCCATTGTTAGCTGGAGGCTTTGATCCTGTGTTCTTGGACGAATTTGCAGCCAGAGCAGTAGAATCAGAAGTGAGAGATCCTGGATTTGAACGAATAGCTCGTTGATCTTCGTCTTGCAAAACCATTTGAAAAACCTCATCAAGAGATGGAGGTGGAATTACAAGCAAGATGTTTCCACGAACAGTGGAGTAGGACTCATTAAGTCCCATCAAGAACTGGACAACCTGCTGATCAGTCAAGATCTTTGTGGCAAGAGCAGAAGAACCACAAGCACATACTTGATCTTCGGCAAGCATCAGATATTCATCCCACAGAGCTTTCATACGAGTAAAATAATCTGTAATAGACATGGAACCTTGAGAAAGATGTGTGTGCGACTGGGCTTGCCGAATCGAGCTATGAGATCTCTCCAGATCTGCGAGGCTGATCGGCAGTAAATGATTGATTCAGCAATGGTTTTGTTGACGGAGTGGATGAGCCAAGACATCACCATGTTGTTGCATCTCTCCCACTGCATCAATAGGAGTTGGTTGTCTGCAGGAGGACGGCAAGAACCAGTGACAAATCCCATTTTGTTCTTCGCTCGCAAAGAAACTTCGACGGATCGTCGCCAATGATGAAAATTGCGACCATCAAGCAAATTGGTGGAGAGAACATAGCTTGGATGGTCAGAATTGTTGAGGAAGAGTTCACTGAGAGGATCGATTGGATTGGGCGGAGGAAACCGAGGATCTGGAGCATGCTCAAATGGCGGAGGATCTGGATCCGCCATGGAAATAGATTTGTGTGGGAAGAGAAATCAAAAATTCCCGTCTGATACCATGTTACAAGTTGTAATTGAGATCAAATTGAGAGGAATCTGTACTGTGTTTATTGAATTGGAAAAAGGTGATTACAATGTATGTACTGTCATCTATTTATAGACCATCATCACTCAACCATTAACCCACATACAAGTGGTAAATCAACCTAACAAATCTGTAACAAAGGTGTAACAGAATTCGAACAGAAAATGTGATCCACAACTGATTTTGGCGACATCTTCAAGTTGGCTTCTTCAGCTGGTGGTTCTCAACTGGAGGTGTATCCAACAATTACTTTAGTGTTAATTTCATTAAGTAGGAACAGTGCTCTAAAAAGCGCTAGGCGGATCCTAGGCGGTGAGGGGCCGCCTAGCGGGCGGTCAATGCGGACGCCTAGACGTACTTAGGCGGTTATTTTGCTCTAGGCGGAGGGGGGTCGCCTAGCGCCTAGGTGGTGCCCAGGCAGCGCCTAGGCGCGATTTTTAGAACAGCGAGTAGGAAAGCTTTTAGTATATTTAGCTATTTTAGATAGGAAAACTTCTAACTGTTTTAGTAGACTTAGCTATTTTAGATAGGAAAACTTCTAACTGTTTTAACTATTTTAGAATGGAAAGCTTTCCATAATTCCATTGATTATTGCATATCCAATCTAGAATTTTTTTGTAAGTTGCATCTCCACACTGTACTGATGAGCAACGTTGCATATATCCATGATAAATGTATCTCACTTTCTCTTTCAATGGATTATGTTAATTTGATTATGGTATATTGGTATTAGCATGTGTTGATTCCATTCCTCTTGTGTGTTTGTTAAGAAATTATCCAAATAAGATTATTTCCAACAAAAATAATCCCTAAAATGGGAAAACAAAATTATACTACTTCTTAAATGAAATTAATATACTCCTTCCGTTAAGAAAAACATGTCGATTTAGAAGTAAAATCTTGTTAAGAAACGCATGTCATTTTAGTTATTTTGGTGTTCACTTTTCAAAATTACACTTGTAATGATTAGGGATTTTTTTAGTTGTAGTTTTCAATAAAATGAAAAAGTAAAGTAATAATCCACCCCTTATACTTATTATTTCAGAAGCACTCTCTTTGTAAAATATTGCGCCACGTGTCCTTCTGTGAGCAACCCTAAGCATTTACATTGCAACCACGTTCTCCTTCAACCGTTCACTCAAGCCACACAATTATCTTCTTCTCCACCCACGTTCTATTGCCTATCAATACAAAAATGAAATTGGTTTTATTTGGAGCAAGAAATAGGTTTTCTCACCACGGTTGTCTTCTTCCTCACAATCGATTGGCGGCCGAAGGAGGGCAGTTGGTGGCTGGCATTGTGGAGGTGGGGCACAATCGATTGACGATTGAAGAAGGGAGATTGGTGGACAGTGTCGTAGTCGACGAGGGCTGGAGAAGGCAATTTGGTGGAGTCGTGGCACGATTGGGTGGCAAGCTTAATCGCCTGGATCATAACCAGCACCATCCACAGCCGCTGCTATTGAAGAAAAGCAAAGGTACCATGTGTGAATTTCTGATTTGTTTTTCCTCTAGAACCCTAATTTTGTTGCTTTAATCCTTCTGGTAGCCAATTTCTTTTTCTGAGCAATTAATTCCGCTTTGTATTTCTTGAATTCGTTTCTCTCACACATTCGTCAATGTCCGAAAGCTTCCGTTTTGAGGGGTTTGTTGGTTGATGTTGGGATTTCGATTTTGAGGGTTTCACAAAATTGAAACTGTACCAATGCAGGATTAGAGTTCACAGGGTTTTGAAATTGATGGGTTTCAGTAAAAAAATTGCAATAATCAAATTGAGAGTTATAAGCTTTCGAAAAATTGAATAGGTTGTGGATTAATGCTCTGACTGAAACGATCGCTTATAGTCACTAAGTTGGTTCTTGCACAACCTCATGGAATGCAATTCATTCACAAGCCAATTATAATTTCTTTTTCATTTGAATAATTTAAGGCTTGCAAGCCATATATATATTTTCTAAGTCATAGGTGTATTTGGAATATCAATCGCAATGTCATAGGTGTTTGTGAAGTTATTGATACGTCCGTTCTTCTTTTCCTAAGTCTTGACTTGTGAAATAGATTGAAATAATTAGGCTTCATTTGGGGAAGAAATATGTTTAGTTTCCTAATTTTGCTACTAGGTTCATCTGGGTAAGAAATATGTTTAGTTTCCTAATTTTGCTACTGATGATTGACAAACTCTACTTGTGAATTAGCTCTTTTTTATGTTTAAAGATTGTGGCTCCTGAATTAGTTTTAATTTGTTGTTCTTTTTTTTTTTCCTCTCCCTGACAGGTTTTTGGATCGATTTTAGATGCGGGTATTGGAGATTTTGAGGCGATTTTCTTGCCAGTTAATCAATCTATTTTGATATATGCTATGATTTAATTTGCTATTTTTTGGCATAGATTGATCTAGAGTTTGATAAGATGAAATTGAGATACAATGAGGTGAATGGGTTATCCAATTTGGCTCTCTTTTTACGGCTTGGCTTATCTCGCCAGTTCCTTAATTTTTCTTTTTTTTTTATTGTTAATGTGATGTGTTTAAATTTCTATTTATGTCGTTGTTTCTTTTTTCTTTTAGAAGCTGCTATTGGGAGAAGGAACGTTATTTTGCTCCCCAACCCTACTATTATTGTACAACTATCTTTATGTTGATTTTATTATCCAGAGATGAAGAACAAGATATGCTTCTCAATCTCAATTTACAAGTCAATAAGGTTTAATATAAGACCTTGAACTAGAGGTATTTAATCTCTAAGATATATCATCTTTTTTTATTTTGACAGCCTCTTGAATGATAAATCACCTTACTCTCAACAAAATCTGCAAGGTGATGGTCTTGATCGTGATAAAGGGACTTCTCGAATCCAATGTATGCTATTATATTCTTTTAAAGTATTTATCTCAAATGAAAAATCTCTTCTTTTGTCATAGATTTTGAAGTCTTTTTGGTTTTATTTTGTTTTCTCCTTGTAGCACTCCGTAATTGTGATATGTATTGCTCCATTGATGATCTCCTACAATTGCTATTATGCCTTAGTTTGTGCCGAGTTGAATTTTCTTGAACTATTTAACTTGGTGAATTTATTTGCTTACTTTAGATGAAAGATAATCTTTTGGTTCGAAGAGTTCACTAAAGTGCGATGTTTCTGGGTATCATAACAATGTTATAAGCTGTAGACATCTCATATTATTTGAGAATGTAATTTCATAAATATTTTAATTATGTTAATAAAAAGATTTAAATATATATTAGGTTTCTCATGCTAAAACCTAGGTTATTATGAATCTATTTACGATAACATTTCCCATTCTTCTTTATGTAGCATATAAGTTACTCATGTGCTAATACTTCGCTTTTAACTTCATTGGTTGCAAGTATCCATTATTTTCACTATATTTTGTTGAACGTGGTTATTAAGGGTTTTGATACATGCACATGTTTTCTGCCTATAGCTTAATAACACATTCGCCTATAGTTGTAGAATGAGTATATTTGATTATGACCATATTTGTTTTCATGCTATTGCTGTGAAATGGACTGAATAAAAGTCATTATTTGTTGTTACACACCAGAATTATTTTGGGTTATGTGTAACAAACTGGAACATTGACATGGAGAAGAATATTTTGTTTGGAGCTTATGACTTGTAACTTGGGATCCAATTTGGGATTTTTTGTTTAGAGCTTTTTTTTTCCATTTTGATTTGTTTGGAGTTTGGATCTATTTCTTGATTACATCTTCTTAAATAATACTTTATGTTATTCTTGCAGATGGGGGATGGAAGGGAAAAGGCTATAAAAGATAACTCCAAGATCAGCTGGCCATGAAGCAACAACAAAGCGATATTGGGTGCGACGAGTAATATATCTTACTTTGTGCCTACTGTCATGTTAAAACTGAAGGTCTGCGCTTACTTTCTGAGTTTTAAATGGTTAGTTTTTATATTATTTCTTCATGATCTTTTTTAAGATGTTCCCTTTTATTTTATTTAGAAATCTTATTTTTGTTCATCTTTATTTAGCAATTAATTTTTAGGGATTATGATGTATGGTGATTCTTATATCGGTTTGTATAAAATTAAATGATACACTTTGGTTTGGTTGACATTTTTCCAAATCATAAATGATCAACCTTTTAGACAAGATGCACATGTCTTTCAACTTTTATCATATTATTCAGTAGATGAGCTAGAGGAGAGAATTCTTTTTAAAAAGAGAAGCTGCATATCGATCTTATTTAGCTTTTGGGAGTGTTAGTTGTTATTGTTGTAACATCATTTCTACACTCTTCTGCAGGCCAAACTTTCCTCTACGGATGATCAATCCTGGAAACAAAGAGAAGATGCAGTTTTGTGCATTGGTGTTGTGGCTGAAGGTTTCATTAATGGTCTATACCCTCTTCTGTCTGAGGTGATCTTCTTATATTTTTGAAAAAAATGTCAATAAGTGTTTGCGAGTAGAAATTTGTTGATTTAAGTATTGTATTTTTTCTTCATTTCATTTTGAGTATACTACTACATCCCAACAATTGTCATGGACATTATTGTGCCAGGGTTGATAGGTGGAACATTTCTTGACCAAATACGATATCAGGTGGCTTCTCTTTCTTTCTTTTTTTCCCATTTCAATGACTGCTGATAGTGTTGGTTTCAACATGTAATGGATACCTTGTAATTCTCCATCTCTCTGGGTTTTATTCTTCCATTTTCTCTTTCATGAGTGAATATCAACATGATCTTAATTTTAAGATTTATAGATTGGTTTTGTAACTATTGTAATCACTTTGTATTTTTGGCTTTTTTGTTGGAGTTTGGGATAGAGAGATCTCAGATCTGGCATTCCTTAGTGTGCTCAAATGATCATCTATTCATCAATTTGTAACTATAGAGACTTGAAGATGAATATTTTGGCCCAGTTCCTACTCAATTAGGGGTTAGGGGTTCAATTAGGGGTTCGGGGTTTCAATTAGAGAATCAGAGAAAAGCACGGGGACCTATGGCTGTAACAAACTGGAACATTGACATGGAGATGGATATTTTGTTTGGAGCTTATGGTTTGTAACTTGGGATCCAATTTGGGATTTTTTTGTTTGGAGCTTTTTTTTCCATTTTGATTTGTTTGGAGTTTGGATCTATTTCTTGATTACTTCCTTGTGGTCTGCTAACCCCTCAAGGCTTGTGAATTTATACTGGATAATTAAATTGGTATGCATTGTGTGCAGTTTGAAGATTTCCAAAGCAAATGGGCATTCAAGTTGTTGCAACACTATAGGCATAACTAAAGAATGTTTAATGATGATGTACATGTACAACTTTTTGCCCCATGTAATTTTTGTTAATTACTTGTAGCTTAAATTGTGCTTTTATTTATTTTTATTTCCTTTTGGTTATTGATGAAACTAAACTATGTTTTTTTTTATTGACAACTACGCCACATATTTTAGATTGATCTTTAACAGGATTTTTGATTCTGGATGTAGTATAATTATCAATAATTTAGTAGCATCTCTTCTGGGTTCATTTTCTCTTTATTTATTGAAGTTGCTTTTCTAATCGATAAAGATCATTGCTAAGTTACATCATTGATGTATTGTTGATCTTAATATGTAGAGTAGCAGGTGTTGCAATCGCTGGTTTTTGGGAGCTTTGAGGGCTCAGGGAAGACCAATGATTGACTTCCCCAAGCAAAAAAATGTTGTTGCTTGGGCTCAGTGCAGGAATTGGTGTTCTTAATGTTGCTAGGAAAAGCATGGCAAGGATGTTGGAAGTGTGCTTTTTGATCTATAGCTGAAATTAGGAATCTTTTAGTAAAAAGTGATGTATTTGCCCGTTAAATCATAACATTTTTGGGAAATTTGATTGGGTTCAATCATGAATTAGGTCATTTTTTACCAGGTTTATGCACATATATTCAAATCAAGAAACTGGCTGCCTCCTTTGATTTGGGGTTTGAAGTTTGGTTTGTTGAACATTTGGTTGTTTTGTTTCCGTTTTGTGTTGTGGCTTCAAGTGTGGTTTGTTTGAACATTTACAATTTCCTTATGATGTTAATGTTATTTGTCTTTTTGGGATTATATAATTTTATTTGAATGATATATTTAATTGTCTATTTGACATTGCATTTCATATGAGTGCAATGACGTTATAGGCATGGTTTGAAGTACATTATGACCATGAAAATCAGTTTTCGATATCGAATAAACAAGAAGTTAATTATATAAACATATGAAAAGAAATACTCAAATGGAGGTTACCTTTGGAATATATGGGCTTCATGGTAACACACAACACCTTAAAACCATCCCCAAAATGAATCTATAGTTTTTCTCCAGTTGGTTTCACATCAAGGGTGTGAAATGTTTCATGGCCATGAAAATCAGTTTTCGATATTGAATAAAAAAGAAGTTAATTATATAAACATCTGAAAAGAAATACTCAAATGGAGGTTACCTTTGGAATATATGGACTCCATGGTAACACGCAACACCTTAAAACCATCCCAAAAATGAATTTATAGTTTTACTCCAGTTGGTTTCACGACAATGCATGGTGTGAAATATTTCATGGCCAATATTTCGGACTTCACTTGGGTGGGATGTTAGTTTTGCAATCCTACTTAGTGCAGAATGGTACATCTGGGTAATTTAAATGTTATTGTGATTTGTTGCCATAACATCGTGTTTGTAACTTAACATATATATTATTGGTGAGGTTACTAGGTAACCCGAAAGGCCTAAAAGGGAGGCATTTGATATTTGATAAGTCTATGTAAATGTATTCGCTATTGGCTATACTCCGGAGAACTTACTTTCAGATGTAAGTCATCCATTCTTCTCCTATCTAAAGTCTCATTTCTATAATCCTGTAAATGAGGACGAATATAAAGATGACACACAATCCTTGAGTTATAAGTGTGCAATGTGTCTTAGACTCATAGGTCATCAATCAAGAAGAATTTTCCAATTTGAGAGATGTAACTTATTTTTTATTTAAATGTAATGGATATCATTACAAGATTCAAATGAAATGAAATATATTCATGGTACGGGGGAGAACTAAAGCGATAACTTTCAATAAAAAATACTTACCCGTACAAGGTACGGGAAAAGTACTAGTTAGAATTATAAGTGTATTTTTGTTTGGTTTTATTTACTTTCTTAAAAAAAATGTGGAAATGTCTAAATTACTTTTTTTTAAAGTAAATTAAACATGTTTTAATTAACAAATGGAGTATATAGTTATCATGGCATATTTCTTACTCTATTTTTGCTTAAGCTATATTTTAGCTAAAAAATGTATCACTTGTTCTAAATATATGATTAAGCTATATTTTTGTTGATTTTTATATTTAAATATTTTTTAAATAAGTTTCATCAACTTTCACAATAACAAATACTACCTCCGATCCAAAAAGGTTGTCGTTTGATTTTTTAACACGTATTTTAAGGAGCTAAAAACTATATAATATATTAACTTTTTTATTATTATTTTTTTATAATCTAATACTTATTACCAACAAATATTAAGCTGTAAAAAAATAATTTAAAAAAAGTTAATATTTTATATAGTTTTTATCTCCTTAAAATACGTGTTAAAAAGTCAAACGTCATTCATTTTGGATCGGAGGGAATACGGAGTAATGTAAAGAGAATAAATAGAGTTGAACAAATATTTATGACAACTTCTTTCCAAAAAAAATTGGAATAATTTCAATGACTAAGGGTCTGTTTGGCAAGAGGTTTGAGGGGTCTTTCATAGTTTTCAAAAAAAAAAAAAAAACTCTCACATTAGTGTTTGGCATAATGAGTTTTGAAGAAGATGGAGATTTACATTCTAACTAAAATTGGATCTCCTTGGACAAGCTTTGAGAATGAGAGCCTTGAATTGAAGCTTTGAATAAAATCTCTATTATACCCCTTCCCATCTTTACCCGTTCTCTCTCCTTGATTTTTTATTTAAGTGCTTTTCGGTAATTTCTCCTTTAAAATCTACTTTTTTTTTATAAGGAAATAATTCGAGGACCAAACATACCTGGACCCTCGAGAGGCCGACAGAGTCGACAGACGGTAAACCGTCTAAACAACAGAAAATGCAAATATGGTGCAGAAACAAGCAACAACACTCTACAAAGGCGAAACACAAAACAATCAGACCGAAACAAGATGAGGGCGTAGACGAAAAGACGAAGCCAAGCACTCCCCAGAGGCAGCACCGCAGGCCAGCGACACATCAGGAAACACCCGTGGACAGTGAAGACGGACCTCCAAGGAAACAGTCTTCCGGAAAAAGGAGACGCCTCGATACACACTGCCTCGGCCCCAGCCTGTCCCGACTTCGACTGCCAGAACCTCATCACACGGAAAGAAAGACCAGTCACGCCACACGCAGAGCTACCCGTCGCCTGAAACGAACGCACCAGATGCCCAAGCAGAAAATAGGAACCCGTCCGGGATTTATTCATTACATTTATAAGGAATCGTGTTGTCAATACAAAAACACGGCACAAAAATATATAAATATATTGTTTTTATAATTTTATTTTTTTAATATGTTTTTTGACTTATTGTCGGGCTGACTCGGGCCAAGGCAAAACTTGGGCCCAAAGACAGACCCGAAAAAAAGAGCTTGCAAACTAGCCAGGGCGGAGGCCAGCGAGGAGCCGAAGGAGAAGATAGGAAGGATGAGGCACCTCCGCCCCAGACCAGCAGCAGTACCGAGGGGAGAAGGGAATTGGAAGGAGACACAAGGCCAGGAGCCGAGCATCGAGCCCTCAACGTAGACCAACCCACACCCAGTGAGAGGCGCTGGAGAAAGCCGATCGGAGGTGGGAACATTGGAACGAAACCACACCGGAGTAAAGGGAAGGCCGGGGACCTGACCCCAACCGCCCAATCGAAAACCGAAGCAGCCATGATAAGGCGGGCGGCAAGCGCAGCGACCCAAGTCGGATCTCCCCGAAAGACAAGTGGGGGAAGAAAACTGAAGCCGAGTGCAAACGGTGACAACCACCGATCCCAAACGGAAGCAAAGACACCGCCCCCACAGAACCGGCGGCGGGAATAGGAGGTCGAAGATGATGAACAGTAAACGAAACCCTGGATTGAAGCAATGGGATTAATTGCTCAAATTGACACAAGGGGCTTATGAAAAAAGGAAGAAAACCCCCGATTCACCAAAAGCCCCAATTTTGAATAGGTTTTTATCAACCTCAGTAGTAGAAGGAGATTAACAAAATGGGTTGAAGATTTTTCACGCCAATAAAGTGGGGTGGTGGCTCCCGAAGGAGATTTAGGGCTCCCGAAGGAGATTTAGAGCTCCCGAGGGAGGGAGTATATTAACTCTCCATTTTAACTTCATCTCCAACTCCAGCTCCAACTCCAACTACCCAAAAACCTATATTTACCAAACACACCCTAATTGTCAATTTATGATAAAAAAAAAAAAAAAAAAAAAGCTCATATCACTTCTTCTGTTCTTCAAATTCAAGAGTCCGAGTGAAAAACCAGACAATGTAAAAGTGGAACGCGCTTGCCCTAGGGCCACGCGCCTCCAATCCGACATTCCTCAACCTTTTTCCTCCTACCTCCTCCTTATGCGAATCCTCTCCCCAACCCTCAATCCGACACTCCTCGCCCTTTTTTGTCCTCGATCGGCCGGGTTATGGTCGATTGGTCGTCCCTCCCAATTGATTGGCTCGATTTGGGGTGATGTTTTGGAGTTTTGGCCTCCATGGCCATCGTCTACTTCCTTGGTCTTGGGTGGTTCTTGATTCGATTCAATCGTCCCGCTTTGAGTCTGATTTGGTGCCTCCCTCGACCTCCTGTCTAAACCTAGCGGAGTCTGCCTCCATCCTCTCCTCCGACCCCAACTCGTCTGCCTTTCCCTCTAACTCTCCTCCCTCGTGTCCATCACCGATATCCCCAGTGCCTCCACCAATCGTGGCCTCCTCTCCTTACTCTGCCGCCGCGCTCCGACCTCTTGTCCTCCTGCGTCGCTGGTCTCTCCGTCGTGACTGGCGTGTGATCGTTGCCTCGAGTTCCCCTGCTGCCTTGCCCCTTTGGGTCTCCTTGGGCCCGAAGTTGGCCCGAAGATTTTAGAATTAGGCCCGAATTTATGCTTCGGCCCCAAGATTTTTTTTCTTGGGCCCTAAGCAACCCGTGGGAAATATTATTAATAAAAATGGGTTTGATAAAATTCCCGCAAGGGATTGACGAAAATCCCAAGAGGGTTTGAGTAAATCCACCAGAAAGGGTTTGAGTAAATATCGTAAGCGCTTGACGATATTTTTGTAGGTGAGGAAATTCCGAATTGGATCCGTAGTGTTTGACAGGTTGCCGAATTGCTTGGTGGTGCGATGGTGGGGCTTTCAAGGCTAGTAGTTCCTGAGTAGTGTTTCTTCTTATTTGTCGACGTGCGAGAGGTCGTGGACGTGATCGAGATCTGATGGCTCATTGACAGAGTCCAAATCTGAGGTTTCTACTTTGTTCCCCAGGGATCCCCTGCGTTGCCTCTACTAACTGATGGATGAGTTGTCGCACACTGCTTCGGTTCTTTCATCATTTGCTAGTCTTTGCCTTTATTTGCACTCTTGTAATTTGTCGGTCTTGTCTTATTGTTGGTTTATGTCTTTAGCTTATGTTGACGGTTTATCCGTCACCGAGTTCTTCGACCTATCGACTCTCGGATTTGTCCGCGCGTCGAATTCTTACTTAATCAAAAATAAATAAAAAAAAATCAAGAGTCTGAATTCCGATGAAGGTATTGGTAACATGGATGGTCCGAACTAAGCTCCACTCACAAAATTATGAAATAAAATTTTGAAAAAGAGAGGAAAAAATATATAAAATCATGTAAAATATAAAGAATAAATATAGACCCGGGCAAACGCGGGCACGGGCCGGGCTTGGACCGGGGTTTACTCGAGATTTTGTCACGTTGTTGCGGGCGCGGGCCGGGCTAAGCCCGCTTAACGGGCTGGAAGTCGTGTCCAGTCCCGTCCGCGAATGCGGGTGCGAGTAGCCTGCGGGTACCCGCAAACCCAGTCAATTTTTCTTATTAAAGCTATACATATTATTTATATATATATTGCATATATTATTTATATACCTATTGTTTTTATATTACATATTATTTATATACTAAGCCAACTGTTTTTAATAAAAAAAAAATATACTACCTACTCTTTTTATACTAAGCCTACACTAATCCAAAGAAAAAATACTACCTACTGTTTTTTTTATTATTTACATAGTTTACTGTTTATAATATTACTTACATACATATATATAATTACTGTTTTTTATTTTTTTAAATGAATAATTAATACGTAGTATTATTTATTACATGTATATATATAAATATATATTAATTTTAATAAAAAAAAGGCGGGTACCCGTTATGGGCCTAGCGGCCCGTAACAGATTGATTGATATGTCCAATCTCGCCCCCGATGCGGGCTAGACCTAGCAAACCGTGTGGACTTTTTCCCATGTCCAAGCCTGCCACTCTACCAGCTAATGCGGACGGGCGGGACAGACCGAACGGGCATGCCCGCATTTGTCCAAGTCTAAATAAATACAGATTTTATACTCCTCATAACAGATCCACGGGTTTCCCCAACGAGGGCAAGGACCATTATCCCCATCCCCGTAAGCCTGCCCGCATTTGTCCAGGTCTAAATAAATACAGATTTTATACTCCTCATAACAGATCCACGGGTTTCCCCAACGAGGGCAAGGACCATTATCCCCATCCCCGTAAAACCAACAAGAACTGATGTGAACTTCTAAAGCAACTCATTAAAACCAACAAAAATTTCTAAAGCAATTTTCCATCTGACTGGGAAGAAGCTTCACGGATAAGACATAAAATGATGAACAACTCACGAGAAACAGAAAAATTCTTTCTTTAAATGGAGCTTCATCAAAAAGACACAACTCAAAGAAGACAAAAAGTGCCTAAGGAATGATACTAACGAGGAACAGAAAAATTGTCCACACAGGCTCTCATGCTACTTCGCCCTTTACCTTCAGTACAAAAGTATGATGCAGTGTACACCTATGGGAAAAAAAGTACTGTATCTCATTATAAGTTGAAAAGACCTTCTAAAGTTCTAATTCAGGAACGATACTTGGTATCCTTGACCATTTGCCGGTATACTGCAGAACAAGGCCAGTCTCATTTTTTTCTACTTCTGAAGCTTCAATCAGGATCATCGACATTCTAGTATGCACCATCTAAATACTTCAGGATACTATGGCTTTTGCTCTTCCGGCAATGCAGCCTCAAAAGTTCTCAACTCGCTCCGTTTCAATTCATATCTTTAGATCTTCTGACATAGCTGAAGGTATGCAATGTGTTGCAAGAATGTCTAAAGTTGCCGCTTTTGCAGTCTTGGTTTTTAAGACCACGACCTACAAAAGAGAGAATGACTTGTCAGAACGATAAAAGAGTGTGTAACATCAAGAAGTAACCAGAAATGCGAGAGAACCTGCTGGTACTCGAGATCAAACTTGAGATAATCTTCTTGACAGCTCTCTACCATATGGGCTAAACTCTTCAAATTCTTGACCGGCTTTCCATTGAGAGCGAGAACCTGCAAATGAACATAAGTTGCCAACACATCAATAGTGCAACTTCTCGAAACATCATTGATCTTTGAGCGAGAAACCTCATTATTACATTACCTGTGTATTAACGATGTCTTCATATCCAATATTAATATCAGCCACAAGCACCTACAGTTGGATTAAAGAAACTCTGTTATTCTATTGAAATACTACGAAACGTCAAATCATTCAGAGCATCTCTCAAAAAAGCTACAAGACACTGAACCAAGTGCAGATGCAAACCTGGGAAACCACAACAAGCTGCTCATCAACAGACTCGGCCATTGAATGCATAAGCTTGTCCAGCAGTTTTACTGGTGCGTCAAATTCATAATCCTTCCCATACTTGACATAATGCAATCACAAAAACAAAAAATAAACAAAGATCAGCTCCTCTTGCACTTTCAGAAATGATCAACTTAGAAAGAATGAATGTATAAATCACCATATAATTCAAATACTCCAAAAGTAATAATCCTTGTACAAACTACACAATATAGATTGCCAACAAGAAATACAAACTTCATGTGAACACATCTTTCTAACCAACTCTTCTACTTTAAAGTAAAATGAGAGCAAACCATGAAACTTATTCACATGTCATATTTTTGTGCAGCACTGATGAAATAAAAGAATTAAGTATTGTTTTATGCCATGTCTATTGTCAAAGAAGCGCAGCCATAATGCCACACTCAGACCTGATGAAGCTGGGCCGCTGGCCTTTTAGTGACACTAAAAGAACTATGTATGGCAGATAGGGAGGTGAAAATCTAAAGGAAGGTTGAGCATATTGAAGTAATTATCAAAATGGTAAGGGGAAATCAAAAAGAACAATCAATACCTCAGAACGCAGATATGGAACTGTTACAGCAGCAAAGACAAACCCTGCTATAATGTAATATGAGGGAGGTTTGCTATTGATATGGGCTTGAATTAGCCGCTTATGGGTAGCGAGCTTGATTTTAAATTCGAGGATTTCTGACTCGCGTAGTACTTTGACAAGAGCCTTATCACCCGTATACTTCTGAGAAACTAGATAACTAAAGCCGATACGCTCCCCATGCCTGAAAGGAACTGTAAATGATTGCCAAGGTAAGAAATCAATGTACTACAAAAGGGCTTGAACTGGAATTTGCTAACAATGCCAAGAAAACAGAAAAAAAATTCCAACCATCCTTGTAAACCAGAAGTCCGCAAAAAAAAAAAGATAAATAAACACAGACATTACAGCATTAGCCTCATACACTCAAACGAGGTTACAAATTAAAGAAGCAGTCTCACAAAAATATGTAATCCAACAAGGACGGTACATTTGTCTTCATAAAATAACAATCCACAAGTGATTCCCCAGTGTCTTTTAAAAATAAATCCCAGAATTCAGCATAACCGGGGTCTTTACTCTTTAGACATGCATATTATTCAAATTGCAGCCCATCTAAAATCATACTGTACTGCAACTGCAAGTACTATAACTTAATTCCATGCAACTAGAAAATGGAAAAAGGATAGGTAACTTTTCTTTCTGGATGAGTACGGATGTTTTGTAACCTCCTACTTTTGGGCCTAAAGAGTACAGTCATTGTTTAGTGAGTACATTACTCAATAAAGGAGAAAACTTTACCCCAAATTGCAGTTTACTGTTTTAGAATTCATCTAAAATGTGTCACCCCACTATGACATAACAATAACATACCTAAAAGGGGCCAACTCAATTACACAGATAATTAAGCTGGTTTTCTTAACAGTTGGGAATACAAGGGTAGGTATTAGTTTATTGTGGTCCTCACGCCCACTGTTTCACCATGCAAGAAAAAAGTAGGAATGTAAAAAAGGCCCCAGGACAGGAAATTTCAAAGAACAAGGGAGAAGATATTAGAAAAGAAACTGACCCGTTCCATCATTGGCGATATTAACCCCATCAAAACTAAGAATTACATCAGATGGCTTCAGAACATGGGATTCTGGTGCAGTAGGTTCAACTCTTCGTATACGAACACCTTTCTGATCAGATCCCATTCCCATTGCCATACGGAGGTCAGGATTTTCCATTTTCTGCCACTCCACCCCAAGAATAGGAAACCCTGCCACCAAAATTGGGAAATAATTTCTGAGATGTGATATTAATATTAAGACATTTGATGGTTTATATACTAGCAGAGAACTAAAAATATATAATATATTTCTCTTCGTTGATGGAGTTTCAGGAATTACAACTATTCTCACGAACCTGTATATGCTCCATTCTTTTCATAATCTGTGATAAAATGCATGATAACAGGGGTTGGTATGACATAACCAATATTCTCTGCATCTTCGTGTTTAAGGGATTGAAATGCAATACCAACACATTTTCCTTTGTCACTAAAAGCAGGACCACCCGAATTGCCTGAATTGATGGCAGCATCTATCTGTCAATACAAAAAACAAAAGTACCATCATACATGTTAAAACTCCAAGATTGCAGAATACCATGGGTACATGGCATGAATAAATCAGCATATCAGATATCACACTAATTTTTATTTCCCCACTCTCAACACAAAGTTGAATTCATTCATTTTATAACCTGTAGACCAAGAAGCTCCGTTGATCCATGGACATATGAAAGTATCTCGATGCGTGAAACAACACCACTGGTGACAGAAATTGTATCTCCTCCAATTGGGTACCCCACAACAGTAACTGCATCCTGGAGTGCAGGCAAATCTCCAAATTCCAGAGGAGTAATTCCTTCCCAGAACTCATCATCATCAACAGTCAGCATTGCTGCAAAAAAAAAAAACATCCAGCAAACTTACAGCATAACAACTTAATGTTTCCAACTATATATCCAGATGAAACAAGAAACAAGCAAAAAGAAAAATACTGCAGATGAATACAAATGCTCGGAAAAGGCCAACTACCAACTACTCTCCAAAACAAGTTCAAGTTTTGCAACTTATTCTAACATGAACATTGGGTTCCTCCATCCAGATATTCCCTTAAGAAACTCTGGATGCCAAAAAACTGTGTTACAGCCAAGGCCATCACAAACTCAAACTATAAAAGTATCCTTTCTATGATCATAACTTGTAGCATAAACCGATTTCAAGTTTTAGGAATCCAGGTTTGACATCCAGCTAACTAGCTTTGTAATATTTCAACATTAGAAATCAAAAGTGAGGAACTAATAATGTTCGTCTTTTTACTCGATGCAAAGGCAATATTTAAGAAACTACCAAAAGGTTTTACCTCAGTTCTTGATACATAGAAGACTAACTAGATACCATTTGGATACTTCTACACATCTAGAAATCTACTTCCCTATGGAGGAACGCAATACATACATTAACTGCCACTTGCTGTGCATTTTAAAGGTTAGCAAGCATTTATTTACAACTAAATTATAATGCGCTCACAGCCATGATAGATAAGAGAAGCATTATGAAAGAAAAAGGCATAAATTAGGAATGAACCAAGATTGTATGTACTCCATAAACAGATTTTTTTCAAAAGCCTTAACAAGAAATTAGAAAGAACCAACATTTTTCCAAACCAAGAAAGAACCAATATACTTCCATTACCAATATCACACTCAGTCCCGATTGAGAGAACAGTCGCCAAGTACTTGGTATCTGAACCACGCTTCTTCAGCTTCACCTGGGTGTGATGCTCCACAGAATGCGCGTTCGTCAAAACCCTCCTCCCCGAAATCACAAACCCGCTACTACTCGAGCTGTACTGCCTCTTCCTCTGCCATGGCAGCGAGAAATTCGGCTCGGTGTGTACGCAGAACACCTTCACAACAGCGTCCATCGACGGCACCACCCGCTCCCACCTCGGCGTCAGCGTCGCGTCAGCTGTGCTCGCCAAAGCCGAGCAGTCCCCGTTGAAATGGTGGCCGTACTCGGCGCCGTGGCGGGGCGTACGGCGCTCAGGAGAGGCGGCGATGGGCGTATCGCCAGAATCGGGCTTGTCGGAGCGCTTCGGGTGCTTCTTGGGGCGACCGCGGCCTCGGCCAGCGGCGGCGGCGGAAGGGGGAGAGTTATCGGCATCGGTGGACGGGGATGGGGAAGCGGCGACGGTGGCGTCGTCGGAGGCCTTGGAGGATTTGGATTTCCGGCCGCGTTTGCGCTTGGAGCCGGCCATGGAAGGGGAAATGGAAATCAATCCGGACGGAAATTAGGGATTTGAATTTGGGGGTTTTGATTTGGGAGAAAGGAATTAAAAAGGGTTGGGGTTATAAAGTTGAAGGTGTTTCCATTTTCAGGTATACGGAAGGGAAAACGTTTTCATTTCCGGGTGAGAGAAAGAAACTGCGGGAGGGTTATTGGGCCGTTTTGGGCTCTATATAAACGATTCTTTATGGGTTTATAGTATACTAATGAAGCCCATATTGTAAATTACCCTAATTTATACACTCATATTTTTGGGTAAATAGCATGAAATCACCCCTTAAATACACTACATTGCTTAAAATCATCTCTTAAAATAAAAATTATAGAAAATCACCCTTTAAACCTACTCCATTAGCAAACCACCATCCCACCTATTTATTCCGTCAAAAAGTCCGTCAAGTCTCAAAAAATATCCCATCGATTTCAACCGCCTCGACCAGCTCATGTCGCTTTAGCTCAAGTTTAATCAGTTCACCGCTCCTCCTCCGTCACTGAACCAAATCGATCTTTATTTCTTCAATGTCTCACAAGAGTTTCCATGGTTGGGTCGAAGAGATAAACCCCGTGAAATCAGCAGACATGGTGATAGCAGCCCTAGGCTTCGCCCGGCTCGCCATTGAATTCACTTTCAAGTCGTTACTTGACAAGGCTCGAACCACAATGGACAAATCCGAACCCGCCCGTGACCCTGCCTAGGATATGAAGGAGACGCCCGCCGAAACTCTAGCGAAGAAGGTTGAGGAGAAGAAGAAGGAAGTCTTCGAGGAAGAGGACGAGGAGATGTAGGGGGTTTGACGTCGCCGTCGTTGTTTCCAGTATAACTTTTTCATGAATTTCTAGGGTTTAAGGGCAGAGAAGAACTTCATGGAACAGATGAATGCTTTGTAATTTGATGTTAGTGAATGTATGAAGATTCGTTCTTCAATGTCTCTAGCAATAATCTCACCGGCGAATCCCAAAAAACTACAACGCTTTCCAAGTTTGACGCCTCCTCTCTCTCCTCTAACCCTAACCTTTGCAGCGAGGTCCTCAACCGGCCTGATTGACGCGTTTCCATCTTTTGCTTTGATGCGGCGGTGCAGGGTAACAAGATGGGAAATCTCGACGGGAAGCTATTAGTTGCAGAGTGTGAGCAATGGCGGTGGAAATTTACAGTCGGAAGACTGGAAGAGGTTCTGGCTGGTTTCGAGGGTGAATCAAGGGGTATAATTGTATTTTCTCACATTTGATGGACTTTTTAACGGAATAGATGGGTGAGTTGGTGATTTGCTGATGGAGTGTGTTTAAAGGGTGGTTTTCTAAAATTTTCATTTTAAGGGGTGGTTTCTTATAGTTTACCCTAAATTTTTAGCCTACTTTAAACTATTTTAAAAATTAATTGCGAAAACCCCTAAGTGAGGAAAAAAAACTCATTTGTGAGCAAAACTCCTAAGTGGAAAATTTCACCACGCGTAAACCATCACCGTCATCGGCGTAACCCGCCGCTGCCACCACCATCACCACCAGCTTCATCAATCTTCACCACATTACCACACCAATTCTACTCCCACCATCCGAATCCTGTGATCTCGGCCGCCCAACTCGAATATCAACTAACCTCTTTCGAGGTCACGAATTTCCCTGAACTCAAGAATCTCATCTCCAACCGAGAAATCTCGCCACCATCACCTCCATGCATCCTTTCTACACCACGTCTTTTCTTCCCATCCACCTACGGTCGCCTCCACCATTGTGCCGACCTCCACCACCCCGTCATCAGCTCCTTCATCGGGGACTACACTAGCCTCGCCGAATCGCCAACATCCTTGGGCTCCAAGGTTAACTCCTTAGGGCCCGGGTTTCAACAAAAAAAAGAATACGTTATATATATTTATATAACTTGGGGAAGCCATTGGCATGGTTTGTTCGGGTTTTTCCGTGTTAATGCTATGGGTGCTCTCGGCGATGTTTTAGGTTGTCCAAGGTGCGGTGATCTGAGTCGAGATTGACCTGGGGTCGAGGTGGCGTGTTTATTACGACTTCGTTTTCTGAGAGACACTTCCTTGGAGTACAGTCTTCACTACCCATAGGAGATTGAGTCCTAATATACCATTGGCTAGCGGTGCTACCATGGTGGTGCTTGGCTTGGTCCTCGTCTGTTTCTTCGACTAGTTGGTTTTCGTTTGGCCTTGGTTCCTCTTTTAGTGTTGCGGGTTTAGCCTGCTCAACATGCTAGCTTTTTTCTGTTTGTTTCATGTGTAGCGATTTTATTTGTCTATAACGGTGTTTTCGTCTGCCGATTTTACCGGCCTCTCGAAAAATCAGATATGTTTGATCTCAAATTGTTACTTCATCAAAAAATTAAGGGTCCATTTGGGAAGGGTATATAGATATAGGATATAGGATATGAGTATAAGATATAGATATCAAGCTATGGGTTATGGGTATGGGTATAAGATTGATATCTATATCTTATATCTGCTGTTTTGAAAGGTTATATAGATATCAGAATAAAAAAAAAGAACTCTTTGAAGCCTGATGCAATTGATTCAAAGCTGGAACCTATGACCATAAAACCATCAGTGGGAACAAGCAAGTTCACTATATTGACAATTTGACATGGAAGCACAACAACAGTAGCTCCCTGAAGGCATGAGCAGTAGCTCCCTCTGCACATTTTTAAAATGGTTATAAAAAAACCAGCACAACAAGGATGTCTCCATCTCTGCACGTTTACCTCTGCAAATTCTTAGATTGTCCCCAAGGCTGCTATCAAAGAACCACCACAACAAGGAAAATTCGAACCGAAGTGACGAACAACAAGAATTCGAACAGAAGTGAAGAACATCAATTTTCTGAAGAATCGAGAAGATGCAAGTTTGAACAAATGCAATGGCGAGCAGATCTATAGAGAAGGAGAAGGAGGAGGAGGAGAAGGAGAAATCGTTCCTCTGCTCAGTTGCTCGTTGCTCAGTCGCTCATTCCCTCTTTTCCTATAGCCCCCCAATTTTGTCAGATATCCAAAAACAAAGAAAACCCTAGAATCAGTAGATGAGAGATATATGATTGATATCTATCTACTAATTTAGATAAATATACCAAACAAGGGATGTAAATATTGGACTTTTTATACCCATAGCCTATATCAATATACCCATCCCAAACAAGCCCTAATATTTTTCTAGGTACCAAAATTATCTTTTAATGAGTTGTGGATGGGTATTGAAAAATAAAATCACAAATTGGGTGATTTTATGTATTTTAATAATTTATGGGCCTTTTAAAAGAAGAAACTCATTTTTTTTTTATAATGTAAGAATTCGAGGGTCAGACAGACCTGACTCATCGAGTGGCCGACAAAGTCGTCAGACGGCGAACCGTCAAACAATACAATGAAAATAACAAAATGTGCAAACGGGGTGGTGACAAGCAAACAATTCCAAGTGACCTAGCAAACCTAAACCAAACAAGCTGGGGACAACATAGATTATGAACCAAAGCCAAGCGCAACCAAGCAGCAACACCGCTGGCCAACAGTACATCAGGTGTCCATGTGGACAGTGAAGACTAACCTCCAAGGAAATTTCCGGATCACGGAGACGCCTCGATGCACACCGTCATGACCCCAGCCAAACCCGACTCCGAGACATCAGAGCCCCAACTAAGAATAGGAACATCGAGACCAACAAATAGAGAAGCCGAGAACCACCTAAGACCAAGCACCTAAAAACCCTTTCGAGATTTTATTGGAGCCCTTTTGGGATTTCGATCAATCCCTTTCGGTATTTAGTTTACCCTTTCAGACGGGTTTGTAAACGAATATAAAAGTAGACGAAATGTTTCAAATTTCACCAAATAATATTTCACATTTCCCTAGACAATACTCACATTTCACCGAATAATGCTTCATATTTCACCGAATAATGTTTCACATTTCACCGAATAATATTTGTGCACAGTGCACACCCTAAGGCTTGTGCACAAATGATCTATATATATTGTATGGATCACACCTCTCTCTGATCACACCTCTCTGTGATCATTTTTTTCTGAGACGAAATCTTCACTGAAATCCCATTCGATTTGGGGCTAGAAACTCCGTCGCCGACTACTCGTCGGAGGGTAAAAACCGCCTCTTCGGAGGCTAAGAACTCCTCTTCGTAGGTCGAAAACCATATCGCTGGGCTATGGTCTGCAGGCCTTCCCAGTACCCACCCTCTCCGCCTCCTACCTTCCTCCTCCTTCTGATTCAGTCGGAGAACATTCCGACCACCCACCCCGGCTCCGACCACCAACCTCGGCCCTGGCCAACTAATATCGACCTCGATCGTTGTTGATAACGGATTCTTATCCCGTCAACCTTTTCCCGAATTCCTCCTCTGGTTTTCGAGTTAGAATGGAATTGAGATAGGGCTTTTGGTGCTTATTGCCCCTTTCCCTATTTCTTCATTCTCTCTAGCGAAATTGTGCCTAACAGGACATCAATTTCAGATTCTCTCTGGCTATCGCTGATCGGTGGGTTGCCGAGCCCAGATCTTCTTTGGTATCTGTATACCCCTACTCGATTCCGCCCTTTGCATCCCCTAGTCGGTTTGCTTGGCTCGGTCCGGTCGGACTCCCGCCGGCTCTGCCTTGGCTCGCTAGCGTCACCTACCTCCGCCTCCGACCATGATCGTTTTTGGCGAGGGCATTTCTCGCTTGGCCGTGCTCTTGCGAGGAAGAAGAGGGCGCCTTCTAGGCCCTTTGTTTTTCCTTGGGCCAGATGATGCGCTTCGGGCCCAAGTTTATGCCTTGGGCCCGGGGCACCTCGGAAATAATTTAATCAATAATATTAGATAAATAAATATATTTATTTATGTATTTTTCTAGTAATCTAATCTTACTAGATTCATAATCCGGCAAGGATTTGAACAAATGCCTGAAAAGGTTCGATCCAAACTCCCGAAAGGGTTAATTAAATCCCGAGAGGGGTTGGAAAATTATCTTTGAATAAGTTGCACTCAGATTTTCGTTGGATGTTTGATTTTCCCTTATTGATCTGTTTCTGTTCGTTCGTTTGGCGTCGGGTCGTTACTTTGGCGTGGTGGCGTTTAGTTTCAAGTTGGGTTGCAGTTTCGGGCTGGCAGTATGATCGAGAGGATCGTGGTTTTGTTCGTGGTCTTCGAAGATATCCCTCATCTAGGTGGGGGCAACGTCGGTGATCCACACCCCCTGGTTTCGCCCTTTCCGATGGTGGGTTACTGTTCTCCGTCTTCTTGGTGTCGAGTCGCTGTGTGAGTCGTCGCACTCTCTCGTGTGCTCGACATTCGTGGCCTGCCCTGGATCTCCCTCGACTCCTCTGCTGACAGACGACTCTTTCGGTTGTTTGGACTTTTTCTTTCATATGTGTTTATTTGTGTCTTTAGTATGTTGTTTGTTGGCGGCTAGTCCGTCTGCTGATTCGTCGGCCTCTCGAGTCTCAGTTTGTCTGAGCTCGAATTTTTACCTAATAAAAAAAAATAAAGGAGAGACCTTCGTCGACGCGGGAAGAGGCGGAGTTGGAGCGGTGGGGCTTGGTGAGGGAGAGGATCTCGACAACATCGAATGAGAGGTGGGCCAAGTGCAAGGCGTCGTGGTCAGTGCTACTGGCGTAGAAGCTGGTGGCAATCGTTGAAGGAGGTCGAATGGCTTAACGGTGGAGGTCGGGTGCTGGCGTTGAAGGGCAGAGGTTATACTGTGAAACAGACTATGAAAAAGTTGGATAGGCAGAACAAATCCGTGGAGGGTGGCGGCTAAGTTAAGGTAGACAAGACTTGTGACGACCGAGGAATGAACGGCGAAAGCAAGGTGGATGGCAGCGGAGCGGCGGCAAGATCGAGAGCGAAACGCTATATAGATTAGCTTTTTTTTTGGTGGCGTCTTCGAATTATTTACAAATACTATGGTTTGGTAACTTTGGCTTGGTACAATTTAACACATTTTGTGTCAGGAAATTTTCCGATTTACATTAAAGAAATATGTGTTTTTTTTTAATTATTATAAAAACAACCAAAATTTACCAGATTTGGTTTTGACAATTTGTACTCCTGAGTAGATAAATAAAGAGCGGTCATTCCGGGGTTCGAACTGGAGAGCTATGGGTACTACCCACGAGTTCTTTCCGGGGAGCCATTCCGGAATGTTTCGCCTTTGACAATTTGTGCTCCGCCTACCATCTCAGTCCATCCAATCTATCCTTCCCACTTCAACCCAGAGGTTCAGAGTTTCTCCCCCAATTCAATTTCTAGGGTTTCTATCTCACTCCACCCAACCCTCCTTGGAGGACCGCCTTTGTTTGTTGGTTGAAATTAGGGCCTCCATTGTTGCATCTTCAACTCTCAAGCTCCTCCTCGCCTTCAATTTCTGCTCAATTGGGACTGCCGATCGTGTATCAATGTCACAGAGCTACGCAATCGAGCTGTACTTCGACCCGGCGCTGGAGAACCAGGTCCTCAAAGCTTGGAACGTGCTGGCTCGCCGGCAAATCAGCACCCAACTAATCGAAATCGAATCTCGGCCTCACATCACCCTCTTCTCCTCTCAATTCATTGACCCTTCCAAGCTCGAAACCGTAATCAAGAGCTTCGCCTCCAAGCAGGAGCCTTTGCGCCTGAGCTTCTCATCGATCGGTTGCGTCCCCGGCGGCGACTGCAATGTCTTGTTCCTCGCCCCTACGCCAACATTGCCCCTTCTCCAGCTCCATTCCCAGCTCTGCGATCTCCTCAGGAAGGAAGGGGTTGAGGTTGGGGACGAATTTCGGGTGGATTCATGGCTCCCGTTTTGCCCGGTTGCTCAGGAGGTCCCCAAGAGTCGCACCGTGGAGGCGTTTGGTGTTCTGAGGGATATGAAGCTGCCGGTTTCCGGGTATGCTGTCGATATCGGCTTGGTCGAGTACTCTCCTGTGAGGGAGCTGTTCTCCTTCGTGCTAGGTAATAATACTGTGGAAGGCTGAGAGTATCTGGAGATCAATTTCATGATTATGCTTCATTTAAATATAGATTTTTCGAGTTTTTCTTACTTTTGTATTGGTTTCTGTAGACTTGTGCTTGTAGATTAACATTGAAGAGTCTTGCTTTACCTGGGCTGGGCATAATTCATATGTTTTTTTATGCAAAGTTTGCATTTATGTTGTCTTTGTAAGTCAGTTATTGATATGAGTAGATGTTTCAAGCTTTCATGGTGTAGTTCCTGACGGAGAAGCTGCTCTGATTTTGTGGTTAACATGGATGATTGCTTTTCGAGGATGTATTTTATTGTGATGTTATTTGCAGCAGTTCATGTTGTTTCTTAGTTTCTCCCATGGTCATTGGCCGATACTAATATTGCACAAATATTGTACCGATAAACTTAGATTAGAGCATTTCCATTATCTTCATATAAATTTAGCATACTAATAGCACATTGAGTTCATTGGAACCTTATACTGATTTTTTGTTGTTGCTAAATATACACATTTACTGGCTTTCGTTGCTGGCTATTCATCATTGGATTTCAGAAACTTAATAATTCCTCAATCCAATCTAGTGTTGGTGGCCTCTAGAATTAAGCTTGGGATCTAGTCTTTGTCCAACATATTAGCTAAATCTTAAGGGGCTATGCGTGTAGTTGTTAATGAAAGAGTGGTACGCGTTTTACTTGTTTTCTCCTAATTAGCCAGCACACTGTTAATTTTGGAAGTCTTACTCTTTTCAGTTAATCTACATCTCTTAAGCTATTGAAGGTGGAATGCAGATTCTAAGAAATCTGGATTTAGATTAATGAAGTGACTAAAATGTTTGCTGTCATCATTTTAAACATTTTGTTCTATGCTGCAGTGTCTCAAGCTTTTAAGCTATTTCTGATACATATATCTACAAAACTCATGATACAAACCAGCATCTTGCATCTCCTCCTTTTTCATGAACTGATAATTTGCCAAATCCCGATTACTCTTCTGTACATCACTGACTACACTGGTTAGTGAAATTGATCCCAGTAATAATTTCCGATTTCAATTGCTGCTAAAATTAGCCACATTCTGTGCTGCTCCTTACATGATGATTGTGCCCATCCTTTTTCTACATGTGTTTACCATGACTTCCATATCTATATAGGCCCTCCGAGCCTAAAACATAGATGTACTGAGTCTCTAACATCTGGAATTAGATGTTAAAGACCCATTATTTCTGCCATTTTTGCATTCATAGCAACTCAAATTTAGTGTTCACAAGGGAGAATAACCTAATTTCACAAGTGGGGACTCTCAATAACATTGTTCTATTTTCCTGTCTTACATTCATTTGGTTGACTCTGAACCCCTTGTTTACAGTGAGCTCTTCTTAGGTTGCTTAGTCGAAGATATAAGGTATATTGGTGCAGATGAGTTTTGAATTTAGTCTTGAACAAAATAATAGGAAATATATTGGGAAAAAGATCTGGAGGTGTAGTTCAATAGCCGAATGTGTACAGTCACTTGGTATACGTAAAACACGTATTGCTGCGGTTTTCCCCCTTCTATAAACACAATATGACCTCATATATGTGATGATTCGCATTGGGAGAGCATCTACCTTCTTCTGATCTGGGGCAAATATTGCTGCTCGAGCTCATTTTCACAATTCTTGCTTTCCTAAGAACTGAGTCAGGTACTGACTTTTTGTATGTTTACTTTGGATCTGTATTGCTGTATTTGTACTTGGAAAATCAATCAGTTAGTTTCTCTTTCCAAAATCGCCAACAGAAGATCATTCCAAGCGTCAATAGGCCCTGGCAAGCACCAGTGGATGCAGTCGTTGTAGCCATTCATCCACTTGTTACCCCAGTGAGAACCCGGGTGCCCATCTGGCCTCATCAGCATGGCTTGGGTCACATCCATAGCCACAAACCTCCTCCTGCTGCTCCCTCTGCCATTTTTCCTCACCCTATCTAGCTCTTCGATTTGCAGTATCATCAGGTCCTTTTCAAACTGCCCCATGCGACTCATTTGCTCCTTGCTATACGGGCCAGTTCGGTTACAGCTCCCACCCGTGTTCCATGCCCCGTTCTCGAAGTGGGCAGGCGAGAACGTCCTCAATATGGTCAAGACATCTCCACACTCGTCGCAACCATCAATAAACGAGAGAGCTGCGCGGAAAACCATCCTCAAGGCATCGTTGAGGCTCAGGCTTTTCACCTTTGGTTCATTGCAATACACACACCCTATGAACTCTTTCCCTTTGTATAGATAGTCTTTTCGAAAGAACCAATGTGCATCCGAGATGACAACATAGTCGATTCCCCGGAGCTTCGAGGCCCATTCGCCATCAACTTGATCGATATGGAGATCGTACGCTCCTGAATTCGAGCCGTTGATCACCCTCTCCTCATGTTTGACAAGGAACTTGGACCAAAGGGTCATGAGGGTGAAGTTGGAGGAAGGGAAGTTCCATGTCCGAAACCGATCTTCCGAGTCTTTATACACATCTAATGGAGTCTCTGCCTGCAAAACACAATCAATTAAAAAATTATTTCAGTGACCTAACTTGCCAAACATAACTAGTTCAAGCAAGCAAGGTATTTAGTATCTGGAAAAAAGAATGCTTTAAAGGATCCAACTTTTGTTCCTGCAAGCAAAGCATATGTTTCTGGGTATGAGCATCTGTTTGGCGCAATGTGCTTATTGCTGATATAAAAGCTTACTGGTGTCGATAAAGAATGATTAATTGGATGGAAGGGGAAGTGACCTGAGAGAGAAGGCATAGAAGAGATTCCATTTGGTTTCGGGCAACCGAATCGCCAACAAAGGCGAGCTTTTTGCCGCGGACGAGCTTCAAGAACAAGGAGGGATCAAACCTAGGGAGGTCACATTGATCAGGCTTCCACCTCCAGTTCAAGAAATCAACATCTTTTCTGCCTTGCTTGAAGCAGTTCTTAGAATCAGGTATTGTGAGGCAAGAGGTGGTGTTGTAGATTGAGCCCTTGAGGTCTGGCACCCAGTGACCCTTAAACAAGTCACAATCATCTATAAGACAAACCCCAATTAAACCCCACTAAAATACAAAGTAAATCTAAGACAAAATCACATTTTCAACAATTATAAAAATAATTAATCCATAAATATATACAGCTAGTAGTTAGTTAGGGACATACAAAATGGGGGAATATAGAAGTGTCAATTACTGTCCTAAAAGTCATCAATTTTGTATTTGTAAGCTTAAGCAAATTATGCATGAAAATGTGTGAAATGGGTTAGGTTGAAACCCACAACTTTCATGCACTTGACATTGAGTGCAATCTAAACAAAAAAATATGAATAAACGATGAAAGAACAGCAGCAATATGAGATATCGATCTCTTCTATCGGTTGGTAGATCTCTGAGGAACTAATGTGAATTATGGGGTTTTGACCATATAAAGTGATTTTATGTTACTCCAAAAGGACTATATTTGAGTTTGATGCAATCACTAAATCAACAAGGACGATATGAAACATTAATGCAACAATTCGACCAATTTTGATCATGAATATCAAGAACGAATAAAATCTTTACCCTTATTATGTCTGATCGGTTCAAATGGATCGAATTGCACCAATCGTTTCGAACCAAAACATGTAACAAGTGGAAATCACATTTCACATTCTCACAAAAACTACGAAACCCATATCGAAATCAATAGGGGAAAAAAATTAAATTCAACAATGTAGATTAAATACATACCGGTTTGAGATTTGATGATCACTTCCTCCTTGTAAGGAGGCGGAGGGGGTGACAACGGTGGGGATGGAGATAGGGCGCGTTTGGCAAAGGATCTTAAAGGGGCGGGAGAATAAAGGAAGAAAAAGCCCAAAAGAGAGATAAAAACCCAGGGGAAAAGGAAGAAGGCAAACAAGCCCTTAAAAGGCAAAACGATAGATGATGATCCCTTGGAGTGAAACTCTTTTCTGCCATGGATTTTGTCCACCGGCTTCATCATTTTCTTGTGTTGAAATGCATCAAACGTACAACCAAACGGAGGACAATGGCCGACGAAGATGTACAAGATTGTTTGGAGTTTGTGGGGGGTAAAGAAATTAATGAACAAAAGGGCGATTATGAAGGAAGGAATTTTTGTTCCTTTTTTTTAACATAAAATAACATTTTGGATTCTTTTTTTTGAATGGGAGTATTAAGGGTTTTTTTTAGAAGGAGATCGGAGATGGAGATTTTAGGGATTTAGGATGGAATCCTCTTTCGATTAGCTTTCATGGCGGAATCCTCCCTCAATTACCTTTTACATACACCTCTTATTACTAGTTAGGTTATTACTAGTTAGGTTTTAGAACGAAATCTCACTCGGTTTATGTGATATGCTAGTTTTTTTTTTTGATTAAGTAAATATTCGGATGCGAACCGCTATTCGACAACATCCTTTCGGATGAGGTCGATAAGACCTGGGTCAGTGTATAGAGAAGGGATGGAGGCAACATGAGCAAGGTGTGCAACCTTATCTGCCACGCAGTTGCCGTTACGAAGGACGTGCGAAAACGAGACTTCGTAAAACCCTGTGGCAGACTTTCCACATGAAATTCAAACCCTGTACAACCTTATCTGCCACGCAGTTTCATTCAAACAAAAGGTGAGTGGTGTCTTCTTCATGGTGATTACACATGGCGCAATAAGGTGGAATCGCACTTCCACGTCTAGAGAGTGAGGCGGCCGTTGGGAGTCCATTATGACAGACTTTCCACATGAAATTCTTAATTTTAGGTGGAAGGTTCAAGTTCCAAATCCATGCATTATTATCATTTTTTAGCTCTGTGGCTTTTGTATTGAGTTTATATATATGCGCTTGAAGTCGTAAACCATCCTTTTTTGTCCGGCCACTAGTACATTCTGTCTTGTATTTGATTTATCGGAAGAGGAATTTCTGCTATCTGTTGCGCAATACTACTTGGCATTACCAATCTAAGTTTTTCCAAATCCCATGTCCCATTTCGGATTTACTGATCAACATTTTCCTCCCAATTAATTTTTGTCGGGTTGAGGCAACCAGTATGGATATTCTGAACCGGAGGCCACTTGTCTAGCCAGAACTTGATAGTTTTCCCATCTCCTACTGAGCAAGCTAGACCTTCCTTAAATGGCTGGATAAGTTTTCTAAGTTGCGTCCATTGCCATGGGGCATTTCCTTTCTTCTCAAATTTAAGTATTGGCGTTGATTTTAAATACTTATGGTTGATAATTTTGACCCAACTATGATCTGGTTCGGCTATAATTTTCCAAATAAGTTTCATTTGTAATGCCTCATTCATTTCCTTTGTTTTTCGTAATCCCATTCCCCCTTTTGCTTTTGGTCTACATACTTTGTCCCATCCTATAAGGGGTTTATATTGGAGATCTTTATTCCAGAAAAACGTCCCATTAATTTTGTCTAGTGCTGAGTGAATTGTCATCGGGAGCATGAAGCTTTGCATAGAAAAGAGTGGTTTAGAAGCTAAATTTGAGTTTATTAACACATACCTACCGTGTTAGGATAGTAAATCGGCCCTCCATTTCGATAATTGATTAGTTGTTTTACCAATAATCTCTTCAAAGGTGTTTTTGTTCACTCTACCATTAACAATCGGACACCCTAGATACTTGTCCAGTTTGACTTGCTTCGATATGTTTAAACATCCTTCAATGGTTGCTATTCGTGATGCAGGTATCCTTGGAGAACCTTGAAAGGCAGATTTATTGTAGTTTACTTTCTGTCCTGATAGTTGGCAGTAATCATCAATGATTTTCTTAACTTTTTCACATGCTGTCATGTTACCCTTTGCAAAAATGATGATATCATCAGCAAAAGCCAGAAATGGGATTCTTGGACCAGAATGACCGAACCGAAAGCCAATGCCAGATTGGTTGAGATTGGACTCTGATGTTAGTTTTTAGCGAGCACTTCTGCACCAAGAATGAAAAGGAACGGGGACATGGGGTCGCCTTGTCTTAAGCCTCTAGAAGGTTTGAAAACCTCTGTGGGCCCATTATTGACTAATACAAAAAAAGACACTGTTGTTACACATTCCATGATTAATTTGATAACATGGTCACTGAATTCAAATTTTCTTAAAACTGCCTCTGTGAAGGTCCAATCTACTCTATCATAAGTTTTCTCCATATCCAGTTTAATAGCTAACCAACCATCAGTCCCTTTTCTAGACTTAAATGAATGGAAGATCTCATGCGCGATCAGTATATTATCTTGAATAACTCTATCATATACAAATGCTCCTTGAAACGGGTGGATTAACTTACCGATCACTTTCTTGAGTCTCCCTGTTAAAATTCTTGATATAATTTTGTAAATTGTTAAACACAGACTAATGGGTCTATAGTCTATGGTTTTAGATGGGTTGTCACACTTTGGCAGCAGAGTGATAAACGTATGATTACTCTGTCGGAGTAGTCTACCTTAATGGAAAAAGGCTTTGACGACTTTTATGACATCGTTGCCAACAATGTCCAAGTATGCCTTATAAATCTCTGTTGTCATTCCATCCGGTCCTGGGGATTTATTGAGTCCTAAAGACCAGACCACATTTTTTATCTCACTGTTAGATGGTTGTTGGATAAGAGTCCTATTTTCTTCATCTGTGATAGCATGTGGGATTAGATCTAGGTATTCATTGAGAAATGTCGTGTTTATTTGTTCTTTTGAAAATCGTTTCTCGAAGTCGTTTTTAATTCCCCCCCCCCCTAATATTTTCTTCACCTATAATCTGTGTTCCAGAACTTGTCGTGATATGTCTTATTATTTTCCTATTTCGTCTCCCATAAGCTACTCTATGAAAGTAAGTTGTGTTTGAATCCGTGAGTTTAATATGTTTTGATTTTGCTCTCTGTCCCCAATATTCTTTTTGAAATTTTAATAGTTGTTCTTTTTTCCTAATCAGTTGGTTTTCGACTAAATTATCCTTACCCGTTCTGGATATAATATTTGATTGGATACTGATCAGTTCTTTTGCCACTATTTGTATTTGACGAAAGACATTCCCAAAGGAATTTTTGTTCCACACCTTGGCTTGTCCTTTTAGAAACTTTGTTTTGTACATTAATCTATACATTGTTGAACCAGTGCACCTGACTCTCCATGCTTGTTTGACAATGTTCCTGAAATCCTTCCTCTGTAGCCACATGTTTTCAAACTTAAACGGTGGAGGCGTAAATTCTCTTCCAAAAGTTAGGCAAATAGAGATGGGACAATGATCAGACCCTGTAAAGGCTCCGTTAAATGTTGCTAGGTCGGGGAATGTTTCAAGGAACTCATGCTGAACTAGGACACGGTCTAATTTATCCCAGATATTATCCTCCCCTTCCCTTTTTTTCCTCCATGTAAATTGATTTCCCGAGGATGGGATCTCTAGCAAAGAGCATTGATTTTTAAATTGATTTATTCTAAAATATCTAGCTTGACTATTCGATACTCCCTCAAGTTTTTCACTGCTGCTACTAATTTCATTCATATCTCCTATCACTAAGCAGGGTAGGGGTTCACTAGTGACAATATTCGAGAATTCATACCAGAAGGTGTCTTTATCAGACTCATGGGGGGGGGGGGGGGGGGAGCATAGACAAAGAATAGCCTTCATGTGAAGTTTTTATCTAAGCATGAGTACTTTACACGAATCACTCTCGGTAGCACCACATCGACCTCAATTGATTCATTTAGTAGAATGTTCTCATTCCATAATAGTCATATTCCTCCCGTTCTATCATTCCCTAATGACCAAATATCATTATTGAATCCACTCGATTTCCAAATCTTCTCCTGAGGAATTTTGTTTGTTCTAAATTATGCAACTGCCATTAACGAAATGTGCTCATTGATGCGCATGGCTCTAAGATCAGTCCAAATATCTGACTTTTCTAGACCTCTAACATTCCAAAAACAGGTTTTCATTATTTGATTGCCCAATCCGTCAGAAGCCGAGGGTGCAGTGCTTCTGACAGAGACAGATTATTCTCATTTGGATTGTAGTAAGATAAATATATCCACTTATAATGCATAATTTGATGTTTCACATATACTTGACTAAGGTAAACCACAGTTGAAGATTTTGTATCTAACAGAGACATGGTGCCATATAGTCCGCTGAGCACGGATAGGTTCTTAATGCTACCATTAGAAAAAAACAAGGCTAGCCATTAATTGCTTAAATAAACACAGTCCCAACAACCTTCTTATACAACACATTAGGCCACAATTATATTCTAATGATTTTATCTCAACCCTAAGACCATTTAGAGTACAGATAACGCATTCACAAAAAATGCAAGGAGAATTAACCCATGTTTTAGTGGTAGTGTAGTTATTGATAAATGAGATATCATATAAATTTCTCCAACTTACCAAAACGCTATTTAAAACTAGCCAAGAGCAATTACTCCAAGAATCATGAAAGCAAAGCAGGGAGCTTGACCAAAAGAATCGGCAAACAATTGCATAAGCTTTTGGCCAAAACATTGACATAAGGAAGGTACACCATTTAGAGATGGATTCTTTTTGTCGGCAATAATCATTCAAACAAAGGTGATAGATAATACACAAGTAGCCACACTTATATAATGACATTGATCTTAAGCTCCTAAGATATTTAGCCAAATTTCTCCTATGTTGATTGACCCATTTGAAGTTAGCAGGAGATAGAAAAACATAATACTTGTGATTGGGCAAATAAACAACATACACCCTCCTACCAAATCCATTCCATCCAAGAACCCACATTAAGTAGATTTTGCTTATAAAAGCATTCTCACAGCTTAAGAGCAAGCTAGGCCAGAAGTGGTCATTAAAACCAGTACAAACACTCAAAAATTTCCAGACATACCTTACTTTCTTCCTCATATCTTTGGCTTCCATTGGGTTTCCGATTAATGTGGCAGAAAGGAAGGAAAGGTTCAAGGCAGAAATGATCTCCTGAACCCTCCCATGTAGTGCAAAGATCTTTTCCATGTTGATAGCCCTTCTTTTGAATTTCTTCTCCGCCTTAGTCTTCCGGGTTGCGTCTTGGTCATCCTTGGAGATATGGATTTCCTCAGTGAGTTTAGAGCCCTCCGGCTTCCCCTTTCGGGTATTAGTCATTTCTGGTCCAGGATCTTCTGCACCCATAGGTTTCTTCCCCTTATCCACCCCCGAAGGAGCCATGAACAAGCCAAAGACAAAAGAACTTTTGATTATGAGTGTTCTTAAGAAAACAGGATTGAAGAATAGAGGAGAAGTGGTGCAAGAAACCCAACAGCACCCCCCTCAAAATAGAGAACATTAGCAGCATAGAACAGAGAGGAGAGATTAATGACAGTACAAACCCTTCCAGAGTAGAGAAACATGCCCCGACGAACAAGCTTGGTGCAGCAACCCACTCCGGCGATCATGAACAGGCAGATCGGAGGGCCAATTAGCTTCTCCCAAACCACTATCGCACTGGCGGCCGTACACAGTGGATTTGGCCATGGCGGGGGACAATATGACCAATCCAGGGAAATCAGCGCCTTTAGCACTCTCAAACCGCCACATCGATGGATTAGAGGATAAAGATTAGACCCTAGCCTAATCATAAACGACATACAGTAATTAGGGATAACCCTCGCAACCAGAGGAAATCCGCCAATCATTTATGCTTAGGAATTGGGGGTTTATAGGCCAATCATTTACGCTTAGGAAGATGATCAGAAATTTGGATAGAAGGGAGTACGCCCAAAGCTTCTTCATCGCAAGATTTGGAGATTTAGGTTTCTTCAGAAACGATAGCACAAGGAAGGAGTGGGAGGGGAGTAACACAAGCGCGTGGGGCGCGTTCTTTTCACAAGAAGGGGTTATCGACAGAGTCAGTTTATGTGATATGCTAGTTGTTTTATCCCTAAAATTAGTAAATATTATTAAAAAAAACGCATAAATTTTGTATTTATCGGATTTTTCTTCCGAGTTAGGGGGCTTTATACACCCCGAGTCCCAAATCTGTCGCTGGTTTTCACTTTTGATTGAGGATGGAAAAATAGTTGACGAGATAATCCCTTGGTAAATATAGCATACTGGTACGGGGATGGACATGTAAGACACGCATATGTCCCATAACGACCTTCTTACAAATAAAATGGATGTCAATATCAACATGCTTAGTTATCTGATGGTGAACCGGGTTGTGAGCAAGATATGTAGCTCTAACATTATCCGTATACACAATAGATGCCTAACTAAGAGGGTATTGTTGTTAAAATCATCACCCATGTCACATTGAGAAGATTTAATGGAGAGGTTGAATTGGGTGTGGAAAAAGCTATGAAAGGCAATAAGGTGAGTAACACGGGCCGCTAATCGACCCTGCGCCCGTTGATGACTCCTAGGCCGCAGATGATCCTAAGAAGCAGCATCTCCGCAAGCATACGGGAGGGGGGGGGGGGGGCAGCTAGGAGATGACCCTGCCCAGCGCCGATTTCTGCACCTTGGGTACCTATCCACCGCTCTCGCCGCGACTCTGTTTGTGGATAAGTCGCAGAGCCGGGTTCCATGGAAGATGTTCGACCTTCCTTGGGACATCCCCCGGACGGCTGACATTGCATGGGGTGCATGTGCCCTTGCCTGTGTGTAAAGGGGCCTAGGAGAGGCTTCCCGAGCAGGCACGAAGGGTTTAGATGGATGCACGCCGCTACTGCAGGTACGAGACCGCAAAATTTGTTTTATAGTTTAGTAATATTTTAGTCTCATTCTAACCAAATTGTGTTTTGTGTCAAGGCTTGAATATGGACGTACTTCCCTCGCTTCCGTGGTGATCTATCCAGCGATCCGGCTAGGAAGGAGGATCGAAGCTGGTATGCGATGTTCATCCCTCCGAAGGCGCCTACCCGCGCGACCAATGCGGCCAAGTTGTTGCAGGTGAAGAAGATGCGGGACGAGGTCGACCGCCTTACCGTCGCCGATGTATGTCTTTGAGGCTTTAAATATATGAAATATATTTCGTAAATGTGACTTACGACTGCTTGTTTTATTTATAGGTTGAGTGTATGCCCTTTGGGTGTGATCTTGGCTTTGACGGCGAGTACCGTGAGTCCACCTATCGGGGCACAATCACATTCTGCGGGGAGGAGGAGCCACATATGCCTGATAGGTGTCTTCGTTAGTTTGGACGAGTCCAGGGGGCCCCGTAGGCCGTCATCCCGCCGATGCACGTCACCCGCGCCGCCACCTTGAAGCCGAAGTACGTCGCCACGTTTGACAGGGAGCACGACAGGTGGCAGAGCCAGGATGACGGTCGCTTTTACCGGTTGGGTGATCATAGACGGACTAGCGAGGACTTTCAGGCCGGTGTCAGTGCTGACTACATGGCCTGGTACGCATGTCAGAGCCGGCCGTACGTGCTGGCCACCATGCCACCCCATCCGGACCCTCCCTCACCCATCCACCCGATCACTCTAGAGGAGCGGATTCGAGAGATCGAGGGCTATCTACGGGCCCTGGCAGCCGACCCTTGGTTCGACACTCTTTGCGACGATGTTATGGATACATTGGGTGATGCTGTACAGACCAGTGGTAGCTTGTAGATGTTGTTGGTTGTATATCTGTTACAACTTTTGTATTAGCTACTTTTATATTATATTCACAGTTTGATATTATTATATTTCTATATTATCCTCACTGTGATTTACGAACCAAGATTAGGTCTCGGGTTCAGGGTTTCAAGCAGAAGTACAATGACTGAATGAATGAAGGATTAGGTAGGAAGTAGGCAGCTGTTCAATTGAGTTACAAGTAAAAAGTATCAATAATAAGAGATTGTTTGTAGTTGAGAAATTAAGCATAGATTGGGTAGAGTACTGGAATAATAATTAATTCTGTACTTCTATCTATGGTTAGGGTTTATGGTCAGGGCTAACGATTAGGTCTCGGGTTTGAGAGGGTGGTTAGGGTTTATGGTTAGGGCTTCGGATTAGGGTTTGCACGTCGCTAATGACGTGCAAACCCTGCACGTCGCTAATTGTTGTGAGCCTATTTTTCCATGTTTTACATTAACTTTTATATCGATTTTGGCATGCATTTCATACATTTGGGCTGAAATAGTACAGATTCTATGTAGTTTATGCTTATTTTCTAAATTATAGAGTCTACACTAGTTTCTGTTTAATTTCGCAGAAATCGAGGCATTTTACAGCAATTCGAAGAAAGTAAGGAAAATCATAGAGAGGTCGATATCGAGTGGACCGAATTGAGCAGTCAAGCCAGGAATCGACCGGAAAGATAGAGCATAAAGGGAGAGATCGATATCGACCACATCTAGTCGATATCGAGTCAAGTTGGTCAATTTTCCACTAGAAGCCCAGGATCGAGTGAAGAAACACAGAAGAGGTCGATATCGAGGATGCTGGTCGATATCGACCAAAACCCGGTCGAAAATCCTGTCAGAGGCCGAAATCGAGTGACAGAGGAAGAATCCGAGAAGATAGCTCGATATCGACCACTTTTGGTCGATATCGACCAACCTACAGAGACCGAAATCGAGCAGTCCGAGTCCGAGTGCTGAGCTGACTTTCTTCCACATTAAGAAAGAGATATTCTATCAACTCAAGAGGAGATTTATCAAGTTCTATCATAAGAAGAAGGATCTATCCACACTAATCCTAGTTTCCTTTTAGATATATTTGTGTTATTTCCAAATTTAATCTTTAAGTCTTTAGATAGATAGTTTTAGATAGAGATATAGTTGTTCTTTCCTAATTACCTAGGGAATGAACACTATAAATAAAGCCTTAGGGGATGAGCTTTAGGGAATCTTACAACACATTCATATCGAGTAGGAAAGAGAGAGAGAGAGAGAGCTTGTGGCGAGTAGGAGCAAGAGAGTTGAGAGACGATTTGGCTTCGATTGGTTGTAAGCTTTCTTTTATTTTATTTAATGCAATTTAGTTCCCTTTTATTATTGATCTCTTTCTTGATGATGAAGAGCGAGTAGTCACCCAACTTCTAGGGTCGGGGTGAGCCCGACGGTAGCCATGTAAGGTGATGCGGTAAAGGTGAAATCTTTGATGCGAATTCGTCTTCTATCCCTATGAGCATGATTCTTTTGCGAAAGTTGAAGGTGATCCTTGTTTGTATTATTGAAGCAAAAGTGATCTTAATGCAAATTGGGTTAATTATGTGAAAAGGGTTAGTAACAATTAGGGTTTATGCGAAAGCCTCTATATTCCTATTTGTTAATAACGAGAGTTATTTGATGAAAAGCATGATCTTTTATGCCTTTATGTGTTATTTTACATTGTTATCGTTGTGGTGTTGAAACCCTGATCTTGGAAGTATTTTAATTTATTGATTTATTTCATAAATTTCGAGTTCTGTTTGCGAAAAGTTGCCATTTATAAGTTTCTGTGTTGGTTGAAATCGGGCACTGTTTGGTCGAAATTTTAGGTCGATATCGAGTAGGTAGATCGATATCGACCAGTTTGAGTTTTCTGTTATGTTTTGTTTGTTTCTGCGTTTTACAGTTTCTGTCGACAGTGTGGTCGATATCGAGTAGGTAGGTCGATATCGAGCGCTCCACTGGTTGATTTTCTGTTGAGATCTGGAACTGAAAAGGCGGGCGCTGACACGCTTCCTCGTGGATCGATCCTGACTGCCTTATACTACAACGGGAGGAAGTCTTGTATTTATTTGCTGAGACAGGGAGTCAGTTTGATTTTATATTTTATATTTATTTTCATACTTGACCATCCTCCTGCAATAACAAATTGGCGCCGTTGCCGGGGAAGCCATCAATCGCACCCTTCTTAGTTATTTTTCTTTTCTTTTTATATATTTGTGTTTGCTTTTTAGTTTCTTTTTACTTGTTTCTTTTTGTTTTTGTTTTCCAGGTGCATGCGAAGAACTGATCGCACACCCATAGACCCTCTTCTCGAACCAGAACATTTCTTCCATCTTTAGCAAAGGCTTAGGAGGAGACTTATGGCGACTCCACCCAACGAGAATTTGGGCCAGCTCACACCAGCACAGGAGCTTGAGCAACTCCACCTACGGATAGAGGAGTTCACCACCAGAGAAGAAGAACACGCCTGACGAGAGGCGGAATATGCTCAGAATCAGCAACAGTGGGAGGCAAGGGTATATCGCGAGATCAACGCAAAAAGGGAACTCGAGGAGCGGATTGGGCATGTCCCAGCCAACACAAAGGAGTATCTACATCCTACTCTGGAAGTTTCAGAATCGCCGATCGTTCTTCCCGCTATTAATTTTGAAATTCGTCCTTATTTTATTACTGAAATTAGAAGGAGTCAATTTAGGGAAAGAATCAATGAATGTCCTTTAGATCATGTTACTACTTTTCTAGATTTATCTGAAGCAATTGCTGTTGGTGCAAATATAGAATATTTAAAACTAAAGGCTTTTCGTTGGTCCCTTGTAGGAATAGCACAACAATGGCTGGAAGGATTGCCTGCACAATCAATTCGCACTTGGAACGAACTGTGGGACTTGTTCCTCAACAAGTTCTTTCCTCCTACAAAGACAGCTGCTCTCAGACAACAGATCACAACTTTGAGACAAAAGGCTTCTGAAATCCTATCCTACGCATGGACATCCACCCTACGTCATCCGAGAGATCATCTTCAACTGCCTGGATGCACCTACTAAGGATAGGATCAACAACTACACAGTCTATGGGTATCTCGAATACACTCAACTTCGTGCTTGGGAGGTGTTTGAGACATTGGCAAATTACGACAACACATATGTGACTTCTGCTGCCTCTTCTGACGAAAGGTATGAAAGGCCTCCTCCATCTATGCCATTATATGTGCCACCAAAGAAATTTGATCTAGACGTTAGGGACCAGTTCCACATCGACCAGGTACGCCGTCTCACCAAGCAGGTTAAGTTTATGTCTAAGGATAAGCCTTGCTTGGAATTTGGATTTGTGAGGCACAATACTACTGTGTGCCCACACGTCGATCAAGTGCACCAAGGAGAAACCCACGAAGAGGTAAGATATGCCGAGGGACACTACTAAGGACCACATTAGAACCAGAACTAGAGCTATTATCGCGAATCCCAGCATTAGAATCTCCCGCCCTACAGAGCCCCTGGTCACCCTGATAGAGAAGGTAAGAAGAATGACCTCTTTGCATTCTTCAGGAGATGCGGAGGAATCATTCAGACACCAAGCAATCTATCAATTCCATCCACACTCAGCTGCATGGTGTCAACTCTAGGCTTGGAGAAATCGATATCTGGAGGAAATCGATTGACACACAGATTGGCCAGCTGGCAACATCCGTCCCCTAAACAATCAGGTACGCTCCCTGGAACCTCTGAACCTAACCCTAAAGGTAAATCTACTGGACAGGTGGTGGCTATGAACCTAAGGAGTGGGCGACAGATGCAAACGACGGATGTCCATTCTCTCTACACGGGCACGAAGGCTCGCTGGGTGACTGGGTTATGACGGTAACCCACGGTGTTCATAACCACGGGCTTCCCACAAGCTTGAAGGGTCACGCCATCGCCGGACAGATGACATAGGGAGAAAAGAAGATGGCTAGGTGGATGAAGAAAATTGGTACTCCTTCAAAAGCCATTGGATACAGATTGAGGCAGTTGGATGACACAAGTGTCACGTTATCGCGTTCCCTTACCAACACGCTCAATAGGATGACCGCCAAAGAAAGGGGTAGTCAGACGATGACCCAAGATACTCTGCATCTTCTACAGGAAAGGGGTTACTACTACGAATTCAGACGACATCCAGATGACAACGACGTCTTGAGCGACCTCTTCCTAGCGCACCCTGACGGGATACGACTACTCCGAAGGTTCCATTACGTCATCATATTGGACAGCATGTACAAAACAAATGCGTAAGTGAATTAATTACGATTACATTATTACACATCTAGCCAATTATAAAGTACTGCAAATAACATATTTACACTTGTAGATATGGGATTCCATTGTGTGAGGTGGTCGGGTTCACACCCTCAGGCCATAATTACTGCATCGCCTATGCTTTCATGTCGCACGAGAATGAAGACACTTACGCTTGGGTGTTGCGTCAGCTTCATATCTTGCTTGTGAATGTGCAGCCTCAAGCTATTATGACAGATCGGGAGCTAGGTCGCTTGGCGGCGCTGAATGTTGTCTTCCCCAACGTTCAGGATCTTTTTTGTTGGGTACATGTTACGAGAAGATGCGAGGAAGCTACACTGAACATCACAAAGAATTTAAGTCACGCTCGCATCTTCAAGGGCAACTGTTGGGGTTTGTTCCAATCGAAGTCGGAGGAATCATTCAACCGACGTGATCGGGCGCTACACGAGAGATGACACCCATTCTCAGGTGTAATGGCGTATTTAGAGGCGGCGTGGCTTCCATACAGAAGGAACATCGTACGATGCTACACAGATAATGTTCTACATTTCGGAACTCGTACAACAAACAGGTACACCGTACTTCCTATCTCCCCTTACAATATGATATGTCATAAAACATTTAGTGGTCTGAACTTCAATATTTATATGAAACTAGGTACAGAGTTGAGGGTCAACACAAGGTTCTTAATGAGGTACTTACCTCATCGACTGGTGACTTCTGCGTCGTCATATATGCAATCCATAGAGTCAATGATTGCCAACTGCATGAGCTGCAAACTGCTTTGGAGATCGACCGCTTCAAATGGCCAACAAGGGCGTATAAAGTCAACATTTTTGATGAGGTAAAGACTTTAATCTCCAAAAAGTGCTTCGACTATTTGTACAAGTTATGGGAGGATGTTGTAAAATAAAACATTCCTCTGGAATGCACGAACCGACATTGGAGGGTTTGTTACGGGATTCCTTGTGTCCATGAGATTCGGATGTACGTCAGTTCTGGTACTCCGATACCCGCGGATGACATCCACCCGTTCTGGATGGATTTGTCATGGTCTGACATCGATGACACCCCACTCCTGTATGAGCTGTCATCTTCATACACGACTTCCAACAATTTATGCGACGATGAACTCCACCCACCCTCATCTGCAAGTGTCTGATCGAAAGGGAGGCTTCGGGGTCGAGGAATGCCCGTAGAACCAACCCGTTGCCATATGAGGAGTTCAGGGTAAATTTCGAGAGAGAAGAAGCACGGGCTGCTCGACATCGTCCACAAGCGATCTCAGCTCGACGTGGACGTGATGATGTGTTCGGAGGGTTCAACTGGGGTCGAAACAACGTTGATCCCTTCATCCTCGGACATATTGAGGGTGTGAGGGACAATATTGGAGATGGTCATTGTGGCTACCGTGTTTTGGCGTCATTGACATCACCGATGGGCGAGTCTGCTTTCCCGGAACTGAAAACGTTATTATGCAATCACTTGGAGGATCACACCGATCTCTACGCCGGTTTTTATGTGGGAGGGTACACATTCCAGCAGTTCGTCGACAACCAAAGATGGACGGGACCTGTGCATGGTGATAGGAGACGTTGGATAGAGCTACCTATCATGGGTTTAGTATTTGTAATGGTATATCAGATTCCTCTCGTCGTCTTAGATTGGCATTATCCGTTCACATGTCTCCCCATGTCCTCACTGACACCTGGTAACAACCCTCAATCAGTAACCCTTGGTTTAGCTTGCATCGGAAACCAAGACCATTTTTCCGCGGTACGACTTCAAACGTCTTATATTACCTATTCTTACTTTTCATCTATATGTCAATACTCTAACTCTAATTTTCCGTTCTCATAGATCTGGTTGCGTCCTAACGCTCCTATTCCGCCGCCTGCACCAGAATGGGTTGCAAATCATCAACCGAGCATCGAAGGATGGGATACTCCTTTTCAAGCTCAGTTTGACAGATTCCGAGCCTTACGTGTCGAGTCCGGTCACCCTTTACACTTTGTCTAGATTTTATTCCACCAGTCTATTACAATTATGGATGTAAACCTTTTTTTTTCCATGCCTTGTAACATTATTCGCATATTATCCGAATGAAAATCTTAACATTTATTTCTTACCATTTAATTTTCAGTTGCCAATTAAACTCCACAATGCTCGGAATGACTTAAACCCTAAATCCTAAACCTCCCCTACCTAAACCCTTCAATTTTTTTTCCAGTAACCCTAAAAAACCTTCGGTAAACCCTAAACCCTAAACCGTCAACCCTAAGTAGGGTTTGCATGTCACTGAAGACGTGCACATTTGCACGTTGATAATGAAGTGCAGTTTTGCACGTCTGTTCGGACGTGCATAATTGCACGTTTTTATTGACGTGCATGCCGACGTGCATTTTTTCCCCACCCACCACATTTACACGTTAATAACGATGTGCATGCACGTTAATTTCAACATGCAAATCTTAAGTGTCATTTGCGGTGTATCTAACAAGACCCATTAATGGACGGTTTTTAGTCGCATAAACCGTATCAAAATAAATTCGAACTTACTAACTAATGTAGTGTGGTAAGCACGAGTTGATCCCACCGAGAATCAAGTTATTCCTAAGTTAAGTTTATTTACCAATTAATAGAAAATGAGGGTTTTTTAGTGGTGAAAATAAGAAAGAAAATAAAATAAACTATAAACAAGTTCATGGAGATAACGATTAAGAATGTAGTTTCATCTATAAAATCCACTTTAGTTTGACTAATTGATCCTTGATTCTTCTTCAAGTTCTGTTTTCATCATATTATTGTTCCTGTCCTGATCTTATGTAAATTACTAGTCCTACGAATCATAGTAACCCTTACTAATTAGATAACCCTAACACGGTCAAGATTTAATCTAATAGTAGCATTAAGATTAAGGATTAACTAGGATACGTGCACCACCAAGCTACGAGTCAGCATTTAACATATAATTGATTCTCTACACACCAGCTTAGTTCTACGAGTCCTAAAAAGGCATGATTGCTACTATGGATTAAGGTTCGCTACAAGGAATCTACAAAATCCTAGCAATAATCCCAACTAGTTGTACGGACTACAAGAAATAAACAATATTCGCAAAAGAATCAATACGAATCAATAAGAATAGAACAAGAATAGAAATCTCACAACTTTATCAAACCAAAGCTTTAATCTATAGACGAAACGGAAGAGTTTAGATCTTCATAAAAATAAGACAAAACATAATTAGGGTTTAGAGTTAAAGTCAGTCGGCTACGGTGCACCCCTGTTTGCCGTATGAATGAATATATAGTAGTATGTTGCAACCGTATAATCTAATAACCTAATATAAAATATATAATATCCTAAATCTTTTTTTTTTTGATTCGAATATAATATCCCAAATCTAATTCTATCTATCTAATTAACTCAAATAAAGTAACGGTAGCCAATTCATGAAGCATTGTGGACTAAAAAACCCTAGCTGACTATGCTACGCTCCTACACGCGCCCCTTTTCTTCCCCATTGGAGCTTCACAGCCGCCGCCCCGTTACTTCGGTCTCCGCCTCCGCGGCTTTCCAGTCCCCTCCACTTCTACCCCTATTATATCTGGCCTAGGGCCCTAGACCTCCATCTCCCTATGGTTGGCTATCTCCGACCCGTCACCCTTTGTCCCTCCATCTCTGATGGATTTGGCCAAGATCTGGCCGATTTGGAAGAGGTGTCGACGTCCTATTCATCTGTCGTTGGGCGGTTTCTTCCCACCTGGATGGTCATCATACCCTCTGACTTCACATTTTTTAGGGGTGGGTGGGTCTCGTGGTGCCCGGGGCGTAGACGACCCTTCTTCCGTTGGCGTGGCTGGCTGTTCAGCTCTATAGTCGGCTCGGCGGTCTTGTCACTGGAATTTGGCTTCTCCTCCTCTGTAAGTCTCCTTCTCGCTGTTGCTCACCAGCATCATCACTATATATATCATACCATAGTATGCAATTGGGATTATGCTTTCCACTTTATCTCTCCCGAGTTCTTTTCTAAATCCCAAATTCAAGTATCTCTCGTTACTCTCTGCTCGTTTGCTCTCATGGTCTTTAAATCCTTCATGGATGCTCTCAAAGATACTCAATCGCCGGCTGTTGTGCCCTCTGAATCCACTTCTACTCCTCCTTCTATTGCGTCGGCGCTCGCCTGCCAGGTAAGTCTCCTCTATCCACTCAGTTCGTCTGATTCCGTTGCGTACAAGCAAATTACTTATAAAACTCATACTACAATTTGGATTGGGAATCAACCTTCCCATTATATCTCACTGGATATTTCTGATATGAGCTATCCAACTGGGCCGATTCTGATGCCTATCCCCCATGCTCGAGCTCTTGCCTTCTGTTGGAAGATGGCTCTGTCGGCACCCTGCTGTCATCGGGTGCTTTTGGGTCTCATCTTTTCATCCTTGGATTTTAGGAGTCAGTACTCCGATCTGCATACTTCAGGCCTACTTCGGTGGGGGCTTGCATCTACCTATGGTTGGTCATCTATGATCAGTTTTGTACTAACAACCCTTGCGCTTGGTGTTGTCTCTCAAATCTTTTTGATTCAGCACTACCGTTATTATGTTGTAACTCTTAAACTTTTGTATACACCTTGCATCATGATGTGGTTATCTATTCCTTTATATATTTCAGCCTTGTATTTGGTGTTAACCATATTTGTTATTGTGTTTTGGATCCTTGATTTTATCAATTCTCCGTTTAAACGGGGGGGGGGGGGGGGGGGGGGGGGGGGGGGGGGGGGGTGTTTCTACTCTCATGGTCCTTACTCTACTAGGGAGGTTTGTCCCTTACCGGCTCTAATCAACATACCATTGATTGTTAGCTTACACCTGATTCTACAACACACTAATTCTCAAGATTTCTTGTGGTTCTTTCCGTTCACGGTGAGAGTCCCTACAAAGGAGTACACTATCACATAAGGTTGTCATAAATATATGCACATGGAACTCGTGCGGTATCCGGAGCCGTAATTTCTAGACTAATATATATTTTTTCTGCAAAAACAACTCTATTAATGTTATTGCTCTTCTCGAAACAAAAACGGATAAAATCCCAGCAGATATTGTTTGGAAAAAGTGTGGCTTCTCAGACATCGCTTTCGATCCGGCTACAGGGTTCTCAGGTGGAATCTGTTTACTATGGAAGGACCTTCCTTTTTCTCAAGGGTCGTTTGATCTTATTTCCACTAACCACCGATTTATCCACTTCAACTATTTGGGCCATATTCGCGGATCTACTATCGCGTTCATTATTGTTTACGCTCCTCTTGACAATAGGCTAAAGCAGGCTTTCTGGGACTCGGTCACCAGTTATATTGAGAAACTATCCCTGCCCTTTTGTATTATGGGCGATCTAAATGACATTGGTTGCCCGACTGACAAGGTTGGAGGGGCGGCGATGATGCCTTCAAGGTTTACGAGGTTAAATCACCTCAAGAACGATTTGGATCTACAGGAGGTCCCTTCCTTTGGAGGGGAGTTTACCTGGAAAAGAAAGAAAGGTGGCCTTAACAACTGTCTTGAAATACTTGACTGTCTACTTATCCAAATGGACCTTGTTACTAGGTACGATTACGTTCGCCTACAGGTGCATCCATTTACAAGATCAGATCATGCCCCTATCTCGACAGACTTCCGCCACGATGTCTGACAGAGCCATCGACCCTTTTGCTTTGAGCTGGCCTGATCCAGAAGGGCAGATTATAACAATACCGTAGCTTAGGCTTGACGTATAAACCGCCTTGGTTCCCTAATGTTCAAACTTACACAAAAAATTAAACAGTTAAAAACACTCTCCAAAATTGGGCATAAGAAATCATTCGGCAATATCAGCAATCAGATCGTCGCTACTGATGCGACCCTCTTAGCCTTACAATCGAATCTGGTGTCCAATTTCATCCTAAACGACCTCATTCGAATGAAACAACTGCTCAATAAAAGGGAACGACTACTTGATTTTCACAGGCGCTACTGGTCCCAAAGGGCGAAGATTAAGCATGTCAAAATGTCTGATTCTAATACCGGATATTTCCATAGAATAGCTTCCATTAAAAAGGGGAAAAAATTCATTAAGAGGATCGATGATTCTAATACCGGATATTTCCCGGACTTTATTCAACAACAATTCCTTCAACAGTATACTTACAAATTCCGCACATCGGTTGATCCTTCGTAGAGGATCGATGATATGCTTCAGGTTATCTCCCGAGATGTGACACCACAAGATAACGAGCTGCTTACTAGGCCAGTTACGAACCTAGAAATTAAAAATGTCCTCTTTTCTATGAAAGTAGATAAAACTCCCGATCCAGACGGTTTCCCAGCGGGTTTTTTCCAAGTCCACTGGAACACGGTGGGCCCTTCTGTGATCAAGGCTGTCAAAGCTTTCTTTACCTCCGGTAAACTGCTGCGGCAAATCGATCACACTTTTATCACTCTACTGCCCAAAATTGATAATCCTTCAATGATCAACCATTACAGGCCTATAAGTTTATGCTCGACCATATACAAAATCATTGCCAAGGTCCTCACTGCTAGACTCGGGATGATTTTTGATAAATTAATACACCCTCTGCAAGGTGCTTTTACAAAAGGACGATCCATCCATGACAATATTCTCATAGCTCATGAAATTTTCCACACGTTTAGATCTAAGAAGGGTAAGCAAGGCATGGTCGCTTTAAAGCTTGATATGGAAAAGGTGTATGACAGAATTGAGTGGTTGTTTCTGTTTCAAGTTATGTCCAGATTTGGTTTTGATTTAAAATTCATTTCCTGGATCAGGAAATGTGTCTCGAGGGTGTCTTATTCTCTACTGGTTAATGACGAACCGTCATCGATTTTCCTCCCTACCAGAGGTTTGAGGCAGGGAGATCCTCTGTCACCTTTCTTGTTTATTCTAGCATCAGAAGTGTTGGCTCGCAACCTACAATTAGTATCCACAAGAAACAAGGATGTGGGAATCTCATTTGGTCACTCACTCAAAATTCCCTTCATGGCCTTCACATATGATATTCTTATTTTCACTAAAGCATCTCAATCTGCATGTATGGCAGTCTCAACAATTTTGGATAAATTTTGTCCAGCGTCTAGTCAAAAGATCAATTTACATAAATCCAGTTTTCAAGTGTCTACAAACACGAACTCAGCGTCGATCCAATCCATTGCCAATACTATGGGAATTCCTCAGGCAAATAATTTCGAAAAATATTTGGGTTGCCCCATCATAAACAGTCATGTCAACAGGGACACATTTGCGGAGGTGGTTATGAAATCTAAAAATCAACTCACCAAGTGGAAAGCTAGCTGCCTTTCGGCCGAAGGTCGAAAAATTCCGATTCAGTCAAATCTCAGTGCCCAACCTTTGTTCCTTATGCAGGCCTTTTTTCTTCCGGCAAATATACTTCATGAGTTGGATAAGGTGTATAGATCCTTTTTCTGGAACAAAGGTTCCGGTTCTCCTCCCCTGATTATCTGGGACAAGGTTTGCTCCGACACCCTCAAAGGCAGACTGGGTCTGCATAAGGCAGAAACCATGAACATCGCTCTTCAAATGAAATTACTTTGGAAAATCATAGCGGAACCGACTAATGTCTGGGTCCGTGTCATCTCTGAAAAGTATTTGAAAGGTGCGCCGATACTCAGTTATGCCAACAAACAAAATACCTCCTAGCAGTGGGGTCGATGAATGTCTATCCGATACCTTTTCAAGCCAAGGCTACGTTGGAGCATCGGTAACGGCCGTTCGGTGAACTTCTGGTCTGGCTGTTGGGCCTTTGATACCCCGCTCACAAACAGAGTTACTGGTATCGTCCCTGTGGACCTTTTGGATCTTACTGTGGATCACTTTATCGATCAGTCTAACAACTGGGATAGCCATAAATTACGTCACACTCTGCACCAGTACTTATCAACAAACGATATTGATCATATTGATCACATTCATCTACCAACAAATGATCTGGCTGACCGTCTGTATTGGGGTCATAGCAAAGACGGTTGATTCTCAACAAACTCGGCTACCAAGTGGCTCATCAGAAACCATAACTCCACGTCTTTCGATAGTGGGTGGATCTGGAAGTTGGATGTCCCTAACAAAGTAAAACACTTCCTATGGAAAATGTCCAAGGATGGTCTTCCGACAAAAGCTTGTCTGTTAAAGTCCCACATCTCGATCCCCCGAGGCTGTGTTTTTTGTGGCAATACAGATGAGTCGCAAATTCATTTGTTTATTAGTTGTCCTATGACTCAGTCTCTTAGGTTGAGATTGAAACTACCGATGCCGAGTTGCATCCTTAATATGGCTATAAATGATCACCCGATCCCTATTACAATTATTTATAATATCATTGGTTCTAAAAACATGGCCAAGTTAGCATTTTGTTGGTGGTCACTCTGGTTTTTTAGGAACCGGATCGCTTTCGATAATACTATCTCTATCACCATTCAGGAAATGAAAATCTTCTACACTACAGTGTCCCACACTTGGAAGGAAACCAAATCCATTGATTGATATGGTACGCCCTTAGGGCCTCCCTTCGGGGGGATCAGGAGGGGTACAAATAGGCTGGCAGCGCCTGCTGCTACTAGCTTGGTTCATGCTCCCTCGGCGGCTCCTCATCCGCGGACTGGTATTTGGGATAAGCCTCCGATTGATTGCTTTAAGTTGAACTTTGATGGTTTTGTGCACCTTGATGGGTCAGCTTCCTTTGGTTTCGTCATTCGGGACTACCAGGGCACTGTCATTTCTTCTGGAGCTGGCTTGTGCAACAGTTCCTCAGTACTGTTTGCTAAAACGCTGGGTCTCAAGAGGGGAATTCTTAGTGCTAAGCATCTTCGTCTTACTAACTTACTGATCGAGGGGGATAACCTCACGGTTGTTAGAGCTCTCCTGGGGAACTGGAAATGCCCCTGGACCATCGAGCTCTTACAATCCGATATTCTGATTGATCTCTCATCATTTTCTAATGCTGCGATTCGTCATATTTTCAGGGAATCTAATGCTGTTGCAGATCAACTTGCTCATCTTGCTTACAGTCTCCCTGCCGACAGACGCTTTAAAGATGATCCAGAACTCCGGGTTCTCATTCGGAAGGATGCGCTAGGAAGAACGGTCTTGCGGGATCGTCCGGCCTAATCTTTATCTGCCTCAAAAAAAAAAATGAAGCATTGTGGACTTCCTTCCGTATACAGTTCGATCAGCCCAGTTAATGTGGCCTTAGCCCAACTTTAATTTGCGCAATCTGCATCTCTCTCAAATTCATCAAGATACCCGTATGAACATAGCTTGGCCATCATGCTTTTAGTTTGCCCAATAATCCTTTAAATTATGATCAATCTTGCATTTCATACGATCCAGTCCAAAAATACTTGAGATATATAAAAACACTAGTGTAGACTCTGAAAAGCAAATAATACCAAATAAACTATAAAACATGTAAATATACTCTAAATTAACATGTAAAACTCTACTTAAAACAAGACTAAAATAGGCCCTATCACCTATGCATCAATCAGCATAAGCGTATAGTGGAAACCATCATGGCGAACAATGGGAGAAGTCTATAAATCACCATGAATGATGTCAAATGGAGCATGCACAAGAGTATATAAGAGGGAGTAAATGGCAATCTAGAGTACTATTTGCCAAGCTGGCACACCGGACAACTAGTGGAGTTTTGGCCATTTATAATATTGTAGGAAAGAAACCTAGACCTAAGAGACTCAAATGCCGGAGAGCCTGGGTGACCGTACAAGCGTGCTAGAGAGACGTTGAATGGGCAAACAAAGAGAGATGGGAGGTTGCAGAAGGGGTGACATGATGTATATTCAAGATGACATGATAGAGTTTTTCCAAGACATTTTTATCTATATGTCGACAACCAATGGAGACGTTATTATCTGTGGTGAGGCGATGAATGGAAAAAGGTTCTTTATTAAGCCAGCTGGGATTAGGATGTTGTTAGAGCATGCATCTTCCCTCATAAGCCATAATGGCTATAAAATATTCTCTTTCTGCATATTATATGGTTTTATTGTTCCCACCGTATACCAACTTTGACATGCTAAATTTCCTATAAATACTAATATAATTTAGAACTTTCACATCTCATTTTCGTCACTTGATTCTATCTTTATCCTTTCGATTTGAATCAACAATGAATTCTTCTAAAATTTCATCATCATCTCACTCTTCAAAGGAAACTATTGAGATTTTTAATTCAATATTTTATTCATTTGAGCAGGATCAAAATGTGTTATTCGATGTGATCATGATTCAATAGTTCGTAGTTTCATTTTGTACTTGTTTTTTTCTTATTTATTACTTTAAGCAACTTAATATTTATTTTTATAATAATTTTGATGAATCTATAATAAAAAAAATTAATGTCATTTTCTAAACATATTATTTATGTAATGATAATTCAAATATGTCAAATATTTTAGTCATATCGAATAACTCTTGAATATCTTTACAATACTACAAATTTTATTTTTAATTAAAAATCATGACTATATAATATATAGGTTTAGAATTGTATTATTTATAGATTTAGATAAATATCAAACACTTATAAATAAATAAATAAATAAATAGCATTTGACCTTCCAAAAGAAAAAGCCAAATTTGTCCGTTCTTTTGAAAATAGGCCAAAACAAAAAGGCTAAAAGGAGTTTTGACCTAGAGTGAGAGTAAAATTAAGTCAAAACCCATTTTTTGACTTACCATGGGAGATGGCCTTAAGGCTTAGATGGGTGGAAGAGTTTAGTAGTGCAGTTTTCCCGAGACTCAAGATAGGAATGTGTTCACCATTTCAGACAATAATGGATGGAGAAAGGCTATTAGAAACATGGATAGAAAATATACCTATATTGTGCAGCATGTGCGAAGTGGCACCGTTATCCATGTACCAAGTTAGATCGGGATGTGAAATGTTCATAGTATGGGCTAATTATATCGATTGAGAATTAAGTGACGTCAATGATCTCACATCAAGAGTATGATCCAGACTGTGCGGAGAAGGGACAAGGGCCCAAGGAGCCCCTATTGGCACAAGTGTGGCCTCGCTAGAGGAGTGTATGGCAGAGGAGGACATGTATCGATCAAGTGCCCCCTTCATGAATAATCTTGAGAGGAAGGAACTACAACGGGTGGCTATTGTTGATCGCATAAAGTCATTTTCGTCTTATGTTGGTGCTTGCTAGGGTATCGTCACAAGGAGGAAGACATGCCATAGTGTAAAAGGTGACATGACACAGTGTCAATGGTGACAGGATAGAATGAGTAGCAACATATAGTGATGGATATGCTAAATTAGGGTTTGGCGAAGGAGGCAGGGCAGCCGATAAAGGGTCGGAGGAGGGAGATGAAGGGTAGTCAACAAGCGAAAGAGTAATCAACAATAGGGAGAAGCATAAGAGAGGGGATTAAGAGGTCATCGTCGAGAGAAGAGGGCCGGGAGGGATAAGTGGGTGGTGGGGAAAGGGAAGGAAACTGGGTAGTTGGCAATCTGTCATGGGAAAGAGAGACCAATAGAGTGAGGAGGGAAGGTGATCATACGTCAAGGGGAGGAGCGACCGACAACGGTGGAGGAATAGAGAGAGAGAGCTGAGGAGAGTACGTAGGAAAGGTCCTTGTTGAGGTTGTTTTCACTATCATTATAACATATATATATAGGTGTACAAAATAACTTAATTACAATTAGGCCCTTGTACTTATCTATATATTATAGATCCCCCAACTTAGTAAACCTTAAGAAAAAATAAGAAAAGAAAAATAATCGATATATACGAGCGAATATATGCGAACTAGATTAGTAACTAGTTAAACCTAAAATCCAATTTTTACTCAATATTTTTTTACAAAACTTGCATTTGGTAATTTAATAAGTCAGCCTTGCGTCATTAATTTATGAACTATTCTATATATCTTCTAGTATCCTTTAAAGTTTGTATAAATATTGCTTTATGGTTGATATATATTTCGTATTATTTTCGATAATTTTTTAAAAATATCTATACAATGAACATTAATTTGGACCATATTGGACGGGGCTAATTAAGATGATTCAAACAGCGGGAGAGATGTAAATACTTCGTACTTGTGAGTATGTATGTGTGAGATAGAGAACTAAGACCTAGTGGCTTATGTGTGTGGTGTTAGCTAAAATGTATGCAACATACAGTAGGGGTATTGTCGTCATTTCACCCACAAGTTGTAACTGCCTTTATAAGACGGGAAAACGTACAGTTAGAAGGGTGTAACAAACTCCCTTTTCTGATTTCTGAAGCTTGCAATACAGATCCTCCAATGGAGGTTTTTCGGTTTCCTTCAATCTCAATTTGTTGATGCAATCTGTTGCTCAAATTGCATAATTCCAAATGGTATCAGAGCTGTGAGACATGATCTGTGATATTTGCTTGTTCTCGTTTTGATTTTCTGGCGTTTTTGAAGCTCTGGTGTTTTCCGGAGCTCATGTTACACTTTTTTGCAAAATCTCGTGAGATCTGGAATTGTTGTGATTGACATGGTTGGAAGAGGAGCAGGACAGATCATCTGGTGTTGGAGGCGACAACAATGGACAAGGAAGAGGAACTTTTCTCACTCCTCCTACACCAGGTTCAGGCGTCGGTAGAGGCTGGAATCTTCCGAATCAAGGGATTCAGTTTGGAGATATGATACAAGGTATGTTAAATGCTCATGTCAATCCTTTGTTCTTGTCAAATTCGGACCATCCGTGAATGGTTTTAGTCTCGAAACTTTTCAATGGAGCCAATTTTACAAGTTGGAGTAGAGGTATTAAGATGGCACAATTGAAAGGTACAAGGCAAGGTTGGTAGCAAAGAGTTTCAATCAGGTCAAGGACAGAGATTATAAGGAAACATTTTCACCTGTTGCTAAGCTATCCACAGTGAGAATTTTTCTTGCCATTGCTGCTTGTAGGGGTTGGATGTTGCATCAATTGGATGTCAACAATGCTTTTTTTGCATGGTTATTTGAAAGAAGAGGTCTACATGAGTCCACCTCCTGGATATAAAGTGTCAACTGGAAGTGTATGCAAACTGACTAGATCCCTATATGGGTTAAAGCAAGCAAGTTGTCAATGGAATCATGAACTCACAAGATTCATGATCTCATTAGGCTATTCTCAGTCTTCAAATGATTTTTATCTGTTTGTTAAGAAATCAGAGAACCACATGACAGTAGCCCTTGTATATGTTGATGATATGCTCATCATGGGTAGTTCAAGCACTGAAATTGAGAATACAAAGTCTGCTTTGCATGAGCAATTCACTATCAAGGACCTTGGGGTTGCAAGATATTTCCTTGGCATGGAAATATCTAGATCTTCTGTAGGCATTTTGTTGAATCAAAGGAAGTATGTCTTGGATATTCTTACTGATGCACAGATGGATGGATGTAAGGAAGCCTCATTTCCTATGCAACATGGGGTTAAATTGTCTGCCAGCATAGGTGAACCTATTCCTAATCCAGAAGATTATAGAAGACTGGTTGGGAGGCTGCTTTACCTTACACTCACTCGACCAGACATCTCTTATAGTCTTATACTGTCCAGCAACTCAGTCAGTTCCTTCAATCTTCCTTGAAACTACATTGGGATGTCCTTATGTATCTGTTCAGGTATCTCAAGGGCACATTCAACTTTTCCCACTCTTACTCTTCAAATTCATCACTGAATGTTCAAGCATTTACTGATGCTGATTAGGGAAATTGCTTAGACACTAGACGTTCTTTGTCTGGCTACTGTGTGTTTCTAGGCTCATCCTTGGTTTCTTGGAAGACTAAGAAATAGAAGGTGGTGTCAAAATCTTCAACCGAAAGTGAGTACATGGCCATGTCATATGTGGCTAGTGAGCTAGTATGGGTGCAAGGCATCCTTTCTGACCTTGATATCCACATTTCACTTCCTATTCCTTTACATTGTGATAACAAATCTGCTCAACAGTTGGCTCTCCACTAATACATATATACCCTTTTACGGCGTTTAAAAAACGCCATAAAAGGGTAAACATGGCGTTTTTTCAACGCCATGCCTCAACGCCGTCGAAGCCGACGCTGTCTTTTAGTCAACCTTTTCATGGCGTTTTGGCAAACGCCATAGAAAACCAAACCATGGCGTTTTTTAAACGCCATAGATGTCTTTTAAAAATTAAAAAAAAATCCAAAAGCTGCACAATCCATGGCATTTTAAAAACGTCATGGATTTGTATTTATTTTAAAAAATATAATCAAAATATAGCAATTACACTGCTCGATCAGTTACTAAAACAACTACAATCATCTCTTCAAAGTTCAAACCCATACATAAGGTTCTTCCAACAAACCAGCATGTCTCTGGCCAAAATAATGAGGAAGCATCCATTCTACTGTGCAAGTACATACATAAAATTGACAAGTTTTTGTAGATTGTAACCACAACGAACGGGATACAAGAAACTAAAAGGAATAATATAGCCGATATGAGCAGCTAACAATGACTTAATTATATTTGACACATCCATGGAGTTATCAAGCTGTGTCCATTAGGCATTCTAAAAGGGAAAAGGGAAAAAGAAAGAGGAATGAGATAAGGGATTTCTCTACCCTTTTTGAGCGAGTAGATTTGTACAATTTGTCCAATTGGTGATGTCTTTGCATCTCAACCTCATCTATAACCATAGAAGCTGAGCTCGCATAGCCGCTCCCACTTATGTGCTTTATTACTGCCTGAAATTCGTACATCCAAGCAAATCATACAAGGCAATATAGCCAAGCTCATGTAAAGGGACAAAAGTATAAAAAATGCAGAGTGCAAACATCTATGCCATAACACAAACTTAAAGAACGATGAGTACAACCAGCCTTCACAGGAGAAGATTCACATAAAAAATGCAGGGTGCAACAAGATTCCAACAGAAAAGAGAAAATTAAATTACCATCTCTTTTTCTGCTTTCTTCCAACAAACCAGTATGTCTCTTGCCAGCTTTCTTGTGTGAATTGGAGCACCCCTTATCCATTTCAGTGATCTGATTACTTTCATTTTTACCTGTAGAAGCAACACAAAATGTCAAATAGAGATAAGAGGACACAAGTTTATGAACAACACAACTGTCAAGAACCTTACCACTATGACAGAGGCAAAAGAAGCAAAACCTCTAGAATTATTTCCCGGCTTTCAAATCTTGGGGCCTGACCCTGTTTTACCTTTTAAAGCTTGGAGAGGTGTCTTGGTTGAAACTGAAGAAACAGAAGGATCATTTAGCCTCCTCTTGTACCTCTAGGGAGGAGGTTCATCTAACAAATATTGATAAGGCTCTTCTTTCATGTGGGTTCTATAGTAGCCACTGTTCATATCATCTTCGCTATTTTTGGCCCTCTTCAAAGCGGAATTCAATTCAGGATCAGGCTCCATCCAATGCCTCTTCTTTTTCTTAGTCAAAGATGGATCTCTCGCTGGCATAATTCCATTACTATGTAGTATAACTCCTCCACCTATTACCAGCCAAATAAGCAAAATAGATGACGGTGAATGTAATTGCAACAAACTACACAATGCAGAATCAAACATAAATCAACGATCTTGGCATCCTAAAAGGCGTGTATTGCTTACTGCTATTGGTCACATCTCACTCTGTGCTTGATAGCTGCTCGATCTTGGCATCCTAAAAGCAACCAGGAAAACATGAATTCAACTATATGCTCATCGTAAAACCTTTAAGCTTCGTGTGCAATTCACATGCCGATGATACTTTACCTTAATGTCCCATTTTTTCTTCTTGGGACAACACTCATTAGATGGAGACGGGTCCTCTTGGCATCCTTCACCTTCAAAATTAGATTCATCAAAATTTGCTAACTTAGCTTCATCAATGTATCTTGTACTCTTAAGGAAAACGTGTGGACCGTGTCGTTCATATGACATTGGTGCAAAGAGTTGATTGCAAAAGCTAGCAGATTGATTCATGGCAGTATATGAGTCCACAAAACCATAAAAATCAATCAAACTATGAATTAATTCCTACAACTTAGAGAAACAATTATAATGCCAAATTTAGACATACTCAAGTGAACTTGTTTCTAGTCCCTAAAAATAAAATTAAAACAGCTAAAAGAACATACTAATATCAACTTATAGAACATCTTTTTAGGAAAAAGAACCTACCTATAATATCATCCAAATTCAACTTGAAGATCATAATAGCACTAGATATGTGTCATAGGACAGAGTCAAAAATATTTACATTAAAATCTTTGCCTGCAATTCCAATCGCCCCCGAAATCTTTACCTACAATTCCAATCGCACCCAAAATCAAAGTCCACAATAGACACTGGAACATTAAAATACAAAACACAACAGACACTAGAATTAAAAACCTAAAAAAACGAATGAATTTGGGGGAAAATTATAGACCCATCTGATGGAGCACCACCGAAAGCAATCAGAGAGAGAGAGAGAGGGAGAGAGAGCTGACCGTTCCTTGCAAACAGTGAGGTTAAGGAGGGCAAGAAGGAAGGCCTCGCGAGCGTCGGAGTTGAAATAGGAGAGCATGGAGACTAAAGCATGAACAACACCAGCGGAATCGGCGGAAGCGAGTCTTGGTGAAGAAGGGAAGGAGCAGTACCTGACAAGGCGGCGACCGTCTTTGGCGGTTTGCGTTTGGGCGAGGTCGCCATGGTATGGAAGAGCTTGCCTGAGAGAGAGGCTAGATCTCGCCTTGGGTTTTCAGAGAGAGAGAGAGAGAGAGAGAGAGAGAGAGAGAGAGAGAGAGAGAGAGAGAGAGAGAGCGGTGAGGCACGAACTCAATGAAAAGGGGGGCGAGTTTAGGGTTTTATTTTGTTTCCCGCTCTAATTTTTGCCCAAATTTTTTGGAATGAAAAAATTGCCCCTATTTTAATGACGTTTTATAAACGCCGTGTATTTTATGACATTTTGAAAACTCCATCAAATATTTCATAAATTTTACAATTGAAAAACATGGCGTTTTATAAACGCCATCAATTTTATGGCGTTTGTGAAACACCATAAATAAATTGTATTCTAAAAAATCATGGCGTTTTTGTATTTAAGCGCCATAAAAGATATTTTTAATGGCATTTTATGAAAAACGTCATCTTTTAAATGTCATTAATGACTATATATGTAGTAGTGCTCAATCCTATCTTCCATGAGCGCACTAAACATGTGAGAATTGATTCCCATTTTATTCGAGAAATGGTTTCTGCTGGCTTCCTCAACACAGTACATGTCCCAACTTCTCTCCAAGTGGCTGACATTTTCACTAAAGCTCTTAGAGCTAAACAACATGAATTTTTCCGAGCCAAGCTTGGCCTAGTTCTTCTTGCTATAGGCACAGCTTGAGGGGGGTATGTGAGTGAGTATGTATGTGTGAGATAGAGAGCTAACACCTAGTGGCTTATGTGTGTGGTGTTAGCTGAAATGTATGCAACATACAGCAGGGGTATTGTCATCATTTCACCCACAAGTTGTAGCTGCCTTTATAAGGCGGGAAAAACAGTTAGAAGGGTATAACAAACTCCCTTTTCTGATTTCTGGAGCTTGCAATACAGATCCTCCAATGGAGCTTGCAATACAGAGCTTTGGTCGTTGAATTCCGCCGAGAATGATGTCTGGTTCTGTGTTGAAGATCGACAAGTTTACTGGAAGAAATTCTTTCAGTCTGTGGCAGATCAAGATGCGGGCTTTGCTGAAACAGCAAGGCTTATGGACACCGTTGGCCGCCGACAAGAAGGGGGCAGATACAACCACCGCTGAGTACGGCCTTCTGGAGGAGAAGGCTCATTCGACGATTATGTTGTGTCTCGCAGACGATGTCATAACAGAAGTTGCTGATCAGGAAACCGCAAGCAAGTTGTGGCTAAAGTTGGAGTCTTTGTACATGACAAAGTCTCTGACGAACAAGTTGCTTCTGAAACAACGGTTGTTCGGGCTGCGTATGCAGGAAGGTACACAACTCAGAGATCACCTTGATCAACTTAACACTTTATTACTTGAATTGCGTAATATTGATGTTAAGGTGGAGGACGAAGATGCTGCCCTAATTCTGCTGGTATCCCTACCCCCCACATACGAGAACTTCGTTCAGTCGTTCGTCGTTGGAAAGGATACTATCACGTTGGAAGAGGTTAGATCGTCGCTTCACAGCAGAGAGTTGCGTCTGAAGGCAACCGCGTCGGTTACAGACAATCAGGCTTCCGGACTTGTGGCAAACGGAGGCAAATCTGATGGTAGAAAGGGCAATAAGAAGAAGCATAGGCAAGATCGCAAATCAGGCCCTAAACCAAACGATGTTTGTAACTACTGCAAGGAGAAAGGTCATTGGAAGAATGACTGTCTGAAAAAGAAGAAGCAAGAGGAAGAGAAATCCGGGTCTGCAGCAGTAGCAAATCGTGGCAATACTTCTGATGAGGATATTGTTTTGTTAGCTGATGATCACACACACAGGGCTGATGTGTGGTATCTTGACTCTGGGGCGTCCTATCATATATGTCCTAAAAGGGAGTTGTTTGCAACATATAGCCGTGCTGATGGGGGCAATGTATCTATGGGGAATGATGCTCTCTGCAAGGTTGTTGGGACTGGCTCAGTTAGGTTTCGGACAGATGATGGGAAATTTCGCACATTAGAGGATGTCAAGCATGTGCCATCCATGACGAAGAATCTGATATCCCTAACAGTGTTAGACGACAAGGGGCTCAGGTACACAGGTTATGGGGGAAAGTTGCGTGTGTTCAGAGGCTCTGATGTGGTTCTGCAGGGAGTCAAGCGGGGAAAGGGAACTTTGTACACCCTACAAGGTTCCTCAGTTACAGGTGCTGCAGCGGCTGTTTCTGCTGGGGTTCAGGAAGCTGATCTGACTAGACTTTGGCATATGAGGTTGGCTCATATGAGTGAAAGGGGGATGCAAATTCTCTCGAAAGCAGATCTTCTGGGAGGCCATAAGGCCCAGAGCCTTGAGTTTTGTGAACATTGTGTGTTTGGGAAATTACATCGCAGCAAATTTCCTAAAGCAGTTCATCAGACAAAGGGCACCCTGGATTACATCCATTCAGATTGTTGGGGTCCCTCACGTGTTCAGTCATTGGGCGGTCACAGGTATTTTTTGTCTCTGATTGATGATTACTCTAGGATGACTTGGGTATTCATGATGAGGCATAAAAGTGAGGCATTCAGTAAGTTCAGGGAGTGGAAGACTCTAGTAGAGAATCAGACTGGAAAGAAGGTCAAGAGGCTGCGAACTGATAATGGTCTGGAATTCTGTTCATCTGAGTTTGATGGGTTCTGCAGAGATGAGGGCATTGCTCGACATCATACAGTCAGATACACACCACAGCAGAATGGTGTAGCAGAACGAATGAATCAGACTCTTCTGGCGAAAGCAAGGTGCATGCTTTCCAATTCAGGCCTTGAAAGGCGATTCTGGGCAGAAGCAGTTTCAACGGCTTGCTATCTCGTGAATCGGAGCCCGCACACAGGTATCGACTGCAAAACACCTTATGAGGTGTGGACTGGAAAGGCTGCTGATTACTCTAATCTGAGGGTTTTTGGGTGCATTGCTTATTATCATGTTGATGAGGGTAAGCTAGAGCCAAGAGCTAAGAAGGGAGTCTTCATGGGCTATGGTACCGGTGTGAAAGGGTACAGGATCTGGTCTGACAGCAAGATTATACTTAGCAGAAGTGTAGTCTTTGATGAGAGTTCTTTGCTGAATTCTAGGAAGAAGACCAGTGATGCAGTTGAGAAAGAGGTTGTTGCTGAGGAGGTGGAGTTGGACTTCACTCCATCTGAGAGTCAGGTACCTTATTTGGTCACAAACCAATCAGGTACTATTGAGTCGGACACTGCTGAGACAGAGGCTATACCACTAGACACAGAAGCAGGTGGAGCGACACATCGCAGTATTGCTCTAGATCGGCCAAGAAGGGCTGTCATCAGACCTCTTGTGAGATATAGGTCTGATGAGTTGGTGGGATATGCCTTGCAGGTGGCCGAGGAGGTGGAGGATGATGCTCCGTCCACCTATAAGGCTGCTATTTCTGGAGATGAGTCAGCACAGTGGCTTGCAACAATGGGAGAAGAGATGGAGTCTCTTCAGAAGAATCAGACTTGGGAGCTTGTCAAATTGCCTGCTGATAGGAAGGTGATTACTTGCAAATGGGTCTTCAGGAAGAAGGAAGGACTATCAGCTGCTGAGGGTATTAAGTACAAAGCACGAGTAGTTGCAAGAGGTTTCAATCAGCGAGAGGGAGTAGACTACAATGAGATTTTCTCACCAGTGGTCAGACATACTTCTATCAGGGTGCTACTAGCAATGGTTGCACATCAGGATTTGGAGCTTGAGCAACTAGATGTGAAGACAGCTTTCCTACATGGAGAGTTGGAGGAGGAAATATACATGTCTCAGCCGGATGGTTTTCAGGTTCCTGGAAAAGAGAACCATGTTTGCAGACTGAAGAAGTCTTTGTATGGGCTGAAACAGTCACCAAGGCAATGGTACAAGCGATTTGATAGCTATATGGTGCAGCTGGGATACAACAGGAGTTCATATGATTGTTGTGTTTACCACAACAGTCTGGATGATGGTTCGCGTATTTACCTAGTATTGTACGTGAATGATATGTTGATTGCTGCTCAGAACAAGTCAGATATCCAGAAGCTGAAGGATTTTCTCAGTGCAGAGTTTGATATGAAAGATCTGGGTGCTGCTCAAAAGATTCTGGGAGTAGAGATCTATAGAGACAGGAAGCAGAGAAAACTCTTCTTATCTCAAGAAGGGTACATCAAGAAGATATTGAGCAGGTTTGGAATGTCTTCGGCTAAGTCTATAGATACTCCAATGACGTCTAACAGCAAGCTGGGAATGTACACACTTCAGACCGAGGATGAGAAGGAGTACATGTCTAAGGTCCCTTATGCCAGCGCAGTGGGGAGTCTGATGTATGCTATGGTCTGCACTCGACCAGATCTAGCATTTGCTGTTAGTGTGGTAAGCCGCTTTATGGTTCAGCCTGGGAAGGAACACTGGCAAGCTGTGAAGAGGATCTTCAGGTATCTCAGAGGCACTACGGATGTTGGTTTGTGCTATGGGAATGATACAGAGTGCTTGGTTGCTGGGTTTTCAGACTCTGATTATGTCGGCGATGTGGACAGTAGGAGATCGATGACTGGCTATGTTTTCACTCTTGGGAGTTCTGTAGTGAGTTGGAAAGCAACTCTACAACCTACAGTCACTTTGTCTACCACAGAGGCAGAGTACATGTCGTTGACAGAAGCTGCTAAGGAGGGAATCTGGCTGAAAGGCTTGGTCAATGATCTAGGCCTACATCAGGATCAGGCTTTAGTGTATTGCGACAGCTTGAGTGCAATATGCTTAACCAAGGATCAAGTTCATCATGAGAAGACGAAGCACATTGATGTCAGGTACCATTTTCTGAGGAATGAGAAGAGAATCAGGGTGAAGAAGGTGGGAACTGCCGATAATCCCGCTGATATGTTCACTAAGCCAGTTCCAGAGAGCAAGTTCCAACATTGTTTGGACTTGCTTAATATCACCAGCTGTTGAGTTGCCCTAAGGGGCAGCCTGGGTCCTTCTTCAAGGACCAATCTGAGGTAGAGAACGTCTGGGCACTTTTGTCATAGGTGCATCTGTTTATGAGAGGATTCAAGTCAAGGTGGAGATTTGTTAATGTGCCTTAAACTACTGTTGACCGGCGACGCATCGGGGGGTCCGGGGGGCGGAGCCCCCCGGCGGTGGTCTTGCTGACCGGTCAGCGAGTCGGGGGTCCAGGGGGCGACGCGCCCCTGGCGGGGGGGCTAGAGGGGGCAGCGCCACCCCGCCTTTACGGTATGCAATGTTTATTGTAAACGGGCCTATCGTCTGTCTATTTTGGGCTTTCAGCCCATTGTTTGTTTAGGGTTCCATGAGTCTCTTCATATACTCATGGAACGCCAACCCCTGTAACCTAATCTGTTTTCGCTTCCTCTAATAAGAAATCTGGTTCTCTGCCCGTGGACGGAGGCAACACACCGTTGCTGAACCACGTAAATCTCTGTGTCTTTTTTCTCTATTATCGTTCTCGTTATAACAGAGGTTTTCCGGTTTCCCTCAATCTCAATTTGTTGATGCAATTTGTTGCTCAAATTGCATAATTCCAAAGTACTATATATTTGGGTAACATAGAAATTTGGACGCTGGGTTTCAACCCCTTATTATATATTGAGATTTGAGACCAATTCAAAGCTGATCTTAGATTGCTTCCATACATCATCTACGTTCATAAGTCGGACTTTTAACTCCTTTAATTTATACTTCCGTAATACAATTACCCATTTTCTTGCTTGGGTGTGTTAGTGAGGGTGATGATCGAACAAACTTTTGACCAAATTTGTTGTGGTGTCTAATTAATCTTGCTGATCGATCTGGACTTAGTTATATAAAATACTATACTTCCATTGAACAAAACTTTTTATAAAGAGGAAAAATGGAAGAAAAACGTTGACCACACCAAATACATTTTAAAAAAAATAAAATAGTTTGGGTAGTTTGGGATTAGTACTACCGAGGTGTACATGTAATCTGGTTGTCCTTGCTGGGTGCTATTTTGATAGTGTTTGACTTGTTTTCTATTAGTTTTTTCGGTAAAGTGCGGGCATTTGATTTAGGTCCATTTGATTTCTTTTCTGGGTGGTTCAGTCTCGAATTATTTCCTTTAAAAAAATATTGAGCTAGTACATGCCCCAACAATGGATTTTTATAAATATATTTATTGATTTATTGATCGTTCACCAACACAATCCCATTCATCGATAATATATAGCAATCAAACACATAACAATTTGAATTTTTTTTTTAAATATATAATTTCATACGGAGTACGTATTAACTAAGGCAAGAAGGTTTGATTTTCTGACTAAATTAACTTCCAATGAGGATTTGCAATCTAAATTAAATGGGGTAGTCGTTACCCGGTCTAGCCGCTTTTCTTGATTTGACCGGGCTGCGATTATGAAATCAACACCAATTATCTATTTGTTCCCGATCAGCTCAATTACTAAACTTTATATATATAGTGAGATCGATTAGTTGGTCCAAAAGATGCAACCAATTAGATTAATCCCAAGCAAAAACAGCTGTTCGATTAATTAAGCAATTAAGACATTGATCGATCGGTAGACATACCTACAACAATCAATCATCATCAAATTAAGTAAAACATCAAAAGCAAGCTGCATTAAAATAAAAAAACAACTCAATTAAAATGCAGATTTTGGCGCCCATTCACATGAAATGATGGGCCTGATTACTCCCATGGATGCACGGAAGAAGAAATAGCACCCCAATCCAGATCATCGACGGCAAGGCTGTCCGAGAAGTCGACACCATAACTCGGGTTCTCGACATACCCTTGGCACTGCTGCTCATACTGTACTGGCTGCTGAGAACCGGCATCATACCCAAAAGGCGCCATATAGCTCGAGCTCGAGTCGAACCCATGATCATCCGCACCATAGTTACCTTCTCCAAAATTGATGGTAAGTGGGCCCCTATGCACCCCAGGCGTGATGACCGGTTGTGCACTAGGGTTAGGCTTGCCTGTGAATTGCTGGACGAGGGACCGGAAGTTGGTGGCGTTGGCATTGAGGAGGGTGGTTGGGGTTTTCCTCGAAGCCCTAGACCGTCTCCTGGTCATCGGCTTCGAGGAGGGCTCGCCTTTAGTGGGCGAGGAAGTAGTGATGACACTGTCAGTAGTCATCGCAGATGAATAATCGTAGTTGTTGATGTTGACAAACGAGGTTTGGGTATTGTAGTAGCTTGCCCATTGATCCTCACTATGAGGGCATGCCATATTTTATGAGCTAAGCTAGATAGATAGATATATTCTAAACCCTAACCTTAAAAGTGAACTAACAAATTCAATTGAGTGTGTGAGTAGCTAGGTAGGGTATAGAACTCTTATTTATAAACAAGTGATTTTGGTCAAAGGAAAATGAAGGATGGGTTGACTTGTGAATGGGATTGAAAGTCACAAGTGAGCCGGTCAAAGTCAAAGTATAGAAATGTTTGACATTGACTGGACCAAAGGAATTTGAATGAATGATAAGGGATTGAATGAACCTTCTTGGAAGCAACAAGCTAAGAGCCAAGCTAACTGAAAAATCAAAGCACTAAAACCTTGTCAAAAAAATATTAAATTTGGGGTTTGCTTGAATGGTACATATTATGAATTATAATGCATAGTATTACATTATGATATGAAATATTGTTGTGCATTATAAATGATATATATAGCAAACCCAAATTATTTTAACAAAAAGGGGGAAAACAGCTAGGCCATCCAGATTATGGGCTCTAACTTCCTAACCCTAGTTTCGGTTCAGTGTATTTCATGCTCTCATTGGCGCTCATCCTTATTGTTTGGTCGTTTGTTATTCTTTTATGTTATGACAATTAGTATGTTTAATGTTTTAGACCTATCGATACAGAGTTTATATATATATAGGTAAGAATTTGAAATATTAGACAAATTCATTGTCTGGTAAATTGAAAGGGTTAAAGATTGCTAGATGGACTAACTATCATAATACAATAGAAAACCAAAGAAACTAACAAGCAACAAAAAAAAAAATGCAACCCTTAGACTGTTACACATGTAGCAAACATAATCGAAGTGGAAGACCAGAAAAAGGTATGTGAAGAGTTAGAAACATGGGAATGAAAGAGCTAACACGATGTCTCACTACCTGGAAGACAAAAAGCAGAAATTCATGACAAGGAATGATATGACTTATGAGGAAGTGCATGTCGACTAGATGACATTTCCCTCGCCTAGATAAGGGATCTTCGAATACCCCGAACACTACCACGACCTTCATGATCAACAGGGTGGGCCACATGATTGCGCCTGTTTCAAAAATAAACACTAACCACGTATTAAATCCCAAAGAAGCAAAATGACTGACACATCAAGACAAAATGAGGTCTGAATTGTCCCAAGTTCATAAGTCTCTTCAAATTATTTTAATTGTTATATCTTCTTTCAACTGAAAAATATTATTTTTAATTCTTATTCATGGGCTCCGTTTGGCAAAAGTAAGTATCTTTTCGGAGCTTATAATTTTGATATTATATAGTCTTAATGAAATAAATGTAAGATTTTAATTTAATTAGCTTTTGAAATCTAAGTTTTTCAACAGCTACTCACTCGATCTTTTTGGAGCTTTTGGTTTCTTATTCACAAGTTTTCAACAGCTACCCTGACTACTAGGTTTAACAAACACTATACTAGCTTATTAATCTATATTTAACACAAATAATCCAACAGTTTCACCTACTCAACAACTTCAGCTACTCCAACCGATACCATTTTGCCAAACGCACCCTTAATCAAAAATCAATTGTGAGATCCGGTTTGCCACAAGTTCAATTTTTAACAAGGTTAACCCATCAAGGTCTTTTCAGGTTCAAATAAACAGATTCTGCTATTCGATTCCGAATTTCTACTTAAGGCCCCAAACACGATATACAAAGTTCTCAAATGTATCGAATCTCTTTATATTATATCTTCAAAAAAAAGGAAAAAAAGACCTTACAAATCGTTTAAGCCCAGTGTAGATGGGCTGATTCGGGGTTGAGCTTGAGCCCATGCCCAATATCATTTGATCAATTTTGAAGACCTTGTATTATTTTATATAATTTTTTTTAATGTGAGCCATGCTCACACAATTTTATTTTTATTATTTTTTTTATGACGTAGAGATTCCGAGGTTATCGACTAATCCTCCACAGGCTGAGCACTAGCCTGCAAAGCACTCGAGTCGGGTAAGCCAAGCGGGAAGCCGCAAGACAGGCTAACCCCTGCTAGGGTAAACCAAGGTATGAGTACCCACTATAGCAAAACCAAGGTATGAGTACCCACTATAGCACAAATTGCTCCTAGTGGGATTTGAACCTTTGACCTCATGGTAGTGAGGTACAAGGAAGCATCTCACTCTTACCACTAGGGGAAGAGGTCAACATGAAGAAAAATCGGGTTGTGTGTATAAACCCTATAGTTTAAAATCGCACACAATTTGTATGTTCGACGGTTTATCCATCTGCCGACTTGTTGACCTCTCGAGTTTCAGATATATCTGAGCTTGAATTATTACTTAATAATAAAAAAATCACACACACAATGGTCAGGAGCTCCTCTCCTCAATTCACTTTTTCTTTCGATTTGAGGAATTCGATCATTATGGGCTACCTCCCTATGTTTGGAGCACCCCAAAAGTTTGAAAACTTCCCAAAATTGGAATCCAATCAAACGATGACACTTGTACAATTAAATAAATTATTTTCTATTTTTGTCTCTTTTTTCATAATTTATTATGATATTTTTTTATTAACTGCTAGTTATTATAATTATCATTAGCACATATGATATAATGTATTTGATAAATTAAATCAACGAATCTTTTATTAGTTAAAAGATTTAAATCCTTAAAATTAATTATCGAATATAATTATAAATTAAATTAATAATTTTTTATTAGTTACAAGATTTTAAATCATTAAAATTAATTATGAAATATAATTATAAATTAACTTAATAAAAAAATTAGGGTTGACATGGTACGGTAACCACCAAAAAATGGTGATTACCGCGTACCAACCACAAACTTGTGGTACGTAAATTTTCATACCACGTACCAACCACAAGTCGTGGTTACCGTATATGTGGTAACCACGACTTGTGGTTACCATCGGTACATTACCATGGTTACCAAGCTGTAATTCTGATTGTAATTTTTTGAAACCCCCTGGCCACCTTCCGGTAGTCATCAAAGTTATCGAACGAAAAAATATGGTTATTAAAAATAATATGATTACCACCTATTAAAAGTTCAAATAAATAAGTTCACAACTTAAGGTACAAACCAATTCAAACCAACAAAGTTCAAAGTCTTGAAACAAATCAAGTTCAATTGTTCAAACATTCAAAATGTCCGTGCAAGTTCAAACAAAACAAAGTCAAAGTCTTCAAACATTCAAAATGTTCATACTGTTTCTAGTAGAAAAAGTAGAAATGACGACTTTAGGTCAAAAGCAAAACACAAAATATAAATTAAAAACTTAAAGATAATAACAATAAAACATTAAATAAAAAAATAATATATATACTTGGTAACCATGGTATTCAGATTTCATTACCATTACCGTACCACCTTCATGTGGTTACCGCCAAGATGGTTACCACCATGTTGGTTACCACAAGTGTGGTTACCAACATAGTCGGTTTGTGGTTGGTATGGTAATTTCCGTACCATTTTCCAGCCCTAAAAAAAATAATTCTAAATAAATTCAATTATTTTAATAGTTAAAATTATAGGAAAAATAGGTGGAATATGCAAATAGCGAGTGAGATGGATTATTGGAGAACCTAACCATTCTGGGATTGAGAAATGAATTAGAGAGAATTGATAATAGAGCAAGCAGAAAGTGATGTGGACAAATGAGAATAGGAGAGAAAATTTTTGGAGAACCCAAGTATTATGGATCTGCTCTAATTAGACCTGTCAACACATAATCCGACCCGACCGCCCGGAATTTTTTGGGTCAAGACCCGAAAATTTTGGCCCGGAAAATTTTTTCGACCCGAACCCGAAAAATTTTCGGGTAATCTGGGTTTTGACCCGGTGACCCGATTGACCCGGTAAATTTGACCCAATTTATCCGATTGACTCGGTGACCCGATTGACCCAGTTGATTTATAATTAAATATAATTAAATTTATTTATATATAATTAAAATTTATCGCAAAATTATCAAATCATGATTTTTTTAATTTAAAAAAGAAAAAATTGACAAACCCAAAATCGACCCGAAATGACCCAAAACCCAGTCATACCCGAGTTCTAGTCAACCCGGAAATACCCGGGACCCATTTACCCGAGACCCGTTTTACCCGAGACCCGAAGTGACCCGACCCAAATGACCCGTTTGACAGGTCTAGCTCTAATGCATTAAAAAAAAAAGTAAAAGCATTTTTTTAAAAAGAAAGTTTTTTTTTTTGTATCAAGGTAAAGATTCGAAATACTCGCCACACTAGTGTCGGGTAAACGGGTTAACCGTCGTGATACTAACAAGTTAAAACATAAATATCTTAGCCTAAATCGAACAAAACAAAGAAATGTCAGACAAATGAGGAAGCCGAGGAAGACCCCGGAATGAAACTGTGAATAGCGAGAATGCGGGGAAACCTATAAGCTTCCATGGTGTCTGGCCGCTGGAGGGAGTGGAGCAGAAACACAAGAAAGTGACGTCTCTTAAGGAAGTGTGGATCAACGACGTTCCCCCACCTAGATGAGAGATCTTCGAAAGCCATGAACACTCATGATCCTTTTGATTAATTGGGTGCACAAGATACAAACACACAAAAATAAGGTTTATAAAACTCCATTTTTAATTTCTTAATTCATATTTTTGAACAAAAAATTAATACTCCATCCGTCTCGAAAAACAAGTTGTTTTAGCATTATGCACTAGTTTTAATAAAACACTTACCCATCAATTAACATCATCATTCCACTAATTTTTTTCACTAAATTTATTGTTTTTAAATACCCACTATATTTTTTAACCAATCAAAATCTTTTAAAAAGTCAACAACACTTTACAAACATAAATCATTACTATCCCCCACCTAGAAAACCTAAAACGACATGTATTTTGATACAACTACACTACCCTAAAATGACTTGTTTTTCGAGACGGAGGGAGTAACTAATAGTATTATATAAATTTTCTTAATTATTGGCATGGAAATCCAGTGCACATTATGAATTATTGAAATTTGGAAGTTAGATCTTCACATATCTGTCTCTCTATACATCTTAAGAAGTGAATGATGAGACAGATGGAGCCTGTGTGGTTTCTAGTTTGGTGGGTTCAACTCTCTAAATGCATCTCCACTGTCCTTGCCTCTTGCCTGATCAATTCCTCGTTCAAATTGTCGAATTTATCAGGTCATATTAATTAGTGTGTAATATCCATGGAGATTAAACATATGGACGTAGATCAATCTCTTGAAAGCCAGCATTTAGGATGGATCACATGGGCAGCTTCATATTGAAGAACAAGGTCATTTCCCTATCATGTGATCCAAATATCCTTAAAATCACTTTTAATTCATTTTTATATGTAAAATGTAAGGAATTGAATTATGATACCCCGAAACTCCATCTCATAGCGGTTTTCCGTGTCTGGATATAAAGAAACTCCGAAACTCCGCGGAAACACCTCAGAAACGTTTCTGAGAGGTCGGAAACTTTGACCATTTCGTTGATCAAAAAAGTCAGAAACCTTAACCGTTTCCGCTTGGTCAGAAACGTTTCTGCCTTACAAGATGACGTTTTCACTAATTTTATAATTGAAAAAAATAAACAATCAAACTATAAAACATGTTTTCGCTTCATCCTGGCTAAACTCTCTTTTCCCTCTAACCTTGTCACCTCCTTCTCTCCTATTTTTTTGTCTTCCCTCCTCTCCTCCCTTCCGACGTCTCTCTCTCTCTCTCTCTCTCTCTCTCTCTCTCTCTCTCTCTCTCTCTCTCTCTCTCTCTGTTCGGTGTGCTCTCCAGGTAAACTCTCACTTGCTCAGTGCTCTCTCCCTCTCGGCTCTAACTATGTCATCCTCAAATGCGAGTAATGGTCCTAGCGAAAGTCATAGTGTTGAACAAAGTCAACAAACCGACTCGATCTGCAGTTGATGGAGTAAAGGACATTGTATATCACAATATTGAACATTTCAATTTGTAGCCTAATGTTGCATTCTATGCGTATAACTTGGTAATATGTTTATTTCTCTTATTTAGACCTTTAAATAAACATATAATTCATATTGCCGTTTCCTACAGAATTTGGATTGTCGTTTCCCCGTTTCCGTTTCCATTTCCGTCTCCCTTCCGGTTTCCGTTTCCGTGTAACATAGGAATTGAATAGGACAGGTTTTGTGATACAAATAAAATAAAAAGGTTATATGAACAAATATCTTTAAAAAAAAAAAAAAAGAGGTAGGGCTTGATTGCCTCTTGGCTGGACTTGATCTCAAATGCAGGGTTGCTGGGATGCAATCAAGGCTGCCCTGCCCACTTCCTTTGTTTTCTCTGCTTCCTTACTGGGCCTGCCTCTTATTTTTAGGGCCCTTTTTGGCATTTATATAGATCTCTTTTTTGTATTATTTTGTATTTATTTATTTTAAAATTTTAGATAGATTCGAGTTACAGTTGCACCATTTAGGTGTTTGTTATATAAGCTAAGTAGCTCGAATTTGACTCGGGTTCGACTTGATAAAAGCTCGATTCGAACTCGTTTATTTTCTAAACAAATCAAATATGAACACTCGTTTATTTTCTACTCAATTTTTGTGAAATTTCTAAACTTTTGCTTTAAGTTACTATATTTTGAGTAAATAGGGTTGCTTAATGCTCAAAAAAAGTTCGAGCTTGTTCATTTACTAGATGAGTCAAGTATGAACACATTTAAATAAGAAATACTCGACTTATTCGACTTAAATAACAACCCTAGTGAAGACAAGTCTCCAAACAGTAACATATTGTTCACAATTATCATCTTAGTTTCCTGTTCTCTATCATATTCTTAGCTAGAAGTGGTAAATGAGTCAAATCTACACAAATTTATGTTGGAGTTTATTTGGTACAACATATTTGTCAAAAAATAAAAGTTTTTTTAAAATTATTTTATATAGTACATACATGTAAACTTTTGTTATAAAAAAATATGGATGATTTTGGGCATTATATTATATAGATGGACTCTCATATGTGAAAATGGCCCAAGGGCATGTCACTGAGGTTAAGCCGTTAATTAAAACTTGACGTTTTACTATTCACGTACGCTTTTTTAGGTGTTAAAAACTATATGAAATATTAACTTTTTTAATAATATTTTTAAACAATTTCATACATGTTACAATTAAGTTTAAATTTATAAAAACAAAATTTAAAAAAAGTTAATATTTTATATAGTTTTTATCATTTTAAAAAAGCGTGCATGAATAGTAAACGACGTGTTTTAATTAACAGAGGGAGTATGAATTTTGTTTTAATTTGATAAATTGGAGTTTAAGTAACTAATAATTATATTTATATGTAAGTTTATAGAATTGAAGATGCATAATTGATTCCAAAAAATGGAGGCCCTCTGGTGTGGGCCATGTTACATGTGCCACAGCACGTGCTCTGTTTCCTTCCAACTTGAGCAAGCGGATTCTCGTTATACTATCCCATTTGCCTTGTCCATTAATCATTTTTTAAAATTATCTACCACTCTCATTAATCATTTTTTAAATTCGTTTACAATCTAAGAGTTTGGTTGACAACCTAAAAACCCAGGAAATAGAACTTCCCAGGAAGTAGGAGAAATTCCTGTGTTTGGTTGGTGTTTTTGAAATTAAAAAACACAGGAATTTAACTTCTCGGGAAGTTGAATTCCCTCAAAATGGAGGAAGTTCACTTACCTAGTCTCCCCTAGGTAAGTTCAACTTCCTCCATTTTTAACTTGGAAATTTCCATTTCCTGCATTTAATCTCCTAGAATAAAAAATCAACCAAACATATTTTTAAAATTCCCGTCAATTTGATTTCCCGGAAATTCAATTCCCATGAAGTAACTTCCCGGGAATTTCAATTCCCATATTGAACCAAACGAACCCTAATTCAGTTCGAGATATTAAAGTCTACAAATTCAAAATAAAGTAAACCACTAATTTATTCCACAACAACCTCGATAGATATCATCATATCTTTATTTTTAAGAGTTTGAACATGAGATATCTAATTAAACAATTTGTTTAATCTATGTTCTTAAAACATAAATTAAATATTTTTTATTGAGTGTGAATCCTATTTTTTTATAAAAAAATTTGACTAAATTAATTAATGTAAGGGTATCTTTATTAATTAAAAAGCTTAACCTATGCTTTAGGAGTGTTATTACTAAGAGGATTATTCTTTTATGCTTATGTGAAATGAACTCTAAATTTAATTAGCTATTTATTAAGGTGCGTAAGGGAAAGAGAAAGATAGGGTAGGGATAAGGAGAAAAGAGTATTTGGTATTTCATATGATTAATTGAAGCCTTTTCTAATACAACCTATTGGTATTTATACTAATCACTCATAACATCTATGCATGACATCTAAGTAGAGGGAAAACATGGTATTAAGTGAAGTACAAAAAAATATGAAGGTTACATGTTTTTTTCCTTCACAATACTCCCTCGGGTCAAAATTTTGACTTTTTTGTTAAAATTCAATAGAACAACTGACTCAATGCAATGTGTTAAAAAATTATTTAATATTTTATAATGTTTTTAATTTTTCAAAAAGTATGTTAAAATAAATGAAATGACTTAAATCAACGTCCCATTCAAATCAATGAATCATTCCTTGTAAATCCACGCTCAATGCTTGCTACATGATCCACGTTCAATTAAATAAGATATAGTTTTTAATTAATCATCTTTTTTTAAAAAGGTAATTAGTTCACGTCCAAATCAACGATATCTACGTCCACTGCGACATTTTTCCAGGGCGTATGATTTGTGAGTATATAGTTTCGCGTATTTTAACGTAGGCGAGGGGAAAAGTTCCAAATTTTTGGGTAAATCAAAGCATAGCCATATGAAGCCTCAGTGGAATTTACAATTTTCAAGAAACATAATGAGGGAATTTGACAAATATAAAAAAAGTTTATGCAGACCTAAAACAGGAAACAAAGTATATTGTCTTGTCTTTCTTCAAATTTGATTATTCCATTAAATAGTTTTTTTTAAACAAAATCCAACAACGAAGAAAACTTTGCAAAAGTGTACTCAGGTTTTAAAGAAAGGAAATCTTGACTTGTACCTCTCTCCTTGACACTAGCTTTCTCTCTCTTTTTCCTTTTTATATTAAAGACTGAACTCGTTTGATGACAGACCGTTAAACCTACAATATATCACAGAAAAATTACAATAAAACAAGCCGTACACACTAAATAAAGACGAATCTAAACAGACCTACAAATTCAGGTATAACATAAAAATCATTTTGATGTCTTTTAAGTATAACATAAAAGTAAATTCAAAATAATTTTATATTTATATTTTTTCTGGTCAGTAATAATTTTATATCAACGTAAAGAGACACTAGATGATCTTAAAATGGTGGTAAAAACTAATAAAAATCCAGGCATGGTATTTATTCCTCAAAATATATGTCCATGAATCCTTAAACATGTAGGGTATCATCTTTAATCCTCATTTTTAAGGCCACACTTCTAAAATTTACTGAACAACTTAAATATTACCTAGCGGTAAATAAAAACTTCAAACTCGGTCGTCCAGTGCAGGCACGGAATCAGAAATTAAAATTCGGATGGGCTAGATAGACTAAATTTTTTTATACGGCAAGTAATTTTTATCAACAAATCGCTTAATTTAATAAATAAATGTATATTTTTTTTTTAAAAAAAAATCTTATTTTTTTACCTATTATTTAGTTTTTGTAAAAATGGGGCGGACTGGAGCGTACCCCAACCCTCCCCTAGCTCCGTGCCTGGTCCGGTGATACCAGGCCCACAACAATGTGATCCGTAACCTTGCTTGATTCTTATAATTAGCAGTTCACAGAAGCATTTCACAACATGCCCTCCTCCCTCCTCTCTCTCTCTCTCTCCCTCCCTCCCTCTCTCTCCCTCCCTCCCTCCCTCCCTCTCTCACACACACACACACAGTTTGGGGTCTAAAGCTTGACTAGGAAGCAATTTCAGCACAAGCTATAACTAATTCATCCCCTTCAGAAAATGACCCAGATTCTAATTCATTCACATTCTCTCTAGTTTTCTTCATCTCCTCTCCTCCAATTTGAGCTGAAAAACACATGGCTCCTCCAAACACATCTGTGACAGTCACATTTGATAAACCAACAACCTTCAATGGCAATGGCATTTACACTTTCCAGGGGATCAATGGCGTCAAACCCACAAACAACAAGCAAAGGACAGTGAGCACCAAGCAGCTCTCATGGGTCCTCCTCCTTAGACTCCACAGGGCCCTCACCTGCATCTCATGGCTAGCCACTGGGTTCAAAGCCCTCTTCTCCAAGATCAGCAACCGAGTTGCCATGTCGAACAAGGCCAGCGATGAAAAGCCGGGTGAACGGGGTAAGCTCTACCGGTTCATCCGGGTTTGCCTTGCTGTGTCCCTCTTTGGATTGGCGGTGGAGGTGATTGCTCATCTGAAGGAGTGGAATTTGAACTACTTGGGCTTGAGGGAGGCTCAAAGTAATCTCCTGCAGTGGTCTTACATTGCTTGGATGTCATTCAGGGCTGATTATGTGGCCCCTACTGTTGTCTCCCTCTCCAAATTCTGCATTGTCCTGTTCTTGATCCAGTCGTTTGATCGGTTGCTGCTTTGCATTGGGTGCTTCTGGATCAAGTACAAGAAGCTCAAGCCCTCCATTGATGATGATCGCACCCTTGACGTTGAAGACGGTCCAAGCTTCCCTAAAGTCCTTGTTCAAATTCCTATGTGCAATGAGAGAGAGGTACTCAAATTACCCAACTCCTTCCTTCTCTTTAGTGATCTTTCATGTGCTAGTGCTAGCAATCGGATCGTGTGTCGCCAGCTCTACTTACACATACTGTTGTGAAGGTATACGAGCAGTCGATTGCAGCTGCTTGTCAGCTGGACTGGCCAAGGGACAGGATACTCATCCAAGTCCTAGACGACTCGGATGATGAAAACTTGCAGTTCCTGATCAAGGACGAGGTCAGCTCGTGGAGCGAGAAGGGAGCGAACATAATCTACAGGCACAGGTTCATCAGAACCGGCTACAAAGCTGGGAATCTCAAGTCAGCCATGGCCTGTGACTACGTCAAGGATTATGAATTCGTAGCAATCTTGGACGCGGACTTCCAGCCTAATCGCAACTTCCTTAAACTGACAATCCCTCACTTTAAGGTAAAATCTCATAGCAACCCCATCAAAAGTTTTCTTCAGGAGTTCGTCTATTGACTCCGTCTTGTGCCTTGGGTTGTCTCTGTAGGGGAATCCGGAGCTCGGGTTGGTTCAGGCAAGGTGGTCGTTTGTCAACAAGGATGAGAATTTGCTCACAAGGCTTCAAAACATCAACTTGTGCTTTCACTTTGAGGTTGAACAGCAGGTGAATGGAATGTTCCTCAACTTTTTCGGATTCAATGGGACTGCTGGCGTTTGGAGGATCAAGGCGTTGGAGGACTCCGGCGGGTGGCTAGAGAGGACCACTGTTGAGGACATGGATATTGCAGTTCGTGCTCACTTGAACGGGTGGAAGTTCATCTTCCTCAATGATGTAAAGGTTCTCTGTGAGCTGCCCGAGTCGTATGAAGCTTACAAGAAGCAGCAACATCGCTGGCATTCGGGACCTATGCAGCTCTTCCGACTATGTCTCCCAGCGATTATAACTTCCAAGGTATACACTTCCAGATGTGCATTTGTAGCATTCGCATACCAAACCAAAGAGGGTTTCGTATTAACCACGCATTTTCGTATAATTGCTAAAAACAGGTATCACCATGGAAGAAGGCAAACCTGATATTCCTCTTCTTTCTCCTGAGGAAGCTGATACTTCCCTTCTACTCTTTCACATTGTTCTGCATCATACTCCCATTGACCATGTTCGTCCCCGAAGCAGAGCTGCCCAGCTGGGTGATCTGCTACGTACCCATCTTCATGTCGTTGCTGAACATCCTACCCGCGCCCAGATCATTCCCCTTTCTGGTGCCATACCTGCTCTTCGAGAACACCATGTCAGTGACCAAGTTCAATGCCATGGTCTCGGGGCTTTTCCAGCTTGCCAGCGCCCATGAATGGGTGGTCACCAAGAAGACAGGAAGAGCTTCAGAGTCAGACCTTTTAGCTGCTGCAGAGAGGGAGTCAAAGGCCACAAACGAAGACAAAATCCAGAGGCGGTCATCGGAATCTGGGCTTGAACTGCTGAACAAGACGAGCAAGCATGGCGGTCTTCCCCAGAAGATTGGGAAGAAGGGCAAGAGGAATAGGATTTACAGGAAGGAGCTTGCACTTGCATTTCTGCTGCTTACGGCAGCCGGTAGGAGCTTGCTGTCAGCACATGGAGTTCACTTCTACTTCTTGCTCTTCCAAGGGCTGTCCTTCCTTCTCATGGGCTTGGACTTGATAGGCGAACAGGTAAATTGAAGAAGCCATATACAGTTGCTGGGCAAATACTTACAATTACAAGTAACATAGTAGTTTTCGGTTTGACATGGGCAAAGTGCAAAGTCTCAATCATTTCTCAGGCGACGGAGAAAGAGGCAAGATGATATTCAAATTCATTGCCTTTATCAAACTGACACAAAAAATGAGAGACTTTTGCACCTAAAAGTGTAACATGGATATGAAGGGCTTAGTGTATACAGGTATACAACCATGCCCTTTGTTTCACAACTGTAGAAACAGTCTTAAGAGAACTCTCTATCAATATAGCATTATGTATGATTTGAAATCCTCAGATACGAATATCATCTATGTACGTTGCAACTTGTAATACTTTTTATGAATAGACGAAATTACAATAGAAAATTCCAGTAGTAATGTGACGGATGTAGCAGGAGTATCCTTCTAAACACCAACTCTCTTAGACGTCCAAAAATGAATAAAAGATGACGCTATTGCAGTCCTCCACAAGTTCTAGAGTTTGTTCAACTTTCTCCTACCCTTTTTGTTACTGTAAGATCCCTCACCTTCATTGTCCTTCATGAAACCAAGGAAAGCAAGAAAACCAAAGAAGAAGAAGCCACCCTGCCATCCTCCCCCTCCTCCACCTCCACCACCTCCATCATCATCATCACGGGGCGGAAAGCCTGCACCTCCATCATCAAGATCTGGAGACTTCTCTTTATCTGCATATTAATTACGGGGCAAAAAAAAAATTAATAAATGGGCAGATGAAAGCAACATCAAGTTTAAGAGATCGGATGACATGATGACTGCCTTTCTCATACACAAAGTTAATGCCTTGACTACATGCACAGAGTTACGTGACATAACCAGCTGTTAAGATCATCAAGTGAGCACCCTGACAATGCAAAGCAGATTAAATAGAAACCGAACACTATGTCACAGGTGGACTGTATCACAAATACATAGGGTTGGACTACAGTCATCTACTCCTTAAACTCAAGGCCCTTGCAGACTTGTATTTCGTAACAACTTGAAAAAATAAAATACCCTTTTGTAAGGTTTACCAAAATGAATAGTGACAAACCTTTCCAGAAAAATCGAACATATTGAATCAGTGACTGATAACTGATAAGTGTTAAACTAGTGGTCCTTTGTTGGTACCGCCATACACATCAATGAAGTTAAGTTGGGGAAAGCATTCTACATTCTCCTTCACTACATTGGTCTTTCAACAACCAAGTGGATTCAAACAGGACCAAAATTTTATCAAACTAGTAAATCAACATTCAACAGTTTTTGAGTGGAGAGAAGAGTGTGAAAAGGCAATGCCAATGGCTCGAAAAGGTCCAAATAAGATAGACTAGAGCAATAAAATCGCTAATACTACGCAAAATAAATCAAGCTTACTGTCAAGGGGGGCATTAGTGATTTTAGTAGTCTCTTGCTGAATAGTTTGAGTTTCCCCACTACATCTTGCATTCTGCATAGAAGGCCATAAACCCATCACTTTTGTCCGATGCAAATTAGGCAAACAAAATTTTTGTACCGAGATGCAAGCATGGTGAAAGTACAAAAATGTTTATAAAAACCTTCTTATCATTTCCAGACTTCCAGTAGATCAAACAACCTTGGGAAACTGCAAAACATAGAGCTACGGACGGATGTACATATGCATTGCATGCTTCAGATTGAGGGAAAACCAGATCATGGTGGTACATTAAATAAATAAGCATGCATTGCTCAGCAGAATAAATGAGACGAGAAACAATCAATCTAGCCAGAAAAAAAAATAAACACGCACAAAGTACTACTTGTTAAAAAGAAGAAGAAGAAGAAGAAGAAGAAGAAGAATCAATCCTCACCAAAGCAGCAGCACATATTATGGAAGCAGAGCGCATGGCACTGGGATGTTTCACTTGAAACTCGCTCAAAGGGAGTATCATTGGCCTTTTCTGATTCAAACACAATGATTTTCCAGGCCCTGAAACTCTAGATACAACACATTTCACTGGCTTCCTAGGTTGAAAGTCTGGTTTTGCTGCAACAAAAGATAGCAAAATTTAGCTATCAGATTTCAAAACCCATGGTTTTAACAGAAATGCCATAGCCATACCTAAGATAACCTGCTTGTTGGTAAGTATAAGAATATGCTACTTTCCATATTACTTTCCCATTAAGTAGAAGCATAGTAGCATACTAATTGCAGGAATTATATTTAGGTATAACACAGATAAAGAATGAGAATAAGCTTTAATATTCATCTTATCTGTCAAAGAAAGATGTGTGCTATACAAGAACAAATATTTTGAATTGAGACCAAAATAACCAAGGGTTTGTTTGCCATGTCATATTTATGTGGTACTTTTGACTTGCATGGTACTATATAGAGGAAATGGTAGCATTTGGGTTTCGTACAATTAATGGGCGTGGTATGTTCTGGTTACAAGTAATGTTTGGATGTATTAGCGTAATATGGGGTTAAAGAAAATGTTCTCTATATAAAAATTCATCCCAGCCCAATCATTGTTTTAGACCAATCACAAATATATGCGACCAATTCATCCTTCCAATACACCTCAAAACCAAAACAAATGCATAAACAGGATTAATCATGTAAAAGAGCGAAAAACCGTAGCATCTTATAATAATCATAGATTTCATTCTCATCATTAAATCATAAACACTTGTCTAAGTGAGTCCTTAATCGTAGGCTGCCATGAATGTAAGCCCATCATGTACAAAAGCAAAACAAGTGTGGTACAGCTGAAAACAGGTCGTGCCCATAGCAAATGTATAACCAACCAAACAATTAAACTACTCTTTTCGATATGAAAGGTACAATTTCATAAAAAGATGCCTACCTGGGGCCAAAAAACCAGGCTTCGCGATTAATAAAGGTGTAGCCAGGTGGCATGCATTCAGTGTAGCCATTTATCAATTCAACTCAACCTGTAAACAACTTCAAACCATCAGAATCAATTGCTGAAAACCTAAACAGATAAGATGTGCAACATAATTGATTACAGCAAGTCTAGATATCCACTGAGTGGAATGAGCATGAAAGAAACTGAAAGAAATCGAACGAATAAATAAAAATCTATACAAGTTCAGATTATTTCACAGCCTAACTGGGATGTATAGACATAACTACGCTGTTCATATTTGTAGTTGCACAAGGACATTGCCACTTAGCAATATTTGAACAAACAAACTATTTGAGATTTCAAAGTTGATACAACAAATCGAGACAAATTCAAATCCGAAACCAAAACAAGAAAGCCAAAAACCACAACACACAGCAATTTGAACAACGAAACCCTAAAAAAATGAGCAATACGATCAGGCAACCAAACCTGCAAGATAAGACCGTTTTAAATCAAATTCGCCATCAAATTGAATGCGTGATCACAAAATAGAACGAGAAGAGAGGCAAAAATCGATGATTGATTTGAGGAAATAAGGAACCATACTCGAACGGAGTCCGGTGATGCAAGGATAGCACCGATGCGGTGCTGCGGCAGGAACGATCACAGGAGCGGGGAGCCGGTTATCGCCGGCGAAAGAGGCCGTGGTGGGCGGCGCAGGCGATATCGCCTTCTCCGGTCGAAGAGCTTCGTCAAGAGAGAACTGCCTCCAACGCCGAAAGAGAACGAAAGATAAAGCTCTGTAGTCTGTTGGATATAATTTTTCATTTTCTTTTTTTTTTCCCTATATGGAGAACGGGCTGAATGGATGGCAGCCTAGGGGCAAAAGGGTGAGGTAGCTAAAACAGGCCCGACCCATGAATAAGGGCAGTAAGTACATCGATCAGGGCGTAAAATGGAGTATAGGATCCATATATATTTTCATATAGACATGGGAAGACATGGGCTAACACGTTCGGTCCGCCCTGTTAAATATGCGGGTTTTGACCAGATAATTGGTCCAAACTGGTCGATAAGCTCGGTCCGGTTGGCCCATTGGGTCAGGCTTGGGCTAAGGGTTAAGTCCAATCGGGCCATTAGAGCCGGTCTGCCTATATATATATATATATTACTTATATTAATTTTTTTATATATTTGTATTAAAATTCTACGGAGTATATATATTGATTATATAATATCTATACTTTTACATCTATTACTTTATAAATACTAATAGTATTTACATCACATATAAATTAAGGAATACAATAGTTCTAAATAAATTATTTTCAAGATTTTTTGATTGAAATGAACCGACATAAAGATTGTAGTGTGTAATTACACATTTGTGTAAACTTGTATACCTTTGTTTTGTATAGAATTTTAATCTTTTGGAACACTTAGCACATTTATGTAGTTTGAGATCAAACGCAAAAATAATAAAATAAAAAAAAATATTTTACGAAATTATAATGGGCGGCATGGTGGGCTACCCAGCCCGCACATGTGGGTGGGCTTTGGCAAGAGAGTTGGCCCAAAAATCAGACCTGGCCCAAGCCCGGTCCGCTAAAATGGGCTAAGATATTCTCATAGGCCCGTCTCAAGCCCGCCCAGCTCGGCCCATGCTCATGCCTATTTTCATATAGGTATATGTATATTTAGGGTTGGCATGGTATGGTAACCACCAAAAAATGGTGATTACCACGTACCAACCACAAACTAGTGGTACACAAATTTTCATACCACGTACCAACCACAAGTCGTGGTTACTGCATATGTGGTAACCACGACTTGTGGTTACTATCGGTAAATTACCATGGTTACCAAGATGTAATTCTGTTTGTATTTTTTTTAAACTCCTTGTCTACCTTTCGATAGTCATCAATGTTATCGAACGAAAAAATATGGTTACAAAAAATAATATGGTTACCACCTATTAAAAGTTCAAATAAATCAAGTTCACGACCTAAAGTACACACCAATTCAAGCCAACCAAGTTCAAAGTCTTGAAACAAACCAAGTTCAATTGTTCAAACATTTAAAATGTTCCTGCAAGTTCAAACTAGGGTTGACATGGTATGGTTACCACAAAAAATGGTGATTACCACGTACCAACCACAAACTGGTGGTACGCAAATTTTCATACCACGTACCAACCACAAGTCGTGGTAACCACGATTTGTGGTTACCATCGGTATATTACCATGGTTACCAAACTTTAATTTTATTTGTATTTTTTTGAAACCCCTTGGCTACCTTTCGACTGTTATCAAATTTATCGAACAAAAAAAATATGGTTACAAAAATTAATATGGTTACCATCTTTTAAAAGTTCAAATAAATCAAGTTCACGACCTAAATTACCAACCAATTCAAACCAACCAAGTTCAAACTCTGGATGAAACAAACAAAGTTCAATTGTTCAAACATTCAAAATGTTTCTGTAAGTTCAAACAAACCAAGTCCAAAGTCTTCAAACATTCAAAATGTTCCTATTGTTTCTAGTAGAAAAAAATAAAAATGACCAATTTAGGTCAAAATCAATACACAAAATATAAATTAAAAACTTAAAACTCAAAGGTCATAACAATAAAAACATTAAATAAAAAAATTTATATATATACTCGGTAACCATGGTATTCAGATTTCATTACCATTACCGTACCATCTTCACGTGGTTACCACCACAATGGTTACCACCATATTGGTTACCACAAGTGTGGTTACCAACATAGTTGGTTTGTGGTTGGTATGGTAATATCCGTACCATTTGCCAGCCCTTCAAACAAAACAAGTTCAAAGTTTTCAAACATTCAAAATGTTCCTACTGTTTATAGTAGAAAAAGTAGAAAGGGTCAATTTAGGTCAAAATCAAAACACAAAATATAAATTAAAAACTTAAAGGTAATAACAATAAAACATTAAATAAAAAAATTAATATATATATACTTGGTAACCATGGTATTCAGATTGCATTACCATTACCGTACCACCTTCACGTAATTACCACCATGTTGGTTACCACAAGTGTGGTTACCAACATAGTCGGTTTGTGGTTGGTACGTGGTTGGTGTGGTAACTTACGTACCATTTGCCACCCCTATGTATATTATATTACCCCATAAAAAACAATATTGGGCCCAATATCAACTTTTTTTTTTTTTGATAAGGAAATAATTCGAGGCCGGACAGGCCCGGATCTCGATAGGCCGACAAAGTCGGCAGACGGCAAGCCGTCTAAACATACAACATAGTAAAGGAAATACAACATAAAACAACTACCTAATACAACAAAAGAAACTATAAGAAACAAACCCGGAAAACCCCAAACCCTAAGCAAATAAACGAACATAGCAATGAGAAGATGGAGACCCGACGTGGTGAAGTGGATAGCGAGCGCATGGGACAGCACAGCTGACACGATGTCTCGTTGCCGGAAAGACGGAAAGCAGCAATCCACATAGGGCAAAGACGACTCCTGGGGAAGTGTGGATCACACGACGTTCCCTTCACCTAGATGAAGGATCTTCGGAGACCACGAACACCACCAACACGATCACTTCGATCAACCAGGGCCGCATAACTGCTCCTCAACCGAAACTAACCACGAACCAACAAACATAACTCCAACCAACTCGAGAAAATGAAGCACGACCGCGAGAGGACAAAGAGCGCAAGAGTAATCCGGATTGTTAAAGTTAATTATTTATTTTAGTTTACTACTTTAAATTAATATAATTTATTCCAAATTTTCTAAGGGTCAGCTTTGGGCCCAAGGCAAAAACCTTGGGCCCAAAGAGAAAGCAAATCGGGCCCGAAACCCAGAACTCCCATGCCAAACGGGGGCCCAAGCCCAAGGCACACAAAAAAGATAGCACAACTAGGAACGCCTAGGGCAACTAAGCCGGCCATGGAGACACAAGCAAACGCAGGCGGCAAAGGGGCTGGAAATTGATGTCGCCGGCGATTAGTGACGACGACAAAAAACAATCGGAGCAAACCGGAATTCCAACGAGAAGGGAAGGGCGAAGGAACCCGGGTGGATGGCGGTAAGATGGGTCAACAGAGAAGCGGAGGACGCCATGGACACTGGACGAGCAGGACGCCATGGGTCTGGAGAGGCGGGGAGACAACCGACTCGCCGGCGACGAGCGAGGCCAGGAGACAACCCACTCGCCGGCGATGAGCGAGGATGACGGTGGCACAGCGATTGGAGGGGAGCATGCGGAGGGATGGCAAGGATGGAGAGATTGAAGGACCGGGCGGCCACAATCCGGCCAACACTGAACCATCCCAACCACACAAAGCCTGCTCAGAGAAAGCAAGTCCAACCACCCCGGACGGGAGCGAAACGAATCAGATCTTGGAAAGAGAGTGAGAAGAGACCACAAAACCCACAATCAGAAGCAAAACCCATGATTAAAGGGCTCGGCAGCCAAATTCGGCACCAAAATAGGGAAGAACGATATCCCGGAGGGGGTGGGTTTAGGCTCCCGGAGGAGATTTGGGGCTCCCGAAGGAGATTTGGGGCTCCCGAAGGAGATTTAGAGCTCCCGAAGGAGATTAAAGAGCGCAGCATTCAGAATCATTGACGAAGAGAATGACGGAGGCAATGAACCCCCCGGAGAGGATATAGACTACCGGAGGAGCGGCGGTGGAGGAGGGGTAGAGACTCTCATAAAAGAGAGTGTTTTTTCTGATGATGAGATTGTACTTGTACTGCCATTAAGTGTTTTTTAGAACAGATTGTGTCCAATATCAACTTTTATAAATTCATTAGCTATTTGTCCATCCTATTTTTTTATTTATATATTTGTCAATTTTTTTTACATAATACCACTTTTACCCTTGCCTTTTCTAACTCCCGTTTCTTTATTCTCGATATCCCCTCTGATTATTCCAACGTTCGATTGCATTGTAGTTGTAGGTGTAGTTCCACCATCGTCGTTCTCTCGTTCTCGCCGACCATCGCTCTTTCTCTTTCTCTCACCCTTCGCTTCGTGTGCCCATTGTTCGTGTTCATTTCTCTCCACTTCGATTTCATTCTCTATTTGTCTTCTTCTCATGACTTCTTCATCAGGTGGCCTTTCCATATTTTTGTAAACGGTCGCGGATTTTTTTTTTTTTGCAATTTGTGTTTGTATTGTGGTGTTCTACTTTCATTTCCTACATATTCATCTGTTTTCGTTTTCATTTTTTTTGGTTTAGTGTTTGTTGTTTTAGCGTTTCCTCCTTTTTTAGGGTTTGTGTTTTTGAGTTCATTGTTTGTATGAGGTTTATATGATGCTTGTCTCTTGAAATGACTTCGTTTCTATTTATGCATTTGGGGCATTTATTGTTTCTCTTTATGATTCTTGGTTACAGTCGGTTACCTGTTTTTTTATAGTATGATCTATGATGATCTATGATTTTGTTCTACTTCTTTGATGATATTGGTTTTTGTGTTTATAGTTTTTCCCTTTTATGTGCTTTTTATTGTCTTGTGGCAGATGTTTCATGGATACTTGTTTCATGGTTACAGTTTATTACTTGTTTGGTGACGGGATTTCATATGGTATTCTCCTTGCTGTGTGTTTACCCTGCTGGTTGTGGTGATAGTATTTGTTTATGTCGTTGTTCAATTTTTTTTGTTTTGTTTTTTGGTGATAGTATCTTCCATGTTGTGACACCATGATGTTTACATTATTTCTATGTTATTTAGGTAAATAAATTGTAGTTCATAACTAAATTACTAATGTGGTTCCACCATATGTTCTTCAACCTACTTCCTTCAAGTTCATTGTTCCCAAAAAACAGCGTTTTTCGTGGCCACATTAATGTATATTCAAGGCTTGCTTTGACAAAAGTTATTCAGAAGGGATTGTCCATTGCTAATTGGCCTTCCCTTATAAACAGGTGTTTAGGTCCAATTGTTCGTGCTAGTGATCGACTTTATTTTTATCATCAACTTGTGCATCAAATGCTTCAACATGAAGTTGATACTCGTAAAGTTCACGAGATGTGGTTCCAAGTTGGACAAAATTTGTTGAGGTTTTCCCTTGCTAAATTTTGCTATGTAACCGGTTTGAATTGGGAAGAGCCTGGTGATTAGGGCTATTCAAATTCGGTTTGAACCGAATTTTTTGGCCGAACCGAACCGAAATAACCGGAAACTAACCAAACCGGTGTGTTTCGGTTTAGGTTTTCGGTTTAGGGAATTTTCATTTTCGGTTTTAGGTTCGGTTTGGGCTCGGTTCGGTTAAACCGGGGAAAAACCAAAATATTTTTTTTATGTTTTAATTTACCCTTAGGTTTTAGAGAGATGACAAGGGTAGTGGAGATTGTGGAGTTAGTTACTGTTTTTTTTAAATAAAAGTGTATTAGATATATCTCTTGTCCACCTCTTAGCTACTTAATCCCAACAAAAACAACAAGGAAAAGGAAGAAGAAATTATTTTTGGTACGTACTGTTGGCTGTTAGTGAAGTGATATATACTACGTATATAGAATCTCGAGAGTATTGCTTATGTAAGTTAACTGTTACGCTACTATTTGCACATTTGTGCATTAGCTTGCTAGGCTGCTATTTTTGTACAATGATTTTTTTCTTCCCGTTATAGCCTATTGATATTTAATACTTTGGTAGCTCACCTCATTAAAAAAAAATGCTCAAATAAAATCGGTTCACTTAGGTTTATAACCAAACTGAACCAAGTCTATTAGTTTAGGTTCGGTTTTCGGTTTACGTTTTTGAAAATTTTGGTTTTCGGTTCGGTTCGGTTTGGCCAGGTTCAGATCGGTTTTGGGCCGATGATCAACCCTACTGGTGATGACACGTCTCACTCTCCTGTTGTGGATATGGAGGAAGAAACTTTTCATGGCGTACTTGTTATTGATTGAGGGCGTGTTGCTCCCTCAGTGTTCTAAAGTTCTTGTACGTCAATCTTTTGTGGATCTGTATGTGATTTGGATCGGTTACTTTTGTATCCTTTTGCTCGAGTTGTGCTTTTAGAAACACTTTGTTTTTTGAAGAAAGCTATGAGGTATGCGCAATCCAATAAAGGTCCAAGGTTTGGTTATAATTTGCTCAAATATCTCTTAGCACTCTAGGTATTTCACTTTCCTTTCCCTTTATGTTCCAATGTTGTTTTTCTTCTTATTATTCTTTTATTCCATTTCTGTTCTTCATGTTGCTTTGTTCTCAGGTTTGGATTCTAGAAGCAATCCCTAAATTTCTTCCATCTCAAAATGTGACTTTGCATTTTGTGAAGGATTACCAACCTTTTTTTGTCTGGTATAGTGTTGAACGTGATTATTCCATTGTAGATGATACGTGTTCTGAATTTTTTTTCTCAAGATTTGGTAAGCATTCTTTCTGGTTTGAACTTTTATTATTTTGATCTTAGTTTTCCTCTTCCATGTAATATATTTATCATTCTTTAATTGTATTTTTTGTTCTCTTGCTAGAGTACTGTCTATTCTCTTTATGTCTCGTTTATGTTATGGATTCCCCTTCACTCTCAGTTCCCGATGAAGTTGTTGATGACAACATTGATTCATATGTTTCTTGTTTTATTGGTATGGATGCTGATGACAGTGATTTAATGTCTCCTAGGAATTTACGTATCCAAGCTTATCGGGCCAGGTAATTATGTGGTCCTCTTCTTTGTGGTGGAGTTGAAACAATTATCCCTTCTACAACTATTCCTACTCAAATGAAAGAAATAGTTAGAATCCCAACTTTGGGAAAAAAGGAGGTAGTGAGACCACCGGTGATCACTGATGGCACTTCTGACTTTGAGAGTCTTGTCAATCTCAGAAAGAGGTTGGTTACACGGTCCATGAGCAGTGATGTCAGCCCTCTTCCTGTGAAGAAGACGAAAGTATTGAGATGTATTCCTGCTGCTGATCACTCTATCAATAAGAAGAGAGTGTTAAGAAGTTCTCCTACTCTTGACCAGTCTATAAAGAAGAAGTAAAAAGTTGTGCCATCTTATAAATCTTCAAAGAGTCAGGCTCCCACTAAGAGTGAAGAAGAAGCAGAGCGTGATGAAAAATGTTTAGATCATGGCGACAAGCCCAAAAGGTGTAAGTTTTAGCTCCTTAGACCCCTTCCTCCGAAAGATGATGGGTTTCCTACAAGTGATGGTGTTCTTGTAACATATAAATGCAATGTCCAATTCAGTTCCTACAATTCACTTATTTGAATAAAACTCCCCAAATCAGAGTGTCGTTCTCAGTCAAAAAAGGGTCAGTAGTTTTCTTGAATGGGTGTAAGTGGTTGAATTGAAAATTAGGAGCCAAACTATCATTGTTAATGAATCTTTTCACAATCTCACCCTTCATCCCATTCATAGTGATCGATAGGCTGCTTGATGACAATCACCTTTGATTACACATCCTGATAACATCTATTTTAGTCATATTTTAGGATTGCATTTGCATATTAGTTTAGGTCATTTTCATGCATATTTATCATATTTTATACTTTATTTATTTTATTTTGGAATTTCGGAGTCTACAACTACTTTTTATTTATTTCGGGCATTTTGGGACAAATATTATGGAAATTCGAGAGTCAATTCGGAGAAGCGAGAATCATTGGATCGGATCTTGAAAGTTAAAGTGCAAAAAGTTCCAAATTGAAATCTTATGGGCTGAATTTGTAATTAGGTGTTGGGTTAGATTTTAATTCTTAAGTTATGTGGGCTGAACTGTAATTTATCAACTTTCTTTATATATATATATATATTCGTATCAACAGAGAGCTTAGGGGGGTTCAGACTTGACTTTGAAGACGCCGCACAACACTTCGGCGTAGCTTAGGGTTTTAGTTTAGCTTTTCTTCTTTGTTTTCGGTATTACACTTTGGATCGAGGACGAAGATTTCGGTTTGCATATTATTCTAAACTTTGATCTATTTCTGTCTATAATCTATTTCATCGTTTATTATAGTATGTTTAATTGATTTCTTCGTTCTAGGGTTTGGGTGATCCCAATGATTGTTTGGTCGTTTTAGTATCGATATTTGGTTGTCTGAGAACTTGTTAGATTCAATCCTAATGTGCTTAATCTGATTGATTTCATAATTGATTGGTGTCCTGTTAGAATTTGAGACCGAAAGGAGATAAGACTAATAGGGCAATTAGATAAGGGTTTGAGGCCGAAAGGCGATAACTTACTATCGGAACTTTAGGATTGAACCTGGAATTTTATTATTGTGAAAGCTTTATAGAATTCCTTGTGGATTAATAGCTATCGTAGAAACTCTAGGTTGAGAATGTATTTGATTGAGTGCCAAAGCAGATATTGATGCAATCGAGATCTAGATTCTAAGAGCGTAAAGGGTTTGAATTGGTTGCTTGAGACCGAAAGGAGATGGTTAACCAATTTAGACACAATTACTATAAGACCGAAAGGAGATTAGTAAGTACCTTAGATAGCTACCTTCAACAAACTCAGTCAATGTGGCACGAATATCGATATTAATCTACCATGATAATTGTTGTGGCGATCCTTTATCCTAGATTTGCCTCGTTCTATTGTGTTTAATACCACATTTTGTATAGTTATTTAGTTTTGGTTGGTTACTTTCTCAATCCATATAAATATTTCTTCTATGATTTATTGGCTTAGTTTAATCAGTTTGGAATTACAATTGATACCACATAGTCCCTGTGATTCGACACTCGATATACTACAGCTGAACCCCATACACTTGTGGGTGTGAGGTTTTAGCCTATCAAGTTTTTGGCGCCGTTGCCGGGGACTACTGTTAGTATTGATTGTTTATTTTGAATTGATTTATCTAAGTCTTTCTTTTGATTTCCTTCCTTTTTGTTTTTGGCTTCAGGTTGTGCTCTTATCATGGATTATGCATATTATTGTGAGTTTTGTGGAGCTTTTGGTCATGTAGCTAGTGATTGCCCGGTGTTGAAAGCTCCGTTTGGAAATGAACAAGAGGTGTACTACTCGTTGCATCCTCGACTTTCTTATGAGATGGATCTCATCGAGGGATATGCACCACCTGGGTGTCGAGATCAAGCTTCACAAATTTCACAAGAATCGTCCGAGCTGAATCACATGGAGAAATTCTTCACTGAACTGGAGACTCGACTTGCAAGGATCCAAGCCGATTTTGAAGATGAGATGTTAGAGATCCAAGAGGCTCAACAAATGAAGTTTCCATGTTTTTCAGAATTTTTAAGTGTTCAAGTTGAGGCTAGTGACAATGACGATTGTACTGTTGCCTTTCTTGAGATGCAGGTTTTTGAAGACATGAAGATTTTTTAGCATGAAGAGCGGGTTCCATTATTAAAGTTTAGCGAAGACACCAGGGGACGAGATGCTAGGAAGTTGATGAGCACATTCCTATGGAGGTTGAGTGAGAAACGATCGCATCTATTCTACTCCAAGAAAACGCTGTTGGTTGAGTGGATCGAGCCATGGACCATCCATGCTGGGAGATACAAGCGTTTTCGTATGAACAAGGTCAAGCTAAAAGACCGTAAATAAACACTTCTCGGAATGAGGTAAGTTCTTTTATCATAGTTTTCTTGTTTTTCTCTCTTAAAAAAAAACGCACACGACACTGTTCACAGTCTCAGAAGAAATTCGCGTGTCCGTGTGCCTCCTTGCGCTTCCGTGTGCCTCTTGTTCACTTTTTTTTTATTAATTTTTTTTCCGCTTTCTAAAAAAAAAAAAAAGCCCTGAAGGCTCCCGTCTCCCTCTTCCTCTCCTTTTTCCTTCTCTGTCCACGCCTCCGCCCGGACACCGCTGGAACGACTTTCTTCCTCGCCCGATTCCTCTGCTCCACAATCGCCGGCGCCGCACTCTATCCATGGCTACCTCCTTCACCGCCACCCTTCCCACCTCTGCCTATTATCACCGTCGGCCACCTTCGCGCATCAGACTATCTCCCTTCAAATCCCCGATCCATGTCCGTGCCGGCTTCCAGCAGTAGCACCATCAGTCTCCCTCGCCCCTTCCCTCGCTCTGTTTCAGTTCACCTCGCTCCTCCCCGCCTCTCAAAGCCTCAGTCGACCCCAGTTCCACCCGACGTAGCTGCTACTTCACTCTGATTTCGATTTCGGTCAGGTAAGTGTTGGTATGCATCTAAATTTCAATTTCAATTTCTGTATTGTTTGATTGAGGAGATTTTATTGAATCGTTGCTTCTGTGGAATCGAAATTCTTTTTAATGCTGATATGCCATGATCCTCTATGCTGGAGAGGTTGAATTGCTGTGCTGAACGCGATAAATCAGATTTGTGTTGATCTTGCTATATTGATTTAGCTACTTTATGCCGGGGCTTGATTTACATGGAGCTCATTGCCTGGTTGACGAATTTAAGCATGCCTAGGTTGTTTCAGTGTAGGAGTTAATTTACTTGTTAGTTCTATACTCCCTGCAACCACTCGATTATCTTATTTTTTTCATTGACATAAGTGATTGAGTAGGAACTACAAGTTATTTGGCTATTTGTTACTGGTTTTTCTTGTCTAGGCTTGCTAAATTTCATACTCCCTGAAGTCACTTTGAGTGCACTGATTTTTATCTAATTGTGACCGAGTAATTGCTGGACTTGTTTCAATTTGACCTTGGCCTTTGATCATTCTACTAGACTTTTTGCTTACATGATTCCTCCATTGAGAGTCTGGTTGATCTTAGGTGCATTCACTTTGCTGGATAGTTTATTTGCAAATGTGTGATGATTTAGGTGCTCTTCTAATTCTTGCTAGTTTTGCACTCTCTGCAATCACTTGAATTCTTTGATTGTTATCGACATGTGACTGAGTGCAACTGCAATACTTGTTTTGATTTGATCATGTTAACATTTGAGTTGATGTAGTGTCGATCTTTATTGATTATTGGATCCTAGTTGGTGTGTGATATTATTGTACTTGTTAGGCTTGTGTCTGCGTTTTTTTTTTTGTGTTGTGTATATGCCAAATTACAAAGGAGATGCCGCTGAAATTTGATCAAATATCACGAATGGTTCCATACAACTTGCACTACTACCTCTTGACTTGGATTGCTCGAGTGTGCCTATTCTTTAGTGAGTTTCCTCTTCCCTTACTCTTTCTTTTTCTCTACTTTGAGGACAAAGTAGATTTTAAGCATGGGGTGGGGGTAACTCACTTGTAATTCACATGTAGCTCATGTGTAACTCCGTTTTGCATATAATTTTTTCATTTTTTGTTCTTTTTCATGTGCATTTCATGCATTGCATTTGCATATAGATGTTTTAAGATGAATCCCTGCTATAAAAATTACTTGCTCTTCTTGAAGAACATGTCATTTCATTGATTGAAATTGGTTGATGATATCCTCTAAGGTATGTTGAAAAAGGCTTGTGATGATTTAGATTATTGGGTTTATGTTCTAATTCTTTCAAAACTAATCATTTCTTGAGACTTGTTGAGATTGAGATTCTAAGACAAAAGCATGTGAGCTTCTGAGCCTAGGACTGACATTCATGAGTCCTCTTTCTTTTGTGTGTGAATTGCTCATCTTGATTGCCCTATCTTCAGAACTTGCGTTAGAACCTCTTGAGGCCACATATATGACTTGTGTGCATTGCATAAACATGATTGAGGCAATTTTGTTAGCTTATTATTCCCTTCCTACCCATATTTATATCCTTTGCTTGAAGCCCTTTGAGTCTAATAGCCTATTCATTTGTAGCTCCACAAGTTTATCCTTAAGCCTATTTTATCCTCGTTTACCCATCCGAGAATTAGGATGAAATAGATTTATCTATAGTTTTGTGGACAAGAAGAAATATGTGCTTCAAGTGATTATGTATTGAGTGAGGGGTAGGGTGTTTAAGTGGTATGTTTCTTGTGATGAAGAAATAATAAAAAAAAATTGAAAAAAAAATGAAAAAATGGAAAAAAAAAAAAGGTGAATAAAATTCTTCATCACTAGAGAAATGTTTGTGAAAAAGGGAATAGGTTACAAAAGTTGAGAATTTACGAGCTTACTTGCTTATGTGATGTGGTTGTTGTGAGAAATTTGGTATGTGTGTTGAGAAAGGAACAATTGTGGTGGAAGTTTAGGGAGTAATTCTATTTCCCGGATTTAGCACCATATGACCAAAGAATTCATACCTTTTGTTTCTTACCTTATCCCAATTACAACCTATGAAAAGACCTCATGATTTATGTTTATGTGCATAGCCCAAGTGGTGGAGAGTTAGGACGCTAATTCAAGCTTATGGTAGATGAGTCTTCAAGATTTGAGCTAGAGCGAAACTTTTATACCTAAGACACATGAGTGAGAGTGTTCGATCCACAAAATATGTCCTATGTGAGGTCTTGGAATTGATGTTTTGACTTGTCTCTGGTATGATTTGCTTGTCTTGTTTTGAACCTGATGTCTAAATCGAAATGAGCAAAAACATTGCTTGGATAGAAACCGAAATCTTTCTTGTGAATATTTACACTTGTTCTTGCTTGAGGACAAGCAAGGTTTAAGCATGGGGTGATTTGATAACATCTATTTTAGTCATATTTTAGGATTGCATTTGCATATTAGTTTAGGTCATTTTCATGCATATTTATCATATTTTATACTTTGTTTATTTTATTTTGCAATTTCGGAGTCTACACCTAGTTTTTATTTATTTCAGGCATTTTGGGACAAATATTATGGAAATTCGAGAGTCAATTCGGAGCAGCGAGAATCATTGGATCGGATCTTGGAAGCTAAAGTGCGAAAAGTTCCAAATTGAAATCTTATGTGTTGAATTTGTAATTAGGTGTTGGGTTAGATTTTAATTCTTAAGTTATGTGGGTTGAACTGTAATTTATCAACTTTCTTTATATATATACTCGTATGAACAAAGAGCTTAGGGGGGTTCGGACTTGACTTTGGAGACGCCGCACAACACTTCGGCGTGGCTTAGGGTTTTAGTTTAGCTTTTCTTCTTTGTTTTCGGTATTACACTTTGGATCGAGGACGGAGATTTCGGTTTGCATATTATTCTAAACTTTGATCTATTTCTGTCTATAATCTATTTCATCGTTTATTATAGTATGTTTAATTGATTTCTCCGTTTTAGGGTTTGGGTGATCCCAATGATTGTTTGGTCATTTTAGTATCGATATTTGGTTGTTTGAGAACTTGTTAGATTCAATCCTAATGTGCTTAATCTGATTGATTTCATAATTGATTGGTGTCATGTTAGAATTTGAGACCGAAAAGAGATAAGACTAGTAGGGCAATTAGATAAGGGTTTGAGGCCGAAAGGCGATATCTTACTATCGGAACTTTAGGATTGAACCTGGAATTTTATTATTGTGAAACCTTTATAGAAGTCCTTATGGATTAGTAGCTATCATAGAAACTCTAGGTTGAGATTGTATTTGATTGAGTGCGAAAGCGGATATTGATGCAATCGAGATCTAGATTCTAAGAGTGTAAAGGGTTTGAATTGGATGCTTGAGACCGAAAGGAGACGGTTAACTAATTTAGACACAATTACTATGAGACCGAAAGGAGACTAGTAAGTACCTTAGATAGCTACCTTCAACAAACTCAGGCAATGTGGCACGAATATCGATATTAATCTACCATGATAATTGTTGTGGTGATCCTTTATCCTAGATTTGCCTCGTTCTATTGTGTTCAATACCACATTTTGTATAGTTATTTAGTTTTAGTTGGTTACTTTCTCAATCCATATAAATATTTCTTCTATGGTTTATTGGCTTAGTTTAATCAGTTTGGAATTACAATTGATACCACATAGTCCCTATGATTCGACCCTTGATATACTACAGTTGAACCCCATACACTTGTGGGTGTAAGGTTTTAGCCTATCACATCCCCAGCAAAAACTAAATAATCATCTTCCAACTTCCATTCTCCTCCAAATTTTACTGTTATTAGACAGGGCTCCATTATACCTGACTACCTGAGCATTAGTGACATAGATTAAATTTGATAATTATATTTTGATGACAAATATTATTTTTCATCACCTCAAATAACTATTCTTATAGCTACATTAATGACATACATTACTTGTATTTATATCACATTAATGCATTGATGACATGCATATAGTTGTATTCAAACTCATCTATCAACATTTAGGTTACAATATAATTTAGGTTACAATACTATAATCAAGCCCTCAGCAACATAGATCATGAAATCAACAACTTAGATCAAACAACATCGACTGTGGAATATAGGTTACAATACTACAATCACGAACAATCAAGCCATCAACAAGATAGATCACGAAATGAGCAACTTAGATCAAACAACATCGATTGTGTGATTTAGGTTACAATACTATAATCACGAAAAATAGAGCCCTCAACAACATAGATCACGAAATCATCAACTTAGATCAAACAACATCTAATGTGCAATTTAGGTTACAGTACTACAATCACGAAATCAGCAACATAAATCAAAATCGGCAATTCAGATCAAACTTGATGACTGAGATCAAAATCGAAGACTGAGATCAAAATCGATGACAAGTATTCAAAACTCTAACAACAATCGTGCTCCATATTATAGTACTATAATGAAAACAATCAAATTAGACTAAATTACAAATTATATCAAAATTACCTGTTTTGAAAATCGAATGTTGGATGACAGGGATATATTCGAACAGATATTCCTTCATGTCTGATTGTGGAGCTCGAAATTAGCGATGATTTGTGCTGAAATCGATAATTGTGGTTGAGATGGAAAACGAAATCGAAAATCGCCATTCTCGTTGTTGTTCTGTTCATCTTTGCGTGAAAGAGAAGAAACGGAAATGGGAAGGGAAGCTGATAAATGGGTTTCCAAATGTACACATAGCAAAAAATTTCTAAAAAAAGTGCTCATTAGAAAATAAAACTCATGATAAATAACCAGCCCACCACTCTAAAATCTGAAATATTGGAGTGTTTTTTTTAAAGAACATTGAACTTAATTTCATTTAATGTCGTACCATATTTAGACTCCCAATTTAAGCCTTTTCATCATCCACTTTCAGAAAAGGGTACTATGTAGCTGACATGCTAGCACACATTGGACTTGCGAGAGATCGATCATTTAGTCCTTCGGGACGTTCTTGGGCATTGGTTCAACTGAGATTGACCATCCCCAAATCATTACCTTGTATAAAAAAACGGCTTTGTTAAACTTCATTTTTTTATTGAAAAAAGGGAAAGGGGAAGGGAACTATCAAATCAAGAATGAAATCTTCATCGAATACTATTTAATCTTTGATTTCTTCGTTAAGTTTTCAATCTAAACCCCCTTTTAGTGTTCACAATTGGTTCATTTGATTGATTCAAGTATTCGTTCAATGATGGCAAATCAAATTATTCTGTTCGATCGGTATGTGAAATTATTCCTTAATTATTTTTTTCCCTTTACCAACCATATAAAACCCTAAATTTTACAATTGCCCAATCGAATTATGTGTTGGGCGATTTTATTATTCTAATTAGGGCCCATAGTTCCCCCCACCTTGGGCCTACAAAACTATAGGACTAGCACTGGCTGAAACTGATGGGGTAGTTGAAGCTGATGAATTATTTGTGTTAAATATAGGTTAGTAAGCTAGTATGATGTTTGTAAACCTATCTGTTTGAGTAGCTGATGAACACTCACTAAAAAAAAAAGAAATTCGCTTCGGCAAAAAGCGGTGGCAAAAGGCCTTCAAGGGGTGGCAAAAGGCATCTAGTTTCGGATTAGCTACGGCAAATGTGGGGGTGGTGAATTGTGGGGTGACAAAATTTGGTAGCTTCGGCAAATAGCCGTAGCAAGAAAATTTGCGACGGCTAAGCGACGGCTGGCTGCCGTAGCTAAAATGTGGGTAAAATAAAAAAAATACTGCTTTTAGCCCGGATTCTTTAGACCCAGGCTAAAAAGTCCAATATTTTTTCAAAAAAAAAATTAAAATAATACCCACAATTTACCTATATAATAAAATTTTATTAATTATGCAAAATTTATATACAAAATAAAATGTCAAAAAATACATAATTTATATACAATAAATATAATCTGGAAATCAGCATTAGATTTTTCCATCTTCATCATTAGATTGCCAGCTTGAGGAATTGAGATTTTTCCACCTTCATCGTTAGATTGCCAGCTTTCCAGGAATCAATTAAGATATCCATACCCTGGAAATCATTTTACATCAGGAACTCATTGAACATCAAATTGAATCAAAACATACTCTTTTGAGTTATGTACCTTAGCATCTTTTATTAGCTAAGCATCACCTTTCCAGCTTTGAGAACTAACTTCACCTTCCAGGAATGAGATTTTTCCATAAAGAACACTGAATATATATCAACATTCTATAGTTAAAGCCACATATATGTCATTGTAAGTCTAGTGAACACAAAAGGTGATGAAGAATATGACGATTATGTAAGAAACAGAACAAGCAAGTCCAACATAAGTGCCGATGAAAAACAGAAAATGGATCACATACGTATATGTTACAACTGACCCTGATGCATATAATTAGATCCTTATTCAGAAAAACTTTGAGAAATCACATAAACCTACTACTCCAAGCAGACTTCTCTCAAAGAGAAGGAAACAGTGCTATGTGTTGATGTGTCTATTAAGGAGAAAATTTGGCCAAACACTATATCTTTATATTGCATAGGCCGAAAAGATTCATGATAGCAGATATGTAAAAAAGATACATAGATTTCTCATCTGTTGATATTTAGGCTTGTATAATGCAGTTTTGTTGGTTCACATTACAAATCAATTAATATGTATTTATTTTAACACTTGATTAGCCATATATGGTGTTTTGTGCAGCTATCATAAATAATAATTAATATAAGCTCTGATATCCTTAGAGAACACCTTCTTTTGGACTTCAAAAAAAGGAAACATCTTCATGTGGGAAAGGATGGTTCTATGCCCCTAACATATGGTTACGTGGCAAACCTTAAGTTATGATAGTGGTTGTGTTTCGTTTCACTTATTCACTTCAGAAGCTATATGCATTTTCAGTAGATCTCTTTTTCACACTAAGAAACAAATCTTTCTTGCTAGGGGATTGTCATAAAGGTAAAAGAGAATCATTAAATAGCATAATAGTGTTTTTGTTAAAAAGAAATCAGATGGCAAATCAAATCATATCACAAATCAAGTATACAAATAGAGATTTTAGTTCACAAGAAAGGTAAAGAGTTTGCATGATGAAACATACAATCTTCCAGATAGATACAAGATGGTGTAAACAAAGAAAACCAGGAAGAAAAAAAAAGGAGAACAACTTATATCATGAGAGGAAGAGCTAAGGAGATATGGCAGTTATGATAACAAAGAATTGGTTACTTCAGGACAACCGAGAAAACCATAAAGATAGAGAAAAGAAGAATACCCTTTCCCTAGGAATGTAGGTGCAACTGCCAATTTTCACATGCACATACAAAATCATGACCAATTACAATAACAACCTTGTGATTTTTTACTATGAGCATTTTGGGCCGAACTTACATAACTGTTGGCAAGGAGAAAAAAAACTCTACAAATAAGCCGTTGATTATTCACACATAACAGAGTGAAAGCAGAACCGACAAAAAGGCATAACAGATCCATAACAAGAGATCTAATTACCTTAATATGTGCAAGCATGGGAAGTAGTATTTCAAGGCAATGCTTAAGAGGATACTCGAGTATAGATAGCACAGATGCCTTGTAGCCCTTGTCAGCTAACTGGTATAATGCATCCAAAAGATCTAGAGAGAACTAGGCATGGTTTGAAGACTGAGGTTGAAGGTTTAAACCTTGAATTGAATCAATATGTTCCTGAGAATATCAACTTCCATTAGCAGAAAACAAAGAGAAAGGATCAGAGGAAACCACCAGTAAAGATCCAATCGAAATCTAAACCGATCCAATCACAACCTAATCCAGTCAAAACCCACCATCCATGATCAACCCTAAATTCTTTACTACCAACGAAAACCATGACTTGGAATGAAATCACAAATTCTAAGGAAACCAAGTGGCTGCAACTGTAACCATCAATCAAGATCTTTACAGATTTAGGAGAGATAGATTAATGCTGATAGATTAATGCTGATAAAATGAATACACAAATGAATACGTTTAATGGAATAAATCATCAAACCCATTAGACAGAAAAATTTATTTGATTTATGAGCATGCAAGAATGGATACGTTAACGAATTTGGAATAGCTCACCGATGTCAAGGCTTCCTTAAATGCTAGCATCAGGAAAAAAAAACTTGGCCTAACAGGAATATTCTGCACCGAGGATGGTAATTCTGGTGCCCATTGCAAATCCGGTGCCAACCTCATATAATTAGATAAGCTGAAGAATGTCAAGGGTACAGAAGGGTCATTATTTCCTCATCCAAAAACTCTCAAGAACACTTGCAAAAGCAACATCTTTATCAGAATACTCTCCAAGTCCTTCCCTGGAACCATGATGAAGGATAAGAAAAGTCACAAAATGCAATACGAACACACAAGTAGCAAAAACTTCAAAGCCAAACTCTTCACTAGATGAAAAATCAATACAAAGACACAATAACATGTACTTATGGCATCCCTTATATGAGATCTATGAATAAAAGATAAAGATTATAGATATCTACACATTATAAATACACCACAATCAAATTCATACAAACATGTTTGTTCTAGCTATACATACAAGGAAAGAAAACTATTTATAATGAAGTATGCAATAAATTTTAGCAGACATATATGAGTGGACTTACTACAGTAAAGAACCCATGTTTCTCACATTGCATCTTCCTGATTTGTGTATCAAACAAATCTTATACACACATTAGAGCACAAAAACTTAAGCTATCACTGCCAGTAGCTAAAAAATAGTCCTTAGCATGCCAACATCAGTATTCTAACATCTGTATGATCCACCTTAATATCTGTGCACAATTTCTCAATGCCTTCTGGGCTATTTTTAACATGAGCAGAACCAGAATGCAATATTGGAAAATAAACATCCATATACGCAGTTCATTCAAAAGCATACAAACTTAAATGTTGCAACAATTGACCACTAATAATTTATTAATACTAGGCAATTCGATAGACTAATCTCAAAACATCCACTAATAATTGACCACTAATAATTTATTAATACTCAGTTCATCCATATACTCAGTTCATTCAAGAGCAGAATCAGAATGCAATATTGAGATGAAGAGACCCATTAATGATTTATGATTGGCATTCATAGACTAATCTCAAAAGATATAAATAATTATATCTAAACAGGTAATTCAATATAAATTTGTGAAAGATGGGTCTAAATTAGATAGCCGCACTACCATTTTGTAACTTGAATAAGGATCATTACCTAATCTAAACATCAGTATTAGCCACACTACCTTTTAAGCTATGCGCTTACATCTAGATCCATACTACACTCAAGCGAACATAAAATTCCTACAGGGATAATTGAACTAAAACTCAAGCAGCTCATTAAATCACAGTTTACCGAAATTTCACATAAATCCTTAGCAAGCACATTAGAAAGATAGACGATGTAAAATGAAGACATAAACCTACTTATTTTGTGCTCCAAGTAATCATTGCTCGTAAGTCTGCTAAAACATTCAAAGTCAAGTTAACCTCCATTCCCAGAATTCTATAAAATCAAATGACAAACAAAGCATAGTGCAAATTTGAAAGCATAATAAAACACTAAGCAGTAAAAGAATGAGTGAGCTAAATTTATCTTAATTTTATGTCTTCTTTGTTTATTTTTCAATCTGACTTTAGAAACCTCTGTTGTAACATAGCTTGTATAAACATCTAGAGGAAGTACTATGCCCACTCTCCCTAGAATTAATTTCTAGAGGAAGTCAATTCGATTAACTCTTCATCCATCATAATAATTGATAACTCCACTCCCTTTGATGGAAATCGGAATCAGTTTCAAAGGCCTTGACAGTATGTCTGTGTCAAAGGTCTTGGAGCTTTAACAGTGTTGACGAAATACAAAACCTACTCTATATGTTATTATGCCCGAATATTATATTATGTTATTATATGCTTCCATATTATTATTATATATTCACTAACCTTTCAGGAAGCTATTTGAATTATATCTCCTTCCTTAAGCGTTCAAAGCTGAGAAAGATCAAATCGAGATCATGGCTTCCGAAGTTTCCAAAGATAGAAGATTGCGCTCAAGCCATGATCCTCTCTTAGCCGTTGGAGAAGATTCCTTCCTCAAGTGGCACCGATGATCTTCACTATATAAAGGAGATGAAGAAGAGAGAGAGGACTGACGCACTTCAAGAATATCATTGCACAATCAGCCTTCAAGCATACTTCTCTCTTCAGCGTGTTCTCTCTGCTTGTTCTTAAGAGTCTTATATTTTGTTTCAAAGCATTTGAGAGATACACAGTGAGCTTATAGGATATATTTCGAGAGAGTGTTATACTCAAGAGTTTATAACTCAGGAAGTGGGCACTAGGCTATTGATTCTCGAGAGTAAGAGGATTGTACTAGATAGCTGAGAGAGGTGGGGCTCTTCTAGATTGGTCTAGGACTCCAAGGGAACGTGAGTTGACTAGATTGCAATTGTATAGGAGAGAGGCTTCTCGGTGAGCTATTAGGATCCTAAGCTAAGCGAATCAATAAAGCCTTTGAATCCTAGGGTTGTGGAAGAACCCTAGGCGGGGACGTAAGCCAAGTTGTGCTGAACCTCGTAAACAATTTCTCGTGTTCTTTACTTATTTGCTTTACCTTATTTCCGCACTTGGTTCGATTGTCTAACTTTGTGATTCAGGTTTAATCTCAAAGGTTTTGGTACAAGCTCCAAAAGCCTTGAGACTTACTGCGAAAAACGGGCATACTCTATTCAACCCCCCTTCTAGAGTATTTCTTATTACATTGTTTTTATATTATCGAACCTTCAATTGGTATCAGAGCTTTACTCACTCTTTTTGTTCTAACAATCTTGTGAGTTTTCGATCATGTCTGGTGAAGCAAGCGGAGGATTTGCACAGGGAAGGTCTACCATTAGACCACCACTCTTTGTAGGAAACAACGTTGTCCACTGGAGATCATTGATGAAGATGTTCATTATAGATCAAGATCTGGAACTTTGGAACATTATAGAGAATGGTCCGAAGGTTCCAAAGAAAGACGGACCAAATGGAACCAAAATTGCGAAGAAGGAGTCTGAATACATCCAAGCGGATCTTGAACTCATCTCCAAACACTACAGGGCCATTAACTTACTATATTGTGGTCTTAGTACTGATGAGTTTAACCGTATTTCATCTTGTAGGTCAGCTAAAGAGATTTGGGACAAGCTGGTCATCACCTACGAAGGAACCAGTCAAGTGAAGGACACCAAGATCAGCATCTTCCTTCGAAAGTATGAACTCTTCAAAATGAAGCCTGATGAGTCCATTAAGGCCATGTTCACACGGTTCACGGAAATCACGATCAACCTTGACTCTCTCGGCAAGACCTTTGAGAATGTTGAGAAAGTGAGGAAGATATTGAGGTGCCTCCCAAAAGACAAATGGGGCCCGAAAGTGACAGCCATAGAGGAAGCCCAAGATCTCACCACTCTACCCCTTGAGGACTTGCTTGGGAAGCTGATCACACATGAGATGATTCTCAGTGAAGACGATGGAGAACTTCCAGCAAGCACTAAGAACTTGGTGCTCAAGTCTAAGAAGGATGAGCCCAAAGATGTGTCTGATTCTGATGATGAGGACGATGATGAGGATGATCCATTTGATCTCATTACAAGGGGTCTTTCTCGAATCCTCAAGATGAAGAAGCAATTCAAAACAAAGATGGATCAGAGTCTTCTAAATTTCGAGGTAAGTCTCAATACAACAAATATGACAAGAAGACTAAACCTTTGTCTTGTTTTGAATGTGGTGAAACAGACCATCTAGTGAAAGATTGCCCTCAAAAGACGAAGAGTCAGTCCAAGAAAGGTGATAGATAGAATGAGAAAGCCATGGTGGCAACTTGGAGTGATTCCGACTCAGGTGACTCAGATGATGAAAAGGCCAACCTTTGTCTCATGGCCTCAGGAGATGAATCCCATGATAAGCACCTTGAGGTAACCGTAAGAGAGCTTATGGAAAGTCCAAAAGAGGTATTATCGGAATTCGTTTCTAATATGATTGCCAATGAAGAGAAACTTATTGCTCAAACTAACACTCTTATCAGGAAAACCGTGGACCAGGAAAGAACTATTGAGGATCTGTCTAGGAGGGTCCAAAGTCTTGAAACTTCTTATTCAGGTCTTGACATTAAAGTCAAGACTCTTGACTCAGAGAAATCTGAACTCAAGGAAGATCTCTCGTCTCTGAGAAATGAACATCATGACTTAGAGAACGAGAAGATCTCCCTGAATAAGAAGATTCAAGACCAACAGATAGCCCTCATAAGTTTTACCAAATCCAAGGGCACTCTTGATAGGATGTTGGGTGAGCAACAAAATTCTCTAAACAGAAGTGGTATTGGTTACAACTCGAGGTTTTTAAAGAAGCAACACATTACCACTTTTGTAAAGGCAAAAGGAAGCAGAACCTCTCCTATATGTCACCACTGTGCGAGAAAGGGACATGTAAGAGAGACCTGCCCCTATAGAAGAAAGGATCCTCATATTATTCGCAATACATTTCCTATTCACTTGAGAAAAGAACGGATAACGCAAGTTTGGGTCCCCAAGGACACTATTTTACCAAATATGGTTTATCCTAATAAAGGATCTAAATCTGCTCACCGGTCTAGCCACAAAGGTTGATGTTTGTTTTGCAGGAGATCACCAAGGTGAAGGAGCAAAAATGGATTATATATAGTGGATGCTCGAGGCATATGAGTGGGAAGAGTTCTCTCTTTCATGATCTAAAGGAGCAATCCACAGGAACAATCACTCTTGGTGACAAAGGAAAGTGCGACATCGTTGGTATTGGTAGTGTTGGGAGTGATCCTAACCACTGTATTAAAAATGTTTATCTTGTTAATTGTTTGAAGTATAATTTGCTTAGTATTTCTCAACTATGTGATTATGGTAATGATGTTGGATTTAACAAGAAAAGATGTTTAGTGCGCAGAGAAGATACAGGTGAAATAGTTATAATTGTCTATCGTTATAACAACATCTATGCCGTGAATGCCTAGCAAGTGGCACAAGGAAGCTTATCCTGTCTAAAGGCTTTGACGGACGATCCAAAGCTCTGGCACAGGAGACTCGGTCATGTAAGCCCACATACACTACAGAAGCTTGTGTCCAAAGGGCTTGTAAGATGACTACTTGAGATGGACTTCAAAGGTATTGAGATGTGCAAAGCATGCACACGAGGTAAACAAACACGTAACTCTTTCAAACCCAAAAAAGTTGTAAGTACTTCTAGACCCCTTGAACTTTTACATATGGATTTATGTGGTCTTATGCGAGTCAAATCTCTCATGGTAAAAAGTACATGCTTATTATTGTTGATGATTTATCAAGTTATATTTGATGAATGCAATGACGGTTCTTTAAGTGAAAGTGTTTCAGATTTAGATCTTAACAGCCATACAGAGAATGAGGATAGTGATGATGCTGCTACCAAGAACACAGAGAAGAGAAACATGCAGGAACCGATTCTTAACACTGAAGAATTGGCCCAAGGTGTTGAAGATTCGTCTAAAGCCCTTGATGTCCAATCCAACAGTGTTGAAGCGTCAGAAACTGCTGTAACTGAACCTAACAGGACCACGGAGTCAGATGTACCACAAGTCAATCCTACTGGTGTGACGAATCAAGGAGCTGAGACTAGCAAAAGGAAATTCAAATACTCCTCATCACACTCACTAAAGGATATCATTTCTGACCCTACCTCTAGTGTTCAAACTCGTTCTAAACTTAAAGATCTTTGTGCTTTTCATGCGTTTGTTTCTCTTATTGAACCAAAGAAGGTAGACGAGGCACTTCAAGAGCCAGACTGGATCATTGCTATGCAAAGCGAGCTCAACGAATTTGAAAGAAACAAAGTCTGGACCTTGAAGCCTAGGCCAAAGCATCAATCGGTCATTGGCACACGATGGGTATTTCGAAACAAGCTAGATGAGAATGGTAAGATCGTGAGGAACAAAGCAAGGCTTGTTGCTCAAGGCTACAATCAAGAGGAAGATTTTGCAGGCTATAAGAAGCCGAATACATTGCAGCTAGAGCCTGTTGCTCCCAAATCCTTTGGATAGCTCAACAAATGCGAGATCTTGGCATCAACCTCAAATGTATTCCAATTAAGTGTGATAATACAAGTGCCATCTCCATCACTAAGAATCCTGTTCAGCATTCAAGGACCAAACATATTGATGTAAGGCATCATTTCATTAGAGACCATGTTGAAAAAGGTGATGTGTCCATTTCGTTTATTTCAACTGATTATCAATGGGCTAACATTTTTACTAAGTCTTTGGCAAAGGACAGATTCACCTTCATTAGACATGAGATTGGGATGCTTAGCAGGGATGCACTTTCGTAGGGGGAGCTTTCCCTTTACGAAAGATAATTTCTACTCAGTGTCAAGATCCTTGAACCTCATTTCAAAGGTTGTGAGCTCAACAGTAGAATACATATAACGGATCAGATATTTGGTTGATATCTTTTTAGATATTTGATCAAATATTGTTCTAATGGATTTTAAACCTTCTTTTTATGTTACCTATTTTATTTTCTGAAAAATCTTTTTATCCGAGTACATTTTATTTGTGGAAATTATTTTTTAAATCGGATAAATCTTTTCTTGCCTTTAAGATTTGAAACGAACTTTTGAATTTTGAATTATTTTGGTAAGTCTGATTTTGGTAACTGTTTTTAAACTCCTCCCTTTGTTGAAAGACAAAAAGGGGGAGATGGTTTGATGGTTTAGACTTTAAAACTGTTGTGAACCAATGGTCTTGGAAGACCTTGTTTTTGTTTTGTTGGATGTTTCTCTTTGGCTTTGAAAACTTATGATCCAACATTCGTCTAACCCATGCAGGTACTTAGTCCGATTGTGCTTATGATATATCTGTTTGACTAAGTTGCAAGGATGCACAGGTTTTGTCTTTCATCAAGGGGGAGATTGATAACTCCACTCCCTTTGATGGAAATCGGAATCAGTTTCAAAGGCCTTGACAGTATGTCTGTGTCAAAGGTCTTGGAGCTTTAACAGTGTTGACGAAATACAAAACCTGCTCTATATGTTATTATGTCCGAATATTATATTATGTTATTATATGCTTCCATATTATTATTATATATTCACTAACCTTTCAGGAAGCTATTTGAATTATATCTCCTTCCTTAAGCATTCAAAGCTGAGAAAGATCAAATCGAGATCATGGCTTCCGAAGTTTCCAAAGATAGAAGATTGCGCTCAAGCCATGATCCTCTCTTAGCCGTTGGAGAAGATTCCTTCCTCAAGTGGCACCGATGATCTTCACTATATAAAGGAGATGAAGAAGAGAGAGAGGACTGACGCACTTCAAGAATATCATTGCACAATCAGCCTTCAAGCATACTTCTCTCTTCAGCGTGTTCTCTCTGCTTGTTCTTAATAGTCTTATATTTTGTTTCAAAGCATTTGAGAGATACACAGTGAGCTTATAGGATATATTTCGAGAGAGTGTTATACTCAAGAGTTTATAACTCAGGAAGTGGGCACTAGGCTATTGATTCTCGAGAGTAAGAGGATTGTACTAGATAGCTGAGAGAGGTGGGGCTCTTCTAGATTGGTCTAGGACTCCAAGGGAACGTGAGTTGACTAGATTGCAATTGTATAGGAGAGAGGCTTCTCGGTGAGCTATTAGGATCCTAAGCTAAGCGAATCAATAAAGCCTTTGAATCCTAGGGTTGTGGAAGAACCCTAGGCGGGGACGTAGGCCAAGTTGTGCTGAACCTCGTAAACAATTTCTCGTGTTCTTTACTTATTTGCTTTACCTTATTTCCGCACTTGGTTCGATTGTCTAACTTTGTGATTCAGGTTTAATCTCAAAGGTTTGGTACAAGCTCCAAAAGCCTTGAGACTTACTGCGAAAAACGGGCATACTCTATTCAACCCCCCTTCTAGAGTATTTCTTATTACATTGTTTTTATATTATCGAACCTTCAATAATAAAATAAAAAAAAACCTAGGTCAAAGAGGGAAATCAGCTGCAACCTCTCAAATATAAGTGCAGCCTGTTGGTTTAACACTACCAAGGAAAACAATCACAAACCTGCAATAGATGTCAGCTTAAGAACTTGAAGAGGATTCAAAGACAAACGACATGAACATCGAAATAAGTCGGTAAATCGGTTGAGAGAGAGCAAGAACCAACGCAACACAGAATCACAGAGGGAAAAGGGAAAGAAATCATACCAAAGACGATGTTGATTGGATTAGTAGCAGCCTGATTCTTAGCATCATCTCCGACCCCTTCCTCTCCCTCCTGAAAGCTTTCCGGACCCGACCCCTATGTAGTCGAGAAGCCCTTTCTGCGCCTGCTCCTTCTTTCTCCCTCTCTCCTTACTCGGTTTCGGATCCTACCTTCTTCTTTCTTCCTTTTTGCCTTCCATTCCTTCTGATTCTGCCTTTGTTTTGCTTCTTTTTGGTTCGATTTTGGCAGATCTGTAGTTCATGCCTCCCTTCTGCCCTCTTTCTTCTCTTCTCCTCTCCTAGTCAGTGCTCCTTTTTTCTTTCATTCTCTTTACTCCTCCTTCGATTCTCTCCTTTACTCGTACTCTTCGATTTCTGCCTTTGTGGCTGCTCAGATGTGGTTTTAGGATTTCGGGGTCGGGTTTTGAAATCGCACTGTGTCTATTTCATTCCATTGAGAGTCGGAGACAATATATGGTTAACAACACGTCTTTAATTAATTTGCCACGGTATAGCAACGTCGAAGCTAGATAGAGTGGCAAAAGGGTGGGCAGCTCTTGCTGAAGCAACCAATGGTGGCAAAAGATATCAATTGCCACGCCAACCCTCTTGCCGAAACTACTTAGCGTGGCCAATTTAATTTTTTTTTTGTTGTGACTTGTCAATAGAAAACAAAAAGCTCGAAAAGTTTGGGTAAGTACCTTTTGAAAATATTAGATTTCAAAAGGCTAATTCAATTAAAATATTATATTTATTTCATTTAAAATTACATAACAAAAAAGCCTTACTCGATAGTTTAATTTGGACATAAAAAAATTCCCTAGTAATTAAAAAATTCGATAAAATATATTGTACGAGTTAATTGGATGCATTGAGAAAAATTAAAACAAAAAATAAAAGATGAGTGGTAGAGTTCTATAATTTGTATATTAATACTTCACCAATCTCATCAGTTTGGATCATGCTTTCTCCGGTTCTTTAACTCCTCGCGATTCTACGCTTCACAATCTCATCCGTTTGGATGCTCCGACCTTATTGCCAAAAAATTTCGGATTAAAAAAAAAAAACTTCACCAATGATATTTATATGGTTTTATATAAGGAATCATAAATGACTAAACATCCTTTAGGTTCCGTTTGGTATGAGTGCAGGAATCGAATTGAGAATGGAAATCAAAATCGAAATAAGTCATTCCCCAAGCATATTGTTTGGTATAATGTCGGAATAGAAATTCACAAACAGCAAAACCTAAAAATACACAAATTCATTATATCAAATTCAAAATTACACATATTCAATCTCTCAAATTAAGAATAAAAAATACACAAACCACACAAATTCATATCACAAATTATAAAAATAATAATGAGGAGATAGGGAGGGCTAGGCACGATGGTGTACTCGAATGAGGAGGGAGGGTGGGGCAATGGTGGTCTAGCAGAACGAGGAGGGAAGGTTGGGCAGTGGAAAACGTCACTAGCTAAGCCTGCATGACGGGAATCCCAAGTGATTGGAGAGAGAGAGATGGGGTGTCACGATAATGACGAAAATCCTAGATCGGGACAATAGGGGTGAGACCGGCATCGGACGATGGTATGTGGCAATGATGGGCGATTGCGAGTTGCGACAGCGACGACAGACAATGGTGGTGGCGGCCGGGGCGGTAGACCGTGGGAGGAAGATGGAAGTTTGGACTGTTGGGTTTCATGGTGTGGAGTTGTGTAGGGTGGGAATGACTCATCCCTTCCTTTTTATGCGGGGAATGAAAAATGTTGCAAATTCTCTGCCCCACAATTTCGTTCTACAACCCTGCCCCACAAAAATATTTGGGGGGTTTTGCAAAATAGCCACGAAAATGGGCTGATTTTGCAAAATAGACGCGTTTTGGGACATTTTTGTAAAATGGACGCAATATAAGCTTTTTCTCTCTCCTAAAACTCGTTCTCTCCCCGGACCTCTCTCGCTCTCTCCATCTCTTCTCCCCCGGACCTCTCTCGCTCTCCCGTCCTAATTCGACTGCCTCCAACGGAAACAAATTCCGACGACGATGTTGCTGGAAGAGACCTCACCATTGGAGGCGCAGTTGGATGACGACGACGATGTTTCTCCAACGCCGGAGGCGGTGGCGAGCGAGCGGCGGAGCGAGCTCGAGGGAGCGGTCGGAGCTAGGTCTCCTCCAGGCGCTGTGTTCATCAATTTTCTATGTGCTGAACGCGGTGGTGGTCGAATCTGCTCCTCCCCGGACAAAAAACAGATCCGCGCCTCCCGGTGGATGGTGAGCGAGTAATGTCGATGTCGAGCGAGGACGAAGGCCTCGAATCATGATCAATGATTGTTGACGGCATTGCAGGTAACTCTATATCAGTGCAATGGAATCATAGAAAATTTGCGCCGAAGGCGCAAATTTTTTTCGATTTTTTAATTGTTGGAGTCGATTTTGAAGTCTCAAGGTGTTTGTGTTTATGTTTCTTTGTCAAATTGCACTGTGAAGGCTTTGAAATTGAGCATACATGTGACAGATTTTGCTTCCGACTAATCAATCTTTGCTTCCGACTGTTTTCCTTATCAATCGATCGAAGATCGATTGATAATTAAGGAACTTGATTTTGTTTGTGATGGATTGCAATTGCTGAATGATTGTCTCTGAGTGAGGATACTTGTAATTTGATAAGGAACTCAATTTTGTTTGTGATGGTTGCAATAGCTGAACGAAATATGAAATCTTGTCCTTCAAATTAGGGTTGATTGATGACCTTTTGCGTTGCTGAAATCAGTTGAACATTTTGTGTTACGTTGCTGAAATCTGTTGAACGAAATACAGTGTTTTTGCTGTGCAATGGCAAATTAATCTTGTTAATAAAAATAAGATAGGGATAGCTCTCTGTAGTCAAAAGTCCAAAATGTGTTAAGATTTGGCTTGTTCTTAATGTCTTGAATCAAGTATGTATGCAATGGAATCATAGAAAATTTGCGCCGAAGGCGCAAATTTTCTTCGATTTTTGAAGTGTCGGTGTCGATTTTGAAGTCTCAAAGTGTTTGTGTTTATGTTTCTTTGTCAAGTTGCGCTGTGAAGGCTTTGAAATTTTGCCCTTTGATTTTCATTTCTTTTCTTCTTAATAGCATTTGCAGCTTATTGTGTTTTGGAGGTTTGAGTGTGTGTATATTGAAAGAAGAGTTCATTGACTGTTGCTTCAGGATTTTCGATTTTAATGGTAGAGTCTTTATCAAATAGCAGATCTGTGTTGCAGGAACAGATAGTTCAATTCTTGATTTCTAACATAGTAAATTGTTTTAGCTTATATGTTTCATGGAAACCCCCTCAATCTGATCTGAGTCTTAATTCCTCATATCTTCCTACGATTTGAGTCAGAACTGAAATTTAATGCCAGAGTATATTTGCGGTTAGTTAGGGGATGGACTTTGGGTTAATCCAAAGTTGGGTTTAGCTAGGATACAATCAATCAAACAGTGAAACAAATTGAGTAATGGGTTTAGGGGAAATCTGATATACAACTGAATACTGCATTAGGTTGGATGAATCCAATGCTGATTGGGAGGGTAAACATGAATGCCAGCTTCTTTTTCAATGTCCAGCTTCTAAGATCTGTTTTTTTCTTTGCTGAAATAGGGCGGATTTGTGTTCTTTTTCAATGATGATCGTGTATTTCTAAGCAACTGTCCAGCTTTTGCATTTTCCTCCCTGTATTACTTGCTTTTTGTTTCTTATTATTCCGTTTGGTATATCTTGATTAGATTGCACATTTAAGTTCTAAAATTGCACATTCATACTAAAATTGCATTTTTTTCTCCTTGTCAGCACTTTTTGAGTTTTTATATCGGTGTGCTTCAAATGCACAACTCTGTGCTTCAAATGCAGGTTGGGCTCAATCATGTATAATGTCTTCACTGACACATATCTTCCGATTGGGATTGAGTGCTTTTGCTGGTACTGTACGGGTGAGATTGTGGGCAGGGAGTTCAGCATCACTTGGTACAAAGTCTAAATACTATTAATTTCTTTGTTAATTTGGTTGCTCATAGCTATTTACATGTTAAGTAATTGCTGAAATTTACTTCATTTTTTGTATTTCTGTTTAAATTCAAGTGCAAATGCAGAAACCTGTACGTGTGACTTTGTGGACTATGGGTTGGAAATGTTTGGCTGCATTATTTGTTGACAGTATAATTTTTTTGTGCAGGAAGATCCTGTACCACTAACCCCTGCAGGCGAAAAACAGAAACCTTATATTGCAATAATTAAGGTAACTTTTTTTTGAATTATAACATATGTGCTATGGAATGACTATTTTGAAGAGAAAGTGCGTGGGTATGTTACAAAATGCTGCATGAAGAATTAAACTGCACTAATGAAACAAGAATTAAACTAGACTAATGAACAAAAGAGAGAGAAAGGGTGGAAGTATGTTATGAAATGCTGCATTGAGAATTAAAGTGGACTAATGAAACATATTTTAGGGCTCTAAATCACTTTATAGTATCTTTTTTCGCTTGCAAATGCAGTGCCCTGCACAAACTGTTAATGTTTATGTTTCCATTTAACCTCCAATTTCAATTGTTTTATTTTCAGCCATGACCTCTATGCCCTTGGTGCTTATTTGTTTTAAAAGAAAATTAAGTGAAAAATCAGTTACCAAAGTTGCTCAAAGAAAGATTTTATGTTAATGTTTATAAGGGACCAATGCTTCTTGTCATCCTGCAACTTATTTTATAAGTTTCATTGTTTTGAAAGCCTCTTGTAGGGGATATTATTGTTATATTTTTTAAAATCTACCTTTGTATGACTTTATAGATGTTGAGCTTTATTCCTGTTTAGCTGTTTACAGTTTGTTTGCCTTAACTGATTGGTATCTTGCTCATTAGCTACTCTCTGTTATCCCATCATCTGCTTGGTATGTTCATTGCTGAAGAGTATATATACTTGTATTTCATCATGATGTGGATAGGACATAACTCGGAGTACCAAAGATGGGAGCATGATGATTAATGGGCAGTGGTTCTATCGTCTCGAGGAGGCTGAGAAGAAAGGAGGCCGTCATTGGGAAACACATGATACAAGGGAACTCTTTTACAGCTTTCACCGTGATGAGGTGCCAGCAGAGACTGTAATGCACAAATGTGTTGTGCATTTTGTTCCGTCACACAAGCAGCTTCCAAAACGTAAACGGTTTCCAGGTTTTATTGTTCAGAAGGTGTATGACACTAGACAAAAGAAATTGTTTAATCTGACTGATAAGGACTATGAGGATAGTAAACAACACGAGATTGATCTCCTTGTGAACAAAACAATGGCACGTCTAGGAGATCTTGCTGATCTTGATGTAGGGAATGCATCTCTCTTCGATCAAGAAGAGCTGTGAAAAGTCTTAAAATTGCGAAGGAAGAGGAACTTATCACCTGTTGATGTTTCAAATGAGGAGGAAGGGACATCTTAATCTGATCAACGTCTTAAAATAGAGACACCAATAAGTGCATCCAAATATTACCTCATCCTGGCCAACTTTAATGCTTTGACCAAGGAAACACTACGGGACAAGTGGTTGGAGAGGCTTCTTGAAAGTGTTGAGTATGTTTTTAGTCCCTCAGACATTATGCAAGGAGAAAAGGGAACTAATGGGTCTGTTGATTCCAACAAATTGAGCAGTGATAAGCTCCAAATTTCTCAAGAAATCCACGAAAAGGGTGGGAAGGTAGGCTGAATTTTGTTATTTGGGTAAAAATCTCTCAACTAATGTATAAATAGATTATAGATATCCATATATTCATAGTTGGAGTGCTATAGATGTACTTTGGTTAATTTCTGTGTGTATGTTAATGCTGCAGGTTGCCAATGAGCTAGCTTGGCCAAAGTCTGCTGTTTTTGCAGTTACTGCTCTTGAGAGTGCCTCAGATGAAGCCTTTTCCATGGATTTTGCAAAATATAACCAAAAGTTGAGGACGCTCGTTTTCAATCTCAAGGTTGGCCTAGTGCATGAATCTATATATGCTATGAATTGAGAGGACCTCATGTTTGGGCAAGTTTTGTCTTGTTTTTATATGTGGCTTTTACTCACAGTATGAATTGAGCACCTATACATCAAAGATAGTACTTGATTCATCATTTTTCTTCACCTTTTCTTGTTTTGGTTGTTATATAGCTTCATGGGTACTAGAGTATTTCTATACAATGGTTAATATGATTGATATGTTCTTTTGGCAGCATACTGCACTTCTCAAGCAAGTCTTTTTGCCTGCTTTTCCAAGCAAGTCTTTTTGCTGGTCTTTGATTATTATTTTCCTTCTCAATACTTTCAGAGGCTATTAAGAATATGAATGAAATACTTAACCAGAGAAAGGAACAAAAGTCGGCACCAAGACAATCAAAAGCAAAAGCACCAAGCGTGAAGACACCAAAGACTGAATCCAAAAACTCAGCCACTCTTGGTTCACCGTCATGCATTCCTAGTGGATCAACCTTAACACACGAAGATAGAGTGGACACAAGTGCAGGCACAAGCAATCACCTCTCCTTAGCTCAAATCCGACTCTGTTGTAAGAGTTGAATTTCATTGTGCAGATAACAAATTGACAGTAGTCGGAACAACTGCTGATATTTGTAAACTAGATACAATTCATTATTCTGTGTAATACTTAATTTTATTCATTTATTAATCAGGAAATGTAGAAATGTTTTTTTTGAATTCCTAATGTAATTTTTGCTGTTGATTTGTTTTAAAGCAGAACTCAACAGGAATGATGTCATATAAAGACACAGTAATGAAGAATCTACACAACATATCCAGTGTTTTGAATGATTTATACTCTCTTATTTACTGAGGCTGTTTTAAAGATTGTTGATGCCAGTTCAGGCCGAGTGAATGGACTGGTGCTATAGCGTACGAGTTCAACCTTTTGTTTAGCATGATGGAAGCTGCAAACAAAGAACACAATGAAGATGCCCAGTAAGCAAAAATAAGAGTCGTGCAACTTTTAAAACAGAGTCGTGCAACTCTTACAACAGAGTCGTGCAACTCTTAAAGATAATGTTGAGCACATTTCCACCAATCCCCATGTTGTGCAATTTTACTCTATTGATGAGCAACAATAAGACCGTGTTGTGCAATAATCTACTATTGAGCAAAAATAAGACCACATTGAGCAAATTTCAACCAATCTCTCATGTTGTGGAATTATAGTCTATTGATGAGCAAAAATAGGATCATGTTGAGCACAATTTTACAAGTTTCAATTGTTGTGCAAATATAATCTATTGTTGAGCAAAATTAAGATCACGTTGAGCAAATTTCAACAAATCCCCATGTTGTGCAATTATAGTCTATTGATTAGCAAAAATAAAACCATGTTGTGAAATAATATATTGAGCAACTATAAAATAATATTGAGAAAAAATAAGATCATGTTGAGCACAATTTCACAAGTCTCAATAGTTGTGCAAAAATAATCTATTGTTGAGCAAAAATAAGATCACGTTGAGCAAATTTCCACCAATCTCTCATGTTGTGCAATTATAGTCTATTTATGAGCAAAACAAAGTCATGCAACTCTTAAAACAGAGTCGTGCAACTCTTACAACAGAGTTGTGCAACTCTTAAAACAGAGTCGTGCAACTCTTACAACATAGTCGTGCAACTCTTTAAACATAGTCGTGCAACTCTTAAAACAGAGTCGTGCAACTATTACAACAGCGTCGTGCAACTCTTACAACAGAGTCGTGCAACTCTATAAATCTAAATTATTATTCTTGCACCGTCATTTTATTATTATGATGCCCAAATAAAGGATCATTTTCATTTATTATTAGGTTGGATTATTTTATGATGATAAAAACTATAAAACAATATCAATTTTTTAATTAATTTTTTATATATATAATTTCATGCTTATCAGCAATAAGTATGAAATCCTATAAAAAAAGTTTATATTATATAGTAGCTTTTAGTTTCGTGTAGAGCAAAATTTCACCAATCCCCCATGTTGTGCAATTTTACTCTATTGATGAGCAAAAATAAGACCATGTTGTGCAATAATCTATTAAATAAGTATAAAATTATATTTATAAAAAATAAGATTATGAGGAGACACAATTTCACAAGTCTCGATTATTGTGCAAATATAAAGAATTGTTGAGCAAAAATAAGAGCATGTTGTGCAAAAATATTTCATTTATTATTAGGTTGGATTATTTTATGATGATAAAAACTATAAAACAATATCAATTTTTTAATTATTTTTTTTATATATAATTTCATGCTTATCAGCAATAAGTATGAAATCCTATAAAAAAAAGTTTATATTATATAGTAGCTTTTAGGTTCGTGTAGAGCAAAATTTCACCAATCCCCCATGTTGTGCAATTTTACTCTATTGATGAGCAAAAATAAAACCGTGTTGTGCAATAATCTATTAAAAAGTATAAAATTATATTTACAAAAAATAAGATTATGTGGAGACACAATTTCACAAGTCTCAATTGTTGTGCAAAAATAAAGAATTGTTGAGCAAAAATAAGAGCGTCGTGCAACTCTTACAACAACGTCGTGCAACTCTTACAACAGAGTCGTGCACCTCTTACAATAGCGTCGTGCAACTCTAAAATTTAATAGTGTTATTCATGAAATTTATAATTTTATTCATACAAACTAAAATCTAATTTGATTCTTCTTAAACTAAAAATCTAATTTGGGCACATTATAATATTATTCTTGCACTTTTTAATCTAATTTGGTTCTTAAACTGTATTTTAAAGTTGCACAACCGTAGTTTAGAGTTGCACAACCGTAGTGTCAACATCTTTTTCTATTTTGTTAATCAGAGAAAACAACTAGTGTCAACAATATTTGCAATTTTAGTGATGAAAATGTATTGATCAATTTTATTTCTTTATAACTCTGTCAGCATTAAAATTGCAAACACCGCTGACACAACCTTTAATTTGTAAAAAGATGCTGACACAACCCTTAATTACAGTTGCACAACTGCATCTTAAATTTGCACGACAACACCTTAAAGTTGCACAACAGCGCCTTAAAGTTGCACGACTACACCTTAACCAAATATTTTGTTGTCTTCATTATGAAAAACGATCTTCTAGTGGATTTATATTTTTCTTCTAAATTGAGAATGAGTATTTAATTCGAATAATTGTCTCATAATTACATAACTTTATATATAGTGCAAAAAAGCGAAGAATCTGTAACTATTGAACAAGCAAGATCTAATGCAATATAAGTATAAAAATGATGTCAGCACCGTCATTTTATTATTATTCTTGCACCGTAATTTTATTATTATTCCAATATTTTTGCGCACAAATTAATATTATTCCAGAAAATAGTGCACAAATAAATACTATATGTGCATTTTATAATATGAGAAAATAAGTATAAAAATAATGTCAGCACTAAAAATACACATAAAAACGATGTCAGCACAATTTTTTTTTGCAAATTACTAAAAATGTAAACTTTAGCCTTTGTGGGATTCGAACCCACGTATTTGCGCATAAGGCACATCGCTCTGCCATTGAGCTAAAAGGCTTTTAAAACTCAATAAGAGGAATTCTAGTGACATTATTTCCATCATCAAAACAACAAATGTCTCGACACATAGCTATATGTCTACATGAACCTCTTTCTTCCTTTACAAGAAAAACATACGAACCTCTTTCATCATTTTCAAATTTGAATCAAGATTAATGTAACTTGAATTCCAGAATGAGAATAACAATATCACAGTATAGGCATAATAAACAACTTAACTAGCCTTTAATAAACAACTTAACTAGCCTTTTCCTTTCGTATACACCTTGGCGAGTTGAAGCTCAAAGCTGCACCTTGTTCTGATCTCAGAGTTTGATCTGGATTCCGAGTCTGCCATGGCTTCATTCGTTCAATTTCTGTAAAGGGCTAGGTCATACTTGTCGAGGAATTCCTTGAAAGATGTATACTTGTGTACATACCCCTCAAAGAATGCACTTTTTACTGCATCATCCTCTTGAACTGGGGCTAATCCAGCAAGAAACACCTCTTTCAAGTAGGCAGGGACCCAGCGCCCCCGATCTTCATATAGAGTCCGAAGCCATCTATGATCTGTAAGCTTGTGCCTCATGATCATTTCATTCCACGCAGTTTCGAAGTCAGCAATCTTTGGTGAGGTGTACACAACACTAATCAGCTGTTTCCTTATCACCTCGTAGCCTCTAAACCCTCCCAGTCTTTCCTGAACTCTCTGCATTAACAAGCTGAAACAGTGGTGATCTTCAGGCAACACCTCGGAAACAACACTTCTAAGAGACCGACTGTGATCAATAATGATAACCTGAGGACGGAGACCAAGCATACAAGTAATCCATGATCTGAGTATCCACACAAAGTTATCCACCATCTCATGTGCGATAAATGCACATCCTAGCAACACCAAGTGCCCGTGATGGTTAACCCCAACAACACAAATCAGAGGGACTTCAAATCTGTTGCCTAATCTCGTTGAGTCAATTGCAATTGTGTCACAGAAGTAGTCATATGCCACCCTAGATCTGAAATCTGCCCAAAACACATTCCTCAATCGCCCTTGATCATTCAGGTCCATCAAGTAAAAGAAGTTGGGACTTGTCAGTTTCATTCGGCAAAAATAGTTATATAAAGCATTCACATCTCCCTCCTTGAGCTACAAATGCTTATCAGAACTAGAGCAATCAACGGTATCCGTTTGCCCCTCAGACATGACACTAAAATCGGCCTTTTTATACACTCACTACAACAAAAAAGGTTATTAGCGACCAAAGTTTTAGTGACAAATTATTTTTCCTTGGTAAATGTGGTCTTTGGCGACGAACATAATCACTCCTCATAAAATGGCACGTGAACTTTAGCGATGAACCTATATTTCTTCCTAAAAGCAACATTTAACGATGAATTTTTCGATTCATCGCTGGTTGTTACCATATTCTGGTCATCTAAAGCATAAGGGCATTTGCGACAAATTTGGCTTTTTTATTGAGGAATATTTTCATCGCTAAAAATAAATTTACCGAGGAAATTCCAATTTTCTCGTTATATGTTTGGTGGGAATTATGCAAACCCCTCCAAATTCATTAGTGACAAATATTTAAATTTCTCACTAAAAGTATGTGTTCCTTGAGAAATTAATTTGTCACTAAAAATATCAATTAGTGAGGACATCTCATTTTCATCGTTATTTGTTTGTGTGAAAATAAAGAAACCACTTCAAATTCAATGGTGAGAAAAGTTTAAATTCATCGCCAAAAGTTTATATATTATACGAGGAGCATTTCTCCTTAAAACAATCATTTAGCAAGGAAGTATTAATTTCATCACTAATGGTATGGGGAAAAGTAGGACACGAGCGCATAATTGTAAGGTGACAAAAATATAATTTCATCACAAAAAGTACATGTTTGCCGATGAATGATTTCATCGTTGAAAAACTAGTAGTATATGGGAAAATTGTGTCCCAATCACAAAATTCCAAGGTGAAAATAGTATATATTCATCACAAAAAGTAAGTTTTTGAAGTATTAATTCATCACAAAAAGTATTAATTCATCGCAAGAAATACATGTTTGATGTATTAATATAGGTGAAATAATACAAATCCTGAAAAATCAAAGGTGATGAAAGTGTACATTCCTTAGTGTTTTTGCTACTTTGTTTAGGTAAGAAAGTTGCCCATTACTTTGTTAAAGGAATGCTAATTTCAGTTAAGTTAAAATTTGCCTATGCAGGATTTGAACCCGCATGTTTGTGCATAAGCACATCACTCTGCCATTTGAGCTAATAGGCACAAAAAATTCTTAAGAGTTAAAGTACATTATAGAAGAAAATGGTGTGAGCCTTGACAATATAATTTATCATACTTCTATCAAATTTTTTTTATCATACTACCAAAAAAAATAAAGTATAGAAGCACACACTAGCCAAATATAATTACCTAATTAGACACTCACGGGTCATTCACAACACCCCCTAGGGGCCTAGATTCATGTGATCATAAGACAAACGGAAGGTGACCACTTGAAGTAACAGCAAATTAGGTCTTGAGCTGTTATTGGTTCTTGTAGAGGCTGTCCGTATTCACTGTTTGCAATATATCTACATTAATCATGAATGAGTGCATCAGTTAGAACCGACTGAAAAACACAAAAATCCTTCTTCCAAATGTGCATTTTCAATCAAAACCTCCCACAGATCCACAAAATCCACCACACCCTCCTATAGACCTGCAAAATTGCCAGAAAAATAAGCACTTCAAATAATTGAAAAGAGAGAGAGAGATAATAAGTTGGAGATAATCTGCTTTTCAAAAAAAGAAAACGCAGCAGCTTTAATAAACACAATTAGAAGAATGACTGCAACTATAAAATGAGAAGGATAGGCTCATAAGAATATTAAGAATGCTAACAAGTAACAACTGACCATCTGCCAATGTATTCTCATCACCCTTTTTCTCTTTCTACCCTCTTAAACATGGACAACAAACTCAAGCAATTCAAATGAACTAAAACTGAGAAAAGACATTGTTACAATTATATAAGAAATATGCATCCTACCAAACAGATCAGTAAGTAAATGAATCAGTAAGAACACTAATAAGTGTGCACCTTTTCCGCATAATACACATCCAATGAAAGAACACCAAAATAAGCACCACTAACTGCTGAAATTTTCTGATGACAGCAAATAACACCACAATAAGCACCACTAACTGCAAAATGTAAAATTCAAGAAGACAAATCATTGGAAAAAGAGCATTGTACCAAGGAAACATTGTTCGTCATTAGTGAAAAGATGAGAATAACCTCGTCCAATAACAAACCGTTTATGTTGGTACTTTGCAAAGTTCTGTCCATAGCCATAACTACGGACATTCACAGAAAATTAGTAATACACCCCAATAAATGGACATATTAGCAGAACAAGGATGCATACAAAGTACATTTACGAAGGTCACTTATCATCCTACGTGTCAATGATAAATAATAATAGACTTCCTAACTATCGAAGATTAGTCTATCTGACTATGCATTCCACCATAAGCATGAAGAAGATTAGTCAAGAATTCAGTCATTCTAAGAAATAGTACCCTGAACATCTGAGTATCTGACATTAACCAAAATTCAATTATAAAATGAGAAGGATAGGGTCAGGCCCTATTAGAAGAAGGATTTAATGAATTGGCATCTCATTAAGTCATCCCTGCAAACAAATTTATCAAAGTGCTCTCACAAAGATGGTTTTGCCCAGACTCAATTCGATCTAGAAATAAGTATTGCTACGTGTAGGGCATAAATTCTATACATTCTGGAAATGTCATTGCAATGAATTCATCTCAAAGGCCCAAAATAATAACACTAAATCCAGATCATCTACAATCCCTAAATCCCAAATTCTCTACTCATCTACAATCCCAGAATAATTCCCATAATTACTCATCAATTAAGCTCAGTACAATTGAATCCCAATACCTCAATCCCTTTCTTTTCAAAAAATTTATTGATAGAATCCAAAATTCCTTAAATCCCCAAACTTGAAATCCCTAGCCGAAAATTGAGATGGAGAACTTACCTACGGTGCAGTCGAAGTCGTCGGAATCGTATACCCCCGTTGTTGGCCTCACAGTTGACTCCACCGGCATGATCAATCTTCAGCGTCGCTGACCTCCCTCTACGCTTATGCAGTGCTTTTTTTTCGCGAACCCGCAATGCTTCTTTCAAGGACACCACCGTCCATGAATTTTGTGTTTTTACCTTTGTTCATTTAGAAGAATCTATAATGCTTATTTTAAAATTTTAAGATATATTTAATATATATATATATATATATATATATAGTTTCGTCCCAAATAGTAAAATATATTAATTTAATATTGTAAAATTACATCTAATATATATAAAAACATATTGAAAATAATATAATAAAGTCAGTATATCTTATAAATATCTTTTATTTAGATAGAAAATTTCTAAAAGATAAGTCTGTGAAGATGTCTATTATTTATATAAATATTATTCTAAAAGATAAGTTTATATTTAACCTCTTCTAATAATGAAATAGTTTTAAATGTATAAAACATATAAATTATGATGATTTAGAGTTTTTATATATATACTTAATGCATACCATATCGAATTGTTTTAAAATTTATTTGTACAATTAGCGATCTATGTTTTTAAAATATTTCTCTAAAGCTATTGCAAAATATAAAATTAAATTCCATGAAAAGTTAGTTACGAATTATGCTGGAATATGATTTAAAGAGTAAAATAAAATAATAGATTTTATAACCACTCAAAGATATGAGATGGACACATAGGATGATACTAGCCTTATTGCCCGCCCGTTGTACGGTTTCTTAATAAAAAAACGATATTTAATTTATATTTTATTTCTGAAATTTGAAGGTTATAATAGTTTCGTTGAGATCTTTGGATCTTTTAATAACAATAATCTAAATTAAGAGTATGTTTACTTCCTATCAATATACAACATCTATCTTTTATCTTTTATATATAGTAGAGGAGAAGTCGTCTGAGACACATGACGACTTCTCCTTAATCGTAGTCGTGAGAATCAATCACAATTTTTTTTAAATAATCAATATATTCATGAGATAAAACTTTGTCCTAACTCTATTTAATCAATATATCTATATATGCATAAGATAAAATTATAAGATAGAATTTTAGATTTTTTTTTCAAAATATTCATTACAAAATAAATAATTAAACATTTATTCACTACTTGAAACTATTTACGGAAATATTCATTTTTTGCAGACATAGACCACGTTTTATTTACAAAAACGCGGTCTATATATGCATAAGATAAATTTTTATTCTAACTCTATTTAATCAATATATCTATATATGCATAAAATAAAATTTGACACAATTTCATTAGATATGAATGAATATTAGTCGAATCAATCACAAAATTTTGAATTAACCAAAATATGTATAAGATAAAATTTTATTATAGCTCTATTTAATCACTACATCTATATATACATAAGATAAAATTTGACCAAATTTCGTTAGATATGGATGAATATTAGTCTAATCAATCACAAATTTTTGAATTAACCAAAATATGTATAAGATAAAATTTTATTATAATTCTATTTAATCAATACATCTATATATACATAAGATAAAATTTGACCCAATTTCATTAGATATGGATATGTTTTTTAGAAGATATAAAGATCAATATAGTAAGCAATTTAATTCAAAATATGACAGGTAAGCAAAAATAATCCCGTTTTAATCCAGAAAATTCCATGGATGCGAAATCGCACCAAAGCCTGTTTCAGGCCACTGCTTTAGTATTTTATATATAGATAGATATAGATATTATATAGATATATAGATATATAGATATATTGATGATTATTTTTTGAGGCCAAAATAAATATAGATATTTTATAGGGCTATATGACTTAAAAAACCGATCAGAATTATACCCAGTATGAAGTATATATAATAATAGGCATATATAATATAATAAAATAATAAGTATATATATATTTTATAGCGAATTTATTAAAAGAAATTAATTAGTATAACATGATTAATACCAAATTTATTTAAATTTTAAAAATAAAAACACATTAAAATTGATTCTCATATTCCATAATTATAATCTTGAAAGTGTACGAATACTCAAAGGTTGAAACTGCCTATAATGTTACATGTTACTGTAAGTCTGTAATAAACTAAACTTATATTATATGTATTATCAATACTAAAATTATACTCTGTATTATTATTATTTTTTGAGCAGCGTATTATTATTTAATATCACTTCATTTACATTTGTTAGAAAAACTTTATAAAATCAGCATTTATATTTGTAATTTAAATAAAAAATATAAACATCATTCTTATCTTATAACTTTTTTTTTGATAGAGTAAGAATTCAAGGTTAGATAAACTTAATTCTTATCTTATGATGTTAAAATATTTTTTCCAAAAATTACAATTTTTTTTTAAAAAAATACCTGCTAATTCCTAACACTTGAAAACCCTATTCCTTGTCCACCATTTTCAGATCCGACTTCTTGAGTCTTCTTCACTCTTGGTCCGTCTAGCACTCGGCCACTCGCCTCCTTCTCCAATCTCCAGTATCTCTTCCTCTTCTCGTCGCTTCCCCGTCGGAACTCTAACCGGCCTCTTCTCCCTTGTTGGAAATCGCTACTATGGTGACCCAGAGTTGCTGCCCATCCCATCTCGCGCTCTCTCTCTCATCGCACCTCCTGCCTAATCGCCATCGTCGCACCTCTGCTCATAGCCCTCGTTCAACTCCTTGTTGCGGGGCTTCTCCTTCCATCTGACCACGCATCCACCGCACCGCCTCCGTTCACCGCATCTGGTGCCGCTTCTCCTTCTGTTCGGAGGTAGGTTTTCGCTTTGCTGCTCCCGATTGGCTTTGAGTTCAGAATGAACATCAATGATTTCTTACCTCTGAGATAGATTCTTGCTTACATTTTATTTTACTCGTGTCTTGTTTGCAACAGTCAATTCATTGTCAAATTTATTCGGCCAGATGTTTAGATGCTGAATTTTGCCTTTGGATTTGAAATCTAGGGCTTTCTGCTTCACAATTAGGTTTGGTAATTGAGTTTTCTCTGTTTTGGGCTTGAATAGACCCCGTTAGTAGAAAAAATTAGTTCGATATTGGGGTTCTCTTTTCTTCGTGATTGAATATATTACCTAGGTTACAAACTTGTAGTTGAATACCCAAAGTGGTGTTCTCATTTGATTCCCACCGAATGGTATATTCTACATTCTTGAAAGAGTGTAGCAAATTATGCAAGTTCATAAAAACGCTTTTGTCGGTTTTTCCCAATCTATGATGCTTTTTGTCAATTTAATGATGATCGATCTGTTATAAAATGCAAGTGAGGCCTCTTAACGAACCACAAAGGGGGCCTTGGGAATAATATAAGAGGCATTTTACCACTTAATTGCTAAGAAGAGAATCACCATTTCCATCTTTTGTTTGCATTGAGAAGATTAGATTTGATAAAATTGCTCATATTTTTTTTTTTTTTTTTTTTTTATTGTTGTTTGCATATCTGTTGTCGGATTTGGCTGTTGAATCATCTGTCCACTGGTGAGATTGAGTAGTATCTGCTAGCATGACACTTTCTCTTTTATTTTCTAAATCAGTATTTTGTCAAATGCATGTTGGGTCATTCATGCGTACTTGCTTGAGTCTGTTTCCAGAATGTGCTAATTTTGTTTTGTCTAGGGCTGAAATATGTTACTGAGTTGTTGAGCCTTTATTGGTGATATTGGTTTGATTCTGATCTTACTAGCCTTCACTTTTGAGTTTTGAATTAAATTTAGAAGGTGAACTTGACTAAGGCTCTCTTTCGATGAATTGATCTAACAAAACTAGTTGGAGTGAGCGCTCCCTGCCTAGCTTATTTGGTTCATGCAACATTCTATTCCATCATCTTGGGTAAGTTCCTCATTCATGATATATTCTGATTATGAATAGATATTTTTGATATGTCTAATAACGTATTTCTTAATCTCGGCCTCTGTTTGCAGCTTTACTTACATTTTAAGCTAAGCAATGCTCCTAGAAATTCAGGTTTAGTAATTGATTATTTCATTTTGTGCACTTTTTGCAGCTTCATATCTGGGTTTGATCTATCGGGCATTTCCTTCTTGTACAAGAGCTTCGGATGCAGGTAGATGTCTTCTCTCTTTAGCTTTGGCAGAGCAGTACTATAACTAGAGCAATTATTTAAGCAACATTGCTATTTTAATTACGAGGATAGTGTCACATTACCTAACATAGATGTATAAAATTGGGTAGTAGGTGGATGTGTTGTTTGCTTTGGCACATTGTGGGAGTTCCTTTACCGTTTGGAAGGTGGTTAGACTGGGTAAGTCTCCTCCAACCCTTCAACATGGGCTGATTTCACTCGTCACTTAAATCTATTATTATTGTCTTCCCTCCTCACTTCAACATGCAAGTGCAGTAATGCAAAATATATGCTCTATGTGGTCTTTATATTACCTTTATAAGTATGACTAATTTGTGAACTTCATTTTAATCTATTATTATCGTCTTTGTTGGAGTTAACCCTGCATTTTTAGTTCATCACTCGCTTTTTTGCGCTTCAAGATGAAATTGATCAGCTTAATGCTCAATTTAGGGATCAAGATGAGTATATTGAAAAGCGTCAGGCTAGTGTAGCTGCATTAGAAGACAACATTAAAGAGATCATTGACAGATTCATCATATGCAAGGCAGAAAAGGATAGGTTGCAAGACAAACCCAAGTGAGTGCTTCTTTTGTCTCTCTCTCTCAACCGTATTTTTGGTTGTGTCCATCCCCTTCTACCTTTAGATTACGTGTGATAAATTTATATTTTGATGATTTATTTCCTTCCTTTGGGTCCTTATGGTCTCATGAGAATGAACTTTCTTCCGAAATTGATAAGCTTGAATTAGAAAAAGTGAAAGGCACAGAAGAACCTTGGTCAATGTACCCCCGATGTGAGTGTTCTTTTTATTTTATTCTAGCCATCTTTCCTTGTACTTTTGCTCTTAGTTGACTATGTCATTATTTTATTGACTCTCTGTCTTTAGTTTTATAAGATGCAGTAGGCTATGAGAGTAACTTGATCTTAGATGTCCTACTTGAAATATGTCCTTTTTATTACATTTTCTACTCTCAAGCAATCTTTCTTCTAGTTGGCTATTTTGTGCTTCTCTCAAGTCTCGAATCTTGAGCTTGTAATTTTCCTTTGGTTTGTGTTCATGGAAGGGTGTAAAGGGCAGTACCAAGTAGCCATTGGCATCTCTGTATCAGTGTATCTTGCATTTGTCAAAACCTTTTTCTGTTTTGTTTTGTCTCATTTCTTTTGTTAGAACCCTTTTCTGCTTTGTTTTGTTTCGTTGCAGCTACATTTCGTTAGTATTAGAGATTCAGAGACACGACATATAATATCTCAGAGGTTAACCTACTTGGGCGTAGTGGGTGTGGTGCAGTTTATAAGGTAGTTAGGAATCTTAGTAATTCTTCAAATAAAAGTTTCGAAACATGCAAGAGTTAAGTCAATAAATTGTTTTTGCTTTTGTTTGTACAAGGTGTCCTTTCTCCTGGGCAACAAATAGGAAGAGGCTAGCAAGCAATTCAGAGCAAGGCGAATTCGAATTCAAACTTCACCACATGAGTCCCATTAGAATTTTCAGTTTATGCTTAGAAGGCGAAGACGGATTTATGATTTATGACTTTGTCTCTAATAGAAACTTGAATTGTAATCTCATTTGAGGTATTTATTCATTATTCATGTATGTATACATTGACCTTTATGGCAAAATTATCTATGTTAATCTATCATTTCTCATTTGAGGTGTGTATATCGTACTAGAAGCTACATTTATTTGTCAATAGAATTTTGTCACTAAAGATTTCGGATGACAAAACATGTGTTTGTCACTGAATGCTAGGGCGATAAACCCAATTTTCATCACCAAAAGTTAGTTAGCGATGAATTTTATGTCATCACTAAATACATTTAGCAACTATTATCGATTCCTTCAACATTTTTGCCGATGAAATTATTATTTTTTTATGACAAAAATATATGTCGTGAAATAATAGCGGGTCAACTTGATATCATCATTAACGAGGAAATATACACTTTTGTGAGGAATTAAAGTTTCTCGCCATCTACATTTTACGACTACTATGGAATCCTTTGACCTTTTTTGCGACAATTATAATTATCTTTTACGATGAATTTAATAGTCGCTAAAGACTTACAGCGACAAATATTGACTTCATCGCCAAATGTTTTTTTTGCGACGATTTCATTTTTCCACACTAGACTTTTTTGTGAGGAGCTTTCAGTGACGATTTCAAAAGGAAGCATATTTCCTCGCTAAATAGCTTTAACGACGAAATATCAATTTTCAGCGAGGAAAAAATTCTTCGCTGAAATTGACTTCTGTTGTAGTGACTTTAATCGTGTGCACCTCTTGAACGGGCTTCTGTGCTGCAAGGATCATCTTCTTATGCGACTTGAAAAGCCTCCCGTCCTCTGGACTAACTATTTGAAGTAAACGTAGATCAAACAGAGTTGCACCTAGGACATTTGAAGTAAACGTGTCTGAAACTAGCAAACTTCTATGACAGATTATTCATAATTCAAAAAGGTAGCAGATTCCTGATATCTATTGTTCTAAAAGCAATCTGTTGCAAGGAAACATGCAAATACTAATACCTTTAGGGAGCTCAAATTGGAGAGTCTGAGTGAAAGATCGATAGATGCACCAGGATCTACCACAGTTTTATCCTGGAATTGATAGAAAAATTTACACAAAGACTTCCAAGGAAGGCAAACACAAAAGAGAACATATAAAGTAAAGTTGAATACCTAATGATGATCATCTACTATATGCTTGCTGACCATGTCACTGAACTGAGACTCATTACCATCAATTCGTGAAGTCTAGCAATCCGACTGCAAATTCAAGCTATTAGTTTCAGGAATGCAGAATGTGTCTTCCTGATTAACGGTTTGAAATATGAGAAAGAGAGAGTGCTCATCTTTGGAGTTGTCATCACAGAGACATAAGGCAATTGGAACTCCGGCGATTGCAATTGGGATCTGATCGCAAAACAATACAATTCCAATCAATTCCATTCGCAAAACAATACAATCAGGAAAAAGCAAATCAAATCGATATAACAGAATATGAACAGACAGACCTTGAGATTGAGCAATTGGAACTCCGGCGATTGCAATTGGGATCTGATCGCCGATTGCCAGCCAACCTCTAGTCCTTGCTGGTCCACAGATCCCGACGGAATCGAGATCGAGATCGTAAGAGGTAATTTTCGAATTTATGAAGAACCACGCACCTCCTTGAAGCAAGTCGAGAGGCGGAGAAAGGCGGGAGCCACTGCACGCCGTCGCCGAACTTCGAATGCGGGAAGCGATGAATTTTGCCGGAGGAGGAGGAGAAGGCGACAGAGGATGCACGAGAGAGAGAAAGGGGAGAAGGAGGAGACCGGTAGATCTGGAGGAGGATTGCAGGAGAGAGAAAGTTAATCAAATTAGGGTATATATAGCGGCTATTTTTCTAAATTGTCCAAAAACGCGACTATTTTGCAAATATGTCCAAATAAAGTGCCTTTTTTGCAAAAAATTTCAAAATATTTTACCCCTAAATTAACATTAATTTTTTTTTAAAATAAATATTTAACTTCTACATGACTATTAAAACACTTCTTTTAGGGCTTGGAGTACGCGCTTCTCGCGCGCGCCAATCTTCCCTTTACACCTCTTTTCAAAACCCTAATTTTTAGCCAAAAAAAGCTTCAAGTTCCCGGTCAACACCTTTTTCGGTGGGATCATGGCCATTTAGTGCCTAGTTTCCATCTTTTTATTGCAAATTCGTGTGCGGAAGGCTGAAATTCGGGCCTTCATTTGACATCCAAACCCCTCTTCTTCTTCTTGTGATATGGATTTGAGTTTTAGTCCCGTTCTTCTTCATTTTTAATTCTAGCTTTGGTGTCCGTTGGTGAGGTGCTCTTGATGTCGTACGTCTGTGTCCCTCGGGCCGCCATCATCGTTGTCCACCCTTATCTCTGACAAACACTACTGATCTCTGTCTCTCTCTCTCTCTCTCCCAACCACGTCCCATAGTGGTTGTGGGATTTTGGGTTTTTTGGCCTGTGCTTTTGGGGTTGGGAGATTGTGGTTGCGATTTGTGATCCTTTTTTATTTGTGATGAGTTTCCTTGTTTGATCTGTGAATTTGTCGTTGATTATGTGGCTCCTTGATCCTCGCGGCTGCCACCACCCTCCCACTCCTTGGTTCTCCTGAGAGGGTCTAGAAAATAATAATAATAACAATAATAATTATAATAGCTATAATAATTTCCCTGATTGTTTAGCTTGTTATCGGGAATTTGTACACATATCTTCGTTTGATGATTGATCAACCTCTATCTTGTCTGTATTATGTCCCATCCTTTGGTGGTGGGTCGTTGCCTTAGTGTGGTTTAGATTAGTTTCGAGAGAGGTTGTAATATCGGACGTCCTGTTTGATCGAGTGGATCATGACCACATTCGTGGTCTTCGAAGATCCCTCATCTAAGTGGGAGGAATGTCGTTGATCCGCACTTTCATATGTGTTGTCATTTTCGGAGGTGGGTCACTGCTCTTCGTCTTCTCGTCGTCAAGACGTCATGTGAGTCTTCGCGCTCTCCTATGTTCTAGAGATTTGTGGTTTGCCTTGGGTTTTCTTCGACTTTCCGTTGTCCGTCTGTCAATTTGTCGGCCTCTTGAGTTATCAGATATCTTATTGTCTAATATCTGAAAATTTTACCTCACGAAACAAATCTCAAAAAATCACCTTAAAAAAATTATACTACGTAATAATTAAAAAGAGAGAAAGATTTTTAAAATTATAAAATATAAAAAGATGTTATTTTACTATATAAATGATGTTATTTTACTATATAATGTTTTTTAATTTTTATAATTTGATTTTTTGAGATTAATTTTTTCAAATATATTATAATAATCATGTAGAAGATAAAGATATATATATATTTTTTAAAATGTTAATGTTAATTTGCGGGCAAAATATTTTTGTGGGGGCGGAGTTGTACGACGGGAATCGGGATTGAGGCAGAGGATTTGCTTCGATTCAAAAAGTGGGGTTTGAAATTTGTTTGATGGGAGATTGTAGCCATGCGGTCTTAGCCAGTATAGATGAGTGGGTGCATTCTGTAGTGGTCGAAAGTAGGTCGAGCTCCTTTGGCACTTGGAGAGGTATTCTCCATTCATATGGTGTGAAATTTCTTATTTTAAATATATATATTAATCCCCGCTAGACTCAAGTAGACTTGGCTATCCAACAGATTCTTGATGACCAAGTCAAGACCTTTGTATCAGCGATGAGACAACACATGACTCTTGGAATTAGGCTACTCTTTCACCTTTCATGGGGCTGGATGTTCTGCTTAAGATGCAGTCCATATAAATCACCGAAATAGAGGAGGAGGGTCGAGGGTGACATATTCCCTCTCTTAATTAAAACATACTCCCTCCGTTCGTCAAAACTTGTCGTTTACTATTCATGCACACTTTTTTACAACGATAAAAACTATATAAAATATTCATTTTTTTTATAAATTTTTTTAACAAGTTTGTACTTATTAATAATAACTACGAAGTTGTTAAAAAAATTATAAAAAAAACTAGATATTTTATATAGTTTTTATCTCCTAAAAAAGCGTGCATGAATAGTAAAGTGTCAAGTTTTTTCGAACGGAGGTAGTATCGTTTTAAGAAGTAAATCATGTCATTTTAGATTTCATCATCCACTTTACAAAATTTTCATTGTAATGATTAAGGAGATGTTAGATATAGTTTTTGAGAAAGTAAAAAAGTAGAGTAACTGACGAAACCGCAATCTGGACGAAAATGGGACACATGGCCGTCATGCCCTCATCTCACACAACCCTGAGAAAATGGACATTTAGCACTTTGAATCCTGCCACGTGGCAACGAGGGTCCGTACAAAAACAACCGTATAAAATTCGTGAAACACAGGGATTTCTAATGAAAAGAGTGAGGAGATTGAGAATAGAATAGAGAGGATATCTCCACGTTCAGGCATAATTAAAGCAACGAGCAAATGATAGGAGATATAGAATCTCTGCTAACAAGCCGTCCGCGTAACCTTTATGGAGAGAGCCACTTTAAAAGAGCTCTAAGAAGGAGGTCAAAGCATCCTTATACCCTGTCACGCTCCGTTCGCGGATCATTTTTTCGACGAAGAGCACTAGATTGGACACGTATAATCATGACCCATATCGGTTGGTGCATGCGTAAGTGGTTGCAGGTAACTCAAATTCTCATTTAAGGGATGTTATAACCTGATCCCGAAATCCCAATCACAGGATCTTAAAAGAGCCTTATTGATCAGTAATAAGTAGGGGTATATGTGTATTTTTGTTTGTTCGATCTTAAAAAAACCTTTAATTAACAGAGGAAGTATTGTTTTAGGACCTCTCACTGTCAAGGGAATTCTCCACTAATTTACTCTATATTCGACAAGCTCGCAACCTACGTCCTTCAAATCCTGAATTATGACATATCTAGATGAACACATCCTAAAAAAGGGCGAGATTGTTTCTGTACCATGTGGCCAATGTTCTAAAAATTTAATTATGTTACACCATACTTATCTTTTTTTTATTTATTTATTATTTAGCATTCATTCGTTCGATCATTCGTTCTAAGAGTTGTCGACCACTGAAATCTTCCTCTTCCCCCAAACTTTGTACTTTTTCAGGCCATTCTAACCGCTTATTCTCCACCTCATGCTCTGTTCCTCATCTTCTCCACCGGCCCTCTTATTTCGTCTCCAACACATCAGGGTTCCACCTTATTGATTTAGCACCACCATTGTTGCTTTTCTCTCCTTGTGGTTCCTTTATGTCGCCGTCTTATTTTTTCTCATCTTATGGTTGTCTCATTATTTAGGTATTTAATTACTTATATTATGAAGGGCAATTTGCATTCATTATTTAGGTATTTAATTACTTATTTTTTCTCGTCTTATTTCGGTATCTCTTAATTACTTATATTATGAAGGGCAATTTGCACAACTATACATATTTTTTTGTGGGTTTGCAAAAATGCCACTTTTTTGTATTATTTGCAAAAGTAACATGGGTGGTATTAGTGCACATAAAAATAGGGAAGGGCAATGTCGGTTGCAGGTTCTCACAAGGAGAGAGAGAGAGAGAGAGGACATGAGTTTTGGTGGGGAATTTTGGCGCCAAAAAGAGGAGAGAGAGGAGGGTAATGATTGCCTATGGGAAAAGGTGATGGGAAAGGGTTTTCCCTCCATTTGCAAAGTATAATAGGAGAGGAGGAGAGAGGACATCAATTTCTTCCTCCCATGAACAAGAGAGCTGGAGAAGAAGGCCATCATTGGAGAACAACCCATCGGCATCAAGGTCCAGTTGCAGAGCACGTGTCGGGCGCATTATTTGTTCGTGTCAGTGTTAGTTAACTTCCATGTCATCGAGGTATCTGAGAAACCCTAATTCTCAGGTGCAATGGGTAGGCTTCTCTCCTGTTTCTCCTCATGTTTCGCGAAGAGTAGATACCCATTAACAATGGTGCTAATCCGAGTTTTCATTTGCAGGGGAAAACGCCAAAGTATGTGTCACTCTCATCTTCAACGGCCGTTGGTTGTTCGATGGTGTCGGGTGGGTGTATTCTGGTGGAACCGAGCGGAAGAATGTGATCATTGAAGAGGGCGGTTGTCTTACATGCCAAAGGGGGAAGAAGCGGGTCATCCGATAACGATAGGTGATGATGACGACCTTGAGGCTTTTAAGTTTCTGAACTCGAAGTCTTGGGAACATCCATATATGTTGGTCCAGTGGTGAAAGAGAGCCTTCAAGTACCATAACCCGGCGTCGAGGAAGAATGCTTGAGTGGGCCTCGTAACTCCCAAAAGGTGGACGACTTGGAGGCAGAAGGTAAGGCAGAACCAAACCCTATGTTTGTAGATGTTCGGCTAGATGGTGGAGGAGGGGTTAGCGAGTCAACAGGGAAGAGCAAGGATATAAGGGTGAAAAACAAGGTTGACACGGGGTTTCGAAGGGGTGACAAGGATATATGTGCAGGTGACAAAGGTAAGGGTCCGGAGGTGATCCTCTTGGCTGAAGGGACAGGGAAGAGCCAGGATCACGCTACTGACATGGGTTTTAGAACTTGTGACAGGCTTATGTGTGAAGGTGACAAGGGTAAATGTTCGGAGTTGATCTACTTGGGTGATGTGATAGGGAAGAGACAGGAGGACGCTATTGACAGGGGGTTTGGAACTGGTGAAAAGCTTATGAGTGTAGGTGACAAGGTTAAAGGTCCGGAATTGATCCAGTTGGGTGGGGTGATAGGGAAGAGCCAGGAGCACACAACTGACAAGGGGTTTGGAACTGGTGACAAGCACATTCTTGAGGGTGACAGGTGTGAGGGTCTAGATGTTATCCACTTGGGTGACATGGACTCCTCCTCCGATGACACGGTAAAATGTGAAGGTGACATGTATAAGGGGTTGGATGTCATATCCATTATCAGTCAGGAGGAGGAGGAGGACTTCGATGCCGGAATGAAGAGGGAAGAAGTTTAGGATGATTTTAACTGGCAGGATTTTGAGGAAGACTCGGGTATGAGGTTGTCGACGGAGGGGGATGCAGTCGAGGATGAGGTGATAAGGGAACTTGAAGATTGGGTTCCTAGGTCTAGCACATCCCCACCTACGATGGAGAACGTTGAAGCTATGGTGGACAGAGCAACGCCTCGGACCCAGGATCCACGACGCAACCTGACAGAACTTTCGGAGGGACAATTGTTCGCCTCGAAGGCTGAAGTGCAGAGTCGTCTTAAGTGAAATGCAGTGGAGAAGTGCTTCGAGTTTGTAGTGAAGAGGTCGTGTAAATCGACGTATTTAGTTGGTTATGTGGACAACAAGTGCACGTGGATGTTAAGGGCGTCGACTTACCAGCGCACGACTATGTGGTCCATCCGACAGTATGTCCAGGAGCATACATGTGACCCAAGCATGATGCACAACCATAGCCGACATGCTACATCGAACATGATTGGACGCAACCTCGTGACCACGTAAGTGTTACTTTAGTTGCGAACAGCTATTTATGTCACACAACATTATTCCACATGTCACATAATGTAACTCACCATGACACCATTATATGCAGGTTCACCGGGACTCGAAAGGACCTCGTTCCCGAGCAAGTGCATAAAATGATGAAGTCCGAGTATGGAGTATCGTGTAGCTACTAGAAGGCACGAAGGGCACGACTGACAGCGAGGGAGGTGAAGCATGACACCGACGAAGACAGCTACCGAGATATTATTCCATACTTGCACATGTTGGAGCAGACTAACCCCGGGACATATACTAGGTTAGAGCTGGACACATCCCAAAGATTCAAGTACACCTTTGTTAGCTTCGGGGTATGGCGCAAGGCGATCCCCTACCTTCGAAAGGTAAAACCCCATGTCGGTACTATAATATTGCATATCACCTAACATAAATAACCATGTCACCTAACCAGCTGATATCGATATCCATGTCTAGGTGATTTCAGTGGATGGGAGTTTCCTGAAAGGAAAGTTCAGGGGCACGCTTCTATTTGCCACAGCCCAAGATGCAGACCACAATGTATACCCGATTGCGTTTGCGATTGTCGATGGTGAGAATCACGTGTCATGGGGCTTCTTCTTCAAGAACATATATGCTACATGTCGTCGAGGATGCACCGGACGTAATGTTTGTCTCTGATCGGCATCTTAGTACCGTCAAAGGTTTGAGGGACCACTATGTGTTTGCCAAGCAAGGGGCCTGCCAATGACATCTATTTTAGAATGCCAGGGTGAAGTACAAGGGGTAACGGGCCTGCGGACGTTGTACTTCAAGGTGGCGAGGGCGTACATGAGGGCAGAGTTCGAGAAGCACTTCGCTGATTTTTGCGCTCAGTCACCCCCCTGCGGGCCAATACTTGAAAGAGGCTGGATTCTAGAACTGGGCCCGGGCATACTTCTTGGGGATGCACTACAATATATTGACGACGAACAACTCCGAGTGTCTAAATTCCGTGTTCAAGGAGCCCCGCAACCTACTCATCACAACCCTGATTGATGCTGTTATCGAAACAGTATCCAAGTGGTTTTACGAGCGACGGGAAAAAAGCACCAAATCGGGGTCGCCGGTGAGCGATTACGTTCAAGGTGAGCTGAAAACGAGTTATGCGTTGGCAATATTCATGGATGTCAGAGCGCTTAGCGCACACGAGTACACTGTCCGCAGAGGGTCCTCCACATGGGTTGTGAACCTGAGTGCCCGGACCTGCACATGCAAGCGGTTCGACATTGACCAGTTTCCATGCCAACATGCCATAGCCGCTGCCAGGTTTCGAGGTACCAATTTCTTCTCTCTCGTGAATGACTTCTACAAAGTCGCAACATGAAAGGTGTGTTATGAGAATGTGCTATATTCGCTTCCTCCAAGAGCAGATTAGCGAATCCCCCAGTCATGTCTAGCACGGCGTGTCTCTCCCCGGAGGTGAAGTGGTGCCCTGGTCGCCCTAAGACTTGTCGATACCCATCTTGGGGAGAATTTACCCATTTCAAGCACCGTCGTTCGTAGATGTGTTCCTCCATTGGTGGACCAACGCCTCACCTCAACAGCTGGGTCTTCTTTGGCATTTGCAGTTTGGGGTCAGTGGTTGGACCATTCTCCGTCTATGTTATTTTGTGAACGGGCTAAGTAATTGGTAGTGTAATTAGGCTGTTTGCACATATGACAAACTCTAAGTAGGCTGCTGTACTTTTAGGAACGGGTTACATACTACAGTTAAGTGGTAAAGAACTTCGTAGTACTTTTGGGGATGGATTCAGTAAATAACCCCTGTCACCCTATTTGTATTACCTGATCAGGTTGAAGGGGTTATCATGTCACTGCTTTGAATTTGATGTTTGACATTTCGGTGGTTGACGCTATGATAATGAAATCACCCATGCATTGGCACTTGTTTCAGCTCATGTTTACATTCCTGAGTGTTTGTGCTAGTCGTGTTAGGAAATCACCCTTGTGACCATATTGAAATCACCCTTATGATAATGTTGAAGGGGTTATTATGTAAGTTGACACGGGATTCCAACTTTGGTGACACGGGTGATTTCCTTACAACTTATAACCATAGTATCGAGAATGATAACATAGTCAACCACTGGTCATAGATAGACCAATTTTTTGCCAAACTTGCAAAAATAGCACAATGGGGGAAATTTTGCCAAAATTGACCCTTTCCCATTTATTTGCACAAATTTGCCCGTAACCTCACTCTTTGTAGCCGGGTTTGGGCGGGAAAAGAAAAAAAAAAAAATTGGGTGACTTGACAGGCCATTTAATCGCGTGCCGGATATCACCACACACACTCTCTCTCTCTCTCTCTCTCTCTCTCTCTCTCTCTCTCTCTCTCTCTCTCTCTCTCTCTCTCTCTCCATCGGGACTCCATCTCTAAATTTCCATAACTCAAAAGCGTTCGAAATAGGGAGAAGAAGAGACGGCGGCGACGAGAAACAACGGGTCGAAGAAGAGACGATCGGGAACTGTCGGATAAGAGAAGAACGCCGGGAGGAAAGTGAGAAGGTACGCCCCCTTTCTCTGCTGTCCGTTTTATTCGAATCTGGGCTTGGGGGTGGGTGGTTGAATTAACCTGCTATGGTGGTAAGGGATTGAACATCAAGGAGCGCAGTTTTGGGGATTGTGGAGGGGTGACAATGTTGTTTGCGATTGAAGGAAAAGGAGCGCGGTTTTGGGGATTGGATAGGGCAAACCCGTGGTTAGGGTTTAGGAAGCCCGAAGGGGATGACTGTGGTGGGGGTCGAAATTGATAATGGGGAAGATTAGGTGTTTGATTGAAGAAGACGGATCGAGGTTTTACATGTGTTTAATTTCGAAATCTGGTGTGGTCAAGAGAAAGGGGGTGACATGGGTGGAGAATCTGGGTGACATGAGCTTACAATCTGCAACTGGAATTGGGTGTCTGACATTGGGTGTGGAGTTCGATGGGTAATAGGTATGGTAAACGCATTTTCATTATTCCCGCCCCCCCCCCCCCCCCCCCCAAAAAAAAAAAAGAGGAGTTGAATTTTTATATTTTTTGGAGGACATAAAGAAAGGTAGGGAGAGTGACCTCACCTGACCTGGTGCGCCAGTTTCACTAGAAAGTGGAAAACTTAATATTTGATTGTAGCAACCGATCACAACAAACATAATAATTGATGCGGATCAAGATGGCCTTTTGTGGGTCAAACAATGATCTTGATCCAGGCGAGCTCTCAAGACCAATTCAAGGGTCATTGATGGCAAAGAATGTCTTCCTCAAGAGAAAGAAAAAGACACCACCATGGATTAAGGAAAAGATATTATTTAATTATTATTATTATTATTATTTTTAGTTATTTCCATATTTAGTTACTCCTATGTAGTTGGAGCTATCTATGGAATGCCTTATTTTTAGAAATACTTAGTTAGGTGAATAAATTTGGAAAAAGGAAAGTTTATCTCTTCTAGATATTTTCCTTGACCACTAAGTAGGAATATTTATCTAGGATTTATTTATTAGTATTATTAGGATTTGATATTTATTTATCTAAGCCAAAACTCTATCTTTTGCAAAGATAGAATTGGCATGCTTTGTTATTTAAACACTTTCCTACATTCAATAAAATTAGATTGGAATTATAATTGAGGAACCCTTTTAAGGATTAAAAGGTTCCCTCGATTCCCCAATTCAAAAGCCTTCGAAATCAATTTATGTTCTTGCTCATCCGATACCAAATCAAGATCTAAACACAATCCAAAACCACACACAAAGGAGAAACTCATCCTGCGAAACCGTCGCTGGATCAGAGAAGCTGTTGCTGAGTCTGCCAGAACCGTCGCCACTGTGCGGGCCGCCCCGCGGCTTCCTTGGCCGCCCCGCGGCCATCCCAGCGCCGACGCTGCTTCATTGCTTCCGTCGCTGTTACTGTTTTTGCCTTTACTTTAGTTTTTATTTGTTTGTTTTCTTTCTTTTGCAATAGTTGAAAGTCTCTATTGTAATTAATTGTAAACATCGAGAATAGCGAGAATAATTGCAAGATCGGACCATCAATAGTTTGGTGTTCTTGATCCTGAACCCACAGGCGAAGGATCGGGGATTTCAAACGTATCAATAATGGTTGATGGGTGTGGGGTGACAGATATTATTTAATGATTTTTTGTTTTGCATACTTGGAAGAGAAAATAAATATTGTATGAATATTACTGGAAAAGGACAAAATTGGAGAAACAATTATATATATATATATATATATATATATATATATATATATATATATATATATATATATATATATATATAATGCTTTTATTGATAGAAACTAGATAATTTTTTTTTCCTTAGTGTGTACTGTATTAAGCTAAGCCAAGCACTTATTTGGCCAATTGCAGCTTCCCTTGCCTTGTTTCAGATTCTTCTCTACCAATCATTCCCTAGAAGAGTAAAAATAGATTCTAGGGGTTTACCAATTGCATCTCAGAATCTATCTTGTTCTTTCCTACCATTGAAGTTAGGCTATAAGGATTTCAATCTCTTGAGATGAAAAAACTTCCATCTCTGATTTGTGTTTCAAGGTCATGATTCACTCTCCCTTGATTTTTTCTGATGTTTATCTGGTTTATCTATTTTAATTTCTTCTTCTGGCTACTCTGAAATTGCTGATGTAAGTGGTCGGAGATGAGTTTCAGACCCTTTTTGTCCTTTAATTAAGCCACTAGATAGCTATCAAGTCAACCGGCCAGTTCATAGATGATTTTTGCTGCTCTTACATGATGTGGATTCTGTAATTTTGATTCTAAATAAAACATATTGTAAGAAAATTAGTTACTGATTTCATTCCTTTTTTCAAGCTTAATTGGATTTCAGCTTTTTCCTGCTGTGAAGCATCTGTGTAACAAGGAATGAGTTTCATAGAGTATATGACAAGTTTTGTTTTGTTTTGTTTTGTTTTGTTTATGATAAGCAGATTAAGAGCCTTAAACAACGATCTGGGTCAGTTATGAAAGGGTCCTGAATTCATAGTTTGTGCCATTCATCGCAATGAGAAGAATGGATATATATGATCCACTACATCAGATTAGCTCATGGATATCTGGGTGCCATCCGGTTATGAAAGGTAAACAATGATTCTCGTCAATTATTCACAAGGGTGTCCTCAAATTATATGCTAAATGTTCTCCTATATGTTTGTTATCTTTGTTGAAAACGTTATCAATGTTTGATTCTCTAAGTTATTTTTCTCATCTGTGCAGGCCGAACTACTTGAATTGACGGAAAGGAGTTTTTTCCACTAGGCCAAGTAATTTTTTATCTAATTTCTCTCTCTGAAGTGGATAATCGCTTTATATTGCAATAATACTAGTGTCTATTCTAGAAATGGCCTCTAATACGAGCAGGTTACTACATTTTGTACACAACTCCATGTTGTACACCTCGTTTCTATATTTGCATTCCAACGGCTAGAGATGTCTTTTTGGCTAATGTAATCCGATTTATAGATTTTTTAGCTTAATCTACTTACTAATAATGTATACAGATTTATAAATATATGTACAAAAGTATTTGTTAATATATTTATTGTTCTATATAGTTTGTTTATATAACTATTTTTCCCTATTATATAAAAAAACTTAAGGGTTCAAGGAAAAAAATATGAAAAATCAGGAAAAAAAATATTATAAATTTTTTTAAACATTGAAAAATTCGACGCTTTATCTTGTCAAAATTGGCAGCTACTTGTGACGCTAAAAAGCGTCATGATTCAAAGCGTAAGAAATTTCAGTGTCACAAATGGAACTACCATTCTCGACGTTCTTTTGTGTCAGAATTTTTGCCTTCCATTTTCAACACTAGTAGGTGTCGAAAATGACCTGCCATTTTCGACGCTTAACAGCGTCGAAATTAGCAGCCATTACCGACGTCTAAAAGCGTCAAGAATGGCACTGCCATTTGTGACACTGAAATTACCGACGCCTTTTAAAAGCGTCGAGAAATAAAATTCCGACGGTATATAGTGTCGAAAATGGCTAAAAAAAGCGTTGAAATTTTACACCTTTTCTAGTAGTGACCATCATATATAAACCACAAGTTAGGATCTCGTGAAATTTAGGATTGATGCGTATCTCACGCTCTATAGATTCTCCGAGTATAGAAGCCCTTAGATTCTCCAAGTATAGAAGGACCAATAATTCATGAAAAACTAGGCAAGAAGAAAAAACAATTAGGTAACATAGTAATCATATTTTAAAAAGGAAAATGGCAAGAATGATAGCTGATGTTTTAAATCATACTTATTTTAAGATCATATATAGTTATATTGCATCAAATCAAACACACTACAATATATTCATGGACACGTAAGGAAAATAAACCTTATTGCATAGACCATATCACCTTATTTCATAAACTGAAAGCTTTACCTTGAATGACATCATTGTCTTGATCAATTTTTTCTATTGCACGAATGCAAAAGACAATTGTCTTTCCAGTTCCATTTTTTGCTCTAGCAAAAATATCACTTCCGATTAAAGCAATTGGAATGCTTTCCTCCTGAATTTGAGAGTATCTTGTAAAACCTTATACCTCCACATGAGTAATTCACGCTTCAATGAAAGAACATTCACATGAGCAATAAGTGAAATAGAACTCAGTGAAAACAAATCATGCCTTCACTACTATTTATAAATCAAAAGTACGTATAGCAGAGATATTAGTGAAACATAAATTAGTTGGCTACTCTTAACAAACATGTAGCATATATATAGTTATATTGCATCAAACACAACGCAATGATATTCCTGGATACATAAGGGAAAAAAAAACACTTATCATTCAGCTTCATGAGGGACACAAACCCTACTTGGAATCAAAACCCTAAACTAACCTAAGCAAAATCCTCTTTCAAAAAATTTACTCCGCTTATTCATAATCCAAGTTTGGATTTAAGAAAAAGAGGTCTGAAATTGAGAGAGAGACATACAGACAGATAGTACTTGAAGGATAAATAAATACGTCGCAAATGTCGATTTTGCACACAAGTGTTCAGACTAGCAACTGAAGCCGAAAGGATGAAGTTGGATGAAGCAATTGACAGTGTATGCCCTCGCAAACCTCATCAACACAAACCCTAAAGCTTCCATGACACAAATCCGAGCACCTCGTTCGAAGACGCCTCTCCCAGAAAGCCTGACATAGTCTCCCCAGTAGAAGTGTGAACCTTCCCGAAATCATCTCTGTATACAGGGACACAAACCCCCGAAGCTTGGGGCCTTTACGAAGCCGCCTCCCTAAAAAAATCCCGGAGCCTGACAAAGTTTTCCCTCTCCCGAAAACACCGAGCACGCCTTCGCAACCCACAGGTCCGACTCCCATAACAGCCGCAACTCTTCGCACTAGTTGTACACACCGTCAATGGACTCACCGGCAGGAAGATTCAAAGTGGTGGTTTCAGATTTGGGTTATAGTTCATTTGAAGAAGACAAAGGGAAAGAGACGGGGAACTGGGAAGAGAGGGTTTCATTTGGGGAAGATTAGATTTATTTCTTATGTCGTACCTTTTTTTTTATTTCAATATAAGTTGATAATTATTTTTTATTTTTCTTATAAAATTTTATTTATATTTAGCAACAATATTTTCTTGCCATACTATTATTTGACTTTTAACAACGTAAATTGTCGTTGCAAAATATAATGTAGTGTATAGCAACGACCAAAGTTCTTGTTGCGTTATCTATGTAAATTCTACTGTAACAATAATGTTGTTGCAAAAAATAAATGTTAAAATTTTGTCATGTCCGCCAAAGTCCAAAACCGCGCCAAATGAAGTTTTCGATTATTGCAACGACTTTTTGCAACGAAAATTTTTAGTTGTTGCAAAAGACATCTTTTGCAACGACAATAAATATGTCGTTGCAAAAAGGCGTTGCGATAAACAGTTTTTCTTGTAGTGTGCCATTTGTGACACTGAAATTACCGACGCCTTTTAAAAGCGCCGAGAAATAAAATTCCGACGGTATATAGTGTCGAAAATGGCTAAAAAAAGTGTTGAAATTTTACACCTTTTCTAGTAGTGACCATCATATATAAACCACAAGTTAGGATCTCGTGAAATTTATGGGATCTCATTCCATAACGATTATACTACAATTTTTTTATTTCCCGATTTGATGAAGATTCATTTTCATAGATTTATTAATTTAGCAATTTTGAAAATTTTATTATGGGGTCTATTACAAAACCTAATTATAAATTAAGTGATTTTATAAATAAAATGGATTTAATCTAATACACAACCCCAACTTATCAATCATTGTACATGAAATGTGAGATTATAAAAGGAACGAATATGTCAGGAATCATATATCGATCATATGACAGAGATACAATGAGGGCATTTCTTGCTTGGCCATGTTAACGTGTATACCCTCAACAAATCTGCAACTCTATCTCTTCACGGATCCTCCTTTCATTGGTTGCTGAAAATAATCAAAAATCAAAAATAGATTGAAATACATATGGATAGAGATCAAGTTAAATAGGGTAGTTAATTTGTTTTGATATTAACAGAAATAATTGCGCGCGCGGGTGGGAGTAGGGGTGTTATGTGAGACAAGCTACTCGTGATCGGCTCGGGTTCGGCTCGTATAAAACTCGACTCGAGCTCGTTCATTTTCTAAACAAGCCGAGTATGAGCACATTTTTAAGCTCGTTCTAAAGCTCGGCTCGTTCGAATTAAACTCGAATAGCTCGAATTTTATGAAATTTCTAAAATTTTCTTAAAGTTATTGTATAATGAGCAAGTAGAATTGCCTAAAGCTCGAAAAAAGCTCGGCTCGAGCTCGTTCATTTCCTAAACGAGCCGAATATGAGCACATTTTTAAGCTCGAGTCAAAATTTAGACTCGGCTCGAGCTCGTTCATATTCTAAATGAACTAAATATGAACAAGTAATACTCGGCTCGTTCGACTCGAATACCAGCCCTAGGTGGGAGTACAGTAATGCTCAACGCTCAATATCTGGCACAGTAAAGTAGGTAATTAATGAGAGCGGTAAATAAAAAAAATGAAGCGAAAGCGGTAAAAAGTAAATGCCTTAATCCTTATCCACCCACCCCCTTATTTAATTTGCTTCTATAAATATGCATCTTCAATTTGCTCTGCTTCGTCCCAACTCGCAAGGGTTTTACTTTGATTCTTCACAACGCAGAAACCAATTGAAAGAGATCGACATGGCTGACCGAAGGGGCGGTTCGGTATATACATATTTCTTTTTACACCTCTTTCTCTCATTTATTTTGGCTCGTCGATTTTGTGTTGATTAATTTATTTGTGCTTTTTATGTAGAAACACTGCGTTATCCATTACGACGGCGCTTCGAAGGGAAATCCCGGACGAAGCGGCGGAGGAGCGGTGATTCACGGTTCCGATGGCCAGGTATTATATAAATAAATAAAAATTTATTTATTTACGACTTGTGTTTAATTGCTTGACTAAATTGATCGAGTTAAATGTTATATAGACCATCAGTGAGGGCCGGGCTGGGTCACTCGACGAACAATGCGGCGGAGTACAAGGGGCTGAACCGTGGACTGGAGGTGGCTCGGGATCACGGATACGACAGCGTGACCATCAAGGGAGACTCAGAGCTGGTCCACCGCCAGATCATCGGCGAGTATCAAACGAGGAGCCCTAATCTGCAGGAGCTGCACAGGGAGGCTACCACCCGTCTCAACAACGACTTCAAGTCGTATACTTCGGAACATGTTCCCCGAGTGAGTACCCGATCGATGGATCGCACTCCATTGATATACTTCAAAGTATGACATTAATTAATTATATATAATTGAAATTTTGATTTTGGATGAATTGAAGGGCCAAAATGCTGCTGCCGATTATCAAGCTAACTGCGGAGCAAATCTCGGAGACGGGCAGGTCGAGTTCAACTACGATTAATTATAAATTATGGGATATAGCTAGCTATCTGCAGATGGATTGTTGGATAAATAAAGATTGGTGCAAAAGACCTTTAATCGCTTCAATCAACTGTATGTGTCGTTTCTAGGTCTAAGTTTATCTTATGGTGGTGTTAGTACGTTGGTCTATAGTTTGTGGCCTTATGGGAACAGCTTAATGGCTTTGCTTAATCAACAATAGCCGGTTCGACATTCGTTCACCTGGGCCGAAATTTATTGAGCAATTTGAGCTTGTGGAAATTTCATTGAAATCAACCCAACATAGCACTAAAGTTCTACGAGTCGTCATTTCCTCTCCTTTATGTAAAAATGAATATATTTTATATAAATATAAAATTTTATTTCACATCTAATATTTATATTAATAATTTTTATAAGCAACCGTTCAAATTGTTAAAACACTAAATTAGATTTCATAACTTTAATTTTTATTTTAAACTGTAAGACCGTAACAATTTGGGATTTCAACCTTGTGATTCTCATTAACAATATGTGAATATATAGTTACAAGGGGATAGACTTTCCACCCTTAGAGATATACTTTCTATACAAGATAATCCATATCCTAGATTACAACCGAATGATAATCTTTGTGATAATACCCCCGACAAGCTCAAGGGCGGTCTCGAACTTGAAGCATGTGTCGCAAGTGAACAAAGCGAGTAGGACCGAGAGCCTTGGTGAAGATGTCGGCATACTGCGCAGCGGTTGACACATGGCGCACATAAAGCTGACGCCGCTCGACCTGCTCACGAACAAAAAAATAGTCGATGCCAATGTGCTTAGCCCATATTGTCACAGAGTAGGATTGGAGTGGGAACCCGAGAATGTAGCTCATGGAGAAGCTGTCGTAACCAAATGAGTTCAGCGGCGGTATAAGCTAAGGCACGAAACTCAACTTCGGTGCTGGAGCGGGCTACCACCTTTTGCTTGCGAGATGTCCAACTAATGAGGTTGGGACCATGGAAGATAGCAAAGCCGTACTGAGAGCGATAATCACCAGGATCGGATGCCCATCCGACATCAGCGTAGGCCACAAGAGACCGTGATGTGGCTGGCTGAAGAAGGAGGCCATGGTTGGTGGTCCCCTTGAGATAGCGCAGAATGCGTTTGACGGCCTGCCAATGAGCGTCTGTGGGGGAGTGCATAAACTGCCACACACGGTTGACAGCATAGGTGATCTCCGGCTAGGTAATACTGACATACTAAAGAGCCCCAACAATTTGACGGTAGAGACGGGGATCAAGAAAGGGATCACCTGTAGGAAGCAGCTTGGAGTTAGGATCAGCGGGTGACCCAATAGCCCGAGCATCACTCATCTTGGCTCTGCGGAGAATGTCACTGATGTACTTGCTCTGGCTGAGATGAAGCCCAGACTCCAAGCGGAGCACCTCAACACCGAGGAAGAAGTGCAGAGGGCCGAGGTCCTTCAAGGAGAACGCACGATGCATCATTCGTGTGAACTCCTCAACGAGGGTAGGGTTGCTGCTAGTAACAATGAGATCATCGACATATGCAAGGACATACATAGTAGCATGAGGAGTATGATAGACGAACAGAGACGTGTCAGAAGGGCAGGCATGGAATCGTTGAGCAAGCAGGAATTCCTTAAGCTTGGTGAACCAGGCCCTAGGTGCTTGCTTAAGACCATATAGCGCCTTATGAATGTGACAGACATGAGTGGGTCGACCGGGATCGGTGAAACCAGGTGGTTGGTCCATGTACACAGTCTCACGCAAATCACCGTTGAGGAAGGCATTGTTGACGTCCAGTTGCCGGATAGCCCAGTTCTTGCTTAGGGCGAGAGAGAGAACCAATCGGATAGTGGTGGGTTTCACCATCGGACTGAAAGTGTGGAAGTAGTCAACTCCCTCTTCTTGATGGAACCCTTTGGCAACCAATCGAGTCTTGTACCGTTGTATAGAGCCATCGGCATTTTCTTTCAACCTGTAAACCCATTTGCAACCAACAATATTAGTAGCCAAGGGACGGGGAACAAGTGACCATGTATTATTTCTCATAAGAGCATGATATTCATCATGCATAGCGGACTGCCAGTTAGGGTCAGTAGCAGCCTGATGGAAGGTCTGTGGCTCAGTAATGGAGGAGGAAGAGGTGGTTGTTAATCCTTTGGGACGCAGCTTGTGCGATTGAGCACGTGTGGTCATGGGATGAATGGAGGTGTCGCTGGGACGATAATAAGATGGTGCGGGGATAGGAGGAGAGGATGGGGGTGACGGGGAAGGGCTATTGGAGGCGGAGGATGAGGAGCTTCCAGGTGATGGCGGGGGTGATGCCGGAGGTGAGGAATGTGGCGGGGGCTGAGGAGAATATTGACCAGGGTCAGCAGCGAGGGATAACTGGTGGGTGACATCCGGGAGTGGAAGGGGAGTGGATGGTGATGGTGATGAGGAAGAGAACCGGGGATAGGGATAGACGTCTTCGTCGAACACCACATGTCTCACAACATACATTCTGGACGTGGGAATGTGATAACTTGTATCCTTTGTGTTTGGGACTGAAGCCTAGAAATAGACAAGGCAGAGAACGAAAATCAAGTTTGAAGTTCGTGTAGGGACGAAGAAAAGGGTAACAAAGGCACCCAAAACTTCGAAGAAAATCATAGTCGGGGACCCTCTGGAAGAGCTTCTGATAGGGAGACTCAAAGGCGAGAGTGGGGGTAATGGTGCGATTATGGACGTAGGTTGAAGTGTGAAAGGCTTCCTCCCAGAAATTGATAGGAAGTTGAGCCTGAGCGAGTAGGGCATGGCCTTTTTCAACGATGATTCTGTTGCGTCTCTCAGTGGCGCCATTTTGCTCAGGAGTATGGGGGAAAGATACCCGATGAAGAATGCCATGACTAGTGAAAAATGCGGATAAGGGGCGATACTCACCGCCCCAGTCGGATTGCACACTTTTGATGGACGTCCTAAATTGGGTTTTAACCATGGTGTGAAATTTGACAAAGGTGTCAAAGACCTGTGATTTATGTGAGATAAAGTAGATCCACACAAAACGGGTAGCATCATCAATGAAAAGAACAAAATAGCGTGAACCAGACAATGATAAGGTAGACGAAGGGCCCCAAACATCCGAGTATACTAAATCAAAAGGATTTTGTGAATGTTGATGAACATGAGATAAATGAAAACGATGACTCTTTCCTAACTGACACGCTTCACAAACACCGGGAAGCTTATTGGAGTTGACAGGTAATTTAAAATTGGACACTAAACGACGAAGAATGGAGGGATGTTGATGGGCAAGACGACGATGCCATCCTTCGAGTGATGTGCGAGCTCTGAGGTGAACGACTGACGTGGGTGGGCTGAGCTTGGAAGAGGCCGGACTGGAGAGGCGATAGAGACCATGATCAATGACCCCGTGGAGTAGAGTTTGGCCCTGCAAAGTCTTAACAAAGCAATCATGAGGACGAAATAAGACACATACATTGTTGTCTTTGGTGAGTTTGGAGATGCTGAGCAAGTTTTTAGTGATTTGTGGGACTAATAATATAGATTTGAGTTGTAAATGTGTGGAATGGGAAGGAAGAATAACATGTTCAATATGAGAAATAGATAAACGATTACCATTTCCGACTTGAAGCTTGTCCTCACCGCGGTATTCATCACTGACATTCATCTTGTGAAAGTCGTGAGTGACATGATCAGTGGCTCCAGAGTCAAAGTACCAAGACGGATCGACAAAGGAGGACGGAGAGACGGTGTTGGCGGAGCGAGATGGAGGACCCTGCTGCGAAGACTGATTTGGATTGGTGCGAGTGGTTGGGAACTCGGCATGGTTGTTTCGATTATAGAAATTGAGGGCCTCATGACCCAATTTGCCGCAAATCTGACATTGTGGGCGCCCTCGGCCACGACCACGACCACCAGACCCAAAAGAGCCGCGACCTCCGGACTGACAAGAGCCCCTGCCAGAGCCGAATTGAGCATTGGGTTGTCCCGAAGATTTGGACGAGGAGTAATTAACCTGAGACTAGGACTGAAGATTGTTGTTGGTCGGAGAGGGAGGTGTCGACGGTGGTGCCTGAGGGATGAGTGGGGCAGAGTCTCGCAGTAGCCTCTCCTCCTCATGAAGAAGAAGACCAACGAGATCCTCGATGTTGACAGAGCCCGGGCGCATCATGAAGGATGTGACGAATGGGCCATAAGAGGAGTCAAGGCCGTTCAGAATATAGCTGTATAAATCCTTAGGATCGACATTATACAGGCTCTTGGATAAAGAGTCGACGATGGCGCGCTTCCTGTTGACATAGTCCATCATCGAAACAGATCCCTTTTGGAGGGTATGAAGCTGATGCTTGAGGGTCATGCGCTGAGCCCGTGTCTAGGAGAGAGAGAGATAGTTTCGAGCGTAGACCAGGCGGCATGGCCAGTGGTGCAGCGAGCGACCTGAGCAAGGGCCTGCTCGGAGAGAGTGGAGCGGATCCAGAGAAGGACCAGGCGGTCCTTGCGCTTCCAGATGGCATATGCCGGATTCGGGGCTTTGGAAGGAGACTCGGTTGGAGCATTGGCGGGGACAGTGATTTCCACCGGTGGTTCCGAGGATGAACTCACGAAGGAGTCGAGTTCGAAATCCTCTAGGGCTGAAAAGATGGTGTTTTTCCATAGAGAAAAATTGGTATAAGTGAGTTTGATGTTCAGTTGGGGGAGATTGAAATTGGTAGGGGTGGTAGTGGCGGTGGCAGCATTGAGGAGGTGCGTGCCGGAGAAGGGGGTATGAGGTGTGCCGTCGATAGAGGACCTGGTGGCTGACGAGGTTTGGGTTGGATCGGAAAAAAAAACGCTGATTAAGCAGAGAGCTCCGATACCATGTAAGACTGTAACGATTTGGGATTTCAACAATATGTGAATATATAGTTACAAGGGGATAAACTTTCCACCCTTAGAGATATACTTTCTATACAAGATAAGATCCATATCCTAGATTACAACCGAATGATAATCTTTGTGATAATATAAACTAAAGAGATTATTTTTGAAATTTTTACAATCGAAATTTCATATTTATGTCATATGATAGGATAAATATTAATAATATAATCGATCTTACAATTTTACAATATGAATCATCTTTCTCTACTATGGTTTACATGAAACATCAAGAATTGCTAAATAAATAAATACATAAAATTATGTAAATAGGTTGCTATAATCAAATTATTTATCCTTGACAAATCAAGATGTTTTGGGAAATTAATTGTTACTCCATCCGTTCGGCAAAACTTGTCATTTTAACTCTCCACACAACTTTTAATAAAACTAATAATTACACTTTTTTTTACTAATTTACCCTCAATTATTACTCTACTTTTTACTTTATCAAAAACTACAACTCACAACACATCAATCAAATCAAGGGCATTTTAGTAAAGTAGAAGCAAAAATACCTAAAATGACAAGTTTTTCCGAACAAAAACAAAACGCTAAAACGACAAGTTTTGCCGGACGGAGGGAGTATGAATTTATTACAATTATTTATATTTAGATACAAGTGTCACGGCGGAGCCGGGTCAAAACCAAAACATAGTGGGTGATTACCATTTTATCAAGTTATAATATTAGTCGGATTCTTCATTTCGCCAAGAGATTCCCCGTCACAGAAGCAAGGAGCAAACAAGAGCGGTACCTAACACTATCCACGAAGTCAGGCCCGGTAATCGCCTGCGGGTCCTCTGACCGTGCTGAGGCCATATAACATGCCTATACCTAGGATAAAGAATGACTAATGCAGTACAATAATTAAATCACATAACCATGCTGGACAATTATAATATGCAGAAAAACTGTAAAGGGCTCAAGGCAATGCCAAGTGGCATATCCCTCTCCTACCTCTGCACTCCTCCCCGTTAGTGTAGAGCCTGGCCAGTCGGTGCTATAGCATAGCAATTCCTCGTGGTGGTGCACAGACCACAAAATAAACATCAACATAAAGCATCCAAGTTTTCCCGATGGTGCTGGGCTATAGTAACATTGACTCGATTAACTCAGGGTACCCGATAAGGCTGGGCTACCCTATGACCCTAGCAAAGACTCTAGGACTATCACAGATAACGACCGTTCTATTTCAAACACACATAGTAACCATATGCGTAGTTCAATGCAATCCTAGCATGATACTACATGACATGCTTTAATATGCAACAAAACTACACATCATATGACACATCAGGCAGGAGGTCCAGGTTACTGAGTAAGTCTCGTAGGATACTTACCTAGCCTGAAGATGCAGAACAGCAAAATAACGCAAGCAAGGGCCCAAATGCAAGTCCAAAGCAATCCAAAAGCAATACACACCTATCATCAAGCCACTTCCATAAGCTACCGGACCAACATTCATACTCACGAAACTCAAGTTCTCAACATCCTCAAAACCAATCGATGGTAAAACCATTTTCCAAAACCTTTCCGATATGATCAATATCAACCAAAATCATTCTTCCAATCAAACCCATTGGTAAAATGGTACCAACCATATTTTCCAACTCTTAAATCTCAATTTAAGTCAACTCATATTCAAAATAATTTCTCAAATCATATTTGGCCAAATTCCGATATTAAACATTTAAACCTTAAAGCCAATCTCTCAAAATCATATTATAGATAATTCCGGCATTTTGGTTTTCCAATACAAATCCTTAAAGGATATTTCCAAAACTTGAAAACTCCTTTTGAAATGATTCATTATACAATATAGGATTAAAATAGACGTCAACTATAATTATAAATCATCTCAAATTTCCTAATTTAACATATTTAAATCATCAAAAAAGCACATAGTCCAAGTAATATTTCTTTTTAAAATAATTTCATAATATATGATAATTTCAGAAAATAAATTTTCATAACGACGCTGTTGTGGTCTAAGTTCTATTGATGCTCTTCGGCAGTATATAAACCCCGGAACAAATTCAACACCATCTTCTGTATCACCCTTGGTTTAGTCACCCATTCACCGTTAGTGTCCAACAGAGCCATAGTACGGTTCACCTGCCTTCTTATGATCGTAGAAAGGTGGTAGAACCTCGTGTTTCGGTCTCCATCGATAAGAAAATTAGCCCTTGATTTCTGAAACCAAAGGGATTGTTCTTGTGCAAGGACAATCTGTAGTTCCCAAGTAACTTCCCTTTCCAATCTAATTATATAGTGAGATGAGTCCCTCTCCAAAAGCTTCCGTTTGATTCCCTCCAGTCGCTTCCACAGAATTCTTTTCCGCTTAAAGATGTTGCCGTATACCACCCGATTCCAAGATGACAGGTCTCCGGCAAGGCTCTCGAGTGCCTCACATGCCCCAACCTCTCTTTGCCATTGGCTTTGTATAAACTCACGGAAATTCTCATGTCACATCCACGCTGCCTGGAATCGAAAGGGTCTATCTATGCCAAGATTGGGCCTATGCTGTTCCAAACGTATCAACAGAAGTAGGTGATTCGAGTGCAAGGCGATCAGATGGGTAACACTTGTGTTAGGAAACCGAGACTTCCAGTCTGTGCAACACAGAGCTCTATCCAGTATGGCTTCCATGTGAGTTTCCGGGGTTCTCCCATGGGTCCATATGAAGGGTATCCCAATAAAACCCGGCCTAGATCAATCGGCTGGAGGACTTCGATGTGTTAATTGATTCGAAAAGCCTCCCTATTCGACCCTACCGAAGAACCCGAGCACTCATGAGGACCAACAGTCGTGTAGAAATCACCCGCAAGAAGCCAAGGCTTGTTGTTGGCTTGTGCAAACTCCTCCAAGGACTGCCAAACGTCGAGTCTTCTGGTAGCTAGAGATAGGAGAAGCATAAATAACAGAAAGGATCCATGGCTCTTTCCCCAATCGCTTGACTTCAACGGTGATGTGTTGCTGATGCATTCGTCGAATTCTAACAATAACCTCAGTCATCCTCTAAAGCAGCCAAATTCCTCATGAGAATCCCTCGACCTCTACCCTCCTTTTTCCGCCGAATCCAATCCGAGAACAAACCCTGTCTGCAGATTCCCCACTGATTCGGGGTTCCACCAAGGCAATGACCCGTGGGTTGTGGAGTCGAATAAGCTCCCTAAGGGCGATGAGAAACTGGTCGCTAGCCGCCCCTCGAACGTTCCAAACTAAAAGATTTAAATTATTTATGGGAAACACAAAGTTGTTGATGTTCCTTAGAATCTCTTAGTAGCTGTTAGGTCGGATCCCCAACCACCCTGACACTCCTAGTGAGAATTTTTAGCCTTATAGGGATTACATACATTCCCTTTGCTTTTGATTGTGTGATTTACTCTTCTTATGCATTAATTTATGAGTACTGGCATAGTTATTTATTATTGAGGCTCGTTATAATACATGTTTATTACTTATAAGTTTCATACGATTGAGGCACTTTTTAGCCATATTTATTCATATCTACTCGATATTCTACCTTTGCTTGAAGTCAAATTGAGCCTTTAGCCTATTTCTTTTAATTGCTCCACAAAATATAATTTATCCCTAGCCGATAATGAGCCTAATCCTCCGGGAATTAGGATTGGATTTATCATTTGGAGAAAAGGAACTATGGTTTTTGCAAGAATGTCGAGTGCTTTGAGAAAGATATAATGCTATGTGCTTTATTTTCTCACATTTTATGCTTTCTTAGATGGCTCTAAAGAAAAAAACAAAGGAAAAAAAAAGAAAAAAAAATATATTATATATTATAGCGAGGATCATAGCCAAAATAAGGTAACCTCCTTGCCAATAAAGAGCCTAGTTCATCTTTTATACTTGTGAGAGTTGGATAGATTGCATCATATGGAAGCTTAATTATGCTATTTTCGAGTTTGTTGGGTTATTTTGGAATTACATTGATGTCTTAGTTCCCGGAATTAAAAGCACCACATAGCCAAATATACTCCTTGCCTTTATTTTCATACCAAACCCCATTACAACCCCGCCGAATGGAATCTTCTTTGAAGTCTTCCATTGAGCGAAAGTCCTCATGATGTTGCTTATTTGTTTTGAAGTATTGGGTGGAGATAATGTTATATAAATGTCAATGCTTAAGACTATTTTTTTTTGTAAATAATTGAGTTGAGAGTTGTTCTTAAAGCCTAAACACATGAGATCGAGCGAGCGAAACACATATCCCATGTGAGGTTGGATGGATAAGGCATGCGGCTACTTGATCGCACATGTACATGCTAGGACGTTTGTATACTTTACCATTGTTTTCACTTGAGATTTTTCTTTTAAAGAGGGCTAATTCATGAAGGATTATGTTTGTACGATACAATGATTATGTTATTAAGTAATTTTGCCCGAGGACTATCAAAAGGTGAGTGTGGGAGATTTGATAATGCATGATTTGTACAGATAATTTAGGTCATCCTTAAGTTATTTAGGCTGCATTTCAGTGCCGACCCTTGACAAGTGCGAAGCGGACGTTCGCACGGGGCCTCCGATTCTATAGGGCCTCATTTTAGTAATTTTATTATATATATTATAAAACGTTTTGTGTAATGTTAGATAACCTTCCTTGCCTTATTGGTTGATAGCTAGAATAGCTTGAGCAGCATGTTTTGATGTTGGCAGGAGTTCGAATCCCACCAGCTGTTCCCCTCTTTCTTTGTTTCCCCTTTTTTTACCGAGTTCTTGATCCCCTCCTTTAATTTTCATTAGCCCACCAATAATAAAAAAAATATTGTAATCTTTTTTGTGCTGGAAATTGTAGTAAATTAATTAAATGTTAATAAACCTAATCTAAATTTTCTATCGAGATGATTAAATTTTAAAAAAAATTATATATAAAATTTAGGGTTATATCTCAAAAATCCCTTTTAGACGAGACTATTTTTTTTAACAAAGCATCTTTTGTAAATTTTCTCTTGTTAAAACCGTATTATATAATATTCTGAAATAAATTGAATCACCTAGATTAATATTTTATAGTCTGTATTTGATATTAAAAAAATTATGTAATTTTGATCAAAACACCATTGACCCATATATTTAATTTCCCAATAATTACTCAAAATTGCATCTAATTTATATTTTTTTTAAACTAAAAATCGTTTCTCTAAAAACGAAGTTAAAAATAATTTATCCAAAATAAGTATTCACAACAAGTTAAAACAAATTTGTTAATAATTTAATGTTTACATTAAAAAAAATATCGTTAATCTTAATTTTATTAAAAATTATTAGTAGTAAACTTATGAACCGGGCCTCCAAAAGTAATTGGACGGTCTTGCTGCATTTAGTTATGTTTTTTTTTTATCATAAAGTACGTTCATTCCCTTGAAAGTTGGAAAGTTCAGAATCTATGCGTTTTATGCCTATTTATGTAGATTTCTAAGGATTAAGCTATAGGATACCGAGGAAAGCTAAGATAAGAAGCATAAGGAAGGACCAAGGACGAAGAAAGAAGAAGGAACGAGCAAGACAAGACAACAAGAAGAAGATAAGAGACACTACAGAAAGCACTGCCCGCTGACCGCAACGCTCAAATGAAGACTTCGCAGAGCTATAGTGAATCGGCACTCGCCACAAATGTTTCCAGACGATCTTGCATGCGCATGGACAAATCTGGCCCATTGAGTTTTTCTTCTACCTTAAAATCTCTGATTTCTACCTCTTCTATACCTATAAATACAACTCTCCTCAACCCCAATTCAAAATAAATTCACACAACACAACACATCTCTCTACTTCTCTCTTTTCCATTTTCCGTTATTTCGGTAACCCATGCTCGGCTAAACTTTCCATTTTCCACTATGTGAGGGTTGTTTAAATATTATTTTATAGTTATGGTTCATGCATATTTGGTTATTTATTACTCTTGTTCGATCTTTATATGTTAAGTTGTTTACTTGTCTTTATTAGCCACTAATCAACATGCTAAGAGATTATAGCTAAATCCGCTATTGTGGGCATTAATCCGACATAGTAGCAAACATATATTGATTAACAGGTTGAAATTCATAAATATGAAAGAGTAATAACATATAGTTTAGTGTTATTCTTAGCGGAAGCGATAACTGGGTTGACAACCAAGCGAGTTCACATCATGATCATGATCAGTATGTGGTGTTTTTGGCTTCCTTAATTTACGGAGTATGCTTTTCACTTTTTCAGTGTGGCTACTAGCTAGTGATGTGGGGTGGTGGCTCACCAAGACACCAACATCATATCATATAATGTAGTTTGGTACTGTAGTTTTTTTTAAAAAAAATTATTGAACTATTTCAATGGTAAACGACTACTGTAAAATCAAATGATATGATCGAGAAAACTATACTCTTTATAAATTTAAGAAATTGCAAGGCGTTGTTGGATTGGTTTTTGAGAAGGGCTGGTAAATAAGAAAGCAAATGCGGTAAAAGTAAATGGCTAGTGAAGTTAAGCCTCCTTTCTATTATAAATAAGCAGTTGCTCCTTTGCTCTTCCAAACTCACATTTCTGATCTTTTCTAATATTTACCAAGCTAGGTTTTACCTCTTCTTCTTCTTCTTCAACCGTTGTTATAACTGATCAAGAGGGTAGTGAATTGAAGATCGATATGGCGGATCGAAGGGACGGTTCGGTATATATATATATTTTCTATCATGTCGCTCAATTTTGCTAGCTTGTTTATATAGTATATATGTATTTCACTAGTAGATGATCGATAATTAAGTTGTCACTTTATTTAATTATGTAGAAACGTTGCATTATAGAATACGACGGTGCTTCAAAGGGAAACCCTGGCCGAAGCAGTGGTGGAGCCGTGGAGCGGTGATTCGCGATGCCGATAATGGCACGGTATATATTTCTCCATTTCACATAACTAGTTGTGAGCTAAACAATTTGGCTTGGAATTGTTCTAACAACGACTCGTATGTTCGACTTTTGACTAATTCTTAGACCATCCGAGTACGAGAAGGACTTGGCTATAAAACCAACAACGAAGTTGAATACAAAGCCCTCACTAGAGGTCTTGAGGTGGCACGTGATCATGGATACGAGGATGTTATTGTCCGCGGTGACTCTCAGCTCGTGCACAGGCAGTTAACCGGTCAGTATCGAGTCAGAAACCCTAACTTGCGCAATCTGCATAAGGATGTTCAAAGGCTGTGTGATAAGTTCAGGTCATTTCGTACACTGAACATGCTCCCAGGGTACGTAACTCCAAATCCAATCCCTTCATTTCACCTATAGCTACTTTATGTATACATAGGAGGTTAATTACATATTACCTCAATAAGTATATGTTTTACTCCATATTTTGTATTAGGATTATAACCATGACGCCGATAAGGAAGCTAACCGCGGTTCCTACTTTAGAGGTGAGTTACCTTGCCACTTCAATTGGATATTAAAAAAAAATTACACACCTCCTCTCATTGCCAATTAGTTTTAATTTGAGTTATCTATATACACGTCGACCTTGAATAAAGGCTGACTTGAATTTAATAAAAGAAATGCATTGAAAGTTTGTATGTATTTGCAGAGGGGGAGGTTGAGGTGGAGTACGTCGTCGGAGGGGGATTACTACTCGTCGGAGTCGAACTCATACTCGGACTCTGATTAAGAAGACTATTTACTATATATGTGAACAATATATGGTTGTGTGTAGGTTTGATAAATGAAATTGATGCAAATTGGTGTTTTTTTGCGTCAATCAACTATGTTTGGTAAATAAAATTGATGCAAAGTTGGTGCTGTTTTGCTTCAATCAACTATGTTTGTAAATGTTTATTTGAGGGTTGTAACTTGTAAGGGAATGTTGTTGTTCAATTAGCTAGCTAGTGTTATTAGCATGGTGTGGTAGTTTTTATGGATTACGTCATCTTAGTGGCTTTTATTATAAATCACTTTGTACTTATGGAATATATAATATATATGCGTTACTATGTTTTTTTGTTGGAAATTTTTGCTAAGTGTCCATTTTGTATATGTCATTTTTGCTAAATGTCATTTTTATAAGCTATTTTGTAAAATGTCCCATAGTGACACTTTTACCCCTGCTATATTACCCTTCTTTTTTCTAACCTGCGAGAACATTGGAGACTATGGTGAGCGGCGTGATTCGGCAGTGGTGGCTCACAATGATGAACGATGGCCCAAGCGTCATCCAAAAGCTATAACATCAAAGTGGATGTTGAGCGGCGGGATTCAGCAGCGGTGACCCACAACAATGAACGCTGGCGCAAACATCGTCCACCAGCGAGAACATCGGAGGCGATGGTCAGCGGCGCGATTCAACAGTGGTGGTATGGAGCTTGATAATTCTGTTGATTCTGCAAAACACTATCTTTCGATTGATTAATCATATCTCTTGATCTGAAAAGAGATTGAAAAAATTACAAAAACAAATAGTTCAAAACCTGGGAAGCTTTGAGTGAGAAAAAGAGATTCAAAGAAGCAGGGGTAGTGTCGATAAAAAAAAAAAAAGCAGCAGGGGCAGTTACAAACAGGGGGAGATTGAAGAAGATGAAATGAAATGAAGAAAAAATCAATAAAAAAAACTTACCAAATTCACTCAAAACACGTGCCATCTTGCTTTGGTTGTGTTTACAATAATTAATTACTCTAGTTTTGGGGGTTGAGATTGCTAATAATTTTGGTAGTGTCACTACCATAAAAACTAGGGGTGGGCACAAATCCCGCAAATCCCGATCCCGTCCCGGTCTCGTCCCGATCCCGTCCCGGTCTCGTCCCGATCCCGTCCCGGTCTCGTCCCGATCCCGTCCCGATCCCGGTGGAATTTAGGACAAAATAGCGAATCCCGTCCCGATCCCGTCCCGCAAAAATTATGCGGGACGAAACGCGGGACGATCCCGGTGGGATCCCGCAAATCCCGTCCCGTCCCGCATATAATAATAATAATAATAATAATATTATTATTATTATTATTATTATTATAGAATAATAATAATATATTATTAGTATTATTATTTTGAGCAAATATTATAATTATAATTATAATCATAATCTTCCATTTATAATAATAATAATAATATTTTTTTATAATAATAATATTATTATTATTTGAGCAAATATTATTTATAACTATAATAATAATTTTCAATTTATAATAATAATAATATTATTATTATATACTATTATAATATAATTTAATAATAATATTAATTTATAATTAAATTATTATTATTATTATTATATTATTATATCTTATTATATTTTTGTCTTGTAAAGTATAATTATTTTATAATAATAACAATAAAAATAAGTAATATTATTTTATTTTATTTTTAATTATAACATGGGATTATTATTTTATTTTTTTTATTATCAACAAATCATTATTATTATCAACAAATCATTTTTACAAGAAATTAGTGGGTAGCCGAGATACTAACTGGGCACCCACTCCCTTAGCCGAGATATTATTATTATTATTATTATTATTATTATTATTATTATTATTATTATTATTATTATTATTATTATTATTATTATACCCATTTAGAGTTACAAGAGGCAAATAGCTAATTAAATACGGTATTCTTCCCAACTATCAATCGATAATGAGACAATATTGGTGAATCTCGTCTCAATTCCTTTCCGTCCTGATCTAGTAAGATAATGTAGCCAAATATGTTGAACATTATAATTAATTATACAATCATTGTATGAATTAATAATAATAATAATAATAATAATATTATTATTATTATTATTATTATTGAATAATATAGTTGAGAATAATACCGTATTCAACATATCATACTTACTAAATAATGAATTATGAAATCATTTTTCACTTTGCAAATTTATATAATATTTTATTATTTTTATATGCGGGACAAGGCCCGTCCCGTCCCGATCCCGTCCCGTCCAGACACCATCCCGTCCCGAAAAAAAAATGTCAATCCCGTCCCGAAAAAATTTCGCGGGACGAGTCCCGTCCCGGCCCAATCCCGTCCCGTCCCGTCCCGTGCTCACCCCTAATAAAAACAGTGTCACCACAAGCATACAAGGAAAAATAGTGTCACCACTGTTGTCACCAAAGGAAAAAAAACTCTAGAATAAGGGAAAGTGTTATTAGTAGTGTCATCACAATTAAAAAAAAGTAACTACTACTGTCACCAAAAGAAAAAAAAACCTGGGACAAGGGAAAGTGTTATCAGCAGTGTCACCACAGTTAAAAAAAAATCACTACTGTTACCAAAAGAAAAAATACCTATGACAAGGGAAAGTGTTATTAGTAGTGTCACCACAACAAAAAATTAAAAATGTAATCACTATTGTCACCAAAGGAAAACTCCAGGACAAAAGAAAATGTTATTAGTAGTTTCACCATAATAAAAAAAAATGTAATCGCTGCTGTCACCAAAGAAAAACAGTACTCCATTAAGAGATGAATGACTAAGTGTGTTAATAGCGGTGTCACCACCATGAAAACAATTTCACCACGAGTGTTGTTGGACAAAAATGCGTGATATAATTGTACAACACATTTTATTTAATTTATAATATTTGAGTTCGACCCCTTTTGGTTATCCTCTTGATTCGAAGTCACATCGATACCAAGATTTGAATGGTTTTGATGATTTGGGCTGCACCCGAGTTTTAGCGGGTTGCCTACGTATCTCTTGGAAGAGAATCAAGCCTCACGTAGTTCAGAGTGTTTTGGATTTTGTGTTTGGTTTGGATTTGGTTTTGTTTTCTCGTATGTATCGTAGGTGTTGGACAAAAAAGCGCGATATAATTGTACAACACATTTTATTTAATTTTTAATATTTGAGTTCGACCCCTTTTGGTTATCCTCTTGATTCGAAGTCGTATCGATACCAAGATTTGAGTGGTTTTGGTGATTTGGGCTGCACCCGAAATTTAGCGGGTTGCCTACGTATCTCTTGGAAGAGAATCAAGCCTTACGTAGTTCAGAGTGGTTGAGTTTGTGTGTTTTATCACCTTTAAGGTTTTCATGCATCATTGGATCGTATTAGGACTCACCTTCTTGGAAGGGTAGCCCTAACATAAATCACACTATCATATGCATGAGATTTTCTCGTGTATCACCCGAATAAATTGAGCACACCTTCTCGGAAGGGTTTCCCAACTGAACGGCTATCACTTACACAGAAAATCATGTGTATTTAATTTAGATTTAATTTTAACCCCACTTTCATTTTAAAAGTGAATTTAGGGATTAGCGACTGTACCCGACATATTTTTATATTTAATATCGGGTTACCTACGTAGCCGTTTTTACGGCGTCAAGTCTTTACGTAGTTCTTTTCTTTTGAAATCGTTTGATTTAATTTGTAACCGGTGACTGAATTCGGCGTATTTAGAATTTTATACCGAATTTCCTACGTAACTCGTAAAAGAGTATCAAGTCTATACGTAGTTCTGAACGAACCGATTTGATTTTTATTTTGGTTTGGCGATTGAACTCGGCGAGCTTTTAGCTTTATGTCGAGCTTCCTACGTACCCGTTCGAACGGGATCAAATCACCCGTAGTTCTTTTCTAAAACCAAGTTTTTTTATATTTGTTTGGTTTTGACCTCATATTCATTTAAAAGTGAATTTAGAGGTGGACGACTGTACTCGATATATTTTTAGGATTTAATATCGGGTTACCTACGTAGCCGTTTTTACGGCGTCAAGTCTTTACGTAGTTCTACCAAGGACAAGCTTGATTTAATTTGGTCGGGCGGCTGAATCCGATATATATGAATTTTTAATATCGAATTTCCTACGTAACTCGTAAACGAGTATCAAGTCTTTACGTAGTTCTTTTTGGGTTATTTGCCCAATTTTCCTCAATTATACAGTGTACATAATATGTATGCATTAACATATACTTGCGAATGCCCACTGTATGTTCTAATTTGGGTGGGTTTTACTTTAATGAAAAATTAGAAATAAAGTAGCATGTGTATATGATTATATGCCTTGCAGAATTTAGATGCACATGACATATACACCATACTCTTTTTTTTTTGTCTTTCATTTCATGTATTTTATTTTAGAAATGTAAATTGGGTGAAAATAGGCTCCCTCTCTCTCCTTCTTTCTTTTGTTAAGTGGAGATACTGTATTGTACGAAGCAAGAATTAAACATTGCTCTAAACGAAGAACCCCCACCAATCAACCATGGCCGAGCCTTTAGAGCTCCGACCACAAAAAAAATAAAAATTTGGGGGAAATTCAATTTAAGATCCAGAAGGGCTTTGTTTAGCCCTTTCCGCGTGAAGGAGCTTCGAAGATGGAGGTTATGGCCTGAAGAGACCGCAACGAGGCAGCGACCTCCAATCTCGACTGCGCTCGGAACGATTTGGGTTCTCTTCGGAGCTGAACTGAAGATTTTGGTCTTCAATCAAGCAAACGAAGGTAGGCAGGACCCCTGGAATCGATTAGGAAGGCCAGGAATTTGATCTCCCAGGTTTGTTTCACAAAACCCCTTTTTGATTTCGGTCTTGGCTTTACCCAATTTATTAGGGTTTGCTTTTCTTTTGCTATGGGTAGTTGAAATCCCTCTTCATCCCCCCTTTGAACCCTCCAAATTTGTATTTGATTTTGGATTTGAGATTCACTTCACTTGAATCTGTCCATTTTTCTTTGGCCAAGCGATTTAACACCTCTATGACCCACCATTTTTCCGGTGGCAATTTGTGTCTGATTCCATTTGGTTTAGACCCAAATTGACAGGGCTGAAATGATCACATTTGATGGTGTTCTCTATGCCAGGGCCCAGGGATCACATTTTTGACAGGGCCAGAGGAAAGCTTGCTCTTAATTGCAACCGGTGGCGTAGATGGAGCTTTCGACTTGCAAACTTGGCTCGTCGACCTGTCTGCAGACCCACCAGAAGCAAGTATAGAGAGCTCTTGAGGGGTTGGGGAGGATCAAGGCCAAATGGCGGATGCCCCAGGTATGCTCAAACTTTGCTGAACCTTAAATACCCCTTTTACTTTCAGCTCTTCAGTTCAAGCGTTTATGAAATTGCTTCTTGCTTCAATGAGGATTTCATGATAAAACCCATTCATTAAGTTTCATCAACTCAATTGTTCTTGAGCTACTGTTATTGAGATACAATATGCTCTAGTTGAATTTGTGCCGGTTTCCAGATCCTCTCCCATGAACTCCGAATCTGTTTTGCATTTTTTTTTTAATGCTTTCCACAGATTATGGTCTCTGAATTTACTATCATGGCTCCCCTTTTATTTCAATTTTGTCTAAATCTGAATTTGTAGCATTTAGAGGTCAAATTAGTTGCAATTTGGTAGCAACGTCTTTTGGGGTCTTTTGTGTTTTTTTTTGTTTGGCTGCCTGATTCAAGAAACGCCAGGGCAACTGATTTCATCATCTTCTAATTAGGTCTCTAGGAATTTCTGCAGCACTTCGACTCAATGTTTAGTTTACTTATAACTGATGGAATTCGGCAATTCATTTGGTTGTGAATTCCGGGCAAAATCCGTCAGCCTTTCGGCGCTATGAATCGATCCACGCCGGGATCGGGGTTAGCGACGAGAGACTAAACTCTCGAGCCGCTAATGCTTCCTGGTGAAATGTTTGCAGCATTTCGGTGTTGTGGGTCGATCCACGTCGGGATCGGGGTAGCGACGAGAGACTAAACTCTCGAGCCGCTAATGCTAGGATCGAAGGTCGCGACGAGAGACTAAACTCTCGAGCCGCTAGGATCCATTTGCCACCATTTCTTTCTTTGATGTTTTCTTCTCCTGCAAAATAAATAAAAAGGAAGGGGGTAGAGTCTACCTTTGTCTGAACAGTAGTCTTGAACAACAATCACACAGACAACACTGTTTCTTGCTTGGTGTTTGCTTTCTTGTACTGTTCTCTCTGCACTCCTTCTCTTTTGCTGATTGTATTTTGTTTGGCTTGTTTTTAGTTGCAGGTGAACCTTGGAGGGAGAAGATAACTACTGGCTTTTGTTTTGCAGTTGAATAGGACCCAAGGAAGAAGAGGCCAGCCGGCAGGGAGAGGAGCCAGTTGCCTTTTATAGAAGAGATGGATGAGGAAGTTAATTAAAACTCGTTTCCACCCCACGTTCTGTACAACTGCAGAACCACCTCCCATTTAATTTAGCTTCTTTATATATATATATATATATATATATATATATATATATATATATATATATATATATATATATATATATATATATATATATATATATATATATATATATATTCCTCTTCCTTGTTGTAAACCGCAATAGAGAACAGTTACTTGTGTAACTTCCTAATCCAGTTCCAACATCTTTGTAATAGGTTTCTTCAGGCCCATTTTTCAAACTTGTGTTTAATTTGAGAAAAATTTACCACATATTTTTATATTTTTATGGAATAAATGTGATAAATCTATTTATGCCATGAATAATAAAATTCATGAAATTTTACCCTCCAACAGTAGGATGAAGTTCAAGCCCACCTTCTAAGAAGGGTAGCTCGAACAACACTCCACCCGAGTAAACCTGAGCCCACCTTCTCGGAAGGGTAGCTCAAGTAACCCGCCTATCATTTGAATAGAAAACGAATTTGATGTGGTATTTGATTTGATTTAGAGGTTTGACTTAAAGGTCAATTTGGGGACGGTGGAATTTGATTTTGAATGTTGGTCGTGACCAAACTCGACGAGCGGAAGCTTTGTATCGAGTTAGAGTGGACACTTCTATTTTGATGGAAGATTTAACATCGGTGATGACTAGAGTCGACACATGAATTTGGAAAGATTTGTTTGAAGGTTTGGATGTGACTGGACGCGGTGAGAATTTGGTTTACACCGGGTTTCCTACGTATCCACTTGTTTGGTGGAATCAAGTCACCGTATTTCGGGACAAATACGAATTTTTTATTTAGGTTTGATCATAAGATCATTTGAGGGTGGTGATTGAACTCGACGAACAGAAGCTTTGTATCGAGTCGGAATGGACAATTTGAATTTGTTTGATTTTGACCTCATATTCATTTAAAGAAAATTTAGAGGTTAATGACTGTACCCGATATATTTTTAGAATTTAATATCGGGTTACCTACGTAGCCGATAGGAGACGTCAAGTCTTTACGTAGTTCTAAACGAACCGATTTGATTTGTTTGGTTTTGACCTCATATTCATTTAAAGAGAATTGAGAGGCGGACGATTGTACCCGATATATTTTTAGAATTTAATATCGGGTTACCTACGTAGCCGTTTTTACGGCGTCAAGTCTTTACGTAGTTCTACCAAAGACAAATTTGATTTGATTTGAAACGGGCGACTGAATCCGATATATATTGAATTTTAATATCGAATTTCCTACGTAACTCGTAAACGATTTTAACCCAAGTTTATATTTGGTAAAACTTGATTTGAGATTTCGACTCTGTTTTTGTTGAAGTCGATTTGAGATTGACTCACTCGAATTAATCGGCAAAGAATTTTTGACGAGTTTAATTTTATATTTTGATCGAACTCGAATTCTTAATTTGTGCCAATTATAATTCGTATATTGTAGTGGGTGGTTTAGCAATTAAATAAAATTTCTTTCAAATAATCGCAACTGTGTACAGTGCATGTTCAAAGATTGAATGCACAAATTTGTTTAATGGGCCGATATGGATTGGCATTAGTTGCCTAATGTAAATCCATCTTCCTTTCATATAATTCAGCCCAAGCTTATTAACCTTCCTTTAGGAAATGAGTGAACGGCAACCCTCGCCAGTCGCCTACCTCTACTGCACTCGCCTCTTTTTTTTTTTTTTATCTGTGCGTTCAGACTTCAGAGGCTTCGACATGAGAGTCACTCCACAATAGCCGAAGGTAGCACGGGTCATGGTGCGAGCGACAGTCCCAGAGCAACCAGGAATCAAGGTTCCCGGTACTTGAGAAAGGCCGGGGGAATACTAATTTCAATAGTTTCTGGGTAAGTACGTTAAACTCTTGAAACGTTTTCCCCAAATTAGCTTAGGGATTTTGATGCTTTACGCCCAAATTTCAACCTTGTCGTTGCCTTTTCTTCTAAACAGAAGGATCACCGATGCCTACAGGAGCGTCGCGGCAACTACGACCCCTCAGACCGGGTATGTTTGGTTCGTCCCTTTTTTCCTGAATTGATTTGTGCTTTAGTCCAAATTTGGCATTTTAATTTTGAGACGGGCATACAAATTCCCATCTCAATTTGATTTGTGAATCTCTAATTCATGGCCCGATTTAGGTAATGGGTTTATTTTTTTTCTTTCAATTCATCCAGAGATAAAATTTGTATACTCAACAGAGTTGAATTTAGCATCCTGGAATGAAATTTCTTTGGAGCTGCATCCACTCGCTCCTTTTTCTTTTTGTTTCTTGACTGCCAATGAGTCACTGTAAAGGGCCAAACGAATCTGAAGATGGCCCTGGTGAAATTTTGGCAGAGTTTCCCCCTTAATTTAGGGGTATCTGATGATTCTGAAACCCAGACCGCAAGAAGAAGCTCGCAAGGTTCTCGAGGGTCGAGTTTCAAAGAATCGAATTTGATAAACGGTAACATTTCGACCCGGTTTTAGCGATCTGATGATTCCGGAACCCAGGCCGCACGAAGAAGCTCGCAAGGTTCTCGAGGGCGGGGTTCCGAGAATCGAGTATGGATCAACCAAAACTACTACCTTGATTGTTTCTGCTTCTTCTTCTTCTTGCTGATTTTTTTTTGGTTTGTTTGTATGCGTGTATGCTGTAGGTCTCTCCAAGAACAGGAAAAACCAATCCAAGAACAGGAAAAACCAAGAGGAAGCAGAAAAATCCCTGAAGGAACTGCTTGCAAGGTTTATATAGGGTGAAATTGTGCAGTTATCCCTCACCCATCCACGTACTGCAGTTGAAACTCAGCACTCTTTTTTTTTTCTGTATTTTTTTCCTTTTAACTGTAATCAAAAGTGGAAGGATGTTACTAATTGTAACTGCTATTCAGATTTTCCCTATATGTATTAGGGCCTTGTTTGTTTGTCATGGATTGGGCCTCTCACCAAATTCCCATAAACCCAATTTTGAATTTGAGAAGAAATCAATCACACCCCTTTTTTTAATGTATAACAAATGTGATGACATAAAATCACGAATTAAAAAATAAATTCATGAAATTTTACACTTCAACAAGTGTACCAAGTGAAAGAATGACCAAGTGTTCTGTTTCCATGTTGTATTTTCTTTTGTTATGGTGTATGTTTAGACGGCTTGCCGTCTGCCGACTTTGTCGGCCTCTCGAGGTCCGGGCATGTCTGGTCTCGAATTATTTCCTAATAAAAAAAAAAAAAAAAAAAAGAATGACCAAGTGTTATTATAGTGGCGTCACGAAAAGGTAAAAATTGTGTAATAACTACCGTCATCAAAGGAAAACTCTAGGACAAGAGAAGCACAAACACTAGAAGGAGTAATGCTAAGCAACACATTATCCGTTTTACCATTGACGATGGCACAAATGTGGCGTCACCTTAATAAAACATGTGGTGACACTATATTTTTTATAAAGGTCAGTGTCACCACCATAAAAACAGTGTCACAACAAGCGTATAAAGTGGTGTCTCCACCAGTGTAACAAGGGAAAGAATGGTCAAGTATTATTAGTGGTGTAACCAAGGAAAAATAGTGTCACCACTGCTGTCACCAAAGGAAAAACCCTAGGACAAGGAAAAACATTATTAGTAGTGTCACCACAATTAAAAAAAACTACTAATGTCACTAAAAGAAAAAAAACATAGGACAAGAGAAAGTGTTATCAGCAGGGTCACCACAATTAAAAAAAAAATAATCACGATTGTCACCAACAAAAAAAAAAAACTAAGACAGTGGAAAGTGTTATTAGGAGTGTCACCACAACAAAAAATTAAAAATGTAATCACTATTGTCATCAAAGGAAAACTCTAGGACACAATAAAATGTTATTAGTAGTGTCATCACAATAAAAAAAATGTAATCACTGCTGTCACCAAAGTAAAGCAACACTCTGTTAAGAAACGAATGACTAAGTGGGTTAATAGTGGTGTCACCAACACAAAAAACAGTGTCACCACAAGTGTTACTAGTAGACCTGTCAAAACATAACCCGACCCGACCGTCCGGAATTTTTTGGGTCAAGACCCGAAAATTTTGACCCGGAAATTTTTTTCGACCCGAACCCGAAAACCCGAAAAATTTCGGGGTAATTTGGGTTTCGACCCGGTGACCCGATTGACCCGGTAAATTTGACCCAATTTACCCGATTGACCTGGTGACCCGATTGACCAAGTTGATTTATAATTAAATATAATTAAATTAATTTATATATAATTAAAATTTATCGCAACATTATCAAATCATGGTTTTTTTTATTTAAAAAGGAAAAAATCGACAAACCCGAAATGACCCGAAACCCGGTCAAACCCGAGTTCTAGTCAACCCGGAAATACTCGAAACCCGTTTACCCGGACCCGTTTTACCCGAGACCCGATGTGACCCGACTCGAATGACCCGTTTGACAGGTCTAGTTACAAGTGAAACAATGCTCAAGTGTCATTAGTCGTGTCACCTATTCAAGGTAAAAACAATGTAATCATTGTTTTTTTTTTGGTGAGAACAATGTAATCATTGTTGTCACCAAAGAAAACCCCTAAGACAAGGAAACACCTAGAGAGGCTAATGCTAATCAAAACTATTGTTGTCATCAAAGGAAACTCTAGGATGAGTGTTATTAATTGTGTCACCACCCTTGATGACAACTTTTTTTTTAACGATGATAGTGTCACCACTCTTATATGTCAATGGTGACACTTTTTTTTTTATAAATTTTTTTGGTGACTCTAATAAATTTTAAAATTGTGTCACCGACAAACACTTAATAAAAGACATGTCGCCACCCTTGTAACACTCTCGGTGACATATGTGGTGACAACTTTTTTTTATAAATTTTTTTGGTGACACTAATAAATTTTAAAATTGTATCGCCTACAAACACTTAATAAAATACATGTCACCAATAGTGTTATAAGAGTCACCACCAGTGTACCAAGTGAACTAATGGTAAAGTGTTATTAGTAGTGTCACTAAGGTAAAAACATTGTAATCACTATTCTCACCAAAGCAAAAACCTATGACAAAGAAAAATGTTATTAGTAGTGTCACCAAAATAAATAAAAAATGTAATCGCTGGTCTCACCACTATAAAAACAGTGGCGCCACAACTGTCACCAAAGGAAAAACCTAAGATAAGAGAAAATGTTGTTAGTGGTGTCACTGCAATTAAAAAAAAAAACCACACTTTGATGATAACTTTGTTTGTACGTTTTTTTTTGGGTTCACGTTGTCACCGACTCACTACATTTGTATCATTCATTACCAATACAAGGTCCAGTAAAGAAAGCAATAGACAGCCAAATAGCCAATCTCTACCTTGCCAAAGGTAAAGCTTTGCAGAAATATACGACACGGTTGACACGACACGAAACCGCAACAAAACGATATGAAAAACACGAAACGATATTGATACGATACGATTAAATGGTAAAACACGACAATAACCGTGTCGTGTTCGGATCGGCATTTTTCCCTTATCGGGTATCCTACACGACACGATAGTTTTTTTATATTTTTTTTAAATATTAATATCCGGTGATAATAGAAATATATATTACAACTAGTGAGCATGCCCGTGCGTAGCACGGGGCTTATTTTAAATATATATTTTTAATTAATATATTATCATTGTAATTTTATTACTAATAATGTTTATCTCTAAAAGTTTTAATATGTTTATTTATCCTTGAAATTTGACAAATATATTAGCTTGACTCGCTTTATCTTATTATTCACTTCTACATGCAATTCAACTATATAAGCAAAAAAAAAAAAATGATGATTGCTTTAGAAATGCATGTGTTTAGGCTTAAAACAAATTAAAAAATATACTATAAACTTGAAAAATTTTATAGTTATAGAGGACTTATTTTAAATATATATTTTTAATTAATATATTATCATTGTAATTTCATTACTAATAAATTTAATAAATATATTAAATTGACTTTATTTATCTTCTTACTCACTTTTACATGCAATTCAACTATATAAGCAAAAAAAAATATAATTGCTTTAAAAGTATTGCATGTGTTTATTTATCTTTGAAATTTAATAAATATATTAACATGGCTCTATTTCTCTTCTTACTCACTTTTATATGCAATTCAACTATATAAGCAAAAAAAAAATTATAATTGCTTTAGAAATATTGCATGTGATTAGGTTTAAATCAAATAAAAAACAGTATACTATAAACTTGAAAAATGTTGTAGTTATAGAGATTTGATCATTTGACCTAATGGAATGAAACTATACCTATAACCAATAAGTTACCACAACTTTTTGATTTCTTAAGCTAATATTAAGTATATATTAGATTTATTTGTAAGTATTTAATAGGTGCATTTAATTGGGCATTCACCCAACTTTATATAGATAGTATAGATTGTTCTACAAGATCATAAAGCGCTGGTTGCCCAGTTGGTAGAGCATGCCTACTTCTGTGTCATGTGAACCTTGAGGACCCGAGTTCGGGGAAAAAAAAGAGGAGGTTTTTGTACAAATCGTGTCGTGTCGTGTTATACGGGTATCCGACACGAAACCGTGTCGTGTTATCGTGTCGTGTTCGGATCGGCACTTTTTCCCTTATCGGTTTCGTATTTCTGTCGTGTCGTGTCGGATACCCAGTTATGCACAGCCCTAGCCATAGACACCCACCCACCCGTTGCTAAAAGTAATACTCCCCACAACACAAAAGGTGACTCTGTAATCACTAAACCAAACCCCTAACTTTTCATTTTTAAAACCCACCCCCTCTAAAAAGGCACTCTCCTCCTTCCATTCATAGTGTCACAGATCATAAATTGAATCCCCAAGAAACAGAGATCAAAATTAATCACCATGAAACGCAAAGATGGCAAATAAGCACCTGTGCCGGTCAGATCAAGGTCCGCCCCACCACGTCTGCCGCCGCCTGTCTGAACGGGCAGTCCGTCATGGAGAAGATCGAGCGGATAAGAGGAAGAGCCGATCCACCTGGGCCGAGGTGCTTGGCTTCAACGGTAACAATTCCGATGACTAATCGATCGATCCAGACCAGATTTCATCAATCCATTCCGTCGAAATTGATTAAATCAGGAATGGCGTTTGGCGGCGTGAATTCTTCGATTGAACCTTTGTGAAGTGGCGTTTGGCGGTGCCATTGTTTTCACAAAATCAAGGCTATGATTCGCAGGTGAAATCGTAGTCATTGTGCCTTGTTCTTCGATTCGTTTTAGAAACCGAGGGTACAAAGAGGTCAAGGTCGATTGAAAAGGGAGAACGAGAGAGGGGATGAGGGTGAAAGCAGAGCGCAAGGGAGGTCAGCCGGAAAGGGGAAGAGGACGGAGAAGAGGTATTAATTAATAACAAGGTAGATTGGGGATTACAATTTTTTTTTTGGACATTTAGCAAAAGGTAGTTTTAAGTGGACATTTAGCAAAAGAAGTATACAAAAGTGGATATTTAGCCAAATAACTTTTTTTTGTTTTGGCAAAATGTTCTTGATTGGGCTGGGCACGAGTATATATACCAAGTGTTGTCATCACCAGTGTACCAAGTGAAACAATGGTCAAGTTATTAGTCGTGTCACCAAGGTAAAAACAGTGTAATTAATCATTGTTATCACCAAAGGAAACCCCTAGGACAAGGAAAGCGCAAATCCTAACGGGCTAATGCTATTCAAAATAACACGTGGTGTTCATAATATGTCATCACAAAGTTCAAATATTAGTGTCACCACTATTATCACCAAAGGAAGAAAACCTTAGGAGAAATGAAGCACAAAATTACCGTTGTTACCAAAGCAAAAACCTAGAATAAGGGAAATTGTTATTAATAGTTAGATTTTAGTTATAAAATCCACGCAAAACCCCCCAATTACTTGGGCTCAATCTTCTTTCAACAATCCACCGTCTATGAAACATCAAATCTTCAAATTGCAGCTTTTCAATTCTTACTAAAATGGATGAATTAGGTACAATTCAAAGTGATTCTATGTGCTTGCCTCTTCCAGGCAGCGAAAGAGAACCTCACCAAGCTCGCCCTTTAAAATCAGCAAGCGCGAGCCAATCTTCCTTACACTGTGTTTGGATGATGGGATTTGATGGGATTTTTAGGAAGTGAAGTAAAGGGAAAATGAATTTGGTGTTTAAGTGGCCAATTAAGAGAAAGGGAAGGAATCCCAAATTTGCGTAACCGTTCAATTTGATGGGATTTCACAACCCATCAAAATGGTGGAATTTGATGGGAAAGTGAGTTTTCCACCCCTTCCATCCCCTCCCTTTTCCTTTACCAATTTCTCATCCCTTCCTTCCCCTAAATAACCCAGTTGCCAAACAGAGGGTTAGGGTTTCGTCGAGGTCCGAGAGGCTCTCGAGCAAGAACCGGATCCAGTTCAGCCCGACCCTGGGGTCGGGATCCATGTAATGCGAGTCGAGGTTGAAGAGCGGGTAGAGAACGGCAGAGTCTTTGGCGGCATGGTGGAGGGCGGGGTTGTCATGGATCCGGAGACCGTTGCGGAATCACATGAGAGAAACCCGACCTGATTGAGGAAGGTCCATTTTGGGGAAGGAAACGGCTTGGAGATGGTTCCATAGTGAAAGACGAAGAAGGCGTATCAGAGTGAGAGGAAGATAGACAGGTGGGGGATTTTATTAATACAAGGGTAAAGTTGGTATTAGCAAAATATTTTGGACATTTAACTAAAAGGGAGATTAGGGTGGACATTTAGCAAATTAGGGATATAAAAATGGACATTTAGCCAAATAACTTCTTTTTTGTTTTGGCAAAATGTTCTTGATTGGGATGGGCATGGGGTTGCATTATATTATGGGTCAATTTGCGAAACAGCCACGAAATAGGGACAAATTGGTAAAATGTCCACGTTTTGGGACAAATTTGTGAAATGTCCACTATATATACCCTAATTTTGATCCTAATTAACACAACCCCCAAATCCTGATTTTGGACGAGACGATAGAGGAGAAATAGGAGGAGCATCGCTAGCCTCTCGCCATCTCTCGATCTCAGATCTCCCTCCACCGCTGATTCCGATTGATCTCGTTTTCTTCAATTGGCCATTCAGATTACAGAAGGACACCGATTCCGATTCCGATTTGGATGATTTTGTGTTCAATCGGTGCCATGGCAGATCTAGCGAGCGGCACCGGCTCCTCCATCCTGAATTGATCTCGCTGATTTCGATTCCGATTTCGATGATTTTGTGTTCAATCGGTTTCTTCAATTGATCTCGCTTTCTCTTGCTCTCTCCCTCTCCGGCGAGATTGAGCGAGCGGCGGGTGTAGGAGGTTGCGCTTGTGCTCAGATCAAGAATATATTGATCGATTGTGTGTGGTTGTGGGCGCGAGTGGCGGTTGTGGGAGTTTGCGCTTTCTCTTGCTCTCTCCTGCTCGCTTGTGCTCAGATATGTGGGAGGTTGCGCTCAGCGAACGGAGCGGTGGTCCGGTGGAGATATGTGGAGCGAAGCAGCCAAGCGAGCGGCCGTCAAGGAGGTCTGTGCGGCGAGATCTAACGAGATCGAAGGAGGCCAAAGCGAATGAGGCTGTAGCGAGCGAGGCTTGGGTGAGGGAGTGACGCCGGAGGCGGAGCCGGAGCCAGACCCAATTCCAGATCGGGAGGATTCCGGAGGAAGGAGAAGATTGTTTGTTAAATTACAAAAATGACCCATTAAATATGAGAATTACAAAAATATCTATATTTTATTACCAAAATCACTCAATGAATATGAGAAATTAAAAAACTATCTATTTTTTATTATGTGATCTATAATCTATATTTTTTTTTATTTTTGCGCAACAAAATGTTATATTTGCACAACGTACTCTTATATTTTCACGACAAAATGTTAAAAAAATAATAAATTAAATTTAAAAAATTAAATAAAAAAAACTAGACCTGGGTCATATTTGCACAACTTACGGTTATATTTGCACAACATACTCTTATATTTGCACGACAAAATGTTAAAATAATAATAATAATAAAAAAACTAGACTTGGATAATATTTGCACAACGTACTCTTATATTTGCACGACAAAATGTAAAAAAAACTAGACTTGGATCATATTTGCACAAATTACGGTTATATTTGCACAAAGTACTCTTATATTTGCACGATAAAAAGTTTAAAAAATAAATAAATAAAAACTAGACTAGGGTCATATTTGCACAACTTATGATTAAATTTGCACAATGTCATCTTATATTTGCACGACAAAATGTTAAAATAAAATAATAAAAAAATAGAATGGGGTCATATTTGCACAACTTACGGTTATATTTGCACAACACACTCTTATTTTTGCTCATCAATAGACAATAATTGCACAACATGGGGGATTTGTGAAATTTTGCTCAACATCATCTTATTTTTGCACAACTATATGTTATTTTTGCACAACAATCGAGACGTGTGAATTTATTCTCAACATGATCTTATTTTATCTCAATATAATTTCATACGTTCTCAATAAATTATTGCTCAACATGTTCTTATTTTTGCACAACATGGTCTTATTTTGCTAATCAATAGACAATTGTTGTGAGCCTAATTTGCCATGTTTTATAGTTACCTTTATATCGTTTTCTGCATGCATTTCATGCATATTGGGTTAGAATAATACAGAATCTGTGTAGTTTACACTTATTTGCAGTATATGGAGGTCTACACAAGTTTTTGTTATATTTCGCAGAAATCGAACGCACTTTGAAGCTTAAAGGAAACTCATGGAGAAGCTAAGAATGGTGCAGCTGGATAAAACGCCATTTTTCACCATTCATCATTCTGAATCAAGCTTTTATGTCTTCATGAGAGTTCTAGCCCTCGGAATGAGCTTTCCAACGCATGGTCATATGCGTCAATCCGACGAACGAGGACTCAGGAAAGTGCATTTTAAGAACAGAGCAGAAAGCTGAGAGATTTACTCGATATCGACCAGAAGTGTCCGGGCAGTGCCTCGCCGAGGACGGGCCAGATCGAGGAACTGAAGGCAGAGCAACCCGACTCCGAAGCTTTACTCGAGATCGAGTAAGGTCTTCGAGACCGACAAGAGTTGAGAGTCAGCCCGGAGTCGAGAAGGAGAGCTTGATCGAGAAGCCGAGGACGAGAACATGTCGGGTTACACTCTACTCGAGATCGAGGACACTCCTCGATATCGAGGACACCTGAGAGCCAGCACCCGAGCATGTCGAGAACCAGCTACCCGAGACGCCGAGCCAAGCTGAAGTCGACCTCCAAGTTACTCGAGATCGAGGACAACTGTCCGGGAGCGCGTAACGCGGTTTGAGCTATCCTACTCGGATTGGGATTCCTTGGAGCCGAAGATTGCCGAGTATATCTGATTCTATCAAGATCCATCATGGAAGAGAAGATTTATCCACTTGAAGACTTTTAGATATAATTTCCCTTTTTAGATTTAATTATGTTATTGCATTTATTTATCATTAAGCTTTTAGATATAGATTTAGATATAGATAGAGATATTCTATCCTTGAATAGCAAGGATTAGAAGGATATAAATAAAGCCCAGGGGGCTGATTTTAGGGATCATCCAACGAGAGTTGGATTGTCGGGATTGTAAAGTATTTGAATTTAGTTTAATGCAAGTTGTTAATTCCTTCCAATCAATGTCTGAGGTTGCGATGAAGCGCGAGTAGTCCACCCACTTCTAGGGTTGGGGCGAGCCCGACGATAGCCATGCGTGTTTGAGGTAAAGATCCGACTTTTATCATGTTTTGAGCATCTGCTACTTGTTATGTGTTTATTACCCATCTAATGGAGGTCCATGCTAACAACTTGGACTATAAACATAAAATCAGTAGAGACAATTAGGGTTTCTTGAAAGAGTTGTCTAATTGTTGGAAAAGGCGAAAGCTTAGTCCTTTGATGCGAATTATATGATTATCTGTTTTATTCTTGCCTTATGCATGCTTGGTTATCGTTGTTGCAAACCCCAATCTTGGAAGTCTTTTACATACAGTTTAGTTCGAAATCCCAAAGCACTTGTCTTTACTTTATTTCGTTTTTATCTTCTGTCTTACTCGATCTCGAATTGCACTACTCGACCTCGAGTTACTGATCCTCGATCCAGAATCGTCGTAGCTTCTGTGTATAGGTGATCGATAAGAGCCAAACCGACGTCGACAACCTTAATCGATCTCGAGTAAAGGTTACTCGATCTTGACCAACATCGCCAGGAGCTGCTGCTGTGCTAAAATCGACTCGTCCGATCTTCTGTCGAGCAAATGTACTCGAGATCTAGGACACCTGTTGTCGACCACTTCTGTGAGATTCTCCGCTGCCTAGGATCCGCTGACACGCTTTCTCGTGGATCGATCCTGACTTCCCGCTGCTGCATCAGAAGGAAGTCTTGTAATTATTTGCGTGGGCAGAATCTGGTTTGATTTATATTTTATATTTTAAACTCGATTTCCTCCTTACAACAACAATAATTGCACAACATGGGGGATTGGTGAAATTTTGCTCAGCATCATCTTATTTTTGCTCAACTATATGTTACTTTCTCAATAAACTGTAAGCGATTCAGAATAAATTGAAGCAAGTCTAGTTTTATTTTTTAATTTTTTTTTAACATTTTGTCGTGCAAATATAACCGTATGTTGTGCAAATATAACATTTTGTTTTGAAAAAATAAAAATAAAAATATAGATTATGGATCACATAATAAAATATAGATAGTTTTTTTAATTTCTCATATTCATAAAGTGATTTTTGTAATTTAACAAAAAAAGCCTTCTTCTACCTTTCTCTCCCTCCCTCTATAATCGATGAAAACACAATAAACACAATCACAAAACAAAATCAGACGAGCCAAACACAGGATATACACAATAGCAAAATGAGAACATACTCCATTGAACACAGGAAGTTCGGATTCAAGGTAAGGGAAGAACATGGACATCTAAAGGGATCGAATTTTTGAGTGAAGCTTTATATTCAACCGAAAACAGTCCACGTGGGACAACACAATTTCCAGACCGAAAACACTTCCTCCCTCGAATCTCAGATCTGGTTCACTTTCTCTCTCAGATCTGGTTCCCCCGACCTCGCTCGCTTGCTCCGGCTGCTCCCTCAACCTCACTCGCTCTTCTCGCTCTAATCTTAGATCTTAAACCTCCAGATCTGGTTCACTTTCTCTCTCCAGATCTACTCGAATCTCAGATATGGAATATCCCTCAGATCTGAACACGCGCCGCCTCGCTTGCTCCGCCTCACTTTGGTCGATTGCAATCAACAGAGGAAGCCATGGGAGGAAGACATGGATCCGGCGAGACAATTTGAGGCGGTCTCGGTCACCGGCGCTCGCGCCTTTCCTCCCGTTAATCCTCGATTGGAAACAACTTCGATGCGGATCGACGAATGAAAGGCAACTGGAACCTCCCTATTTGTCAATTATGGTTATATAGTGGACATTTTGCTAATTTGTCCAAGAAGGTGGAAATTTCACAAATTTGTCCAAAAAAAGTGTCTGTTTGGCAAATGTTTTCTTATATTATAGCATTCGATCATGCATGTGATTTCAAATATCAAATAATAGTGTAGGGTATGTCCCGTACACGGAGAAATACTTTAATATAATAAGATAAATAATCTAAATAGATTCTAATAAATAAAAAATAATAATCTAAATATAAATAATTTTCCCCACCATATAACTATTTAGATATACATAATTAGTTTGATATATTAGATATAATTTTTTTTCTAATCTATTGTTAATTAAATCTCATGTAATATAATAGATAGTTGATTTTTAAAAATATTTTAATATTCTTTTTTTTATATTAAATACTCCGTATGTAGTACATATTTATTACGTTAGTTTACTAAATATCTGTGCACGGATGGATTGTGACTACATATTATGGCTACATAATATTTAATAATTTATTTTGGCCTCAAAAAATAATATAGATATAAATAAATTAAGAATGATTAAATAAATGTTTATATAATAATTCTCTCCACAAAAAAATAATCTAGATATAAATAAAATAGCACCTATAAAATACACCATATTTAGTATATGTATATAGATAGATAGATAGATAGATAGATCGATTAACTAAAATATATATAGGTCGATTGTGGGGTATATAACTTTCTATAAACTATGACAACATAATATTTTATTAATTCCCCCTAGAATCAACTACAGTGCGCCACATAGGATTTTTTTTCCCCCTAGGATCAACCACAGCACGCCACATAGAACGCTATGCATCGGTTTTAGTATATGTATATAGATAGATAGATAGATAGATAGATAGATAGATAGATAGATAGATAGATAGATAGATGGGTACCTTGTTTTCACTATTCACCACTCTTCGTCGACTCTTTCTAGTCTTCTACTGTAGGTTTTTTTTAGATATAAAGAGAAAATTTGGTAGTGGTCAAACCGCGGTTGAGCCAGACCAACAAAGGACATCATTAAGAACGAGATCGTCGATCACACAATCAGACCTCCAATCAGTTGAGGCCAAAATAAGATGTGCGAGTCGACAACCAACTTGATTGCCCTTTCTACAAATATGGGAATACGAACAAGGGATCGACCGATTTCCCTCTCAAGTTCATATACTCTATTGTAAGTGTTTGGAGAACTGAGTCCTTAGTGGATCTCAGAGGCCTACTCCTGTATATATATCAATGGGTGAAAACTCTGGGGTACAATCGTAACTGTACATGATATGGACATATATAAATAATATAATGCTAACATCCTCCCTCAGTCGCAGCTAGAGGTGAGCGAATGACAAGACTGGAACGAAAAGAAGTAAAAAGAGGAGTAGGTAAGCCTTTTGTGAAAATGTCCGCATACTGATGTGCGGAAGGGACATGAAGAACTCGGACCTGGCCAAGGGCGACCTTTTCTCTGACGAAATGGATGTCAATATCGATATGCTTCGTCCGCTGGTGCTGAACCGGGTTCGACGAAAGATAAACAACGGAGACATTGTTGCAGTAGACCAGGGTAGCCGATCAAAGGGGAACCCGGAGATCGCAGAGAAGGTTGCGGAGCCAGCAGGTCTCAGCCACGGCGTTGGCAACGCCACGATACTCGGCCTCGGCACTCGAGCGGGAGATGGTGGCCTGACGCTTGGAGGACCACGAGACCAGATTTTCGCCAAGGTACACTTCGAAACCAGATGTGGAGCGGCGAGTTTCAGGACAACCCGCCCAGTCAGCGTCAGAATAGGCGGTGAGGGAGTCAAACCAGCTGCGACCGAGATGTAAACCCATGTCAGAGGTGCCCTTGATGTACCGAATGATCCTCTTGAGCGCCTGAAGATGGTGCTCGCGGGGATCATGCATGTATAAGCAGATCTGTTGGACGACGAAGGCAATGTCCGGTCTGGTGAATGTCAGATACTGGAGAGCACCGACTAGACTACGGTAGGCTGTAGGATCCTCAACCTTGGGGCTGGAGGCATCGTCGAGCTTGGACTTGCTGTCGACAGGGGTGGTGGCGGGCTTGCAAGACGACATGTTGGCTTTGTCGACGATCTTGAGAGCATACTTCTGCTGATGAAGAAACAGTGCAGTAGGAGTGCGTGACATAGAGACGCCGAGAAAGTAGCTCAGAGAACTGAGATCAGTCATGGCAAATTCTGAACGCAGCAGGACCATCAGCCTAGACAGGAGAGATGTAGAGGAAGCGGTGAGCACAATGTCATCGACGTACATGAGAAGATAGACGGTGTCAGACCCTAAGTGGAACACAAAGAGGGAGTGATCAGACTGACTGCCCTGAAATCCAATGCCAGTGAGGTACGTGGCGAATCGCTGATACCAGGCGCGAGGCGCCTGTTTCAACCCATAGAGAGACTTCCGGAGAAGGCAGACGTGAGATGGGCGGGTGCGATCATAGAAGCCTGATGGCTGATGCATATACACAGTCTCCTGAAGGTTGCCGTGAAGAAAGGCATTCTTGACGTCAAGCTGATGGATAGGCCAGTCCTTGGTAAGGGCGATACTCAGAACTGTGCGAATGGTAGTCGGTTTGACGACCGGGCTGAACGTCTCGTCACAATCAACTCCAACCTCCTGTGACTTGCCATTGACCACTAGGCGAGCCTTATGTCGCTTAAGAGTCCCGTCTGACCTGTACTTATGCTTGAACAACCACATGCAGTTAATGATATTAGTGTCCAGAGGCCTTGGAACGAGGTCCCACGTGTCGTTTTAATAAGAGCACTAAACTCATCCATCATGGCGGCGTGCCAGTTTGGGGTTAGGTTTGAAGATCTCGGACTGAGACCGGGTCTTCATGGATGGGGCGGGGGGTGCAGGCGGAGGCGGGTGGTTAAGTGCGGCTGCCTGCGGGGGGGGGGGGGGGGAAGGAGAGGGTTTTGGTTTGCGGCAGGCTATGCACCAGGGGGAGAGGACCCCTCTGCATGGGGTGCTGCGGGGGCAGCATTGTGTTGCGCTCGCCGCCAATCAAATTGGGCAGGGGTTTGGGTTGCGGCGGGCGCCGCTAGAGGAGAGGACCCCGTCACATGGGTTGCTGTGGGCGCAGCATTGTGCTGCGCCCGCCGCCAATCAAATTGGGCGGGGTGTTGACGGGGGGGCAGGGGACGTTCCGGATGAGGTTTGTTGAAATAGGTGGCGTAGGAGGGGTGGGTATTCGTCATAATTGGGTGGTGTGGATGGGTTGAGGACAATAGGGGTGGGTGGTGTGGCGAAAGGGAAGGTATATTCGTCGAAAATCACATGGCGCGAAGTGACAACCCGATTGGTATCCAACCGAAGACAACGGTAGCCTCGATGGTGTGGGGATATGCCCAAAAAGAGACATTTAGTGGAACGTGGGGATAGCTTGTGAGGGGCGATGACACTCATGTTGGGGAAACAGAGACATCCAAACACTCTAATGTGATCGTAGGAAGGGAAGCGCTTGTAGAGTGCCAAGGTTGGGATGGAGTTGCCAATGGCTTTGGATGGAAGGATATTGTGGAGATAGGTGGCCTTGTGAAGCGTCTCAACCCAAAAGGGGAGGGGAAAAGAGGCGTGATAGAGGAGTGTTCGACTTTTGTCATTGAGAGTGCGGAGAATGCGTTCCGCTTTGCCATTTTGTGGAGAAGTTTGGGGGCAAGAGAAGCGGAGTGATATCCCATTTTGTTGACAAAAGGAGCGAACAAAATTGTTGTCAAACTCTCCTCCCATGTCACACTGAATAGCCTTGATGGGCAAAGTAAATTGAGTGCGGACAAATGTGTTAAAATTGACAAGGTGACTTTGTGTTTCCGATTTGTGACGTAAGGGAAAAACCCAAACAAAATTGGTGAAATCATTAAGGACAACCAAATAGTATCGAAAACCACTAGCACTTGAAATAAGAGATGTCCACAAATCACAATGTATAAGATCAAAGGGTGCGAATGTAATGGAATGAGAAATTCTAAAAGGGAGATACTTGCTCTTGGCGATTTCACAGGAAATGCAAACGCCAGAGGCTTTATTACAAGAAATTAAATTGCTAGTGCGGAGACATTGAAGCACGTGGTCGCCAGGATGGCCAAGACGAGCGTGCCACAAGTCAGAGCGATGGGAGATGAAGGCGGTGAGGGCGGTGGGAGACGATTGTCGAGCTTTGGTGACGAGGTAGAGGTCGCCAGAAATATTGCAGCGCATGATTGGGGTCCCCGTACGAAGATCCTTCACAAGAAAACCAAACGGGTCAAATTGGACAGTCACGTGATTATCGACGGTAAATTCGCGAACAGAAATAAGGTTTTTAACAAGGTCAGGGGCAAACAGGACTTTGTTGAGGCGAAAGGGTGGGGCATTGGGAAGGGTTGTGTGACTCGAATCGATAATTTTAAGAGATTCGCCGTTTCCGACAAAGACAGACGGTAAAGTGCTAGAATTAAAAACAGTTTGTAGGTTACCCGGTGCGTTCGTCATGTGAGAGGAGGCCCCGATGTCCATGTACCAGTTGTCGTCCGGCTGCTGAAGTCCCATGGTGGAGAAAGCGGTGGAGAGGTTGATGTGCATGGGGTTCGACGAAGGCTGATGAGAAGTGTACATCGCCGGAGAAGGGGCCGACTGCTGTGGCTGACGCTGGGGAAAGACCAAGCCTGGTGGGGGGTATCCCGCCCACGTCAGATAAGGGCAGGGCGGCGGAGCAGGGGACCAGGGCTGATGCGGGTACCAGCTGCCCGACGGCGCCCGCGGCCGCGGCTCCCGCCGCTGTTGCCGCCTCTGTCGCGTCCTCCGCGCTGTTGTGGTGGTCTGGTTTGGGTTTGGGGAATTGGGTCCGGGGCTATGAAATCCTTGGAGGAAACAAGGACATGGGAAGGTCCCTGGGGGCGTCCCTGACGGCTCTCCTTCCAGGAGAGCATGCTGCGAGCCACCAAGAAAGTCGAAAGTGGCGTTGTGTTGCTGATCATGCCACCGACGACATCAAATTTGGTGGAGAGGCCGTTGATAAGTTGAAGGACAAGGCGTTCTTCGCTAACATTGTGTCCAACATCGCCTAGTTGGTCAACGATGACTTTTATGGCGAGCCAGTAGTCAGAGATGGTGGAGAAGCTTTCCTGACGGGTGTTGATGAACTTACCCTCAAGATCCGCTGCCCTAGCGGATTGATTGTCATGGAAGAGGCCCTTTATGCGGAGACAGACATATCGAGCGGTGGAGTCTGGTTGGAGGACGGTAATCAGGACGTCCTCAGAGATTGTGGCATAGATCCATCCAAGAACGATGGAGTCAAGGCGGTTACAGAGGGGCTCAGGGACATCAGTCGGACGACCATAGCCGTCGATGTGGGTGATGACGTCGTGAGCCTTACAAGCGGTTTGGAAAAGCTCTGCCCATGTGTGGTATTTGACCTTTTTGAGATCAAGGATTAGGGGAATTTGATTTTTGATGTTGGTGATGGATTGAGCGGAATGAAAGGGGTTTTGTGGTGGTGGTGGAGGGTTAGGGTTAGGGTTGATCGGGTTTCCATCCTCGACGGTAGCCATCGAAAGGAAAGAGGTGCGGCGGAAAAAGGAGGTGGGTGAGGAGCGGCTGCGGCTACAAGGAGGTGGGCGGCGGCGGCGGCAGGGGGTAGCGGCGGCGGCAACGGATCGTAGGTGTGAAACAAAATTAGGGTTTCACACGGAGGTGTGATACCATGTAAGTGTTTGGAGAACTGAGTCCTTCGTGAATCTCAGAGGTCTACTCCTATATATATATATATATCAATGGGTGAAAACCCTAGGGGTACAATCGTAACTGTACATAATATGGACATATATAAATAATATAATGCTAACATATATATGCCTTCTTCCCATAAAGATATCCCAAGAAAACATAATAGGCGTCATTTGTCTCTTTCTTGTATGTGCAGAACTTGTTTTGTTTATAGTACCATTTTAAAAAAAAGAAAGCATGTCCTACAATGCTAGCTAGAGCCCACAAGAGCATTATCACTTCACAATTTTAACTTTGTGATAAAATTGCATTTCCACTTACAAGAGCAATAAAAGACTTGGATAAAAAGCACTTTATTTTGATTTCAAAAGATGTGTCCAAGTTACACGACTGTTATCATAAAAAATTGGTAATGAAGTACTACTTTCCACTATGAATGGATGCTTTGTAACGCCCCCATTCATCTTCATGTATAAGCTCAAACAAGGAAGAAGATTGTATATGTGAAATACGAGAAACAACTTGTTTTATCTAGCTTTGCAACAAATAGTACTAAAATGCGGATTAGAGAATTCAAACACATAAACGAGAAGCAAAAACTTGTATTAAACTTTAAACAAGAGGTTTACAAACGATTCAAGCTTAAAAGCAAATAGAGAAATGAAAACGATTAGCCTCAACTAGGACACTAGTTATCAAGGTTAGAACCGAAGGGTAATCGGGCTTCAAATCTCACTAGCTCTCGAAATCTCAGTGTTTAGATATGAAGGGAGCTCTACCTACGCTCAAGAGAACTAGGAAAATGAAAACCCTAGCAGAGCTTAAGAGACAAGGGAGACGGCATGGAGAAGCTCTCAGAATCTCTCTCTCTGTCTCTCTTGTCAGTGTTTAGGGTTATAAACCCTCTTAAACCCGAGCCAAGTAGAACGACGTCGTTGAAGGCTCAACAGTCAGGAGATCCAAAAGCAAGTGAGCTGGTCTTCCTCCAAGGTCTAGTTGAGATCACGTTTGGGCCTTTGGCCCAAACACAATACAATCAACTATCCTAAACACGCCCTTACAAGTTATGCATCAACAAGCACACACAAACACTTAGGATTACATATATAGGCTTATGAAATGAGCCTAACAACTACAAGCATCATCTATTGCCTCCGGACTATATTTATTCAACCTTAGAAAAGGATAAAGCTTCATCAACGTATGGTTGGCCAAGTGTCCATGTCTATTATGCCAAAGATTATTGGTAATAAGCATAACCCAATTGCAATTTTTTTCGACACTCTCTTGTTACTTATGTGGTATAGGCTCTAGCAGATATAGTTCAGTCTTAGCCTCACCAATCACCACAGGTCTCTTCTAACAGCGAGCGTACATGCATGACACACTAATTCATGTAAAGAGAACTGAACATCTCACCACGGGCCAAGTGTCCCTTTTATTTTTTTAACTCTCTGTTTTATGTACGACCCCTCCAACCACCATCGCGGCGAGAACAATGGAAGAGAAAGAAGGAAAATGTAAAACTGATTTTGTCTGTTTCATTTAAATGAATCGGGTTTGTTAGTATACAGAAGCTTGGAAAGCATGTAACAATAAGAGTACAAATATGGTCATGGCCCAATCTATTACAAACCAATTAAGGCCCAAACTAAACCGCAAAACCCATACAATCATCGTCTTCATCATATGAAACTAACACCAATCCTAACACCCCTTTTCAAGGACGAGGCGTGGAGTTCACCAAACCAATCCGTCGGAAGAGGGGTTGAAGGCGAACACCAGCAACGTTCTTGGTGAGAAAATCTGCCAACTGAGATTGAGTGGAGATGTGAGACAAAGAAATCAACCATTCCAAAAATTTCTCACGAGCAAAATGACAATTCAACTCAATGTGTTTTGTCCGCTCGTGAAAAACTGGATTCCGAGTGATGTAAATCGCAGCTTAATTGTCACAACGCACCAGGATAGGAGCAACATTTGGAACATCAAGCTCTGCAAGAAAACGACTAAGCCAAGTGAGTTCTGTGCACACCCTTTTGATGGAACGGTACTCCGCCTCTGCAAAAGACAAGGACATAGACGCCGTTTTCTTAGACTTCCATGAAAGCAAGCTTGTTCCCAGAAATACCAAATAACCATTGATTGACCTCCGAGAGAAAGGGCAACTGGCCCAATCAACTTCACAAAACGGTTGTAACCGAAAATCTGGAGAATTCGTCATCAATAACCCTTTATCAGAGGGGCCCCAGACATAATGAATGACATGATAAGCAGCACGAAGATGGTATGTGTGAGGGCACTGCATAAACTGACTAAATAATTGCACAGTAAAGGCCAAATCCGGGTGTGTGTGTGTACTAAAAAAATTCAATTTCCCCACAACACGCCTGTAAACAGATGGATCTTCGAGCAAATCTCCATCAATTGGGGATAATCTGAGTTGAGGATCTAAGGGATTGACCACTGAATGCTCAATATTAGGAAAGTCCTTAATCAACTCATTGATGAAGCGTCTTTGGGTCAGAACCATTCCATCAGAGGTACGAAGAAACTCAATGCCAAGGAAAAGATGAAGATCGCCCAGATCTTTAATACAAAATTCATGATTTAAGAAGGTCTTGAGAACAACCATTTCGTTTGTATCACTCCCAGTAAGAATAAAATCATCCACATAAACTCCAACAAAAACAACACCCGTGGAGCCCTTTTTGTGAAACAACAAATAGTCATTTTTGGATTCACAATAACCACGAGCCTGCAAATCCAAAGACAAGCGAGCATACCACTGGTGAGATGCCTGTTTAAGCCCGTACATCGATTTCTATAATTTGCATACCAAGTTATGTCCATCAACATCGAGACGAGGAAGCAATTTCATGTAGACCTCTTCATCCAAGGAACCGTGCAAAAAGGTGTTGTTTACATCTAATTGCATCATTTTCCAATTTCGTTTGAGAGCCACAGAGATGAGGGCACGCATAGTTGCCATTTTAACGACGGGAGAGAACGTCTCAGTAAAATCCACACCCTTCTTTTGCGTATATTCTTTCACAACGAACCTGGCTTTGTTCCTTTCTAAGCTACCATCTGCTTTCCTTTTTACCTTATATACCCACTGACATCCTATGGCTTTCTTTCCTTTTGGCAAAGGGACAAATGACCATGTCTTGTTAAGAGTAAGTGCATCAAAATCAACAACTATAGTGTCTTGCCAATCTTGAAACTTACAAGCTTCCTCATAAGTAAAGGGCTCACAATCAGGATGCTTATTTAGGTGGAAGAGAAGGAATAGGAAAGCTGACAGTGGATGTGATGGTATGAAAACATGTGGTGATATTGGCACAAGCATGCCCACACACATAATCAGAGAGATATGAAGGTGGTCGACTTATGCGTGAGGATCTCCTCTCTACTGGTGTCTAAGAAGGTAAAATGGCATAATCGATGGAAGGTGTTACTCTTGATGATGGGGTGGCAACTACATCAGTATCAACATCAAGAGGAACACTACCCTTTATAGAGAAAGAAGATAAAACTGGACAAGGGGCAACAACAGTACTCTTGTAAGGAAAAATCCGCTCCTGACAAACAACATCACGAGAGTACAAGACCTCCTTGGTGTCCAATCTCAAAAGCCTGTACCCCTTCTTTCTAAATGGAAAACCCAACATGACACAAGGAATAGCACAAGAAGCAAATTTATCATGACATGGTTTGGGTGTGGTGGAAAAGCAAAAACTCCCAAAGCATTTGATTTGATCATAAACAGGAATCTTAGAAAACAACAACTCGAATGAGGATTTATGTTTGATGAGTTTTCTAGGCAAACGATTTACCAAATATGCTGCCATCTGCACATTGTCACCGCATTACACAAGAGGCAAAGAAGACTCAAACATCAGGTCTCTTGCTATCTCCAAGAGGTGCCTGTGTTTTCGTTCAACAACCCCATTCTGCTGGGGTGTGTGAGCACATAACGTCTGGTGAACAATGCCAGCATCCAACAGACACTACAAATTTTTTTTTTAGCAACGACTGTTTACCATGGCTAAAAGTCCATATGTTGTGGCAAAAGGGTTGTAGCAATGGCTAATGCCACCGGAAACCAGCTGTGGCGAAACCTTCAGTGGCAAAAGAGTCTAGCTACGACTACAGTCGTGGCTAGAGGCAAAGCGACGGCAAGTTGCCGTTGCTAAATTATTTATGGAAGATAAAAAAAAAACACTACTTTTTAGCCCGGCTTCTTCAGGCCCGGGCTAGAAAGTCCCATATTTAAAAAAAAAAAAGAATACACCACAAATTCTATTCTAAATACATTAGAATAGCAGCTGAAATAATAGTATTCAATTATATTAAAAAGGATAACAATGTAAATGTAATACGTACAATTAAGCTAAGCTACTAGAGAATTTCTAAATACAAAAGTTTCGTTCTATTCTACCAACTATGCAAAATAATGTAAATATTTGTCAGCCTTTAGGCAAATCCCATAAATCACACCTGATTTTTGCACTCAAGCTTGTTGGCTACTAACGTGGCCTTGTTCTTGAATACTTGTGCTGCTTGGCCAGCGACCTCTTAACAACTTCTTGTTTATTTGGTAAAGTTGCCTACAAAATAAGAGAAGATTATTGGTTTAAGCATGGTTTACTCTCAAGTTTAGCAAACAAAATAAGAGTAAGATATCATCTCAGAAACAAGAGAAGATTAATAGGATTGACATTTAAAAGGCTGTTTTCTCTTAGGAATGTGTTGAGCTGAGTGTTGAGCTCAACCGAAAGAAGGAAAGAAAGAAATAGGAAGAGGGAGAGATATAGAGAATTACATAACAGAGGCGAGAGAGAAAGAGAGATAGAAGAGATGTAAATTGGGCTGATCATTTTCCATGCCCCAAATCAGGCTCCTATGAGACCTTTTATAGACATCTTCTAGCTAGTCTCACAACAGAATGCTGAATGGACATTAACAAAATGATGGGGGAAAAAGAAGTCTTACTCAGTGAGGAAGCTAACTCTCTCGGCTAAGTGTGTCAGTCCTTGTAGGCTCAGTGCAAAAATACAAGACTGATGAAGGGTTAATACATATGAGTTCATGAAATCCAACTCGAACATTAAAATAGCTAACAGGTAACAAATTCAGCACAATCTACATTCGGTGAAGCAGAAAATAAGAACAGACTGTTAGAAGAAAATAAAGAACATCTTATTACCAATATCCAGAAACCCTATAGCAACTATAAAATTTTATAGTTGTAAATAGCAACTATAAAATAACAATGCAATCTGCATGAATATCAACTTAAAGTAGCCCTAAATAACAATAAATCGGAGCAATTAAGCAATGCTTTGAATCAGTGTGGTCAGATGGAAATGACATCAACTGCATATGACTCATTAGGCTTGTTTTTTTAAACCTAAAAGAACATGGCGGCATAAACCGGAAAAAGGGCGAATGCATCATTTCCAATCAGAAACATGCTATATAGAAGACAAGAAATAGTGACACATTACAACCATAACCACAAGGAGCATTCATCTCTAGACCCTAAAATGCAAAACAATAGCATCTGTTTTGTCAAAAAAGTGGGCGATGATTAGCCAATGGGAGGAAAGTGATAAAAGGTTTGAGTGCAGATCTCTTACCTGATTCGCTTCGCTAATGAGCAGGCAATATCAGTGAGCTGTTCTCCATATCTTGAATGCAAATCTCTTTCGTTAAGAGAGGTTGTTAGAGCTGTGATATCAAAATAACTATTAGGAGATAAAAGTCAATAGTTGGCGAAGAACCATGGAGAATAAAGTCGACAATCTGGAAATACGAAGATATTGTAATACTTCACTCAATAATAATAAAATCATGAGAATCAAGGCATAATTGAACTGGGAAGAACATGCTGCAAGGAACAGAAATTGACAATCTCCAATTCTGATAAATGCCAATAAAATTGAATAATAAATTGAATAATAAAATTCTACTGAAAAGGATGTGGTAGTACTTGAAAAAGTGATTGTATTGGCTTGATGAGGTGACTTCCAAATCTTGATTCAATGCGTCTGTTGTGACATTTTAGATTGGTAAGCCAAACTATTGAGTTGCAACTTCCACAGAAGCCCCTATCGTGCTTTAATCTCCTCCATGGAGTGAGTGGAATTGAACATCATTATTAGGTTGCTATCATTAAGAAGAAGAAACACTAGTACAGAATCAACGTGTTTCAGGGGTTTTTTAACGAAACGGACAGGAGTTTTCCAACTCCTTTTATACGCTCTCCTGATAGATGTCTCTCGGGAGTTTTATAAAAACTCCTGACAGACAATTTTCGGTCAGGAGTTTTTAAAAAACTCCCGAGAGATGGTATTTCCTAAAAAGCCATCCGCCTGCCCCTATTTCTATCAAGAGTTTTAAAAAAACTCCTGATAAACTATCTCAGGAGCTTTTTAAAAAAACTCCCGAGAAAAGGGTGTTTTTTATTAAAAAAAATAGGGGGCTTTCTACCCGATATTTTTAAAATATCGGGTAGAAAGCCCCATTTTTTAATTATACAATTTATACCAATCAATAACCCATACAACACCACTTGTTTAAAATACAAACAATAATCTATCAACAAACATCAATGACATTACAATATATATAAGTTAACGACATTATAGAAAAATTGTCACAATCATAGTGTTAAACTAAAGCCCGATGGAAAACCATCTCCAAAACAAACTAATGGTAGCAATAATTACAAAGACAAGTAGAAGACACAAAAAACTTTTAAGAAAATATCAATCCATACTCCATGGTTGAAATGAAATGATCTGAGCGTGTACGTTGATAGCGGTTTCCCATTCCCAAAATTCCAGAGAAAATGATACTCCCTCCGTTCCAAAATACATGGGCTTTTAGTTTTCGGCACGCTTTTTAAGGAGTGAAAAACTATATGAAATATTATTTTTTTAATTAAATTTTTTATATAATTTGATACTTATTAGTAATAAGTATCAAATGATATAAAAAATTTGATTAAAAAAATAATATTTCATTAAGTTTTTCGCTCCTTAAAAAACGTGTCAAAAAGGAAAAGCCCATGTATTATGGAACGGAGGTAGTACATAATATTACCTGAAGTGTAGTGTATAGTCATTAATATCAAAATAATTAGCGAAAAAAAAAACCAAACCTTTAGAAAAGCAGTATGACTTTATAGTAATATATATGAATGAATTTACCTGTCAAATGATGTACGGCTAATAGGGGATGGAGGCAAAGGTGTTTTAATGACATATCTTGAAACAGAGACAGAGGAGCCACTAGACTACCACGTGGCAGCACCATGTACCAATAAGTCCAGCTTGATCAGTACAATAACTCCTTTTTGTAATTAGCAGCTTGACCTGTGCTTTTATGCATCACCGACTATTATAAGTTGAGCATAAATCCAGACAATGATAACTGATAATATGACTACAAACAAGGCAAGCACATGGCTGTCTTCCTTCACCATATGAGGTATATACTGTATTTGTATATTGCATTAGTAACCTAAGCTTCGCAACCTTACAAGGCAGGTTTTAGTTTAGGGTATAAGAAAAATTACACCAAGAAACTTTAACAAGACAAATAATACTTACATGATAAAATGTCAAGAGAAGTATATACAAGCTCTGGTAGCCTAACTTCAATACACTTTGCAACCTATAAATCCAAATAAACAATAGGGTTACTTCAATTTTTGGACTCTAATTATAAAAGTATGGATAGGCAGTGTTAATGAATCAAATTAGATTAGCATCATGTCATAGATTACTTAATCTATGAATTTCTAGCTCATACAAATCAAACTTGGATAAGGCCACCAAAGACACACCTGCAAAGTTATGCTAAAATGAAAAAATAGGCAGCTCACAAAAACAAAACATTTATGGTCTAATGAGGCAGCAACAAAAACATCCTAAATATCCTCCTCTTCGAGCTTTTATTTGATACAACAGCTATGACTAGAAAATGCAGCAATTGAACCACAATTACAATCGAGCTAGTTGGATGTATATGTCACGTCTCCAAGGATCGAAAAGTTTTGACTAATGATTAACAAAAGAAATTAGAGACTAGAAGATACCTCAAATATAAATTCTTTACTTACTATGAAGCATGTCAAGATGAATGACATAGCGTGATATAATAGACAAAAATTGCATATCCTCGTCGGCATTTGTATTACAGACCTGTTAAAAGATCAGAAATCATAGGGTGAAGAACTATTCCATTCATGATTTATTATGGTATAACAAGGACTCGACTGCACAAAAACTCATTTACCCAAAAGGCAAAAGATAAGCAAAAGAACTAAATGTATTCATAAATAAGTTCCAACTCAAGAACAAATAGTCCCATTTGAAAGATATGTATACAACAAAGCAGAATAGTAGGATACACTACAAAACCAAAGCCAAATCTGAATCCTTAAAAATACAACAAATTGACCAGTGCACCAATTGAAACCGAAAATAGGGCAAAACATTCCATCTCTACTCAACATATATTGTATCTCTGTCACAACTAATTTAAACATCTCAACCTCAAAAAAAGAAAGATGAGAGAAATTCACCGTTATTGAACTAATTAATTGAAACATAAATTAAATACAAAAAAAAAAGATGAGAACTTCAACATTTGTTTTCATGGGGCCTGCTGAAATCCAAGGCCTAAATATAGTCTGCAACCCAAAATCTATTTTAATCCAATTGAGATATAATAGATCAAGAAGTGCTTAATTTTTTTTTCCTAGAATGAATTGCCGTCTCCACATCATACTCTTTCTTGTTTTCCCTTAATTTTTGGATTTCCAAAAACCTCTTAGACCTCATCTGACAATGTAGACATTGAATTAAAACCAATATTATACGTTCATCAGGAAAATGTTGATATCAAAATTTTGCACTGAAACTCATAGGCAAAAGTAACACTGGTTTCATCTACATAGTTTAACCCTCAGTTCTAGGGCAAACACTCTCATGTCTACAATTTTCAGCAAAATTCAGAAATCAGCCAACCTATAAACCCTAATTCCCTAAAATCCAATTGGAGTACGCATTTACAGCAGCACCGTTAAAAAATTTCACACACAGGAAGAGGAATTCTCACGTGAGTCCAGGAAATCAATAAAGTAAAACAAAGAAGTGAATCAAGAAATCAAGGAATCTTATAACCATAGATGGGCGATTAAAAATTGAGAAAGGGGATCAACAAACTTAGGTCATACCTAGAGTTGCCAGTTGAAGAGCGGGAGCAAGCGGCAGGGACATTATCATTTGCGGATAGCTATCGAACAGAGAATGGGTGAACAGAAAGAAGGGAAGGTCGGATCGATCACCGGCTCCTCTATAAATCATAGGAACTTTCGTCGGAATTATATGGAATTCTCCCTTGGTTCTTCATCGGCGCAAAACAGTTTATCGATTTGGGTGGAGCTATGCCAGATTGGATTGAGAGGGTGGGGTTACGCCGGATTCGATTTAAGAGACTAGGGTTTCCGTTTTCTTTCGGGTTTCAACTAAAAATTCCCTAGAGAAAATGGTACTACTCGGGAGTTAAATAAAAACACCTGAGAAAATATTTCCATTTTTCATAAAAAAAAAAAGAAAAAGAAACTAACGGGAGTTTTTAAAAAAACTCACGTGCGATTTTTTTTTTTCTGGAGTTTTTATTAACTCCCGAAATAATGTAGCCGATAGACGTTATATTTGTACTAGTGAAACAAGGAGATGAAAGTATGGTGGTGCACAAAAAAAAGGAAAGTGATGTCCATGTTTTATGCCATGTTTTTTATATTTATTTCAGTTCCTTATTCCATCATTTTATGCATTCTGGGTTGGGAATATAGTGAATTTATGTAGTTTATCCTTATTTGCCAGAAATAGATATCTACATAAGTTTCTGTTTAATATTGCAGAATTTGGAGCCAGATCAGAGCAAAACCAAGAAGGCTTGGAAATGCACTCGATGTCTACTGAAGGAGCAAGAAAATCGACGGAAGAGCACCTAACATCGAGCAAAGCTGAGCACAAAACAAGAACGGAAGAGTGGTCGATATCAACTAAGCTGCTCGATATCGACCTAATCTTGGTCGAAAATCCCAGAATCGACTCGAATCGACCAGCAGCACAAAGGGGAGAACAAATCAGGTCGATATCGACCAAACAATTGCTCGATATTTCCACCAGATCCGAGATCGAGTGAGTTGAAGTGAAGGCGAGAAAGTTACTCGATATCGACCAGCTTTGGTCGATATCGATCAATCACCAGCGACATATCCAGGTCGATTCCGAGCTTTGGTTGGAGTCCAATGGAGATATTCCCAAGAGAATATTCCTTGCACACGAAGAGTTGAGGAGATTTATCTTTTTATCTTCTTATTTATCCTAAGGGTGGAACATTTAATTACCCTTTAGGATTTATCTTGTTTACCTAAATTAGATTTATTTATTTCCGAGTAGAATTATATCTTTAGATATAGGATAGATAGATTCCTTCCTTGGATAGCAAGGACTTGGGTCTATAAATAAAGCCCATGGGGCTAGTTTTTTATTCAATTGAATTCTAGAGTAGGAGAGAGAGAGTAGAGGCCGAGAGTTGTCGTGTACTGCGAGAGCGGATTTGGCTTCAATCGGTTGTAAGTCTTATTTTAGTTTATTAATGCAATTTAGTTTTCTTTTATTATTAATGTCTTTCCTTGCGATGAAGAGCGAGTATTCCACCCACTTCTATGGTCGGGGTGAGCCCGACGATAGTCAATCGTGCTTGAGGTAAAGATTCGATCTTTGTTGTGTTTTGATCATCCACTGCCTTTTGTATGTTTATTACCTATTCAATAGAGATTCAGGTTAACAACTTGGATTATAAACATAAAATTGGTAGATACAATTAGGGGTTCTTGAGAGAGTTATCTAATTGTTGGAAAAGGCGAAAGCTTAATCCTTTGATGTGATTGGATGATTATTTGTCTTTATCTTACCTTATGCATGTTTGGTTATCGTTGTTGCAAACCCCGATCTTGGAAGTTTCTTTCATACATAGTTTATTCCGAAATCTGTGAAGCTTTGTTTTTTTTATTACATACTACTTTCTACTCGATATTGACCAAACATTGGTCGATATCTACTTCTAATTCCCGATCCAGAAAGATCGCTGCTTGTTTATGTTTCTACAGGAACATGTCGAAATCGAGCGTACTGGTCGATATCAAGGACTTAGGTCGATATCGAGGGACACTAGTTGAAATCGACTACTTTCTGCAAGCTACTAGAAATCGACTGAATTGGTCGATGTCGACCTGACACTGGTCGATATTGAGTGCCTCTCTGGAGTCGAAATCGATGTGAGATTCTTCTGTTGCCTAGGATCCGCTGACCAGCTTCCCCGAGGATCGAACCTGACTTCCTTTTGCTACATCTGGAGGGAGTCTTGTAATTATTTGCGTGGGCACGAATCTGGTTTCATTTATATTTCTATATTTTGAACTCGATTTCCTCCTACAACAAATTGGCGCCGTTGTCGGGGAAGCAATTATTCGCGCCTTAGGTAGTTAGATCTTACGTTTTCCTTTAAGTTTTGTTTGGAGGTGTATACGCCGTTCTGGTCACCCACCTGAGTTTGACGCCTTAGACAACCCGGAACGTCTTATACACAACCACTCTAGACTGAAAAGGATCATGGCGACCGCTGAAACCCAAGTCCAGACGATCGAGAAGCTTCAAAGGGTGCTAGAAGCCAACAATCCCGCTCTCGCCACTGAGAGAGCACGCACCGAGCAGGAAGCTGAACAAAGGAGGCAGGCAGAGGCTGAGCTTGCCCAATACCCTACCACTGCGGAGGATTACATGCACTCGACTCTTGTCGTGCATGAATCGGCTTTTCTAATCCATCCTAATAATTTTGAGATTCGCACTACCTTCCTTATTGAAATTAAAAATAATGCTTTTTACGGAAGGTTTAACGAATGCCCTCTTGAACATATTAACAATTTTTCTGACATGTGTCAAACTCTTGATGAAGGTACTACTCTGGAATATGTCAAGATGAAAGCTTTTCGTTGGTCTTTTGCCGGTCCAGCATTGAAGTGGCTTGAAGGTATCCCTGCGCGATCCCTCACAACATGGGTAGAGGTTAGGAATGCGTTCTGTTGTGAGCCTAATTTGCCATGTTTTACACTTAATTTTATATCGATTTCTGCATACATTGCATACATTTGGGTTAGAACAATACAGAATCTGTGTAGTTTACACTTATTTGCAATATATGGAGGTCTACACAAGTTTTGGTTATATTTCGCAGAAATCGGACGCACTTTGGAGCTTAAAGGAAACTCATGGAGAAGCCAAGAATGGTGCAGCTGGAGAAAAGGCCATTTTTCATCATTCTTCGTTCTGAATCAAGCTTTGATGTCTTCATGAGAGTTGTAGCCCTCGGAAAGAGCTTTCCAACGCATGGTCATATGCGTCAATCCGACGAACGAGGACTCAGGAAAGTGCGTTTCACGAACATAGCAGAAAGCTGAGAGAACTCTACTCGAGATCGACTAGCATCTACTCGATCTCGACGAGCCCTGGTCGAGCACACCTGGTCGAGTAGAGCTGATCGAGGACACCAGAGACAACCCGACTCCCGGAATCCTACTTGATGTCGAGTAGCCTTGATCGAGATCGAGGAGCCATGTCCGGAGTCGACGAGCTGTGCCAAGCCGAGGACGAAGACGCAGACCACCTCTACTCGATCTCGACGAGGCTTAGTCGAGATCGACCACGCCTAGGAGCCTTGTCGAGCAGAGCCACCCGACCAAGCCAGCCAGTCGACGAATCCTACTCGATACAGAGTAGGGCTACTCGAGATCGACCAGACCTCCGAGCCATGTCCGAGGCTTGTCGAGCACACCTACCCGAGAAGACCTAGTCGACGGATCAATCCTACTCGAGGTCGACTAGGGCTACTCAAGGTGGACGAGCACCAGGAGCCAAGTCCGAGCCACATCGAGCAGAGCTAGCCGGAAAGTCCAGTCGACGATCAACCCTACTCGAGGTCGACGAAGCCTTGTCGAGGTCGAGTAGACCAGTGTCCAGAAACGCGTCGACGAGTGCCTGTCCGAGTAGAGTTGGGATTCCTTGGGGCCAAAGGAGAAAGATTCTATCCAAATCCATCAAGTCTATCCATGGGAGACAAGATCTATCAACATCATCAAGACTTACCCTATTTAGTTTTATCTTTTCCTTTTAGATTTATTTCCATAAAAAAAACAATTTATTTATCCTTTCATGTTTTAGATATAATTTTAGATAGAGATAGATATTTCTTTCCTAGATTAGCAAGGACTAGAAGCCTATAAATAAGGCGCTTGGGGTTCAGTTTTATTCATTCCGATTCAATTTCAGAGCAAGACAAGTAGTTCCACAGAGACAGTTTAGGAGTTCGAAGGTTTTAGGGTTTTGGCATTCAACGAGAGTTGGATTGCCGGGATTGTAAAGTCTTTGAATTTAGTTTAATGCAAGTTGATATTTCTTTTCAATCAAAGATGTCTGAGTTTGTGATGAGGTGCGAGTAGCCAACCCACTTCTAGGGTTGGGGCGAGCCCGACGATAGCCATGCATAATTGAGGTAAAAATCCGACCTTTATCATGTTTTGAGCATTTTCCTACTTGTTGATGTGTTTATTGCCCATCTAATGGAGATCCATGCTAACAACTTGGATTATAAACATAAAATCGGTAGAGACAATTAGGGTTTCTTGAAAGAGTTGTCTAATTGTTGGAAAAGGCGAAAGCTTAGTCCTTTAATGCAATTCACATGATAATCTGTTTGGTTCTACCTTATGCATGCTTGGTTATTGTCGTTGCAAACCCCAATCTTGGAAGTTCTTTTACATTAAGTTTAGTCGAAACCCTAAAAAGCATTTGTTTTTACTTTCTTTATTTTTATTCGTTTTTATTCCCTGTCTACTCGATCTCGACCAACTGTGGTCGACCTCGAGTTGCTGATTCTCGACCTAGAGTCGCTGTAGCTTCTGTGTGCAGATTCTCGACCAGACCAACTCGACTTCGACGAGCCGTACTCGATCTCGAGTAGACCCCAGTCGAGATCGACTAGACCTGTGCCGAGCAGTGCTGCTGTGTTCGACTGTCCGAGCTTCTGTCACCTAACCCCTTAGTTGAGCTCGAGGACCTCTGTGGTCGACTTTCGTGAGATTCTCCGCTGCCTAGGATCCGCTGACACGCTTCCTCGTGGATCGATCCTGACTTCCCGCTGCTACATCAGGAGGAGGTCTTGTATTTATTTGGCGTGGGCATAATCTGGTTTGAATTATATTTCTATATTTTGAACTAGATTTCCTCCTAACAACAAATTGGCGCCGTTGCCGGGGAAGCTATCATTCGCGCCTTAGGTAGTCAGATCTCACTTTTCTTTTGAGTTACTTCGCAGGTGTATGCGCCGTTCTGGTCAACCACCTGAGTTTGACACCTTAGATGATCCGGAACGTGTCCTACACATCCATTCTAAACTGAAAAGAGCCATGGCAGCCGCAGAAACACAAGAACAGCTGATTGCCAGACTTACAAGGGAGCTAGCCACTAAAGATGCTGCTCTCGCCGCTGAGAAAGCAGCAAGGGAACAAGCAGAAGCTGAGCTTGTGTTGCGTAGATGGGAACATTACCTGGACTCGACATATACACATTCTGGAGGAACTGATCCAGAAACACTAGCTGAAATCATCTGTACCACAGAAACCCAAGTATGTCCTGCCTCTATTTCTATTTCACTATCTATCTTTGAAGAATCTTTGGAAGGATCCCAAGAAGAAGAAGAGCCACCAACGCAAAATCCGGACGTCGTTGCCCATGGTGCTTCAAAGTCATCTTTTCCTTATAAGGTGAAGGCTATTCCCGACGATTTTGAGCAACCGATGTTCATATTCAAGTATGGGGTCCTCACAAAGTGGCATGAAGTTCCGCATGATGAGGTGGAAATATCTCTTCCCACTCCACCGTTTTGCTGTGGTGGAGACGCACAAACAAATCAACCAATGGAGCGGAAGAGGTATGATGGTGAGGTATGCAAATTTCCTTTATATATTCCTTTATGCATGCCAGCTGGAGCCCAGGAAGATGGATGGAAGGACCCATGGAGCATCCACTCAGGGAGGCTCAAGCTTCTTCACATGATGCCTCCGGATGACATCCCACGCTTCCCACCACCGGAGGAACCACCAGATCCACCTATACCTCCGGACAAAGATGAGCCAGGTTAAAGCTTAATGGAAAGTCGGCCTAGCGACTATAAAATCTAGAGCATGTACATAGACTTTTTAGGACATTTAAGACTTTGTTTTTTGTTTTTGGTTTGGAACCTTTTAGTTTTTCTATTATGGGTATATGTCTTCTACACTTTTCAGGTCCATGGATAGAAGCAAACTACATTCAGACTCGGCCCGGGATTCTTTTATTCGAAATTTAAAGGCCCTGCACACCTGTCTTGTGAGTTTCTTTCTTTACCTTTGTTTTTATACAGTGAGGACACTGTAATGTTTAAGTATGAGGTGGGGGAAGGGCTTACTTTATGCATTATTTTCCATATTTGACATTACTTGTGCATTAGTTCTTAGAATTGCTACATGGCTATTTTGGAATTCATTATTGATTTATGTGCTTATATATGCATGTTTTCCAAGATTTGAGAAAAATGACCCCCATTTGAATTTTTTTTATAAATGTCATGGAAGCTTTATTGAACTCGACGATGCAAAATTGGATTCATTTGAGATATAGCATGAAATTGCCTAGTTAAGGGAAGTCACAATGAAGTGCATATTTTGTGAAAACCATAAAAGGAGGTAAAATTTGAAGTTGCTTTTGACATGTTGCATGATAAGATGATGGAGGACTTTATATTTCCATATAATGCTCATTGTTATAATTCCTAGCCATACCTATGCTTATGCATTACACAAAAGCCATAATATGCCTTATTTCATATATTGCTCCACATGATCTAAATATTTGCCATTCTTTACCTTATCCGGGGATTATGTTGAGAATGATGTTACATTATGGAGATGTTATATGGTGTTTGTGTTATATATCATATTTGGAGTTTGGAAGGAAATTGTTTGAAATATATGGAAAATTTAACGAGTGAAAGAAAATCCAATCACCTCAGGAGATAAAGGTAGATTGACCTTGCTCTCTGAGATAATAGTTTGGAGAGATGGGACACATTGTGAGGAGTCCAAAGCACTAAGTATCCGGGGCCATTCATGACTCGCGAGAAGGCAGTGCTAAGGTTAGAGAGGTAAAAGCATTATTATTGAGAAAAGCATTATGAAAGGTGATGAATCAAATGGAAGAGGTAATGTGGAAATTCAATTTGGAAAATACTCCATTTCCCCGGATCATTAGCACCACATTGTCAGAAATTGCCCACCTTTTTGCCTTTTACCAATCTACTCCTTCATGAGCTTAAATTAAAGTCTTCTTGATTATCAATGCTTTGTCGTATAAATTGTTTATGTGTAACCCTCCTTTTGTGAGTAGATATTGCTTTTGTATATTTGCACATGCTTGAATCTGTGACACTAGTACCTTTTCGAGGATGGTAATTGATTGCAGGGACATACGAGAATGAATCTAAGATGTTGAGAGTTTGAATTCTTCCTCTGAATGACAATTAAAAGTATTGCTTGAGGACAAGCAAGCTTAAGTATGGGGTGTTTGTTGTGAGCCTAATTTGCCATGTTTTACACTTAATTTTATATCGATTTCTGCATACCTTGCATACATTTGGGTTAGAACAATACAGAATCTGTGTAGTTTACACTTATTTGCAATATATGGAGGTCTACACAGGTTTTGGTTATATTTTGCAGAAATCGGACGCACTTTGGAGCTTAAAGGAAACTCATGGAGAAGCCAAGAATGGTGCAGCTAGAGAAAAGGCTATTTTTCATTATTCTTCGTTCTGAATCAAGCTTTGATGTCTTCATGAGAGTTGTAGCCCTCGGAATATCTCGACGAGCCCTGGTCGAGCACACCTGGTCGAGTAGAGCTGATCGAGGACACCAGAGACAACCCGACTCCCGGAATCCTACTTGATGTCGAGTAGCCTTGATCGAGATCGAGGAGCCATGCCCGGAGTCGACGAGCTGTGCCAAGCCGAGGACGAAGACGCAGACCACCTCTACTCGATCTCGACGAGGCTTAGTCGAGATCGACCACGCCTAAGAGCCTTGTCGAGTAGAGCCACCCGACCAAGCCAGCCAGTCGACGAATCCTACTCGATACAGAGTAGGGCTACTCGAGATCGACCAGACCTCCGAGCCATGTCCGAGGCTTGTCGAGCACACCTACCCGAGAAGACCTAGTCGACGGATCAATCCTACTCGAGGTCGACTAGGGCTACTCAAGGTGGACGAGCACCAGGAGCCAAGTCCGAGCCACATCGAGCAGAGCTAGCCGGGAAGTCCAGTCGACGATCAACCCTACTCGAGGTCGACGAAGCCTCTTCGAGGTCGAGTAGACCAGTGTCCAGAAACGCGTCGACGAGTGCCTGTCCGAGTAGAGTTGGGATTCCTTGGGGCCAAAGGAGAAAGATTCTATCCAAATCCATCAAGTCTATCCATGGGAGACAAGATCTATCAACATCATGAAGACTTACCCTATTTAGTTTTATCTTTTCCTTTTAGATTTATTTCCATAAAAAAAACAATTTATTTATCCTTTCAAGTTTTAGATATAATTTTAGATAGAGATAGATATTTCTTTCCTAGATTAGCAAGGACTAGAAGCCTATAAATAAGGCCCTTGGGGCTCAGTTTTATTCATTCCGATTCAATTTCAGAGCAAGACAAATAGTTCCACAGAGACAGTTTAGGAGTTCGAAGGTTTTAGGGTTTTGGCATTCAACGAGAGTTGGATTGCCGGGATTGTAAAGTCTTTGAATTTAGTTTAATGCAAGTTGATATTTCTTTTCAATCAAAGATGTCTGAGTTTGTGATGAGGCGCGAGTAGTCAACCCACTTCTAGGGTTGGGGCGAGCCCGACGATAGCCATGCATAATTGAGATAAAAATCCGACCTTTATCATGTTTTGAGCATTTTTCTACTTATTGATGTGTTTATTGCCCATCTAATGGAAATCCATGCTAACAACTTGGATTATAAACATAAAATCGGTAGAGACAATTAGGGTTTCTTGAAAGAGTTGTCTAATTGTTGGAAAAGGCGAAAGCTTAGTCCTTTAATGCAATTCACATGATAATCTGTTTGGTTCTAACTTATGCATGCTTGGTTATTGTCGTTGCAAACCCCAATCTTGGAAGTTCTTTTACATTAAGTTTAGTCGAAACCCTATAAAGCATTTGTTTTTACTTTCTCTATTTTTATTCGTTTTTATTCCCTGTCTACTCGATCTCGACCAACTGTGGTCGACCTCGAGTTGCTGATTCTCGACCTAGAGTCGATGTAGCTTCTGTGTGCAGATTCTCGACCAGACCAACTCGACTTCGACGAGCCGTACTCGATCTCGAGTAGACCCCAGTCGAGATCGTCTAGACCTGTGCCGAGCAGTGCTGCTGTGTTCGACTGTCCGAGCTTCTGTCGACTAACCCCTTAGTTGAGTTCGAGGACCTCTGTGGTCGACTTTCGTGAGATTCTCCGCTGCCTAGGATCCGCTGACACGCTTCCTCGTGGATCGATCCTGACTTCCCGCTGCTACATCAGGAGGAGGTCTTGTATTTATTTGGCGTGGGCATAATCTGGTTTGAATTATATTTCTATATTTTGAACTCGATTTCCTCCTAATAACACGTTCCTCAACAAGTTCTTTCCTCCCGCCAAGACAGCGCTGCTCAGACAAAAGATTATAGCTTTCAAACAAAAGCCTGGGGAAAAGCTAGCACGAGCATGGGATCGATACAAGGATCTACTGCGATCTTTCCACACTCATGTGCAGCCATCATATGTCATTCAGGAGATTTTATACAATTCTCTTCATCTGGATGCCAAAAAAATGATGAATCAGTTCACGTAGTATGAATACCTCACGTAGACACCAGCAGAGGCATGGGCTACTATCGAAAGGCTCACCAATTTCGACAACACCTATGGGGCTCCTACAAACTATGACGAAAACAACGACACCTATGCAAGGCCAGCCCCATCCACGCCTCTCTATGAGCCTCCCAAGGAGATTGATCCGAATGTCAAGGAGCAGTACTATAGAGATTAGAATCGCAAGCTCATCAAGCAAGTCAAATATCTCTCTTCTAACCAGCCCTGCATTGAATGTGGCTCATAATAGCACACCACTCTAGAATGCCCACATACAGAGCAAGTCAGAATGGCAGAAACTCACGAGAAGGTAGCTTACGCAGGGGGTCTCAATCGCTATATAGGGGATCATCGGTTCCATCAACCACAGTGGAACCAAGGTGCCCCTAGGAACCCCCCACCATATAGAGCTCCAGGACATCCAGAGAGGGACTAGTTGAAGGATGATCTATGTTGTTGCATGAGGATGGTCAAGTATGAAATAAATACGAAATATAGTTCAGATTGACTTCCCTGTCTCAGCAAATAAATACAAGACTTCCTCCCGTTGTAGTAAGAGAAAGTCAGGATCGAATCCACGAGGAAGCGCGTCAGCAGTTCTCAGGTAGCAACAGATCTCACAGGCAGAATAGCAGAAAGACAGAAACACAAAAACAAGGAAAGAAACAGAAATAAAACAGAAAATAACAAACAAAAGCAAAAGATCAAAGCAAAACAGGAAATAAAGCAAGGACAGAAAATAACGCAAAGCAACAAATAAAAGCAAAGCAAAGGGCTCGTCGATCTCGAACACAGTCAACTCGAGATCGACCACAGGTAAGTCGACAGAAACTTGAAATCGACTACAACAGAGAAAACTTCAACTCGACCTAGACAAGTCCTACTCCAGATCGACAAAGGTTGTACTCGATCTCGACGAGAACTACTCTATGTCGACTGGAAACAAAAACTTTAAAATGCAAATTCTCGAACCCAAAACTCAGAAATTTGACAGAAATAAACTCAATATATGAAAAACTTCCAAAGCCAGGGTATCAACACCACAACGATAACCATGCAAAGTAACACACAAAGGCATAAAAGATCATGCTTTCCATCAAACAACTTTCGTTATTAACAAATAGGCATATAGAGGCTTTCGCATAAACCCTAATTGTGACTAACCCTTTCTCACATTATATAATCCAAGTTGCATTAAGATCACTTTCGCTTCAATAATACAAACAAGGATCACCTTCAACTCTCGCAAAAGAATCATGCTCATAGGGATAGAAGACGAATTGCATAAAAAGATCTGACCTTTACCGCATCACCTCACATGGCCACCGTCGGGCTCACCCCAGCCCCAGAAGTGGGTGGACTACTCACTCCTCATCGCAATCGCAGACATTGATGTATAAAAAGAAACTTGCATTAACTAAATTCAAAGCCTTTAAAATCCCGGCAATCCAACTTTCTCAGAATGCCAAAACCCTAAAAACCTTAGAACTCCCTAAAACTATCTCTGTGGAACTACTTGTTTCTCTCTGAAATTGAATTAATAAAACTGAGCCCCTAGGGCCTTATTTATAGGCTTCTAATCCTCACTAATCAAGGATAGAATCTTCTATCTATATCTAAAATTATATCTAAAGCTTTAAGAGATAAATAAATGCCATAATGGAAATAAATCTATAAGGAAAAGATAATTCTAAAGTGGGTAAGTCTTCATGATGTTGATAGATCTTCTTCCATAGATAGAACTTGCTCAAAATCGGATAGAATCTTCCTCCTTCGACCCCAAGGAATCCCAAGTCGAGTAGGACTCGTCACGTCGACGCGTTTCTGGGAACTTGGTCTACTCGACCTCGACAAGGCTTCGTCGACCTCGAGTAGAATTCATCGTCGACTGGACTTCCCGGCTAGCTCTGCTCGATGTGGCTCGGACTTGGCTCCTGACGCTTGTCGACCTCGAGTATCTCTTGTCGATGTCGAGTAGGATTGATCCGTCGACTAGGTCTTCTCGGGTGGCTCTACTCGTAAAGCTCGGATCTGGACTCAAGGGCTCGTCGATCTCGACAAGGGTTCGTCGAGATCGAGTAGGGTGTGGCCTTCTCTGGTCGAGCAGCTTCTCCTCGGCACGGACTCGGAATGGCGTTGTGGGTCTTGTCGATCTCGACTAGGGCTTGTCGAGATCGAGTAGGGTTGTCCGGGTTCTCGTCCTCGGTTTCTCGATCAGCTCTCTCCTCGAGGACTCCGGGTGTGGTGCTGGTCTTCGTCGATCTCGATTAGGGCTTGTCGAGATCGAGTAGACTTCCGGAGCTGGGTTGTCTGGTTCTCGACGTTGCTTCTGGTCGACAAGGCAGTGCTCGGACATGCTCGTCGAGATCGAGTAAGGTCTACTCGAGATCGAGTAACCTTAGCTCTGAACTCGATTCGACTGGTTCCGCTGCTTCTTTGACCTTGGACTTCTGTAGTGGTTTTCCGAGCTTTTCCAACCTTCTGTAAAATTGCTGTAAAATGTCTCGAAATCTGCGAATTAAACAGAAACTGGTGTAGATTCCATAATTTTGGCAAATAAACATAAACTACATAGGTTCTGTACTATCTTAGCCCAAATGAATGCAATGTATGCAGAAATTGATATAAAAGTTACTGTAAAACATGGCAGATTCAGCTCACAACAATCTACAGATGATCCTCGATGAGATGATCGAGGAGGAATCAGGCACAAAAACAGCAATCTACAAGCGCCATCCAGACTCAACTCCATGGCCTCAAAACACGACTTGGGGAGATGGATATCTGGAAGAAAAACATGGAGACCCGGATGGGTCAACTCGCGCAACAGATCCCAAGACCAGCCGGAAAGCTCCCTGGGCACACAGATCCAAATCCTAAGGGGCAATCCGGACACGTCACTTCTGTAAAGCTCAGGAGCGGACGCGAACTGCACGACCCAGAGGTCGGAGAAGCAAAAGATGGAACTTCAGAACAGGTCGATATCGACCAACACTTGGTCGATATCGACCACCACCAGGTCGATATTGACCCATCTGCAGGAGCCAACCCGAAACCGACCACAACAGGCGAAATCGACCAAGAATAGGTCGATATTGACCAAGTGTCGGTCGATATCGAGGAGCCTCCAGTCGATATTGATTCTTCTGCATCACCTCCGACAGTTGATTCCGCTCCAAAACCAAAGAAGACGCTTCCTTTCCCTTCCAAGGTGCTCAAAGATCCCACTGCAGGTAAGTTTAAACGCTTTGTTAAGATGCTTCAGGAACTAAATGTTTCCATTCCTTTTACAGAAGCTCTTCATGAGATGCATGCATATGTCAAGTTCCTCAAGGAGATTCTTAGCAAAAAGCGATCCATCACAGAAATCGTCGGCGACTACAAAATGATGGACTTCCCTGAGAAGAGACCTGACCCTGGTAAGTTTTCTATTATTGTGGGATTTGGACAATTTAAATATGAGGCGTTGTGTGATCTAGGTGCAAGCGTGAGCATCATGCCCCTATCAATCTGGCAAAAGGTGAAGATATGATCAATAGAGCCTGTGGATGCCAAGCTATACATGGCAAACAATAAAGTGGTAATCCCTACAGGTATGGTTGATAATGTCCTTGTCCAGGTTGGTAAGTTCTATATTCCTGCTGATTTTCTTGTTATAGATTGTGCGGAAGATCCTACTTGCCCTATTATTCTTAGTAGACCTTTTCTGGCTACTGCAGATGCCAACATCAACGTCAAGAAGCGATTGCTCACCTTCACGATAGGTAATGAGGTCTTAGACTTCTCTTTTGGCCCTGCAGAAGAGGAAATTCCATGGCTGGAGGTGAAGAGCATAGGCAACCACAAGGACGAGCACACAACAATGGAGGAAAGCACTACAGAACCACTTGATATCGACTGCACCAGGTCGATATCGACCACCCAACTCGATATCGACCACCATCCCTCAATTTCGACCTCCCCTGTTGAGCTCCGAACCTGCCAAAAGCCTATGTATGGGGCCCCTGCACTCGATATCGACCAGGTCAGCTCGATATCGACCAACCCTCGGCCCAAAGATTGTTGTTTTAGGCACGAAAAGGTAAGATCAGGTACAATCCCTATTCCTCCTCCGTCCATTAATAAAAATAAGATTTTTAGAGGAGATAAGGCCCCGTGGCGAGCTAACCTACGTAGAATAAGGACTAGAAAGAAGATGAAGGAAGCTAAAGGACTCTATGCAAGCAACCACCTATCAGCTGACCTTGCATATTATAACCAGGACCTAGATGATCCAGGAGAATGGCCATGCACAAGAAGGCCCAACATTGAGGGTACCTAAGCGCAAGCGGAGAAGTCGGCCTAGCGATTCTAAAATCTAGAGCATGTACATAAATGATAATGCATATTTAGATAGGCATTGTAGAGTAGTTTTAAGGTCATTTAGATGTATATATTGCATTCTAAAGGGTTAGTTTACTTGTTTGCTCATTTTGTACTTAAGTGCGGAATCTACGCAAGTTTAGCGAGTAATTGCAGATTTTGGATTCGAAGAAGGGATGAGGTCATTCATGGGAGTCATATGGATCATATGCAGACAAGGAACGAGCTAGAGAAGCAAGTTGGAATGCACAAGGAAGAGGCAAAGGGCATACAAGAGCCAAAACGGCTCCCGCGGCCAGAGGAACAAGGAAAGACAGAAACCGCACCCGCGGCTTGGTCGCGGCCTTACCCGCGGTTTTCCTGGGCCGGATTCAGCGCTGACTTTTATATGTTCTTAAGTTGGGCCTATATTTGGGAAACACTTTCTAGGGTTTTATGACGGTACTTAGGGCTATATAAAGACTTATTTTAGTTCTTTTTAGGTGATCTTTTATCCTTTGAAGAATTGAGAGACGACGTTTTAGAAGCATGGGCAACTAAACTCATCTTGTTTTACCTACGATCAAGACTTGGTTTTGTTGAATTGTGAGTTTGGAATTCTAGTTGTTTTCTATTATCTACTTCAATTTCTTTGTGCTTTAATTGCTTGTGGTGTTGATTCTACCTTGATTCGCGACCTCGTTAGAATTTCATCATTTCTAGGGTTTTGATTCATACGTTTGTGAAACCTAATCCAAACTAGCAAATACAATTAAGTGGATCTCATAGAAAAACTTGATTGTATAAGAAATTGACTATAGGTTAAATGTTAGTTCTTTAGGGAATTAATATTGCCTATAAGCTTAATATATCTTGAGACTTAATGATGTTCCTAGGATTAAACCGCGTGTTAAGATTGCCTAGGAATAAGAGATTATTAGGACTCATATGACTAATAATCTATTTAAATCAAGATAAGAGTGGATATAGAAAAGATACAACTAGAAGGAAGAACTATGATCAAGTAGACGAACCAAAGTTGAGAATCGTAGGTGAAACATCTCATTCATCATTGTTTACAACCATCACCATTATTCACTTCTTGAGTTTTTTTCATCTTTACATCTCTAAAACTGATCAAAAAAATCTTTACATCTCTACAATCCCCTTGTTTACTATTGTTGGTGATTATAATGCATAAAGTAACGGTAGTTCCATGTGGATCGACTTCGGACTTACTAGCTGTACTAGTTGGTTAGTTTGGATATTCTTTTGATAGGAACCCGACGATTTTGTCCTGTTAAAATTTGGCGTCGTTGCCGGGGAGCTATTTTTTGTTTACTTTTTGTGTTTAATTACTATCCTTGGTATGGGCCACTTACATGGTTCGCACTCGTGCTGCTGACCAATGTTGAAGGTGTGGTTATTGCAGTTACATGGAGAGAGTTTTCAATACTTTACTAGATTCCAGGAGTACATTAATGATCTTTGTTCATGGGGTTATCAAGCTAGTAAATAGGAAGTGCTTCTATGCATCTTTGATGCTATGACTACTGAGACACGGAGCCTTGCTGAGCACATGAGTGATGGAGGTTTATTAGATATGGGACTCTTGAAGATGTGGGATTTTTTCTGCTACATGGATTTTCAATGTGCGCAGAATGAGTCACTTCCCCAAGTATCTCAAATCGTTGAGACTTCTGTTTCACCTATTGAGGTCATTGTGGGGAATCATACTGAGAAGATGGAGCAAGACAACACTCAATTTGATGAGATCACACCTAGCTCGCCCGTTGATGAACCAAGTCTAGAGCCAACTTTTGAGGTGGCTCAAGAGGTAATGACGGTCAACTATTGCGATTGGGAAGGTAGTGGTGATTATGATGATCCATGGGAGCATTACTTCAATGCACCACCAATGGAACTGTGTTGGTGGACTTACATACCCTCGACCGAAAGTCAGGCTCAAGAATATGATGAGTTGGTAAGATTCTTGAACTCTATACTATTTTCTATCAAATTTTTCATATTCTGTATCAATTCATCTTTTGGATGGGCATGAAAGTTTGATTTACTTTTGAGGATGCTAAAAATGTCTGCTTAAGTCTTAAACGGACAATCAAAATGAGTCGAGCCAACCACATAAAACAAAGGCGCTTCTCGGGAGGCAACCCAAGGTAAGTAGACTATAAGTTATCTTTTCTCTATTAATTTTTCATTTTTCTTAGCATAATTAGAATCGTCGTAGCTTTTAGGAAGTTGTTTTCCGCCATGTTAGAGTAACCTTTCAAGGGGAAGAACGAAAAAGGTCAGAAAGGCAATGCTTCGGAGAGGCAACGACCACGGCAAATATGGGGAAGAACACTGAAGCCGCACCCACGGCCTAGAAACCGCACATGTGGGCAAAATTGGGGATGATTATGGAATAGCCGCACCCGCGGCTCAGGAGGCAGCACCCGCGGCTCAGGAGGTAGCACCCGCGGCCAGCCCTGCAACCTCCTTTTCACTTGTTTTCGACGCTCTTTCTTTCGTGCTTCACCTCCATCTCCGCCATACCAGTGAGCTTGTGAGTTTTATTTTTCTCCTCCCTTATTCTTTCTAATTTTTGTTGTTTTGATTTCATTGGGACAATGAAAGTTTCAAGTGTGGGGGAGGGGATTAGTGTACATATTAGAGTTGCATTGCATATCGAGCATGTTTAAATTATTCTGCGTAACATTCATGTTTTAATGCCTTGAATCTTAGTTTTATTTTAAGAAAAACAAAAAGAAAAAAAAATGAGAAAGAAAAAAAAAGCATGCATTTGCATAAAATATGTCGTTATCTAATCAACCATCTAGCCAAGTGAGTCCTCAAAAATTTATTGAAGTTATGATCATATAAGTCCCATGACACGTTTGAATTATTTTAGCCTTATAATACTTATGGTTTTTATGTGGAATATAGCTAGGTGAACATAATTGAGCTTGTATGACCTAAGTTCCTAGCATGACTGAAATTCAACAAAAAATTAACCTTGTGAGATTGATTTTTGGCCTTATTGGGACTGCACCTCATTGAGTCCTTTTGCTCTTGTTTCATGTGTGTGATTACTCTCCAATGCTTCTACCTCTTGGAATTGATTTTGTTATCTATGTCAAGGTTGTACTTATATGTTTGTTATTGGTGAATTTCACATGATTGAGGCACCTTTATTAGCCCTATTTGACTCTATTCCACCTTACATAGTGTTGTTGCATGAGTAAATCGAGTATTGAAATGAATATGAAATCAAGTTCAGACTGACTTCCCTGTCTCAGCAAATAAATACAAGACTTCCTCCCGTTGTAGTAAGAGAAAATCAGGATCGAATCCACGAGGAAGCACGTCAGCAGTTCTTAGGTAGCTGTAAATTCTCACAGAAGCATCAGAAAGACAGAAACATAGAAAGGAAAGAAACAAATAAACCCGGCAAGGGCAACTAAAACAAAAGCAAAGAACAAAGCAAAACAGAAAAGACAAAGCAAAGGCGTACTCGATCTCGACAACAACTCCTCGAGATCAACAAAGGTAGGTCGACAACAGAAACTCAAAAAACGAAAACAACACAACTCGACGAAGACAAGTGTACTCGATCTCGACAAGCACTACTCGAGATCGACAAAGGCATGCAAAGACAGAAACTTGAAAATCGACAACAACAGAAGAAAACCAACTCGACCTAGACCAGTCTTACTCGAGATCGACAAGATGGTACTCGATCTCGACAAAGGCTTCCTCTGTATCGACTAGAATGCAGAAACTTAAAATTGCAGAATTAAAGACAAACGCAGATTTTCGACAGAAATAAACTTCAATATATTAAAAGACTTCCAAAGCCATGGTTTCAACACCACAACGATAACCATGCAAAGTAACACATAAAGGCATAAACGATCATGCTTTCCATCAAATAACTTTCGTCATTAACAAATAGGCAAATAGAGGCTTTCGCATAAACCCTAATTGTTACTAACCCTTTTTTCACATAATTAATCCAAGTTGCATTAAGATCACTTTCGCTTCAATAACACAAACAAGGATCACCTTCAACTCTCGCAAAAGAATCATGCTCATAGGGATAGAAGATGAATTGCACAAAAGATCTGACCTTTATCGCATTGTCTCACATGGCCACTGTCGGGCTCACCCCAGCCCCAGAAGTGGGTGGACTACTCACGCCTCATCGCAATCGCAAAATTTGATGTATAAAAAGAAACTTGCATTAAAACTAAATTCAAAAGCCTTTACAATCCTGGCAATCAACTGTCGCAGAAAGCCAAAACCCTAAAAACCTTAGAACTCCTAAACTTCTCTGTGGAACTAACTAATTGTGTGTGAATTGGAATTGTTGTATGGAATTGATAAAACTGAGCCCCCTAGGGCCTTATTTATAGGCTTCATTCCCTAGCTATTCTAGGAAAGAAGATATCTATCTCTATCTAAAATTATATCTAAAACTTGAAAGGATAAATAAATTGTTTTAGAGAAATAAATCTAAAAGGGAAAGATAAAACTAAATAGGTAAGTCTTCATGTCTTGATAGATCTTGTCTCCATGATGATAGAACTTGATGGAATCGGATAGATCTTCGGCCAAATCGACTCCTTCGCGCCCAAGGAATCTCAATTCTACTCGGACAGGTCTCGTCGAGAAGTTTCTGGAAACGGCTCTACTCGACCTCGACCACGGCTCGTCGATCTCGAGTAGGGTGGTTCGTCGACTGGACCTCCTCGGCTAGATCTATTCGATGTGCTCGGACTTGGCTCACTGGTGCTCGTCGACCTCGAGTAGCGCTTGTCGATGTCGAGTAGGATGGCTCTGTCGACTAGGCTTCCTCGAGTGGCTCTACTCGACAAGGCTCGGACAAGGCTCCTCAGGTGCTCGTCGATCTCGACAAGCCCTAGTCCACCTCGAGTAGACTGGCTTGCCGACTAGGTCTTCTCGAGTGACTCTGCTCGATGGACTCCAGATCTGGACTCAGGTGTTCGTCGACCTCGACAAATCTACTCGAGATCGAGTTGAGCGGTGTCCTTCCTTTCCGCTTCCGCGAGTTGCCTCTTCCGCTGGCAGCGAGTTTTTCCGCGGCAGCGAGCGATCCGCTGCAGCGAGTCGAGTCGCTGGCAGCGAGTGCCGCCTGGTTGTCCTCGGCTTCGTCCTCGGCTTCTCTCCTTGTCGACTCCGGGTGTGGTGTCTGGGCTTCGTCGATCTCGACCAGTGGTCCTCGAGATCGAGTAGGGTCCGGAGCCGGGTTGGTCTGGCTTGCTCGATCAGGCTCTGCTCGGACATGCTCGTCTATGTCGAGTAGGGCCCACTCGAGATCGAGTAGCCTTGACCTTCAGTTTGGTTCCGCTGTTTTGACTTTGGACTTCTGTAGTGGTTTTCCGAGCTTTTCCGACCTTCTGTAGAATTGCTGTAAAATGCCTCGATTTCTGCGATTTAAACAGAAACTGGTGTAGATTCCATAATTTGGCAAATAAACATAAACTACATAGATTTTGTACTATCTAAGCCCAAATGAATGCAATGCATGCAGAAATCGATATAAAAGTTACTATAAAACATGGCAGATTCAGCTCACAACACATAGGATCCTCTGCTTTAAGCCAATTTGAGCCTAATTGCATATTCTTCTATATCTCCACGAGATTTTCCATAGCCAATTATAGCCTGATCCTATCCGGGAATTAGGAATGGTTGGTGAATATTTATATTGTGGATGATGGTTTTTAGTGGTGGATTGAATATTTGATGTACCCTTATGAGATGTTTGATTATTGCTGTATCATTCATTCCTTTGGAACTAAGGAGGATAAAATTCACTTATGGGTAACAGTCAAGGAAAATCATTTGATATAGCATGGAAAAAAACGGAGAAAAAGAAATGAAAAGGAACAAAAAGAGAATAAAGGAAAGAGTTGAGTATGGTTTGTAAGAGTTATGGTATGAGTTAATGAGTGGTATTGTGATTTGGTTGCTTCCTTAGTTCCTCAATTATGAGCACCACATGGCCTAAATTGTTCCATACCTTATGTTTTCTATCTTGGCCCCATTACAACCCATAAAAAGACCTCATGATGATTTTTGCCGGTAATGACATCCACGGTGGAGATTGTGATTCAATTTCAATTCTTATGTAGCTTAGTTGGATTTTGGGTAGAATTTGAGTGTTAATTGATAAACCTAAACACTTGAGTGAGAGCGAAAACACTTTATTCCCGATGAGGTTGGATGTGTAACCATGCAGGTTACTTGATCACATAAATATTTGCTAGGACATTTGTTTGCCTTGTCTATGTTGGCACTTTGATGAGATGTTGCTTTTTTATGAGACTATGGTATGAAGGATTGTGTTTGTGCCTTGTGTGATGAATGATTCATAAATGTTTTGTTTTGCTCGAGGACAAGTAAAAGGCTATGTGTGGGGGAGTTTGATAATGCATATTTAGATAGGCATTGTAGAGTAGTTTTATGGTCATTTCGATGTATATATTGCATTTTAAAGGGTTAGTTTCCTTGTTTGCTCATTTGGTACTTAAGTGCGGAATCTACAGAAGTTTAGCGAGTAATTGCAGATTTTGGATTCGAAGAAGTGAGGAGGTCATTCATGGGAGTCATATGGATCATATGAAGACAAGGAACGAGCTAGAGAAGCAAGTTGGAATGCACAAGGAAGAGGCAACGGGCATACAAGAGCCAAAACGGCACCTGCGGCCAGAGGAACAAGGAAAGACAAAAACCGCACCCGCAGATCGCCAATTCTGGGCAGCATCCGCGGCTTGGTCGCGGCCTCACCCGCGGTTTTCCTGGGCCGGATTCAGCGCCGACTTTTCTATCTTCTTAAGTTGGGCCTATCTTCGGGAAACACTTTCTAGGGTTTTATGACGGTACTTAGGGCTATATAAAGACTTATTTTAGTTGTTTTTAGGTGATATTTTATCCTTTGAAGAATTGAGAGACGGCATTTTTGAAGCATGAGCAACTAAACTCATCTTGTTTTGCCTACGATCAAGACTTGGTTTTGTTGAATTATGAGTTTGGAATTCTAGTTGTTTTCTATTATCTACTTCAATTTCTTTGTGCTTTAATTGCTTGTGGTGTTGATTCTACCTTGATTCGCGACCTCGTTAGAATTGCATCATTGCTAGGGTTTTGATTCATACGTTTGTGAAACCTAATCCAAAGTAGCAAATACAATTAAGTGGATCTCATAGAAAAAACTTGATTGTATAAGAAATTGACTATAGGTTAAATGTTAGTTCTTTAGGGAATTAATATTGCTTATAAGCTTAATATATCTTGAGACTTAGTACTATTCCTAGGATTGAACCTTAATCCATGTTAAGATTGCCTATGAATAAGGGATTATTAGGACTCATATGACTAATAATTTATTTAAATCAAGATAAGAGTGGATATAGAAAAGATACAACTAGAAGGAAGAACTATGATCAAGTAGACGAACCAAAGTTGAGAATCGTAGGTGAAACATCTCATTCATCATTGTTTACAACCATCACCATTATTCACTTCTTGAGTTCTTTTCATCTTTACATCTCTACAATCCCCTTGTTTACTCTTGTTAGGGATTATAACACATAAAGTAACGGTAGTTCCCCGTGGATCGACTCCGGACTCACTAGCTATACTAGTTGGTTAGTTTGGATATTCTTTTGATAGGAACCCGACGATTTTGTCCTGTCAATAAAACTTTTGAATTTTCTTTAGGACTTTAAAACTTTTGGTTTTGAATACTTCAAGTGGAAAATATTGTCTTGTGCGGAAACTAACAATTTATAAGTCGAAAAACGGGGATCGAATGAAAATATCGAGGCAACCTTGTCGAAACCGACTGATCTTAGTCGATATCGACCTCTGAGGCGAAATCGATCAGAGCAGAGAAGACGAATTGGTCGATATCGACCATATTTACTCGATATCGAGTGAGTTGGTCGATATCGACCCAAGCCCCGATTTTGACCAGTTGTTCACACTTGGAATTTAAAAATTGCGGTCGATATCGACCTATACCTAGTCGATATCGACTTCTAGCAATATATTGCAGCCCTATTTCGACCGTACAGTGCGTTATTCGGGGAGTTCCTTCCTTTACCTTTGTTCTATATTATTTTATACAGTGGGGACACTGTATATTCTAAGTATGGGGTGGGGGAAAAGCTCATTATCATTATTGTTTTATTCTTGTTTTTGGTTTTACATGGTGAATTTTGAGTGAATTTTTTTTTATTTTTGTGCTTAATTGCTAAACTCAAAGTTTTTTTATAAGACATCTCCCAAAGCTTGTAAATTGTTTTAAGAAAAGAGTCATTGAAGCTTATATTGAACTTGACGATGCAAAATTGGATTCATTAGAGATATAGTATGAAATTGCCTAGTAAAGGGAAGTCACAATGAAGTGCATTATTTCTTGAAAACCATGAAAGGAGGTAAAATTTGATGTTGCTTTTGACATGTTGTGTGATAAGAGGATGGAGGACTTTATATTTCCATATAATGCTCATATTGTTGTAATCCTAGCCTTACCTATGCTTATGCATCACAGAAGCCATATTATGCCTTATTTCAATTATTGCTCCACATGTTCTAAATATTGCCATTCTTTACCTTATTTCCTATCTGGGGATTATGTTGAGAATGAAAGCTACATTATGGAGATATTATATGGTTTTGTGTTGTTATATATTATTATTGGAGTTTAGCAGGAATGTTTGGAATATATGGAAAATTTAATGAGTGAGAAAAAATTTGGTCACCTCAGGAGATAAAGGTAGATCGACCCTGCTCGCTGAGATAATAGTTCAGTGAGATGGGACACATAGGTGAGGAGTCCAAAGCACTGAGTATCCGGGGCCATTTATGACACCCATGTTTGTGACTCGCGAGAAGGCAGTGTTGAGGTTAGAGATGTAAAAGCATAATATTGAAAAAAAGCATTGAGCGATGAGCGAAAGGTGAGAAATCAAAGGAAGAGGGAATGTGGTATGAAATTTTGGAGAGTACTCCATTTCCCCGGATTATTAGCACCACGTTGCCAAAAATTGCCCACCTTAAGCCTTTTATAACCAATCTACTCCTTATTGAGCTTAATTAAAGTCCTCTTGATTATTGTTGCTTTGTCACATGAATCGTTTTTACATAACTCTCCTTTTGTGAGTAGATGTTTCTTTTATTCGACATGTATGGATTTGTGGCATTAGTACCTTTTCGAGGATGATAATTGATTGCAAGGACATATGGAAATGAATCTAGGATGTTGAGAGTTTGAATTCTTCCCCTGAATGACCATCCAAGTTATTGCTTGGGGACAAGCAAGTTTAAGTACGGGGTGATTTGATGTCCATATTTTATGCCATGTTTTTTATATTTATTTCAGCTCCTTATTCCATCATTTTATGCATTCTGGGTTGGGAATATAGTGAATTTATGTAGTTTATGCTTATTTTCAAGAAATAGAGATCTACATAAGTTTCTGTTTAATATTGCAGAATTTGGAGCCAGATCAGAGTAAAACCAAGAAGGCCTGGAAATGCACTCGATGTCTACTGAAGGAGTACGAAAATCGACGGAAGAGCACCTGACATCGAGCAAAGTTGAGCATAAAACAAGAACTGAAGAGTGGTCGATATCGACTAAGCTGCTCGATATTGACCTAATCTTGGTCGAAAATCTCAGAATCGACTCGAATCGACCAGCAGTACAAAGGGGAGAACAAATCAGGTCGATATCGACCTTCTGAATCGATATCGACCAAACAACTGCTCGATATTTCCACCAGAGCCGAGATCGAGTGAGTTGAAGTGAAGCCGAGAAAGTTACTCGATCTCGACCAGCTTTGGTCGATATCGACCAATCACCAGTGACAGATCCAGGTCGATTCCGAGCTTTTTCTGGAGTCCAATGGAGATATTCCCAAGAGAAGATTCCTTGCACATGAAGACTTGAGGAGTTTTATCTTTTTATCTTTTTGTTTATCCTAAGGGTGGAACATTTAATTACCCTGATTTATCTTGTTTACCTAAATTAGATTTATTTATTTCCAAGTAGAATTATATCTTTAGATATAGGATAGATAGATTCCTTCCTTGGATAGCAAGGACTTGGGTCTATAAATAATGCTCATGGGGCTAGTTTTTTTTTTATTCAATTGAATTCTAGAGTAGGAGAGAGAGAGTGGAGGCCGAGAGTTGTTGTGTCCTACGAGAGCAGATTTGGCTTCAATCGGTTGTAAGCCTTATTTTAGGTTATTAATGCAATTTAGTTTTCTTTTATTATTAATGTCTTTCCTTGCGATGAAGAGCGAGTAGTCCACCCACTTCTAGGGTCGGGGTGAGCCCGGCGATAGTCAAGCGTTCTTCAGGTAAAGATTCGAATATTTGTTGTGTTTTGATCATCCACTGCCTTTTATATATGTATTACCTATTGAATAGAGATTCAGGTTAACAACTTGGATTATAAACATAAAATTGGTAGATACAATTAGGGGTTCTTGAGAGAGTTACCTAGTTGTTGGAAAAGGCGAAAGCTTAATCCTTTGATGTGATTGCATGATTATTTATCTTCATCTTGCCTTATGCATGTTTGGTTATCGTTGTTGCAAACCCCGATCTTGGAAGTTTCTTTCATACATAGTTTATTCCGAAATCTGCGAAGCTTTGTTTTTTTTATTACATGCTGCTTTCTACTCGATATTGACCAAACACTGGTCGATATCGACTTCTAATTTCCGATCCAAAAAGATCGCTGCTTGTTTGTGTTTCGGCAGGAACAGGTCGAAATCGAGCGTACTGGTCGATATCGAGGCCTTAGGTCGATATCGTGGGACACTGGTCGAAATCGACTACTTTCTGCAAGCTACCAAAAATCGACTGAAGTGGTCGATATCGACCTGACACTGGTCGATATCGAGTGTCTCCCTGGAGTCGAAATTGACATGAGATTCTTCTGCTGCCTAGGATCCGCTGACTAGCTTCCCCGAGGATCGAACCTGACTTCCTTTTTCTACATCGGGAGGGAGTCTTTTAATTATTTGCGTGGGCACGAATCTTGTTTCATTTATATTTCTATATTTTGAACTCGATTTCCTCCTACAACAGAAAGTTTGCGTAAAGTCTTAATCACGCTCAACCAACTAAACATACTAATAATTCACATGCAAAAAACTCTGAAATTCAAATTTCATACCTCATTATTCCCATCTAACAAACTACATAATTCTATTGTACCAAAATCACGTTTTTTTTTTGTGTAACGGTCTCTTTCAAACATTAATTTCCACAAGAGGCTAATTAAGATAAGATAAGCATGATATATTATCCATTAAATGGTTAGCTTAAGATCATCTTATAAGGAGATAGATGGTTAAAGATCTAGAAGACTAGAACCCCACAAATTTCAAAATAATAAAAGAACTCTCATTGGAATTGCAAAGGGTGGCATCGGCTTCATTGGTGGAAGCTGAATGCTCTGGGTCTTTCACTGACATACTGCTCACGTGGAACTTATCTATAGAAACACTATAGTAGGTAGAATAGTGAACTTGCCAAAGGAAGTTATCACTCGCAGCTGCATTCCATGACCTTCAAACACATAAGGGTTCAACATAGAAATGAAAGGAAAACATTTGTAAGGCTTTTCATAATAAGAGACGATTATATGTGGTTTAGATGAGTAAAATGATCACAACAATAAGAATTTAGATATTGTGACAACACAAAAAGTACCTGCACACCATTCCTGATAACAAAGATTGCATATCCAGGACACTAAAAAGATGCTCAAGGACATCCTGAGGTGATTCAACCAGTTCTGCAAAACAATCAAACTGTTAAAATAAAGAACTCACAAAGCTTATTAACATCTATAATCTATAATATGATCAAAGACTAGATGTTTTTTCCAGGTCTCCTAATTATTGATTTTTTATGCACTTGATTTTTCTCTTCCTTTGTTTGTTGACTCATTTTCTTTCCTTTTTTTAGGGAGAAGTATGCAGGGGGTTCTCCACTTTTCATTTTTCCTTCTTTTTGTAACTTTCTTCTTCTTTTAGCCAAAGGATAGCTAACAAACAAAGAGAAAATTTGCGATAGCCAAAAATAAGGGAAATAACAGGTGTTGAAGTCTTAAATGTCCTTTAGATTGCAAAATGAAAGTCACAAAAAACAAACAGAAAAATATTATTTAACATAAAGGTAATCATAGTGGGTACAAAGATTATACTTTGAACTAGTTGCCTTGTGTATGTCTTGCATTACACAGGCTAAGAGCTAGGAGTCGTCTTGAATCACATTGGGTGTCAGTTTGGGTGAAAAGTATGACACGAAAGAAATCAATTCATTCTTGTCAAGGGGGGATTTTTTTTATGATAATGAGTATGGTTTGATAGAATGATTTCCTAAACCCATGTTTAATATGGGAGATTTAAATGGAGGACCTGCATTGTATATAAAATGACCCACATTCTGTAAGTATCACTCTAACCTTTCCTTTATCTCTCAAGTGCACTCATCTTGCTCTTATAGGTTTAACGCAAGGATATGATCTAATTGCATTCTTTCCCACCAAAGACATACTCACAAAATAAAAACAATGTTTTTTCTCCAAAAAGCATGCTTTTTTTTTTCCAGGAAATTGGCACCGTATACATGCTCTTCTATAATCTACATTCTCGAACTGATGGAAAATCAATAGAAGCCACAAAAGGTAAACCTAAATCCGACAACGCATATACATTTTTTGCTCAAATTGTAATAAATCATCAAAACCATCAAGCAAAATCCATATAGGCAACGCCAAATTTCGAATCAAACAAATAACCAAACAAAATTGAAGAAAGGAAAGAGTAAAATAGCAAACCTTGAGGCTTAGGGCGCTCAATCCGTAAAGAAAATACGATTCTAAATCCTGAGAAATCAATGGACTGCGATTCAACAATTCACCTTCTCGATCTCCTCCACGGCCTGGGGCGGAGATTGTGCTACGACCGCGAAGAAAGGGAAGGGGAGCGGAGAAGGATGCTGAATGTGAGGATTTAACCTGATGTGACCCTCGACGGAGCCAGCTTATCTGACGATCGGGTTGGTGATCTAGATGCTAGGGATGGAGCCCCGATGGATGCTATTGAAGATGCTAACGATAAGAAGATGGAAGAGGAAACACTTTTACCTCGAGCTACCCCACCATTGACAAGAGCTCGAGCTCGCTTACTTGGTCAATCAGTTCTTATCTTTGAGCAGTCACCACCACACACGGTCACTCTGCTACAAGTTAGGTCTGAATTGGCGTCGATCGAGACTTAATTAGAGGGGATGCCAAGCTATCTTTTTTAAAAAAAGTCCAAACATAAAACTTTTAGTTGGGATTTTACTAGACTAAATATAGCCTTGTTCGGTTGGTATTTCACTTGCCAAGTCCGAACTTAGCATATGGCTTATATTTATTTATTTTGCATTTGTCTTTTGGTTTCTTTTAGCTTTATGGCTTCCATAGTACAAGTCCTATAAATATGTAAGCTTGACATTTGTTTTGGACAAGTTGAAATTTGAGAAAAAGGTTAAGCCACTAAATAGCTTCCTATGATTCCGGGTTAAGGATCGAGTTCTTGGTGAGAGGCTAAGAGCGAACCCTTTGGTGAGAGGCCAAGGGTGACACTCTAGTGAGAGGCGAAGGTGTCAAAGGGTCGAGATCCTCGGAGTGTGATTCCAAGAGGATTGAGATCGAGTGTAGGGGATTTAAGGGTGAGAGGCCTGCGAATCTTGCTCCACATATCCCTTTTTTCAGTTTCCATAAACCCCAAAAACTAGCCACATAAAAGAGTGTTCGAAAGTTCGAGCCTTGGTCAATCCCAGTCCTCGGGTGTCATCAAGTGGTATCAGAGCAACGACAAGGGTTCTTCAAGCTTTCGGGTCAAAATGTTCAAGAAAACGAGTTCCAAGCCTTTGTCCGAAGAGTACATCCGATGGGCTATTCGAGCCTATGATGATGGGTATCTTCGTTGGAGTGACTTGGATGGTGCTGCATATGATGTAGTTGATCAAGAACTCCAGAGGAGATATATAAAGAAAAGGGCTCGAGAGGATGAGGCTCGGTGTAAGAAGAAGGTTGAACCACCTGAGCAAGAGATCCGCAAGCTCGCGGAAGACTCAATGCAACAAGTACGGGAAATGCGAAAAGTCATCAACACATTGGGGTCGACGCTATCGAAGCCCACAACAGCCCCACCTCCCTCTTCAAAGACGACATCCTCTACCGTCATGGGTGAAGCACTTGAGGTTAAAGAAGGCATATCCAAGGATGTTCCGATTGAGACTGCAAAGGTCATGCCTGAGCTTAAGAAAGATGAAGAATTCATCCAACTTAATAGTGCCGCGCTTTCCATGAAGGAGAAACGAGCGCCAACCGAGGTACCTATTTTTCTGAATTCTATGTCAACTAAGTGGTTGGATGCGACCCCATTCATTCCGTCTGGCTTGCCTTTCACGATTCAAGAAGAAGAGGAAATTCAGACTCATTCAAGGAAGAAGAAGCACGCTCAAAGAAGTCTGTCGTTTCCATCACGGATTCGAGAACGAATCCTTTTCAAGGGGAGGAGGACGATGTGATCCTAGTCGTCAATGAGCTCGAATTCTTTATCTCACAAAGCTATGTTGCTGGGGCCGAACATCAACCCTCATTTGAGTAAATAGCATGGCGACACCGTGGTATTTTGGGTCTTTCGGGCTGCATAAAATTCCGATTGAAGCCAATGAGAACTTGTTGGAAAGCTATTTTAAGTGGCTGCAACTTTGATGAAGGACATTTCTCCTAAATCATTCTCCAATATGCTCCAATTGGACGTTCTTTCCAGAAGCTCCAATCTAGACGTTTTTTTCATGCTCTTGTTTCTATCAAATAAATCCCACATCCATTAGAGAAGCTTGGGGGCTACATTTCCATTCTATATATTTCTTGTAAGAACTTCATTTTAAAATCAAGTCAAGTTTAGTAGAGTTAATGGTTAAGCCACTAAATAGCTTCCTATGATTCCGGGTTAAGGATCGAGTTCTTGGTGAGAGGCTAAGAGCGAACCCTTTGGTGAGAGGCCAAGGGTGACACCCTAGTGAGAGGCGAAGGTGTCAAAGGGTCGAGATCCTCAAAATGTGATTCCGAGAGGATTGAGATCGAGTGTAGGGGATTCAAGGGTGAGAGGCCTGCAAATCTTGGTCCACATATCCCTATTTCAGTTTCCATAAACCCCAAAAATTAGCCACAAAAAAAAGTGTTCGAAAGCTCGAGCCTTGGTCGATCCCGGTCCTCGGGTGTCATCCCGGTCCTCGGGAGTGGCCTCAACCAACACCTGTTACTCAAATACGAAGCTTTCTAGGCTTGGCAGGATTTTATCGTAGTTTCGTCAGGGACGTCAGCAGCATTGCCGCCCCTCTTACAGAACTAACAAAGAAAGGGATGTTATTCAAATGGGGTCCGGCGCAAGAAGAGGCTTTTGCTACACTTCGGGAGCGGTTGACGAATGCTCCGTTGCTTGCACTTCCTGATTTCTCAAAGACTTTTGAGATTGAGTGTGATGCATCTGGGGTTGGTATTGATGGTGTTTTGATGCAAGAAGGTCGGCCTATCGCTTACTTTAGCGAGAAGCTAGGAGGAGCTACAGAGAATTACTCTAACACTACCTACGACAAGGAGTTGTATGCCTTGGTTCGTGTTTTACAAACTTGGGCTCATTACTTGTTACCCCGTGAGTTCGTGATCCATACTGACCATGGGGCCTTGAAGTATATACGGAGCCAAACAACCCTTAGCGCTCGCTATGCTAAGTGGATTGAGTTCATCGAGGCTTTTCCTTATGTGGTCAAGTACAAGAAGGGGAAGGACAACATCGTCGCTGACGCCCTCTCTCGTCGGTATTCTCTTCTCTCTACTCTTGAAGCTCGTGTTCTTGGCTTTTCTATGCTACTTGATCTCTACTCTGCTGATGCTGATTTTGGGGATATATTCTGTCAATGTGTTCAATTTGCTGGTTCCCTTAGTATTGGTAATTATTTTGTGCAGGATGGTTACTTATTTAGAGCCTCCCGCCTTTGTGTGCCTCGTTGTTCGGTTCGATCATTGCTGGTTTTAGAGGCACATGGAGGTGGAATGATGGGGCATTTTGGGGTTGCTAAGACCTTAGGCATTTTGAAGGATCATTTTTACTGGCCTAGGATGCGATCCGATGTTAAGAAATGTTGTGCTAGTTGTGTTACTTGTGCTAAAGCGAAGTCTAGGTCGAACCCGAATGGCCTGTACCTTCCCCTACCTCTAGCTAGTTCCCCATGGGATGACATTTCTATGGATTTTGTGCTAGGCTTGCCTAAGACTAGGAAAGGCCATGATTCTGTATTTGTTGTGGTAGATCAGTTTTCTAAGATGGCCCATTTCATAGCTTGCTCTAGGACTGATGATGCTTCTCGTGTTGCTACCTTATTCTTTGATCATATTGTAAAGCTACATGGGGTGCCTAAATCTATTGTTTCTGATAGGGACTCTAAGTTCCTTAGCTACTTCTGGAAGACCTTGTGGGCTAAGCTAGATACCAAGCAATTATTCTCTACTTCTAGTCATCCTCAAACAGATGGTCAGACTGAGGTAGTTAATAGAACTTTAGGGGTTTTATTGCGCACTATGCTTGCTACTAACTTGCGCAGGTGGGAGGATTGTTTATCCTATGTCGAGTTTGCTTACAATCGGGCTATGCATTTCGCCACCAAGATGTCTCCTTTTGAGGTGGTTTATGGTCGAAATCCACACACACCATTGGATTTAGCACCTTAGCCCCTATCGTCTCCCGAGGACCTTGCTGGTAAGTCCCGGGTTGAGTTGGTGAAGTCTTTGCATGAGAGAGTTCGACTACAGCTCGAGCGTCGAACTCAACAGTATGTGAACCAGGCCAACAAGCATCGCAAGGAGCTATTATTGGAGGTTGGAGACTTGGTTTGGGTTCACCTCCGGAAGGATCGATTTCCTGCTTTGCGGCAATCTAATTTGCGGCCAAGAGCTGATGGGCCGTTCATGGTGCTAGAGAAGATTAACGATAACGTTTACCGAATTGATCTCCCAAGTAAGTATGGTGTTCATGATGTTTTTAATGTTTGTGACTTAGCTCCATTTATTGCAGGGGATGGGCTACTTGTGGATCTGACGGATTCGGGGTCGAATCCTTTTCAAGGGGGGGAGGATGATGTGACCCTCGACGGAGCCAGCTTATCTGACGATCGGGTTGGTGATCTAGATGCTAGGGATGGAGCCCCGATGGATGCTATTGAAGATGCTAAGGATGAGGAGATGGAAGATGAGCCATTTTTACCTCGAGCTACCCCACCATTGACAAGAGCTCGAGCTCGCTTACTTGGTCAATCGGTTCTTATCTTTGAGCAGTCACCACCACACACGGTCACTCTGCTACAAGTTAGGTCTGAATTGGCGTCGATCGAGACTTAATTAGAGGGGATGCCAAGCTATCTTTTTTTAAAAAAAAGTCCAAACATAAAACTTTTAGTTGGGATTTTACTAGACTAAATATAGCCTTGTTCTGTTTGGATTTCACTTGCCAAGTCTGAACTTAGCATATGGCTTATATTTATTTATTTTGCATTTGTCTTTTGGTTTCTTTTAGCTTTATGGCTTCCATAGTACAAGTCCTATAAATATGTAAGGTTGACATTTGTTTTGGACAAGTTGAAATTTGAGAAAAAGGTTAAGCCACTAAATAGCTTCCTATGATTCCGGGTTAAGGATCGAGTTCTTGGTGAGAGGCTAAGAGCGAACCCTTTGGTGAGAGGCCAAGGGTGACACCCTAGTGAGAGGCGAAGGGGTCAAAGGGTCGAGATCCTCGGAGTGTGATTTCGAGAGGATTGAGATCGAGTGTAGGGGATTCAAGGGTGAGAGGCCTGCAAATCTTGCTCCACATATCCCTTTTTTTCAGTTTCCATAAACCCCAAAAAATAGCCACAAAAAAGAGTGTTCGAAAGCTCGAGCCTTGGTCGATCCCGGTCCTCGGGTGTCATCACAACCGGAGAAGAGACGCAATGAGAGGTTCTCCGGCGGTAATAGATGAGGAAGGGGGCCAGGGGCGAATCCACCTAGGAGAAGGCGATAGATCTGGGATCCGAGATCTACAACCGAGGAGGAAAGTGGTTGGGGGCGGATCCGAGATCCACTGGGAAGCCCTGGCCGGCGAGGGTGAGATGCAGATGGAGAGGCTCGGTGTGAGTTTGATCTTGCTCAGCTCTGAGATTCTCGATGGAGAGGAAGATGAAGATGGAGAGGGAGGCGGTGCTTCTGCTCGAGGGTTTCAAATGATTTTAGACTTCGCTTAATTCCTTCCTTTCTTTTATTCATTTTTTTGAATATTTGTTGGCGTTGCAAATATTAGGCTGGTTGTGAGCAACGGGACTCCCCTTCCATGGCAAAAACGACCCAATGGCCACGGCAAACTCATGTCGTTGCTACTATCCGTGGCCGGCCAAGATGTTTTTTTTTGTAGTGAGATACTTAGCATTTTCATAACTGCGGCCCAACTCATATGCATTGTCTGTACGAATCACCTGCACGTTCTTACCAAATTGGCGCTCTATCAAAGCTAAAAATTGCTTGACGATAGTAAATGCAAAGCTCTTTCTTGGAAGCACTTTGATCCAAGTATAGCGAGAAAAATCATCCGCAAAAGTGATGACATATCTATTTCCATCACGTGTTGGAACTCTGTAGGGTCCCCACACATCGATGTGAACAAGAGCAAACCAATAGTGTGAACTGATGTCTCTATCAGGAAATGGAAGCCGAGTTTGTCTAGCCTTGAAACACACTTCGCATGCTTTGAGACTTTTATTACATTCAGAATCAACTGAAATGAAAGGAAACGTTTGAAGTTTATAAAGAGGAAGATGCCCCAACCTCTTATGCCACAATTCAGCATCCACTGAAACTGTGACATTATTTGCAACGGCAGAAAACGTGAGCTCTTTACTGGATGCACATTGACATAGGAAAAGATCTCTGACTCGGTCACCAATCTTCATAGACTCCTTCATAGTAGGACCCTGCATATAGCAACCTTTCTCAGTGAATAACACACAACAACGCAGATCATTAACCATCTTTCCCACAGACATGAGGTTACAATTGAAACTAGGAATGAAATGAACATTGTCTAGTTTCAAGTCCTTCATGACTTCAACTGTCCCTGGTGTGTTGACAGTTGTAGTTTCTACTGTGGGGAGATTGACAACAAAAGGCTTTGAAAGAGAAAATGTGGTTGTGAACATTGAAGCATCACCACACATTTGTCTACTAGCTCCACTGTCCACAATCCAAGTAACCTCATTCATAACCTGAGAAGTAAACGAAGTACGTGAAAACCCTGAAAAATCATCAGCCATAGGCTGTCTATCCTGTGATCCAACACCTGCAGTTTGAAGCATGCTCATAATCTGAGCAAGTTGTGATGGAGTGAAATCTGAGGATGCCCCTCCCTGTGTCACTAAACCTGCAAACTTGCCATCTCCACTTGGTTTCTTCTCCTTGTCCTTTCTATATCCAGGAGGGAAACCATTCAAAAAATAGCATCTCTCAACAGTGTGGTTAGTCTTTTTGCAGTTAGTATAGAACAAAGGCTTCCTCTCATAGTTATTCTTCCCAGTCCCACTATGTGAAGATCCTTGGGACACCTGAGACTTCCCTTTGGAAGTACCTTGGGACTGGGATGACTGAGACTTGGCAAATATGGAAGCACCATCACTAGAGCCAGTCTTGGGAGAGGATTGAGGATTTTGCATTAACATGCGATGACAATCCCTCCATTATCTCAGGGTCATTGTTAGCTTCTCTTTGATTTTCCTCTTCAAGTATGAGAGAATAGACACGATCCAGACTAGGAAGAGGATCCATCATGAGGATAGACCCTCTAGCAGCCAGATACGTATCGTTCAATCCCATTAAAAGATCAATCAATCTTTCCTTTTCTTCATACTGCAGCATCTCAGGCGCAACACCACAAGTACAGACAAGTTTCTTGCGGATGTTGTCCAATTCATCCCAAAGAGCCTTAATCTTGGTGAAATAAGTAGGAAATGTGCTCGTACCTTGTTCTGCACGGTGGATTCTTCTTTTGATGGTGAACAATTGCGTTCCTCCAACCTTCCTATATCTTGACTTAAGAGAGCGCCAAATGCCATATCCAGAATCATTGTATATCACGCTTCTTTTAATTTCTGGACTTAGGCTATTCAAGATCCAAGCTATGACCATGTCGTTGCAACGACGCCAGTACATGAGCTTTGGAGATGTAGGATCTGGCGTTGGTATATCTCCATTGAGAAAACCGAGTTTGTTCTTTGATGATAGCGCTATGAGGAGAAATCTTCTCCACTCTCTAAAGTTTCGTCCATCAAATCCTCGTGTAACTAGGACGGTACCTGGATTGTCGCTTGGATACAAGTAGTATGGATCATTTGGATCAATATGAACTTCGTCTTCTACGACCATGGAAATGCAGATCACACAATGTGCAAGTGAAATTGGACACATATCGCGGAAGAAACGGCAAAATCAAAGCAAATCCGATTAGATCTAGAGCAAGTGAAATTGGACACAGATCGCGGAAGATCGGATCTATGCTCTAATACCATGTAGGAAAATAAAATCAAGATATAGCTTCCATGGAGAAAGCTTCAAGAGCAATGGAAGAGAAAGAGGGAAAATGTAAAACTGAATTTGTCTGTTTCATTTAAATGAATTGGGTTTGTTAATGTACAGATGCTTATAAAGCATGTAACAAGAAGAGTACAAATATGGGTCTGGCCCAACCTATTGCAAACCAACTAAGGCCCACACTAAACCCCAAACCCATAGAATCCTCGGCTTCACCGTCTGAAACTAACACCAATCCTAACACCATCGCGGCGAGGTGGCGGCGCTCATCCGTCTCCGGCACTCCGTGGACGAGGCTCCGCTTCCTGATCCTCCCAAAGGTATGTTTGTTTCCTCTTACTCCACTACTTCCTCTTCTTCAGGGAGGCCGGCTCCGGATAGGGGGTTGGGCAGAGGGCGGAGATGAAGGCGACGACGGGGGTGGGTTTGGATCTGGGATCCGTTGTGTCCCCTTTTTTTCTTTTTCTTTTTTGTGGGTTGCTTACCTTTTAAATTAGCAGTACCTAGTTGCATTTTTAGTGAGGATTTTGATCATCTGGGTTTAATCTACAAGGAGTTTAAAAGCCTCGGAAAAATTGGGGCAATTTGATCAGATGATCAAAATCGGGGGGGGGGGGGGGGATCCTAAATGGGTGTTTTATGTGTGGAAAAAACTATCAATCGGTCATCGGTGGCGACGAAAATCTATAAAAAAAAACTACGTACTGTTTTGACAAGTAGAGAGGAGGAGGAGGAGATGGAGAGGAACGCTTTAATCAGAGAATCTATTACGGAGTATCAAGATTTTACGACGATGTTGCTTTCTTCTTCTTGCTCTTACTCCGGTACTTCCACATTTTCAGGGAGGTCGGCGCCGGATCGGGGGAGGCAGAGGCGTTGAGGGCGTGGCCGCCGATGCAGGCGAAGTTTTGTATGAAGGCCGAGATCTCGATTTTTAAGAGGGACCACTATTATTTTGTATGGCCGATATCTAGATTTCCGAGAGACCACTGTTATTTTGCTGAGGAGGTTGATTCTACAACTTTCAAGAGCCTTGTTGGAAGCTTGAGATATTTGACATGCACTCGCCCATACATTTTCTCTGGAGTTGGGATCGTGAGTCAGTTCATGGAAACACCGAAGAATCGCCCATACATTTCATAGCAACAAAACGTATTCTTCCCTACATCAAAGTTACCATCAGTTATGATTTGCTTTATTCTTTTACAAATGAATATAAGCCTGTGGGTTACAATGCTAGTGACTAGGCCGAAGATGTTGATGATCGAAAGTGTACTACTGGTTTTGTCTTCTTCATGAGAGATACTGCTTTTACTTGGAGTTCTAAGAAACAGTCTATTGTTACTCTTTCTACACGTAAAGCTGAGTATGTTGCTGCTACATCTTGTCTTTGTCATGCCATTTGGAAGATTTGCAGATGCTGCAACCAGAAGCCGCGGAGATCCTTGTTGATAACAAGTCAACCATCACTTTGGCTAAGAATCCAGTGTTCCATGATCGCAACAAACACATTGACACGAGGTATCACTTTATTCGTGAGTGTGTTTCCAGGAACGATATTGAAGTCAAGTATGTGAAGACTCAAGACCAAGTTGCGGATATTTTTACAAAGCCTCTAAAAGCTGAGACATTCATCAAGTTACGGTCTATGCTCGGCGTTACAAGGAATTAAGTTTATGGGGGTGTTGAATATTAAACTTTATTTTGTGTTTCAAATTGTCTAAGTTACAAGTTCAAAGTTACATACATGCATGCATTGAACTCCATTAAAGACATGAAGTTGATGCATGGTAGAAACGTAGGAATTCACTCCTTAAGTTTAAAGTAATAAGTTTGTAGGAAGTTCATATTCATCACTAGTCCTATAAATAGGCTTTGTATTTTGAGTTTTGAATAAGAATGAAACACATTTAATAAGCATTTTGAGCTTCTATCCTCTTCAAATAACATCTTCTTATATTATTTTCTCATCAAATTCTATCAACCTAACCCTAATGTTACTAGCTTGAGCAATCGAGTTACATATCACCCCCTGCTCTTAAGTCATGAATTAACCGGAAAAGACCAGAATCAGTAGGTAACTTGTTTAACCTTTAAATCTTACTTGAAAAATAACTTGAATTCGAATTTTTAGAATGATTTTCCAGATCAAAATTATTAGTTATTTTAGTTTAAACTATTGATCCTTTATTCTTTTATTTTATTTTATTTATGTAAAGGATCAATAGTTCAGAACAGATTTGGAGTAAAAGGGCTTAAAAACTGATACAAATCAGCAAATTCATAGTTAATATATAATCAAAGTGTCATTGAATTGCTCGAGAAAGCTCTGCATCAAACTAGCTATAGATTTCTTGTAGTTCATTTATGTATGATGTATTCATATTCATGTAAACACACACTATCATCACTTTTCATTTGGAAAAGCATGTTTTATTGAATCACCGGTCATATATATATATGAAGCTGCAGTCACGGCCATCAAGTCTTGCAAGCTTGAGACAAAGCTTGAGCCATCCGATCCTGGTGCACCTCGGCATTGCAGATGTTCGCGAATGCTCTCATGTACTTCATTCCGTATGTGGCTAGAGATCCACAATGCGCCTTATATGTCCTGACCTGCATTAATAGACATCGTTGTTCATAGTGTTTCCATTACTTAGAATATAAAGAACAAGTAGGTGTTGTACCATTGACTTGAGACAATCCCAATCATCCACCAGCGGCTGCCCTGCTGATCGGACCTCCTCCAGCACCTTCGAACCGTCTTTGGCACCGAACAGAAGCTTCCCTATTGCTGCTATGCTTTGATCCACATGCTTCCTATGCGCTAATGCTCTGTCCAACTCTCGCCGTGCTTCGGCCTTCTTCTTAGAGCCCTCCGGAGCCTTCCGCACCTAACAAAAAGTGCTCCATCAATTAACATTAACTCGTTACTCGTTTTAGTTGTATAATAAAGGATGATCAACCCAGTTTAATTTTACCTTTTGTTGTAAATACACAATGTCCGCCTCACGTTGATCTACTGCTACAAGGGGAGTCGGTCTAGCATCTCTAGCATCCGATTGTTCGTGTTTACGGTCCAATGACGCACCAATGTACAGGCCAAGAACATCCTTGCTCATGTTCTTGGAGTCACCGTACTGCATTACATGGGATCCGTATTGTTTCGCACTTATAGTACGCTTCTTAACCTGCACCGTTACGTTTAATGTATAACATAGTTGTACAATTTAATTAGATGTAACCGATTCAATGGCAAGCTATCAAAATTACCTGTTGATATTGTGCTCCTAGAGTCTCTGTTTGCGGATCCTTTTTGTCGCTGTTGGATAAAAATGTCGCAACTTAGATAGATTTACATTAATGTAAAACGAAGGGAACTCAAAATCCGACATCGGGTGGTACCTATCCTCCATCCAGGCGACACTGTAGAGGTCACCCAAGCAGGTGTCGTACTGTTTAGGGACGGTCGGGTCAGTGTCAGGGCAGTAGGTGGCATAGCTGCTTTCGCTAGGGTTCGATGCAGTTGTTACATATATGTTCATTCCCTTTGGTAGGATCCCGTCGAAAATGCTTCCGGCCTCGCATGCCTCTACGTAAACCACCTGCGCGCAGTTTATACAGTACAGTTTTGTGATCCATCATTACACATATTCACAATTTTCGATTCGACACTTTTTTCCATTAAAGTGTTACCATTCGATTGTAAGTCCCGGAAGCATGCTTCTTCTTCAAGGCTTTGACAAAGTCGTTGGCATAGAGATTATCCCCAGCCGGCATGGCTGCATTCGATCATTATTAGTGCATCATATCGACATTGAATTGATTGATCAATATACATATATACAAGCTAGGGATCGAGTAAGGCGCGCGCGCAGGGCTTACAGAGGACGCCGGGGCTGCCATGGTCAGTGTAGTAGAGGAAGATGTGATCGTTGGGACCGCTGTTGACGACCTTACCGCTGCCTCCTTTGAGACCCGTCTTGTCACCGAGTATCACCGAGATCAAATTGGTTACCGTTACATTATCTCCGGTGTAATCCTTAGGAACTCCCTTGTAGACATCGGGTCCTTTGGGGCTGTTGATGATGACTCCCTTTCTAGGGTTTTCGGAATCGTGAGCGATGTCATCATACATGAACACTATGATGTTTTCATCCTTTAGGCCTCCTTTCTTTAAGATCTGATAAGCATGACAAACATCCGCCTGCATATATTGTATTAGCATCAAGCTTAGCTACAACAGTACCACTTGTACAAAATATTACTCACACTATTCACACACTTTTCTCAATTCATTAACCAATGAGATTCATTTAAAATAGAATTCAAAAATACTTTTTTAATGAGCAACCAATGAGATTAATTTAAGATAAATTTTTAAATAAAGTTAAGAAGATATTAATACTTTTTGAAAATTTTGGTAAAATGTCCATTTTCATATCCCTATTTTGCTAAATGTCCATCATAATCTCCCTTTTTTGCTAAATCGCCAATTTTTTTTATAATACCCAAAATGCCCCCGTTTTAATTAAATCTCTATCCATTGACCTGATTTGGGAAAAATAGAGATCTCAATGCTTCCATTCCATGGCTTCCGCGCGCCTTCCGTCACCGCCCTTGTTCTCCTCCATCATGAAATCTAAAGAAGCCAGAATCACAACTCCTTCGTCGCCCGCTTTGCCGCCCCTCTCGAATCCGCTACCACCGCCTCGATGGAGATCGTCTCGGAGCTGGAATCTCTAGATTTGTCGAACCAAAAGTTTGATTTCATTTGCTGCTACCATTGAAGATGGAAGCTCGCGCCTCCGTCCTCCGCCGGGTCCTCCTCCTTAGCTTCTGCATCGTCGGTGGACTGCTTACATTTCTTTGGTGAGATGCTGAGGGAGACACCCTAGTGAGAGGCGAAGGTGTCGAAGGGTCGAGATCCTCGAAGTGAGATTCTAAGAGGAGTGAGATCGAGTGTGGGAGGTTCAAGGGTAAGAGGCTTGCGAATTTCTCCATACATATCCGGTTACTAGTAGAAAGTTTATCCCTTCAAATAATAGATGGACCTTGTCGTCGATCCTGGCGGCTCGAAGTGTTCCCGAGCACATCAAGTGGTATCAGAGCTTCCGACTATGGTTTCTCAATCTTTTTATGTTGTTGTCACAAGCATCCATAACCATCCGTTGGAGTTTTGTGCAGGACCAACCATTGAAGTGCATTACGTAGATCCAACGTAAAGGGGCGTAATGTACCATTTGAAAGGGCTTTATGGATTCGAGAGCTTTTGCAGGACCGACAATCGATACCTTACGCAAATCCAACGTACAAGGGCGTATCGTATTTTTCGGAAGGGCGACACAAGATTCGAGGACGAATCTTTTTCAAAGGATGGGAGGATAATGTGATCTAGACTTATATATTTTTATATTTCAAAAATATCCCACATCGCTTGTAAACACATAGGAGGCTAGAGTTTCTTCTATATATTGTGTAAGATTTCCCATTTTTAATACAAGTTGAATATTTGAGTTAAAAGTTGAGTGATAGAACATATTTAGTGTTGCATAATAGATTGCATTTAGCATTATTTAGGTGTGAATATTGCATTTATTTAGTTGAATTTGCATTATCATTTGTTGAGTTAGAAGAGGCGGAATCTACATGAGTTTATTGTTTATTTCAGGTAAAGTAGATTGGAGGTGAAATGATATTGAAAAGAGTGGAAACGAGTTACAAAAGGACTTAGGAGCTGCTGGAGACGAAGAGGAGGGAGTTCGGAAGAATCGCAGGCCGCCCCGTAGCATCTCTGGCCGCCCCGCGGCTCGAAGGAGAAACGCAGGATTTCGCTGATCGCCGGCCGCCCCGCGGCCCGTGCAGTACCTGAACTTCGGAAACGGATTAAACTTAGGGTTCTTATTAAACTATTTTGGGCCGAATTTCTCTAGACTATTTAAGGCTTTTCTAGTTATTTCGTTCATTGACCTGATGCACTTTACACCATTGTTGAGAGCGCCGTTGAGCATGAGCAACTAAACTCTCGAGGTTTCACCTACGATTTGGATCTTTGATTGTTGAATTGTGAGTTTCTTAATCTAGTTCTTATTCCTATTGCAATGTTTTGACTTCCTTGTGCTTAATTGCTTGAATGTGTTTTATTCTCTCTGGCCTGGCCGACTAGTTAGAGTAGATTCATTCAATTGCTAGGGTTTTGTAGATTCCTCGTAGCGAACCTTAACCCAAGTGGCAATCATATCCCTTTAGGACTCGTAGGACTAATTGGATGTGTAGGAAGTTGAATATATGTTAAATATCGACTCGTAGCTTGATATTGCATGTACCTTGGTTAATTCATAATCTTAATGCTATCTCTGGGTTAAATCTTAACCGTGTTAGGGTTATTTAGAGATAAGGGTTGCTAGGACTCGTAGGACTAGTAATTTACCTAAGATCTGGACAAGGACATTGATAGGAAAAGACAAGAACTAGAGGTTGAAACAAGGATCGAATTCATCAATCGAAGTGATAAATTGTAGGTGAACCTATTCCTCTCCACTGCATTCTAAAACCATTTTACATTGTTTGCTTGCTTCCGCTTTGACAAAAGGCGGATCTTTTACACACCAAAAAAACCCCATATTCCCTACTAGCGATTAGAATCACACTTGAACTGAATAGATTTCCATGTGGATCGATCTCTTGCTTACACACTATACTAGTTGTGAGTTTGAGTATTCTTTGGCAAGGACAACGACAGATTTTCCTCTTGTCAAATTTGGCGCCGTTGCCGGGGAACTCTTATTGAATTCTTGTGTTATTTTAATTGCTAATCTTGGTGTGGACCACCTTTATGGTCCACACTCGTGCTACTAACTCATCTTTATTGTCTTTGGATTCAGAGATTGAGAGGACTCTCTCTAGATTGAGGCGAGAAGCTCGTGATCACTTTCGCGAGTTACCTTTCGATCAAGGAGAAGAAGAGAGTATAGAGATGGCTGGTAATGAGGAGAATAGAACGCTGAAGGAGCTCACAACACCAGACTTAGCCCAACAACCATTGGCTATCGTGTTTCCTGAACTTGCTGATGGCAACAATTTTGAGCTAAAGTCTGGGGTGGTTCATCTCTTACCCAAATTCCATGGGTTGAGTGGTGAGGACCCCCACAAGCACTTAACTGAGTTCCATACTGACGTGGTAGGAATGAAACCAGGCAACGTCACAGAGGAGCAAATCAAGTTGAGGGCATTCCCCTTTTCGCTTAAGGACGATGCTAATGAGTGGTTCTACTACTTGCCACCAGGTAGTGCACCAACATGGATTCAATTGAAGCGTCTCTTTTTGGAAAAGTACTTTCCTGCAACCAAGTTGAACAGTCTAAATAAGCAAATCAGCAGCATTGATCAGCAGGCTACAGAGACACTCTATGAGTACTTTGAGCGCTTCAAGAAGCTTTGCGCTAGTTGCCCTCACCATGGCTTTTCAAAGAAGGATTTAATGCTCTTTCTGTTTAATGGATTGCTTGACGAGGAGCGCAAGACGGTGAACTCTGCCTGTGGAGGCAACATATTGAACAAAACACCCAATGCTGCTTGGGATGTGTTTGCAGAGCTTGCTGATGGCTCTAGACAATTCAGCAAGGGACTTCATGCTAGAGGGGTACTCGCTGTTGACTCCTCAACTTCCGCTTTGCATAGCGATGTGGCTGAATTGAAAGATATGATGAAGAGGTTCATGCTACAAGGAACCCCACAACAACTTAAGGCATGTGGCATTTGCGCTGATCCTTATCACCCGACGGACACTTGTCCAATGCTACAGGAGCCACAGGTAGAGCTGAATGCCATGGGGAACTTTATTCCTCAGCGACCCAGGTATGGTAACTATGCTAATCCCAATCAATACAATAACAATTATAATGCAGGTTACCAGGGGTATGGCTATGGTAATAACCAAGCCCCTTTCAATCCACAAGGAGGACCCCATTTCAGACCTCAGCAACAATTTGATCAGAGACAAAGAGGACCTCCACCACCTAATGATCAATCCAATGAGGATCCTCTCAAAGCTCTCACAAATATCGTCTTGGGTCAAACTGAGCACCAAAAGAATTTGGAGAAGCAACTTAGCCAATTGGCTAAATCGCTGAGCGAACTCCAGGCGAAGGACTCAAACCAGCTACCATCCCAAACGGTGGTGAATCCCAAGGAGAACGTCAGCGTTGTGACGCTAAGAAGTGGTAAGGAACTGATTACCACTCCCCATCATGACTCTAACATGGAATATTTTGAAACAGGTGCGAACGACGAAGAAGATGAAGTTCGAAATCGCCGGCCGCCCCGCGGCACCCCTGAGCCGCCCCGCGGCCAAAGCGATTCTGGAGATACGGAAAATCGCCAGCCGCCCCGCGGCACCCCTGAGCCGCCCCGCGGCCAAGGCGATTTGGACGACGAGGAAAATCGCTCGCCGCCCCGCGGCCAAGCTGAGCCGCCCCGCGGCCCCTCCAGTACCGCTTCTGACGGGTATGTTCAACCTGATTTTCCTCCTCTTAATTCTTTTAAACCCGTTGCTCCCTTTCCTGAAGCACTCAGAGACACAAAAAGACCAGACAATGATAAAGAGATCTTTGAGACGTTCAGTAAGTGCGAGGTAAACATCCCTTTACTCAATCTGATTAAAAGTATTCCTCGTTATGCCAAATTTCTCAAGGAACTTTGCACAATAAAGAGGAATCAAAAGTTGAAAGGGAAACAGAAGATTAAGGTAAGCGAACATGTGTCTGCTGTGTTTCAAAAGCGTATGCCTAAGAAATGTAGCGACCCTGGCATGTTTACAATTCCATGTGTGATAGGTGAAACTAAGTTTGATAAAGCTTTGTTAGACTTGGGTGCATCTATTAATGTTTTACCTTATTCTCTGTATGAGTCATTGGGTTTAGGACCCTTGCATGAGACTAGAGTGGTGATCCAACTGGCGGATAGATCAAATGCTTTTCCTAGAGGCATAGTTGAGGATGTGTTAGTTATGGTTGACAATTTGATCTTTCCTGCTGATTTCTTTGTTTTGGATATGGAGCATGGTAACCAGGAGGCTCCTATTCTGCTAGGAAGGCCCTTTTTAAAGACTGCTAGAACAAAAACCGATGTGTATTCTGGTTCTTTGACTATGGAATTTGATGGTGAGAAGGTTGAATATAATATATATGATGCTATGAAATTCCCTTCTGATGATCATTCCTTATGCTTTATGGATACCATTGATGCTTGTATGCAGGATACTTTTGATATGAGTTGTGTAGATGCCCTGCAGGTAGCTTTAGAAACTCCTATTGAGGAGTTTGCATTGAATTATGCTTTATCCACTAACCTGCAGGAGATCATGAGAGACTTGTCCTCCCTACCTATATACTCACAGGCAGATACCTTTTTGGCATTGACTGCTCCCAATGAAAAGCTCCTACCTTCTATCGTCCAGGCACCTGAAATTGAGCTCAAGCCTCTTCCTGAGCATCTCAAATATGCATTTTTGGGAGAGGGTGACACCTTGCCTGTCATCATCTCTAACAAGCTTACCAAAGAGCGGGAAGATAGGTTAGTAGGAGTGCTCAAAGAGCATAAAACAGCTCTGGGATGGACCATAGCGGATATCAAAGGAATCAGCCCAGCTACTTGCATGCACCGGATCTTATTAGAAGAGGGAGCCAAACCTTCAAGGCAACCTCAACGGAGACTCAACCCACCTATGATGGATGTAGTGAAGAAGGAGGTTCTCAAACTCCTTCAGGCAGGTATGATCTATCCCATCTCTGATAGTCAATGGGTGAGTCCAACGCAGGTAGTACCAAAGAAGGGAGGCATTACAGTAGTTGAGAATCAAGAAGGTGAGTTGGTCCCTACCAGAGTCCAATCAGGCTGGAGAGTTTGCATCGATTACCGTAAGTTGAATGCGGTAACTCGAAAAGATCACTTTCCCTTACCTTTCATTGATCAAATGCTTGAAAGACTTGCTGGTCGTCCATATTACTGCTTTTTAGATGGATATTCAGGGTACTTTCAGATAGCCATCGCACCAGAGGATCAAGAGAAGACAACATTCACTTGTCCGTTTGGCACTTTTGCATATCGCAGAATGCCTTTTGGCTTGTGCAACGCTCCTGGGACATTCCAACGGTGTATGGTAAGCATCTTCTCTGAATATATAGAGCAATTTATTGAGGTTTTTATGGATGATTTCACAGTCCATGGTGATAGTTTTGATGCTTGCCTCAACCATTTGGCGCTTGTGCTTAGGAGATGTGTTGACACTAACTTAGTGCTCAATTCAGAAAAGTGTCACTTTATGGTTGAGGAAGGCATTATTTTGGGTCACATTGTCTCCCATAAAGGGATTGAGGTTGATAAGGCAAAGATTGACATCATTCAATCATTGCCTTATCCTACTAATGTGCGCGAAGTTCGTTCCTTTTTAGGCCATGCAGGATTCTACCGCAGGTTCATTAAGGACTTTTCAAAGATCACCTCACCCTTGTGCGAGCTGCTGAAGAAGGAGGTCACCTTTGCTTTTGATGAGAAGTGTAGGACGGCGTTTGATGAGTTAAAGACTTGTCTCACTAGTGCACCAATCATACAAGCACCAAATTGGTCTCAGCCGTTCGAATTGATGTGTGACGCTAGTGACTACGCTGTGGGAGTTGTGCTTGGGCAAAAAGAAGGGAGAAGCTCTCATGTCATATACTATGCATCTATGACTCTGAATGGAGCTCAAAGGAACTACTCAACCACAGAGAAGGAACTCCTTGCTATAGTTTTTGCACTTGAGAAATTTAGATCTTATTTACTTGGTACCAAAGTTGTTGTGTATACTGATCATGCAGCCCTTCGTTACCTTTTGACGAAGAAAGAGGCTAAGCCAAGACTGATTCGATGGATCTTGCTTTTAAGCGAGTTTGACATTGAAATCAGGGACAAAAAGGGTGCTGAGAACCTAGTTGTTGACCATCTAAGTCGTATTGTGCAGGAGGAGAATGGACAAAAAGGCATATTGGGGAGCTTTCCTGACGAAGAACTGTTACAAGTCTTCGCAATCGCCAGCCGCCCCGCGGCCACCCCAGGCCGCCCCGCGGCCGACTCCTGAGCGAACAGTTTCTTCGCAATCGCCGGCCGCCCCGCGGCTAGCCCTGGCCGCCCCGTCGCCCCTGCAGACATTGAAAAACTCCTCAAGGTAAGTTCTCTTCCACGTCCTTGGTTTGCTAACTTGGTAAAATTTTTAGTGTCGGAAGAGTTTCCACCCAACTTTTCTAAGGCTTAAAAGGACAAGATACGCCACGATGCTCGCTTCTACGTCTGGGATGACCCCTACCTATGGAAGCATTGCGCTGATCAGGTGATACGTCGGTGTCTTCCCGACGATGAGGTACAATCTGTCCTAAACTTTTGTCATTCCCATGAATGTGGTGGACACTTTGGACCACAAAAGACAGCCAGGAAGGTACTTGATGCAGGATTCTTTTGGCCACATATATTTCGTGATTCTTATGCTTTTTGCAAATCCTGCGATCGCTGTCAAAGAGTTGGGAATCTTTCTAAGAGGAATGAGATGCCACAAACTCGCATGATATTTTGTGAGATTTTTGATGTTTGGGGCATTGACTTCATGGGACCATTCCCTAACTCCTTTGGGAACCTATATATTTTGCTTGCGGTGGAATACGTCTCCAAGTGGGTGGAGGCGAAAGCCACCAGAACTGATGATTCAAAAGTAGTTGCAGGTTTCCTCAAGGAGCTATTCTCTAGATTTGGAGTTCCAAAAGCACTAATCAGTGATAAAGGAACCCATTTCTGCAACAAGACTGTGAGTGCGCTCTTAAAGAAATACCATGTGGCTCAGAGGGTGTCCACTGCATACCACCCCCAGACAAATGGGCAAGCTGAGGTGTCTAATCGCGAGATAAAGACTATCTTGGAGAAGACTGTTGCCCCAAACAGGAAGGACTGGAGTGTCAGACTTGATGATGCTCTATGGGCTTATCAAACGGCTTACAAGACTCCCATTGGGATGTCTCCGTTTCGATTGGTCTATGGAAAGGCTTGCCATCTTCCTGTCGAGCTCGAACATAAAGCATATTGGGCGGTGAAGCAGTGCAACATGCAGATTGAGGAAGTTGGGGAGTTCAGGAAACTACAGCTGCAGGAGTTGGAAGAGTTGAGACTGGATGCCTATGATAACTCCGTCACCTACAAGGAGAAGACTAAGGCATGGCACGATAAACATATCTTGCGAAAGGATCTCAAAGTCGGGGAAAAGGTCCTTCTATTTCAATCGCACCTACAACTCTTCCCAGGTAAGCTTCGTTCTAGATGGACAGGATCATATGTGATTACTAATGTCTTTTCTCATGGTGCATTAGAGTTACTAAATGAGAGAAATGGAGACATCTTCAAGGTAAATGGTCATCGAGTTAAACCCTATTATGAGAGCTTTGTCAAACAGGAAGGGGATGAGTTGGTTCTCACTGAACCAAATGCTGAGGATCAATAGGGTGTCATAACGTCGAGCCAACGACGTTAACTAAAGGCGCTGCTTGGGAGGCAACCCAAGGTAATAGTTTAGGTATTTTCTTTTTGCATTAAGTTTTTCTTTTATTTTATTTTTGGTTTGTGGTATAGAGGACTAACAGTGCAGGAAGGAAAAGGAAAGGTGCGAAAAAGGACGGGCCGCCCCGTCGCCAGCTAGGGCCGCCTCGCGGCCAAGGCGCTCAGCGAAATCCTTCACAGAATCGCCGACCGCCCCGTCACCTACCCTAGCCGCCCCGCGGCCCCATCCGGATGGGAAATTTTTTAGGGGCCCGTGTGGGCCCCCACTTACCACACAAAATTACCCTACCCTTTCTTTTTCCCCCCCATTCTATCACCATCAGCCGCCATCCTCTTCTATCCTCTATCTTCTTCCTCCTTCAAGCTCTTTCTTCAACCCACAAAACCCTCCATTAAAATACTTTCTCCAAGCTTTCTCCTCTCACCAAAATCTCCACAAAATTACCTTTCTCTCACATTCGTTCTTCCCAAGCAACAAAATCCCCCTTATCTCCTATCTCTCCTAGATCTACATACTATTCGCTCATTCCAAGGAGTTCCAAGGAGATTGGTTTCGGATCCATAACGGCGTGAAGAAATTGGGACGTCGGAGAGCAGATCCGACGCCGGAGTGGACAGATCCAGAAAATCGCCGGCCGCCCCGTCACCTGCTCCGCCGCCTCGCGGCCGCCCGCGTCGCCAGCCGCCCCGTCGCCTCCCTCGGCTGCCCCGCGGCCTCTGCAGAAGCGGTTTTCGTGAGTTTTTCTGATTTTCCAACTCTTTTGTGTAATTTCTCTTAGATCAGATTTAAAATGTCGAGACCACATGGCATGAGTAGAAGTCAGAAAGAGAAATGGAACGGGTTAAACACTAGAAATTTCTTTGTCACGAAGTTCTTTCATGAGCCTACCCTTAGATTGTTACAGATGGATACATGTACTAGGCAACTGTTAGAGCATGGGGGGTTAGGCCAGTTTTTAGAGAAGAATGCGCCCACTTATCCTAGTTTATGTAAGGAATTTTTAGCGACTTTGAGTGTGGGACGTACAGCTATTGAGTTTCGGTTGCTTGGGCTAGATTTTACACTCTCCAAGGAGAGATTAGCTCAGATTTTGGGTGTTACTGCTGCGCCGACTGCTGGTTGGCTCGATGTCTGCAAGGGTGAGGGCCCTGTTGCTTTCTTGATGGCATCTACTAGAGTGCCTTTTGAGGCCAAGAAGGGCCAGTATAACTCCAGTATTCGCCACCCTGCACTCCGACTGAATCACAAGGTGCTGGCGAACACCTTCTTTGCACAGGCTGAGGTCAACAAGATCTCGCTGAAGGACATGTCCTTCCTATGGTGTCTGACACCGGAGAGCCCTGTCGTTCCAGGTTGGGTCGATCTCTTCTTGATGAACTGCAAGGACATAATGGACAAGCGCAGCAAGGCCACTATCAGTTTTGGGGGTCTGATTACCCTCATTGCTCGCACCTGCATTGATGTTAGCGCTGTCCATGATGCTCAGCATGGATCCTTTCTTTATGATGAGGCCCAGCTGAGAAAAGCTGGCCACCTGGAAGGCAGGTCGCCGATGTGGATCTGGAGGGCAGGTCATCAGGGGTTGGTTCAGTTGAGGCTGCCCTGTCATCTCCCATTTGGCCCTACAACTGCTGACTTTTATATGGGAGATGAGATGGAGGCAGATGATGATGATGAGGAGCAGGCTCCTGACGCTGAGCAGGAAGATGCTGAGGATGTTCCCAGAGTTGAGACGGATTTTGGAGGCAGTGGAGCTGGACCTTCTGGCACAGCTGGTGCTGGTTCAGATTACACGCTACAGCAGCAGATGGCCGATTTACGTCTCCAGCAGAACACTATGTGGGAGCACCAGCAGATGATGTCGCGTCGTCAGGACGCAATGTGGGAGCACCAGCAGCAGATGTCCCAGCGCCAGGATGTGATGTGGGACCACAACCAGCAGTTGTACGTGGAGGTTGGAGACATTCGTCGTGATGTCCGTGGCTTGACCGCTCGCCCGGATGATGTCTCTGAGAGCCATGCGGCGATCCGACGGATGCAGGAGCAGATATGGCAGAGGCAAGAAGACTTCTATCGATTCGCCTATCCACAGTGTCCACCTTACCCGCCGCCTCCACCACCTCACCAGTGAGCATGTTAGTTGTTTCTTTTCTTTTCCCTTTTTATTTTTATTTTGATGTTTTTGTTCTCTTTTCTACATTGAGGACAATGTTAGGTTTAAGTGTGGGGGAGAAGACTTGAAAACTCTCTGTATTTTAGTTCTAATTTGCACTGCATTTTAAGTTTTAAGGTTGCATGTTTATTTCTATTAGTTGTATGCATATTTAGTTCTACCATAATTAAAAAAAAAATAAAAAAATAAAAAAAACAAAGTTTTAGTTTTTGCATTATTAGGAATAGGTCTTATTTCCCCATGTGGATGCCGTTTGTCCTCTATATTTTCTGTTGAGATTTATGCCCCATGATGTGCTTGGATTGTTGAAGCCTTCGATATATGTTTTCTATACTATTTGGTGGGCATGATTGGTTAATAATTGAGCACGTAAAATCTTGAATTTTTGGGTGATCTTGAAGTTCTAGACAGGACCCTGTGAGGATATTTGGCCTTATTTGGATTCTTTTGCTCAGTTGTGTGATTTACTCGCCTAATGTTGCTACCTCTTGGCATTGACTGCAGTATCTATTTTTGAAAGACCGATGCACATGTTTGATTGCTTGCGGACTTTATGGTTATAGTTTGAGTCTTTTATTGAGTTGGTAAATATGTAGTGAATAAGGTGGCAATGGTTGATGCACTTAGTAACCGGGTCTACGCATGACACCCATGGGTATGATTCGCGCAAAAAGGTGTTGAAAACTATCCACTAGGAAAGGAAGTTTGATCATTGAGTAACCAGGTTCATTCATGACACCCATGTTTGCAACTTGCGTCAAAAGATGTTCAAGTGGAATTCATTTTAGTGAGTTGAGGTGTTGATAGACCGGGGCCATTCATGACACCCATGTTTGCGCTTCGCGTAAGGAAAGCACCAAGACAAGAAAAAGAAAAAGAAAAAAAAAATATAGAAAAGAAAAAAAAAAGAAAAAAAAAAGAAAAAAAAAGTGTTACATTTTATCTTCTTATTTCGGTAAAGAATTGGTGATATGGTGGTCAATGTCTATGAGCTTAGTGCATTATTGATTTGAGTTGAGAGTTGTATCTTAAAGCCTAAACACATGAGTGAAACACATTCCCTGTGAGGTCTAGAATGGATATGGTTGCCTGATTTCATTGATTATTCCAATTATGTGCTATGATGTTATTAATCTTTTGCGTTTGCTAGTTTTCATGCACTTAAAGAATATTGAGGTGTGGATACATGAATTGCTATTCTGTGGGGCTACAAAGTTGAGTTTTACTATTGCTTGAGGACAAGCAAAGGTTCAAGTGTGGGGGAATTTGATAGAACATATTTAGTGTTGCATAATAGATTGCATTTAGCATTATTTAGGTGTGAATATTGCATTTATTTAGTTGAATTTGCATTATCATTTGTTGAGTTAGAAGAGGCGGAATCTACATGAGTTTATTGTTTATTTCAGGTAAAGTAGATTGGAGGTGAAATGATATTGAAAAGAGTGGAAACGAGTTACAAAAGGACTTAGGAGCTGCTGGAGACGAAGAGGAGGGAGTTCGGAAGAATCGCAGGCCGCCCCGTAGCATCTCTGGCCGCCCCGCGGCTCGAAGGAGAAACGCAGGATTTCGCTGATCGCCGGCCGCCCCGCGGCCCGTGCAGTACCTGAACTTCGGAAACGGATTAAACTTAGGGTTCTTATTAAACTATTTTGGGCCGAATTTCTCTAGACTATTTAAGGCTTTTCTAGTTATTTCGTTCATTGACCTGATGCACTTTACACCATTGTTGAGAGCGCCGTTGAGCATGAGCAACTAAACTCTCGAGGTTTCACCTACGATTTGGATCTTTGATTGTTGAATTGTGAGTTTCTTAATCTAGTTCTTATTCCTATTGCAATGTTTTGACTTCCTTGTGCTTAATTGCTTGAATGTGTTTTATTCTCTCTGGCCTGGCCGACTAGTTAGAGTAGATTCATTCAATTGCTAGGGTTTTGTAGATTCCTCGTAGCGAACCTTAACCCAAGTGGCAATCATATCCCTTTAGGACTCGTAGGACTAATTGGATGTGTAGGAAGTTGAATATATGTTAAATATCGACTCGTAGCTTGATATTGCATGTACCTTGGTTAATTCATAATCTTAATGCTATCTCTGGGTTAAATCTTAACCGTGTTAGGGTTATTTAGAGATAAGGGTTGCTAGGACTCGTAGGACTAGTAATTTACCTAAGATCTGGACAAGGACATTGATAGGAAAAGACAAGAACTAGAGGTTGAAACAAGGATCGAATTCATCAATCGAAGTGATAAATTGTAGGTGAACCTATTCCTCTCCACTGCATTCTAAAACCATTTTACATTGTTTGCTTGCTTCCGCTTTGACAAAAGGCGGATCTTTTACACACCAAAAAAACCCCATATTCCCTACTAGCGATTAGAATCACACTTGAACTGAATAGATTTCCCTGTGGATCGATCTCTTGCTTACACACTATACTAGTTGTGAGTTTGAGTATTCTTTGGCAAGGACAACGACAGGTTTTCCTCTTGTCATTGAGCACATTTGATTCCGGGTTAAGGATCATGTTTTTTGGTGAGATGCTAAAAACAAATCCCTTTGGTGATCGAGATGCCGAGGAAGCTAGACACCCTAGTGAGAGACGAAGGTGTCCAATAGCGAAGCATAGGAGCTCCAGGAGCGGGAAGAATAAGCTCTCCATCGATGAATCCAAGCTTGTTCTTGGTCGAGAGCGCGATCTCCATTGCGTGTGCCTCCATGCGAAGAATCTAGTGTCGTCGAAGACTTTGGTGGTGAGGATGCATCCCGGATTATCCGAAGGATACAAATATAGGGGATCATGATGATCAATCGAAGAAGTTGTAGAAGACTCCATAGCCAGAGATCAAACGAAGAGGATGCAGTGGGAAAAAAACCCTAGTCCGATACCATGTGGAGGTACAGACAGAGTGGAACCAAGAGAGAGGAGGAAGAGAGGGAAAAACATAATTTTGTATTATAAAATTGATGTTCAGCTGATTACAAGTATATATTAAGGTCATCTTTATCAATGATACTCCAAGTATCATAACTAATTTTTTTAAAGGAAAAACAAAAAAAAATGTCGGATTTTTTTATTAAACCAAGAAAGTTATGTGAGGTGAGTATCATAGTAAGATACTCACTTTATTGGTTTTCTTATATTTTATAGTATTTTATTATAAAAATAGCTATCATACTCTACTCAAATACCACAATTACAGCTAACAATAATACAATATATATGATTTCCAACCATATATTAAATAGATATAGTGCTCAATCATCATACATAGTGTTTACACTTTAATCATGCAATTTATATTCAATTTAGTCAAAGAAATAATAAAACTTAGTCTATTCAAAAGGATCAGATTGTTATATATAACAAACTCTACGTACATGTACTAACCCACCTTGGAACTTTAACTATAAATATTACTTTTAAAAAAGTAGAATATCGATCTCATAAAGTGATTTGAGAATTAGAAATCAATATCTATATGTACACACTAAAAAGGGACATGGATTTCTATATGTCAGTCCCGATCGAATTCACTTATGCATCATTTCCTGAGATTCTGATACATTATGACAACAATTTTTTAACACGTCAATTAATGATGATCTTCAGACAACACCTATCTATTTATTCATATGTTATTGTACGTGTCTACCTTAATTGTTGACTATAATTAAAGGTTAATATAAATATTCAATTTCATACCTTAAATAGTTGAAAAGTGATCGTTTTTAATATAAATATTCAACCTCATATCTTAATTATTTACAAAATATATCATTTTGATATAAATATTTGACCTCATATCGTAATACAACGATATGAATCAATATATATTGTTGATATCTTAATAAGATTGAATTAAATACTTGATTATTTTAATCAAGTTTGATATTGATTAAATCCTATCTAATTATTTACAATACAACGATATGAACCATTTAACTTGGGTTAAAATAGAAAATGCCTAACATGTACAATATTTATTATGAAAAAATTCATTAATATATGAGATATTTTTAATTAAAGATTGTACTTGATTAAGACATGAATTAAAAATAATAAATATTACTTAAGATATGATCGGTAATTGAAATCTCAAATCACCCCTACAACCCTAGTCTAAGCAATTTGGTATTGATGAATAATCTTATTTTGTATTTATTCATAATTACCGTCATATTAAATCAAGAGGAAATTTGTTGAAAAAGCCCTTTAAGCATATTTGGTTAGCTAGATAGGCCCATTAATTGTTTTTTTAGAATGCTTAGCCCATTAATTGTTTTTTTAGCTTGCTTAGCCCTCTTGACCGGTCAACGGTCAACGTTGACCGTTGACCGGTCAACCCATTTTGATGCCAACTTTTTTTTTTTTTTGATGCCAACTTTTTTTTTTTTTTTGATGCGAACTTTTTTTTTTTTTAGTGATGCCATATTTTACCGTTTTGATGCCAACATTTTGTGGTGACAATTTTATATAAATGATGGCATAAGAGCTTAAAACGTGTAATCAAAATATTGTCATGACATTTTTTGTTTACTCTAATGTCACGTTGACCATTGATGCCATTTTGAAAAATTTGTATCACATTAAAGAAAAAAATGTCATAAAAAATACTACTTTGAAAAAAATATCATCAAAAATATGGCATCACGGTGAAAAAAATATTATCAAAAAATTGACATAAAAAAGTGGCATCAAAGTGAAAATAAAATATAGTAAAATTTTGGCATCAAAACGAAAAAATATGGCATCACTAAAAAAAAAAAGTTGGCATCAAAAAAAAAAAAAAAAAATTGGTATCAAAAAAAAAAAAAGTTGGTATCAAAATGGGTTGGTCAACGTTGACCTGTCAACGATCAACGTGGACCGGTCAATGGTCAAACGGTTGACCATTGACCAACCCACCCTATGGGAAGGGGGCTAGGGTAAAACTAATTAAATTGATTTATGGACTAGGTGACTAATTGGATATTTTAAAAAGACCCTCTACCAAAATCACTCATAAATCAATCATATATCTTCAAAATTCAATTGGTAGCTCTTTAAAATTTCTCTATCGTTTCTTTAAAATGATATAACTTGATTGAGAGATAAGGTTTATGATTATGTCGAATTGTAGACCTGCTTCCAATTAATGCTAAATTTTAAGCTTATTTAATAGTGTATATGCTTTAAATAAGGATATTGTACACTAATGATGTGTGCAGTGTGCTAAATGACGAAGATTTTTTATAAATAAATAAATTAAAAATAATAAAATGTTACGTGATAATTGTTCATTCGCTAAAAATAGAAAATAGATACAATCTAACTAAATTAATGGTGTATTCTATATCTATAAAAATAGAAAATAGATACAATTGACCAAGAAACAAATAGTGTATATAGTATTCGATCTCATAAGGAATGAAATAACCAAAATATAAATGTAAACTTTATACGGAGTATTATTTTACCTTAATTTAAAGATAACTGATACGATATAATAAAATTTATTTAAAAGCTGCGTGGTAATAAAGCTAGTGTATATATATAAAAGAAAAAGGATTTGGCAAAATTTTCTCTATTAACTAAGAATTAATTAAATGTGGTAAAAATATGCATACATAAGTATAAAATACATGAAGCAAATTAATGTAGATTAAAATATACTTTAATGTTTAAACGAAAAAGCAAATTTCTGTACGTAACTATTTTTTTTTAACAATCTAACTAAATTATGGAATTCTTGGAGAAATTTATGAAATTGAAATTTCAGAGGATATTATGTCTGCAGTTAATATAGCTCAATCAAATTACATAATCGCCTTTTTCACAAAGAAAAAAAAAACATGTAATTCGGTGTAACGGAAAGAAATAATTGGGAACATAACAAACAAAGAAGAAAGAAAGAAACTAACGTCACTTCCATTGAACTGAAATAAACAAATAAATGATGAGCCTAACAAAACAAAATCAGTTGAAGATCGATCGATCATCCAAATTCCTGTATAAATAAAGGAATAAGGAATATATATAATGATGTAACTAGTAAATTAAATTATGAGTGGATCGGAGATGGATATATGGATACCTGGTGCCTGTAATTCTCAAAGCCATTTGAGCCGGCGACGAGCACCGCCCAAGTGGTACCACCACCGCCACCCTTGGCGCCGCCATGAGCTCCGGTCGACGATGATTCGGGGAGCAGCCTGCTGAGGCTGTCAATGGTTAAGCGGCTCTCAGCAAGATAAGTAGAGAGGATGATTGATAGGAGAAGTGAAAGAACAATTAGTAATTGCATTATATTAAGTATTGATTCGATGATCAACTTTTCTAATATGATGATATATTAATTCAAAGGTATTTCTTTGTGCGTTTATTGTAAATTTGTGTTTCTTGTGTTTCGTGTTGGCCGGGTGATTGATGAGTTGGAGTGAACTAGCTAGTTAGTGATGGACGTTATTTATAGCCTCCATTGTAGGGAGAATATAAGCCACAAATATTAACAAGTCAATTGGGTCAACGTCAAATGGGATAAGTTGAAAATTGAATTACAATTTAAGTATGCTTGTTCTTAAGAGACATTATGATCATATTATAATGTTTCTTATAGTATAGTCTTATAAGTCATGTCTTATTTCACCACTCATGACAGTTTAGCTCTTTTTTTCTCTTCTACTTTTATTTTCCACTCTTATTTTTCTACACTAAATCTGTGGTGATAGATTACATAAGTTTTATATTGTATAGTGGACTCAAAGAATGGAAACCTTCCATTCTTTAAGAAGGACTTTACATCAATTCTAAAATCTTACATGGTATCACAGCCTTTTCTTCCTCACGGAACCCTAATTTGATCCTTCCGCCTCCCCTCTTCTCTTACAAGAAAGCGCCCGTCTTTCTCCCAAGCCGCTGCGCAGCAACAACCGACGTCCTCCTCTTCTCTCCCATTCCTCCCAAGCCGTGCGCAGCCGCCCCGACCCCTGCCGAGCCGCTGGTGACCTGCGTTCACGCCGCCTCCGTCGAGAGCTTTGTCGCCGCCTCCGATTGCCATCGGCCATACTGTCTGCGGTCTGCGCCGCCTCTGATTTTCGTTGCCCATATCCGCCGGAAATCAACGCCCCCGTCTCTCTCTGTTATGAAAAAAAATGTCCGACCTCATCAGCTGCGGCCACGACATCGGCATCTGCAGCGGCCTCTGCCCGATGCAGCGGCGGCGGGATACGAGGACTCGCGACCCTCCTCATTCGACCGTCGCCCCTCGATGGTCCCCGGTGCCTGGCTTCAACCCTCATTGGATACACTCCGGTTCTCCTGCCCTGTGACATGCCGGTCTTCAGGCCTATCTGACATCGTCTGATCAAGGATATGTTCCGCCTAATGGGCATCACGACTTCTCCTCTATGCAGCCGACATCTTCAGACTCTTCTTGGTACATGGACACTGGTGCCACCTCCCACATGACGAACTCCTCATGTAACCTCTCATCTATTTCCTTTAAGGGCCCTGCACACTCTATTATCGTCCGAAATGGTGGCCGTCTTGCTATTTCGGGGATTGGCCACGCCAAATTACAGACCCCAACCCACCCACTACACCTCAACAATGTCCTCATTACCTCAAAGATTGTCAAAAACCTTATCTTTGTCCGTCAGTTCACTACTGACAACAACGTTTCCCTTGCGTTTGGTCCCTATGGTTTCTCTATGAACGATCTTACTACGGGGGTTACTCGCATGAGATGTAAAAGCACCGGGGAGCTCTACCCTATCACACCACCTCCTGCGTCCAGTCAGTCGTGCACGGTCGCCCTCTCGGCATCGTCGTCCAGCCTGTGGCATGCACGCCTGGGCATCCCAGTGATGCCGTATTAGATGTCCTTCATTCCCAGAGTCTTGTCACATGTACTAAAGACCCACGCTCTGGTTTATGCACTTCCTCCCAACTAGGCAAACATGCCAGACTACCATTCCAACGGTCTTTGACCTCTACCCTTGCTCCGTTTGATATCATTCATAGTGACATTTGGACCTCTCATGTGCCTAGCAAGGAGGGTCGCAAGTACTACCTCTTGTTTCTTGATGATTACACTCATTTCTTATGGGTCTTCCCTTTGCATTTCAAGTCCCAAGTGTTTCCTGTCTTTGCCAAATTCCATCCCTACATCAAAACACAGTTTCACACATCCATCAAATGTTTCCAATGTGACAATGACCGTGAATTTGACATCAAAGACTTTCACTCTTTCTTTGCCACAAATGAGATCTCTTATCGCTTGTCTTGCCCCTATATATACTTCTCAGCAGAATGGCAAGGCTGAACGAATCATCAGAACCATTACCAACATGATGCGCTCTCTTCTCTTCCACGCATCTATTCCCCTTCCCTATTAACCTCACGCCTTATCCACCGCATGTTATCTCCTAAACATTATCCCATCCACTACCCTACACCATCGCTCGCCAACTCAAGCACTTTATTACACCGTGCCTAGGTATGATCACCTTCGCACCTTCGAGTGCTTGTGTTTCCCAAACCAGTCCTCCACAGCCCCACACAAGCTTCACTCGCGCTCCATGTGTCTTCCTAGGCAATCCGTCTGATCATCGCGGTGCTCCTACCTCTCCACCATCACAACCACCACCCCCTGCCTCCAACCCACACACCCGCAACGTCTCCGGTGTATTCCGACCCCGACAGATCGTCTCCATGAACACCAAGCATCGCGCCCACCTTCCATTACCCTACATACTCCCCGCCATCCATCCCCCAAGATGTGATGCCGCTACATACTCCCCGCCATCAAGTTCCCCAAACCTACCCCCCACCCTCGCTACTAGCGGCGGCCGCAGCAGCATGCCGCGACCGCAACCAATCAACCCGATGCGGGCTTGCAGCGCCCGCAGCCTTCCCCGCCGCCGCCGCCTCTCCTTCTGTCCTTCCCAACTCCCAATCCCCCCTGCCTCCAACCCGACCTCCCTTTCCCCCATTCCCACCTCCCACAAAACAGCCCTCCTCTACTGAATTGGCAGGCGGCTATGCTCGACGAATACAGGGCCCTTACAAGGAATGATACTTGGGTTCTGGTCCCTCGCCCTCCTGAGGCGAACTTCATTCGCTGTATGTGGCTCTTCCGTCACAAGTTCCGCTCTAATGGGACGTTGGAGCGCTACAAAGCCCGTCTTGTGGTCAACGGTCGATCTCAGCAGGTAGGTATTGATTGTGATGAGACGTTCAGCCCCGTGGTCAAGCCTGCCATTATCCGAGTGGTGTTGAGTTTAGCATTGTCGCGCAAATGGGCCATCCATTAGTTAGATGTCAAGAACGCTTTTCTGCATGGCCATTTGAATGAGGCAATCTACATGTTTCAGCCGCCGGGGTTTGCTGATGATCTGAATGAGATTACATAGGTCTTATATTGTATAGTGGGTTCAAAGGCCTAAAGGCCCAATACCTTTGTAACCTATATATATGTTTATCAATGAATGGAAACCCTCAAGGAGGACTTTACATCAATTCTAGAATCCTACACGTGGGATGCTTCCTACAACTTTTGTTGAGGTCCAAATACCTCCTTGTTGTTATTTTGAAAGGTGTGAGACTATATTTTACAGCAGCTTCAGCTACATGCAAATTAAACCCTAAAGAAGCAATAGCTTCCATTACCCTGTTTTCACTATTCCATTGATTCTTTGTGTTTTTGCTTTGTTTCTCACTTGATCTGCTCTCTTCTGAGTTAGATCTTTCATCAAAAATCTCCCTTTTATATGGTATTAGAGTTACAGGGTTGTTTCTATTGATTTTTTGTTACGATGACTACACAGGGTTCACCTCGGTTCGTGTTAGCTAACAATGAATTACAAGGTAATTTTCGGTGTTCCCATTTTCTTAGCTAATTCATATCATCTAGGAGCTCAGTTGATTACCACTGTATTTGGTGGGATCAATTTCTTACCCTGGAAGAGAGGAGTGATTATGACATTAGGTGCAAAAAACAAGCTCGGTTTCATCGATGGTTCATGTGTTAGGCTCTTTCATGGTTATAAGTTGGTTACTTAATTCTATGTCTAGTTCCATCAAAGAAAGTTTCATATATGTAGACTCTTCTAGACATTTGTGGGATGAAATTACTGAGAGATATAGCCATTCTAATGGTTCTCTGATTTTTCAGCTTGAGAAGAAGTTGAGTCTGATTGTTCAAGATAGTTTTAGTGTAGCTGAATATTCAACAAATTGAAGATTATCTGGGATCAACTTCAAGTTCTGGAAAGGATTCCTATATGCACTTGTGGTGGGATCACTAACTGCATATGTAACTTACAAAAGAAAATGAAAGATAGATGACGAGAAGAGGAAGAGATTGATGCAGTTTTTAATGGGCTTGAACGAGTGTATGAAGATGCATGTTAAGAGTTATTTTATCTACTGATCCCATTCCTAATTTGAATAGATCTTATTACTTGATTTCACAAGCAGAGAGTCAGAAGGGAGGAAGCGCATCTCAATCTACTTCCCAGGACTCTAGGACTCTTGCTATGATCAAGCAATCAAATAGGAGTTATCCCAAAACACCTTATCAAGGTGCGCAGAATTCTGAGATAAGAGAATTTAAGAAGGCTGGAACAAATTAATATGATAACAGATATGATAAGGTTGAGAAGGCTAACAAAAAGTGTAATTTTTCCATCAAAAAGGGCATTATATGGATCAATCCTTCAAGCTTCATGGTTATCCAGAGTGGATCAAGGTCCAAGGGACTCTAATAAGGTGTCGGTTAATGCTGCTGGGATAATTGAATAGGATAGTCCTTTTGATGAAGACAAGCAATAGAGAGGAAGTACAAAACCAAGCCTTGATAAGTCACTTGTCAATGCTGTTTGCTAGGAAGTTTTTTAATAGGGTGGCACAAAAGGCTCAAATTGAACAAACCCAAACGGTTCGGGCCGGAATTGACGGTCCGAAATTTTTGAAAGGGGGGCCAAGGCACGAACCAAAAACCGACCTATCGGTTATGATTTTTTCGATCCTAAGCCCAAATCGACCGAAAAAACCGACCTAATATTATAGCCCTTGCTCTCCACAATTAAAAAAAATATGTTATCTGGTCTCTATTAGTAAGTTCATAAGTGGTTACCGATCTTTATCGTCTCCATTAACTAGTTTCATTGTGCAGAACAAATGAGCTTTATTTCACCAGATTATTGTGGAGTTCCATTTCAAGTGTTCTTGGTAACTGGGAAATTCCCAGCTCCATTGTTGCTTTTGAATCAACAAAAAAAGGCAAGCAAGATACAAATTGTTGGTAACTAAGCCCGATATATTTGAAAGCGGGATGGGTGAGGGCGGCGACTCTAGCGAGGGAGCAGAGCAGCGCTGCGATGGCGGGAGGAGGGCCGCTCGACAACGACGGGAGCGGGCAGCGGCGAGTCGATGATGACAGGAATGTGAACGACTGAACCCACTAACCCAGTTTGAACGGGGTCGGGGCAGAAAGGGAAAGCAGGTTGAATTGAACTACTCCCGTACAATGCAAATATATTTGGTTAAAAAAAACAGTTTTCGGTCCGGAACCGAATTTTTTTGTTCGGTTTCGATTATTGAAACCAAACGAAATTTCCATTTTTGGCGGCCCAAGGCCCGAACCACATACTACTCGAGCCGGCCTGAAACCAATTTTTTCGGTTCGATTTCGACTCGGTTTTCGGGTTGGGCCACATTCTGAACAACCCTAGTTTTTAAGATGATATAAGGTAAAGGTCATGCAGATAAGATGGACCTGCTAATTATATGCAGGTAAATCTTGCTTTGCTACTATGAATTCAGTTAATAAAGAAGAAAATTGTGTTGAATGGATTATTGATACAAGAGCTAGTGATCATATGGTGAGTGATGAGTCTTTTATTCATGACAAAAGGAGACTATCACAACCATTTTATGTGGAGTTTCCTGATGGTCATATTATTCATGTCACAGAGTAAAGAAAGGTCTTGTTATTTAGACACATTACATTGCAAAATGCTCTTTTAGTACTCGGATTCAAACACAATTTTCTCTCTGTTGGGAGATTGGTTGATGATTCAGACTTCAGAGCTGTTTTGGACAAACATGGATGTAGTTTACAAGGCCCTGGATGTGAGAACACTTTGCTCAGAGGTTACAAAAAGGGAGGTCTATACAAGGTCTATTTGGGAGTAGAGCTGGATCGCTTGAATAAAGCTTCAAGGAGCGTCTTTGGAAGTCCGACCACCTCTTGTTTTTGCTACTACTAAAGTAGGCTTAGATGTTTATCATGCTAGGCTTGGACATACATACTTCAATTTCTAAGTTGAAAATTTTAGATTTTATGATTGGTTTTGACATTGATGATATGTCATATGATACTTGTAGTTTGGCTAAGCACCATCAAGTGCTTTTTCAATTAAGTAACTCTATTACTAATGTTATTGGTGCTAAATACTGTTTAACCATAGTTGATGATCACAACAGGGCTACTTGGACTTTTTTCCTTAAGGATAAAATAGAGGTGTTCAAGAATGTGAGGATTTTCATCAATTATGCTTCTACTCAGTTTCACATAAAGGTGGAATGCATTAGAAGTGATAATGGAATTGAATGTGTTCATAGGGAGTGCTTTGAGTTAGTGGCATATGAAGGAATAGTCCATCAAAGAAGTGTTCCTTATACTCTACAACAAAATGGTAGAGTGGAGAGGAAGCATATATGATGTGGGCGGATTGGGGGCCCATGCACTTAAGTGAACCGATGGGTGGATCTGTGTTTTTCGTTACGTGGGGTGGACCTTTGGGGTTCGATTGTGGGAGAATAGTGTGGTAGACGTTTTTGCATATAACCATCTTATATATATATATATATATATATATATATATATATATATATATATATATATATATATATATATATATAAATTTACCGGTTCAAGAGATGAAGCATAGACTTCTCTTGGAGACTGCAAAGGCCATGAGAATTCATGCCAATCTGCCTATCAGATTTTGGAGTGACTGTGTACTAGCTGCTACACATGTGATTAACAAACTGCCTACTATAATTTTAAAATGGAAAACACCTTATGAAGTGTTGTTCCACAAGAAACCATTCTATGAAGAGTTGAGGATAATTAGTTGTCTTCGCTATGCTCCGATAGAGCAATCCAAAAGGGATAAATTTTTTGTTAGGGAAAGAAGGTGTGTTTTATTAGAAATCCACATGCTCAGAAGGCCTACAAGCTTTATGATTTGCAGTCCAAGCAGATTTTTTGCCAGTAGATATGTCACTTTCAATGAAGGTGTTTTTCTTTTCAAGGAAGATATTGTTATAAAGGATGGTAAAGATCTTACTCCAACCTTGCCTCTTGTTAATCCAACTACTGACTTTGAAATGCAAGAAGTTTAAATATAGAATTCCAGCATAGTGAATTCCCCCTCAGGAGCACAATCCTCAACTAGTGTTGGAGTAGAGAAGACACCTTTATCTCCATGGAAGAATGTTAATACTCAACTAATCTCAATCATGTTGACTTCCCGCCTTTGAGAAGGTCAAGCAGAACTATAACTATACCCAACAAATTGAATGATTTTATATGTAATGCTACAACAGGACCAATATCAAGTGCTTTATTGACAAAGGCCCTTAGTGATCTTGATTGTTATTCTCAAGACTTTGTTATGTCCTTCTCTAATTTGGTTAGTATTACTGAACCTAATTCTTATAAAGTAGTAGTCAAGAGCACAATAATTTGGCAAGAGGCTATGCACAAAGAATCATCGGCTCTTGAACAAAACAAACATGGGTAATTACTCCTCTACTACCAGACATGGGTAATCGTTGGCTCTAATATGGTTAGTATTGTACAAGCCAATTGGATGCAGGTGGGTCTACAAAATTAAATATATACCTGATGGATTAGTTGAGACATACAAGGCCAAACTTTTTGCAAAGGAATATACTCAAATTGAAGGCAAGGATTACAAGCATACTTTTTCTGCAATTGCAAAAATGGCCACAGTAAGGCTTATTTTTTCTTTGGCGGAAAACAAGGACTGGAAAGTGTATCAAATGGATATTAACAATGCCTTCTTACATGACACATTGGAAGAGGAAGTGTATATATGTCCTCCATAAGGATTTGCAACTAAACTGGGAGAGTAATGTATAGTCCAGAAGTCATTGTATGGTTTGAAGTAAGCTTCTAGGCAATGGAATACATAATTGACTCAATTTCTTATTTCCTTTGGATTCAGCCATCCAAGAGTGATTACTCTTTGTTCAGTATGAAAGTGCCAAAGGGGATGGTTGTGGCACTGTTGTATGTAGATAACCTTTTAATCACCGGTGATGATGATGTAGGGATCAAGTATGTCAAGGGAGCTTTACACAAGGCCTATACCATCAAGGATCTAGGTCTAACCAGGTACTTTATAGGCCTTGAGATAACCAGATCAGAAGCAGCTAGTATATCTCGTCATCAGAGGAAATATATTCTATATATCATTGATGATTGTGAGATGAGCAATTGCAAACCAAGTGGCCGGGTTCCATATTTCTTGTGGTCTCAAATTGTCCATTGATATGGGAGACCCTTTACACGATCCTGAGAGGTACATAATTAAGACTCATTGGAAGGTTGCTTTCCTTCAATTTGATAAGGTCGCGCCTGATCTATCTTATATTATACATCTAATTTAGTTCATGAGTTGTCTTCGTGAACCTCATATGGCAGCAACTCTACATATGGTTAGATACCTTGCAGGGACAATTAGTGTTGGATTGTTTCCTAAGAAGAATGATAATTATAACATACTGGATATTGTGATGCAGATTGAGCGGCTTGTGCCTATGGTGTATTTATATTGGTGATTCATTAATTAGTATTGTGGAAGACAAAGAAGCATCCTATAGTTTGGAAGTCTTTGGCCGAATCTGAATATAGAAGTATGTTTAAGGCTACTAGTGAACTGGCTTGGATACATGAATTCTTGAAGAATTTATCTTTTCATCCTAGTCTTCCTATTCCTCTACATTGTGATAGTAAATCTGTCATTTACCTAGCTGCAAATCCTGTGTTTCAAGAATGGACAAAGCACATCAAAGTGGATTGCCATTTCATTAGGGAGAAATTTCTTGAAGGTTTCATCAATACACCTCACGTCAAAACATGCATGCAAATTGTTGATATATATTATGACTAAGCCTTCCGGGAGAAGATCAATTCCAGTTTTTCTTTTCCAAGTTGGGACTCGTTGATTCCTCTCTAAGTCCAACTTGAGGAGGGGTTATTAAGAGACATTATGATCACATTATAATGTTGCTTTTATATTATGCCTTATTTCACAACTCAAGACTGTTTATCTTTTTGTCCTCCTCTACTTTTATTTTCCACTTTTCTTTCTACACAATAAGTCCCCTGCGGGGATGCTTCCTAGAACTTTTGTTGAGGTATAAATACCTCCTTGCTATTGTTTTGAAATGTGTGAGACTATATTTTACAGTAGCTTTAGCTGCAAGCAAACCCTAAAGAAGCAATGTCTTCCATTACCCTGTGTTCACTATTCCATTGATTTCTGTGTGTTTTTGCTTGGTTTGTCACTTGATTTGTTCGTTTCTGAGTTAGATATTTCATACACACATATATAAACCAAATTTGAGTGATTTTAGTTTCAATTTAATTGTAAACTAACTAGACGATTTAGTTTGAGTTATTTACAATTAAATTGTTTGATTTTTAGTTTGCAGTTATAAAGGTTTATCATAATAATTTTCTCTTACTCGACCGTGGGGAATACATTTGTGCATATAAAAAGAAAATTGTAAAATTTTTGGAATGAATAGTTTTCGAAAATCCAATTTCAGAAGTTAATTAAACTTAAATTTTATTTTTACCTCATTTAAAACTGTAGAATATTAAAATTAAAAGTTTCGAAAAGCTACTTATATTTCCAAACAGAGCCTAAATAGCCCAAAATTTAGGGGGTAATTGCAAAAAAAATCAAAGTAGGGGTTTTCAAGGCTTCATAAAATAACATAGTACTAATTAAATGAGTCTTAATTAATGGAAACCAAATTAAATAATTTATGCAAGTTTGTTTCTATAGTTTCCAAATTATTGGTTTGCTGGTTTACATATATAACCTTAAAAGTTTGTGTTATTTTCGTGAACCACCCCAACAATAAGATTAAATATAACAAAATGTCATAATATGTAGGTATGTCTCATTTAATTTATGTCCATGTCGGTCTATTCTTGTAGAACTACATCATCTCAAAATCGATCATATATATGCACGTCGCATATATTTATTTTCTTTGTGAAATTAATTAGTATATATAAGCATGAGAGGGTTTTAGTAAATATATAATTAGCTAGACTGCAATTAATATCTTAAAGTAGCTTGGAAGGTCTATTATAAACTCGGTTCCTTCTCTCTCTCTTTTTGCTTAATTTAATATTTTGTGTTGGGAGATTGAGTGGATTCCATTTTATACAACTAATTATAGATGTTGATCATTATGGAGATTGAGTGGAGACTTAATTATATTCACACGGTTATACCACCATATTTCACTAACTTAAAGCCTCGACAAACCTTTTTTTTTTCCTTTAAAAAGTTAACGTAGGTAAAATATACGTCTATTTTGCCAAAATCGAAAGATGGTAAATGATCATATGCGTCGATTATAGCTATTAAATCAAGGTGGGTTATCCGACGTGTGGGGTCATGCATGTTAAGCGCACACGTGTTAATCAAGCCGAGCATACAAGCCGAGTGGGGTTTTCATCCTAAAATCAATTGGTGTTAGGTGGGGTAGCCCACCGGCTTATATGCAAAGCTTGGATTCATTTTCTAATCAATGTGGGACAATCTCAACTCATATTCTCCACACACCCCCTCAAGCGCAACTGCTTGACCACGCAATATATATTGCCAGTTGCGATTGACGACATAACGCCTTAAGGCCGACCAGCCAACTAGACCAGGAATCCAAACCACATCGCACCTAGCCGAACCTTGGCTCTGATACCATATTAAACCACGGTGGGTCATCCGACGGTGGGGGTCACGCACGTCAAGCGCAGACGCGCTAACCTAGCCGGACACACAAGCCGAGTGGGGTTCCATCCTAAAATCAATTGGTGTTATGTGGGGTAGCCCACCGACTGATATTCAAAGCTTGGATTCATTTTCTAACTAATGTGACAATAATCCGATTGTCAGGAGTAGACTCAGTACTCACTAGTGACAATCGGATATATATATATACTTACTAAAAACAGTAAGTATATACGTAGTATATATTAAAATAAAATAAAATTGATTACATATATTAAAATTGATTGCAATAGATTAAATATAGCTTTAATAAAAAAAATTGATTAGGTTTACGGGTATCCGCGAGCTACCCGTACCCGCATTCGCATACGAGCTTGGACACGACTTCTAACCCGTTAAGCGGGGTTAGTCGACCCGCGGCCGCAACAACGGGACAAAATCTCGGATAAAGCCCGTCCGAAGTCCGACCCGCACCCGCGTTTTCCCGGGTATACTCACCAGTACGTCTTCTACTAAATATCTCACTCTCACTGTCAAATACCAGAGGGAGTGAGAGTCAAAAGATGCGTGATTAATGCTTAGATGAAATCCTCCTTTATTACTTGATGAAATGAGACCAAAAACAAGAGTGTGGACTCTATTTATGTGATAATTAAGGGGTTTAATCCAAGTCGTTGCATGGACTCAATTTATGTGATAATTAAGTCTTATGTTCACATCGATCGAACCACTAAAATATTTGCAAAAAGACTCACTATCACTTTTTGTGTAAGCAATTTTTGTATTTTTTTATTTTTTGTCAACAAAGCTAGTGCTTCTTATGCAAGACTTACTAGCACTGTTCTCCCCAAAAGACTGGCAGCACTTAGCGACTATGTAAAATTCAGGGCGTATAGCGAGCTGCCTTTGCGAAAAGGAGGGAATAAACATTAGATGAATCATATTAGGGCCAGCCAATCGAGTTTGAAGGCTATGTACAAATGTAAAAATGAGCCATCCTTTCTAATCTAATTATCAGATTAGAGGACGAGCTTCTTGATTCCCAACCGAAAAGCAGCCCATAGTTCCACATTGAGGATGTTACTGATAGATTATATAGGCTTCCTCTTGTATAGTGGGCTAAAAGCCCGTTAAGGCTCAATACCTTTGTAACTTATATATATGATTATCAATGAATGGAAACCCTCAAGGAGGACTTTACATCAATTCTGCCATTCTACATGGTATCACAACATTTTTCTTCCTGGCGGAACCCTAAATTGATCCTCTCGTCTCACTGGTATTCTTCCTCCGACCTTCTCCCACTCTCAGATCGATCCATTGATCTACCCAACAGGTTCAGATCGATCGATCATCCATTCATCCTATATACATATACTGAAACCCTAGCTCTCTTAATTTGAACGCCCGCAATTTCTTCAATCGTCATCGGCCTGTCAAGCATCGGTTGCACCCAAATCATCGACCTCGTCCGGGGAATCAAGCGTCTTGATCCGACACCCCCACACTCTCTCTCTCTCGAGCCGTCTCCGGTTGCCGCTGCCCGTCGCCGCCGAGCCGCCGCCCCAGTCGCTAGTCGCCGAAGCATAGGAGAACCGTGCCCGTGCACAGCAGATCGGGCTCCTCGTCTCTCTGAAAGCGCTTCCAACAAGAAGAAGGCAGAGATTTTTTAATCTCTTTCTGGCCCTGACTTAATTATTTATTAAGTTAGGTGGCAAAAAAAAAATTCTTACCATGGCCTTCTACGATCACCAACATCATGCCTTCTCCTCTATGCAACCGAACTGGTGCCACCTCCCATATGACGAACTCCTCAGGTAACCTCTCTTCTATTTCCTTTAAGGGCCCTGCACACTCTATTATCGTCGGAAATGGTGGTCGTCTTGCTACTTCGGGGATTGGCCACGCCAAATTACAGACCCCAACCCACCCACTACACCTCAACAATGTCCTCATTGCCCCAAAGATTGTCAAAAACCTTATCTCTGTCCGTCGGTTCACTACTGACAACAACGCTTCCCTTGCGTTTGATCCCTATGGTTTCTCTGTGAACGATCTTACTACAGGGGTTACTCGCATGAGATGTAACAGCACTGGGGAGCTCTACCTTGTCACACCACCTTCCACGTCCAGTCAGTCGTGCCCGGTCGCCCTCTCGGCATCGTCGTCCAGCCTGTGGCATGCACGCCTGGGCCATCCCAGTGCTGCCGTTCTAGATGTCCTCCGTTCCCAGAGTCTTGTCAAATGTACTAAAGACCCACACTCTGGTTTATACTCTTCCTGCCAACTAGGCAAACATGCCAGACTGTCGTTCCAACGGTCTTTGACCTCTACCCTTGCTCCCTTTGATATCATTCATTGTGACATTTGGACCTCTCCTGTGCCTAGCAAGGAGGGTCATAAGTACTACCTCTTGTTTCTTGATCATTACACTCATTACTTATGGGTCTTCCCGTTGCATTTCAAGTCCAAAGTGTTTCCTGTCTTTGCCAGATTCCATACCTACATCAAAACACAATTTCACATATCCATAAAATGTTTCCAATGTGACAATGGCCGTGAATTTGACAACAAAGACTTTCACTCTTTCTTTCCCGCGAACGGGATCTCCTATCGTTTGTCTTGCCCCTATACTTCTCAGCAGAATGGCAAGGCTGAACGAATCATCAGAACCATTACAAACATGATGGTCTCTCTCCTCATCCATGTATCTATTCCCCTTCCCTATTGGCCTCACGCCTTATCAACCACATGTTATCGCTTAAACATTCTCCCTTCCACTACCCTACACCATCGCTCGCCAGCTCAGGCACTTTATTACGCCATGCCTAGGTACGATCACCTTCGCACCTTCAGGTGCTTGTGTTTCCCAAACCAGTCCTCCACAGCCACACACAAGCTTCATCCGCGCTCTACTCCATGTGTCTTCCTAGGCTATCCGTCTGATCATCGCGGTTACCTTTGCCTCGATATCAAGACCCATAAGCTTATTGTGTCGCGTCATGTCACGTTTGATGAGTCTCGCTTTCCCTTTTCTCCTCCTCCCTCCCCTCTTCCACACCTCTTGTGTCTCAGTCAGAGTCAGAGTCACCTTTCCCGCACTTCCTTTTTCCCCAGAGCTCTCCCGGTGCTCCTGCCTCTCCTCCTCCTCCACCCCCACCGCCCCCTACCACAAGACCACACACCCGCAGCATCTCCGGTGTCTTCCGACCCCGTCAGATCGTCTCGATGACCACCACACATCACCCCGCCGCTCAACACCATGCCTACACCCCTCTGTCAGATCGCCATGTTGCGATGCTGCGCCCACCACAAAACGTTGCGCCCGCAGCCACTCAACGAAACCATCCCCACTCTCCGTCCCACACACTGGCGGCGCCCGCAGCATCCCTTGCGGCGCCCGCAGCATGCCTTGCGGCGCCCGCATCCAATCAACAAAGCTCCGCCCCCCTTGCCCTCGTCCCTCTCGACTCCCAATCTACCCCTTTCTCCACCTCGACCTCCCTGTCCCCCATCCCCACCTCCCACAAAACAGCCCTCCTCGACCCGAATTGGCAGGCGGCTATGCTCGACGAATACAGGGCCCTTACAAAGAATGGTACTTGGGTTCTTGTCCCCCGCCCTCCAGTGGCGAACGTCGTTCGCTATATGTGGCTCTTCCGTCACAAGTTCCGCTCTGATGGGACATTGGAGCGCTGCAAAGCACGTCTTGTGGTCAACGGTCGATCTCAACATGTAGGTATTGATTGTGATGAGACCTTCAGCCCCGTGGTCAAGCCTGCCACTATCCGAGTGGTGTTGAGCTTAGCTCTGTCGCGAAAATGGGCCATTCATTAGTTGGATGTCAAGAATGCTTTTCTGCATGGTCACCTGATTGAGACAGTCTACATGTTTCAGCCGCCGGGGTTTGCTGATGCTGATCGTCCCAAGAACGTCTGTCTCCTGAAGTGCTCTCTGTATGGTCTGAAACAGGCTCCGCGAGCTTGGTTCCAGCGCTTTGCTTCTCATCTGCTCCGCTTGGGTTTTATTGGCAGCCGCTCGGATTCGTCCCTGTTCATCTCTCGTAGAGGCTCCGACATGGCATTTCTGTTACTGTATGTTGACGACATCATTCTCACCGCCTCTTTTGATGCTCTTCAGACTCGATTATTTCACAGCTGAGTGCTGAGTTCGCCATGCCAGATTGGGGTCAGTTGTCGTACTTCTTGGGAGTTGCTGTTCAGCGGCATGCGTCTGGGCTATTTCTCTCACATAGTAAGTATGCTGCTGAGATTGTTGCTCGGGCTAAGATGAGTAACTGCAATCCTGTCGCCACCCCTGTCGATACATCCAACAAGCTCAGCACTCACTTTGGTCATTTGGTTGATGATCCGACATTGTACAGGAGTCTTGCTGGTGCTCTTCAGTATCTCACCTTCACCAGACCTGATATCAGTTACGTCGTTCAGCAGATCTGGTTGTTCATGCATGCACCCAGGGAACCCCACTTTCATGCGTTAAAGCGGATCATTCGGTACATCAGCGGCACACTCGAGCTCGACACCACAATCACTCCTTCCTCTAAGCTTGACCTTGTTTCTTATACTGATGCGGATTGGGGTGGTTGTCCTGACACACGTCGCTCCACGTCTGGTTACTGTGTCTTCCTCAACGACACCCTTGTGCCGTGGTCGGCCAAGCGTCAGTCTGTCGTGTCTCGCTCCAGCGCTGAGGCCGAATACAGGGGTGTTGCCAACGTTGTCTCCGAGTGCTCTTGGCTCCACAATCTCCTTCTTGAGCTCCGTTGCCCTCTTCAGAAGGCCACTCTGGTATACACTAACAACGTCTCCGCCGTCTACCTGGTTAGCAACCCAGTCCAGCATCAACGCACGAAGCATATTGAGCTTGATCTCCACTTCGTCAGGGACAAGGTTGCCATTGGACATGTCCGCGTTCTACATGTCCCGTCCTCATATCAGTACGCTAATATATTCACCAAGGGTTTACCTAGACAATTGTTCATTGATTTTCGTTCCAGTCTCACTGTACGGACCCCTCCCGTTTCGACTGCGGGGGTTTGATAGATTACATAGGTCTCCTCTTGTATAGTGGGCTAAAAGCCCGTTAAGGCCCAATACTTACAAAAAACACGAGTGAAAGCTCAAATAAACGCACTATTAAGGTCTCGGAGAACACCACCTCTAACGGCCAAACTCGGATATCTTGAAAATAACAAAAAAAAAAAAGTTTCAGTGAAATTGTCCCTAAATAATAAAACTATATCCAGTGACGGAGAAAGAATTTTGATGAGATTTTTGGTGGGGTCTACTCCATTTTTTTTAAAGGAAAGGATTCTAGATAAAAAAAAACATATGGTCTGGTAACTCAAGTGGCCGATGGATCGGCAGACGGATTAACCGTAATGATACAACAGACACAAACGCAAATAAAAACGTACAAATAACAAACTCAACATCACATAAAAGATTGTCAGCTAGCGAAGAAGTCGAGGAAGACCCACGATGAACTGTGAATGACGAAAATACGGGAGAGTGCGAATACTCACACGATGTTTTGACGATGAGAAGACGAATAATAGTAACACATCACCGAAAAGGACGACACCTGGGAAAGTGCGGATCAGCGACGTTCCCCGTCACCTAAATGAGGGATCTTCGAAAACCACGAACATTTCCACGATCCACTCGATCAAACAGAACATTGATTTATCTATATTGTTTTCCTTAAGAAAGTGTATTATTTTCATACCTTTTTTATACTTTTTATGGTGAGCATCATGTATTTTGGCCTATTTATATACATAAATTTTTTTAGAGAATAGATGTTTTCTTCTCGTTGAAAGAACGAGAAAAGTAAGAGAAGAGAAGAGAGAATGACTTGGAGCTTCGAAAAAGAAGATTGAACTCGTCAACGTACTATTTATAAATTTTGCCCCTGCGGGATAAAAGCGATGATTTGTTGCGTGGTTGTTTGTGTTCGCGGTTCATGTTGTTGTCATTAGTTGTGTAAGTTTACGAAAGTTTTATAAAGTAGGGTTAAAGATCGATATTGAGGGTGGTTTATCTATATGAAGATAGCTTAATAGTTTGCATTTCTACGTTTTACTTTTAATGGTATATAAAAATAATTCAAAAAAGAAAAGCAGACTTGTTCGAAAAATCCTTCAAAAGCAAAGAGAGGCAATGATTTTCACCCCGCACAGCGTCTGTGTAGTCACAGAGTTAAATATTTGTCCTTTAGTGCATGCCTTTTCAGCTTGTAACTCTTCAATAGTACTAACACACCTCTGTCGAGGCCTCGATGTACGAGTCGTACATCGAGGCCTCGTGGTATGGGCGTTGAACATTGAGTGTGGTTAGCTTGTTTTCTATTTTCTATTCTTTTTAAATCTATTTATTGATTGATCTATTTGAGTTATATTTTTTTCAATCTTTCTAGACAATTTCTAGGCTATGAATTCAAGTTTAAAAAGTTTTTTTACTCAAGAATTAGATTGAACGAATACGGTAATAGAGACACTTAAATCACTGTAATAGAAGAAAGAGATTCAAACTCGTAACCTTTAACACTAAAATAAAGAGAGAACGTTTTGAAATCGTACATTATAAATCATTCTTATCAATTAAGTCAGTATTACTGTAAATTTATTTACTTTCCTAAACAACACTTTGTAGGTTACCACTAAGATTGGGAGACACAGAGATAAGACTAAAACGAGTGTGAATTAAACATAGTGGTGGATGCACTATGAAATGCACTCCACGTAATCGTTCACATTAATTGATTAAATGACGATACCAAATTAAATGTGTTCACATCTCTATTTAAACACATGACAAATTTCACCACAAATTAACCCCTCTCTATATACACACAGTAATACATATACGATATAGTTTGAATTAAATTAAATGATGTTATTTTAAAATAAAATGGAATCGGTTTAGGATAAAACGCTTTCATTTTTTTCGCGCCTAAAAAAAAGAAATATAAATATGTAAAAGAAATATCCGAAAAAAATTAACTAAATAAGTATAGGAAACGCAATATCATAAATATTAATTTAATATTATGGTTGTTATATGAGCAAAGTAGCTAGAGCATAGCTTGAGTTTTGCTCAATAAAAGCTCGACTCATCTCGATTGAAACTCAAATAGCATGAATTTTGTGAAATTTACAAATTTTCTTTTAAGTTGCATAATGCTTGGGGAAAAAAAAACTCGGTTCAAGCTCGTTCATTTACTAAATAGGTTGAGTACGTGCTCAGGTTCAAATATAGGTTCGACTTAAGCTTGACTTATTTCTAAATGAGTTATATATAGTCAAACAATACTAGACTTGTTTGGCTCGAATAATAACCCTAGTTAATATGTAAGAGCTTCTTTTGAGACAAGTTGAATTTGAGAAACTAAGCATTGTGCTTCATTCGTTTCGGGTTAAGAAACAAAATCTATCTTAGTGAGACACCGGATAAAACCTCTTGGTGAGATGCTAAGAGCGATTCCCTAGTGAGAGACGACGGAATCAAAGGGTCGAAAACACTCGGAGTGCGAGGCCAAGAGTGTGGAAAATCGAGTGTTGGAGAGAGCTCGGAGTGTGAGGCCTAGAGCGATCTTGCATCACATATCCATCAACCCCCATCCCCTATCTTACCATCATTTTAAGGTCTTCCACGGCCCCACCATCATCCTAAATCATCCCCAAAACGTCACTCCAACTGAAACTATTACTATTGATGACTCAGTTTTGGCGCTTGTTCAAACGACCAACACTATCTACACACACTTAGCTGGTTCTCTGACCAATATTCAAGGATTCGTCATCTTGAAACTATTACTATTGATGGCCAACCTTTTTCACTCATTCATTCGAACAATATTGACTACTCCGTTGCTTGAAAATACTTAAGCAATCGCGACCACCACTAGGAAATTCGTTGTCGCCGAAATAATTGCTATTGATAACCCACTTTGACACTCGTTCAGATGACCAACATTGATTACTCCATTGCCTCATTTACCTCAAGTGACCAATTTTGAGAAATTCATTGTCGTCAGACTGATTTCTATTTATAGCTCACTTTTGGCAATCGTTAAGGTGACCAACATTGATTATTTTATCACTTGAATCACCTCAAGCAACCAACATTGAGAAATGACTCACTTTTGGGACTCGTTTAGACCACAAAAATCGTTCTAAGTTGGTCGCTGAATTACTTCAAGCGACCAAAATCGTTCTAAGTTGGTCGCTTTAATACAATCCCAAGGCCCAAGATGAGGCAACTTTGGTTGTACTATGTTCATCACCTGTAGTATTTTCAAGCGACGGAGTAATTCATGTCCGTCGCCTAAGTTACAATATGTACGTCATAGTGACCTAAATACCCAATCAAAATATCGTCAAAGACCCCAATTAGGCCTGATATACGAGCCTACGAGCTCGATCAAGTACTAGTTGTTGAAGCTCGAGCTCAATGCAATAAAATGAGAGATGGAATTACCTAAATTTCAATCATCAATGCATTGCAAATCAAGGAAATCCAAATCAGAATTAAACCAATTATGTCCACAGACAAGTGCTTCTAATGTTTGATCACCCAAAGAGCATCGATCATCCCCAATAACTCGATGCCCAGTGCTAAAGGCCGACTCGGAAGGTACACTAGTTATCGGAACAACCATAATATCCCGAGCCATCTAGGATAAGATTGGAAAGCGTGTCACATGTTGTTTCCGGTGGTTCAAGACATCAAAACCTTTTCCACCTGCATCCAACCCGTCATCGAGATATTTCTCAATCTCTTTTGTAGATGGATGTCTTTTGTAGATGGATGTGCACTAGATTTGTTCTTCAACCATTCTCGAAGAGCCACCATATCTTGTTCTCCTGCGCTACTGATTTCTCCTTCAACGGAATCAGACATACTGGTTCCATCCATGTTACACTTGTTCCTAGAGTATTCTTCTAAGAGTGCATTCAATTCACGCATCACATATTGAACCTTGCCTTCAACATTTTCTGCTCCATATAGCTTCTCGAACACGAATTCGATCCATTCAATCTTCTTGCGAGGATCCAACACTACAACTATTATCATCAAAAGATTGGTGTCCTGCCAAAACTTGTCAGATTTCGCTTTCATTTTCTGAACCATGGTTTTCATGAACGGTCTTTGACCTTTCTCATATTCATCCAGGAGCTGCCTGATCTTCCAAATTTCAGGAAAATACAAATTCGAAGTTACATAATCCCTCCCCGAGAAGATTTCTGTAACATTATTGAAAACAGCCAGAAACTTGCAAACATCTCGAGCTATTCTCCACATCTCTTCAGATGGTGCCAATGTATATGATGTGTCTCTAATAGCATACCTTGGGAAAGCCTCTTTGAATATAGGTGCCCTCTCTAACATATGGTAGGTGGAGTTCCATCGGGTTGGAACATCAAAACTCAATTTCTTATTGGTTAGCAAGCCCATGTTCTTCACGTACAACTTCATTCCATTTGTGAAGACGAGAAGGGGTCAATCTGATGTACCTCACACTATCATGAACTTTATCAATAAAGCCCTTGTGAGCTTCCAACCCATCTTGCACCATGAGATTAAAGATATGCGCACAACATCTAACTTGCAAGATCTTCCCGTCAAAGTAGAGAGCACCTCTGGACTCAAACTGTTCTTTCAGAGATCGAGTGGTCGTATCATTTGAAGTTGCATTGTCGAATGTATTTGAAGAAACTTTATCTTCAAGACCCCATTTAGATAGGCAGTGAGATATTTTATCAGCAATGGCAACTCCCATGTGCGGTGGGGGCAACAAACAGAAATTTAGATGCGATTTTGCAACTTCCACTCCTCATCAACATAGTGCCTAGTGATGCACATATACGATTTGGTTTGCTTGGAAGTCCACAAATCTAAAGTTAAGCTAATCCTTCCAACATTTGCAAAACTTGCCTTCATCTTTTCCTTTTCTTCTTTATACAGCCTCATTACACGATCTTTAATAGAAAGACGTCCAACTGGCTCATACCTTGGGTTAAGCAGCTTGTTGTGAATTCTAAACCACTTATGCTCAACCATAGAAAATAGATACTCATGAACCATTATCATCTTCGCTGTAACATCATAGACTCCTTCCTTATCATACTTGTAAGTTGTCAACGAACCACTTCCTGCAGAATCGAACCTCAACATTGTCTGTTGAGATCCACCTTTACCTTTACCCAAAAGTAGAGTTTTTTTTTACAGTGCAAGAATTCACATGCCTTATGTAGGAAGATGTTGGTCCTCCTTTGCTAACCGTCATCTTGATGCCACAAGAGTTCATTTCATAAACTTTTTGCCTTTCTCTTCAACATCAGTCACCTCATTCCAAATTTGTGCCGTCTTTTTTCTCTTCTTACCAACCACATTCGCAATCAATTATGTTGCCTCGTCAACTTCTTCATTCGAACACTACTAGAATTGTGTTAATAGACATCAGGTCTTTTATATCGGTCAGAAAAATGCATGATGTTAAAAGTATTTATAACATCAGTTTAAAAATTATTGATGTTGTTGAAATTATAATTATCGGTTTAACTTTCTGGACGATGTTAAATTTCATTTTGAAAAATAATCAAAAGCGCGCTGAATACACTAAGTTGAAATTTTAGGTGGCAATAACTCTGTTCCCAATCACTTAACCAAAAACGGGGCATTCAGATTTTTTTAAAAAAAACAAGACCCAAAACCCACTTGGGATGAAAGTTTTCTAAAGTAAAAGCGGTAAAAGTACCGCTAATTTGAAATTTGGATTTTGCCTTAGAAAAAAAAACCATATGAACTCTTATCCAAATATCCCCAAATATTTCCTCCATTCACATTCAGATCCACCGACATATCTCTCTCTGAAGTTTGAACGCGATAACCGTGTTCGTCTGTATTGATCCCTCCCTCATCGACCATGTCCACCGCGACACCGCCTCACCTTTCGCCCCCCCCCCCCCGGCACGTCTTCTTCCTACGCAACGTCGACATGTTCTGCACATACCCTTTCTGATCTCCGGAGATTTGGGGTACATTGCAGGCGACTCCTTCTCTCTTTCTGTAGTTCCGCTTCTCCTCAAATCAGATCTAGGGTTTTTGTATAGGTCAAATGCTTCTTTTTCTCTCTTTATGTAGTTCCGCTTTTCCTCAAATCAGATCTAGGGTTTTTGTTTTGGTTAATTATTTTTTCGATTAGGGTTTACAATTTCGATCTGAGTATTGGTTATGGGTTGTGTTATCAAGATGCTTCAATTTTCGTTTTGGGTTATGTTGTCTAGATGCTTCTGTTTTAGGTTTTTTATCAAGATGCTTCGGTTTTGGGTTTTGTTATGGAACCAAACCTGCTTCAGATTCGCATAATGGTGGCTGGTGTGCAGGTGGTTCCAACAGTCAAGCTGATGGTAATAGTTGGGGGAACCCAAAGCTGCGAGTCATTGAGTGGAGGCGCATCTTGGAGGAAATAGGGTAATATCATTGCACTTGAGGGTAATCCAGTAGTCAAATACGGTCCTTCAAATATATATGTTCCTTTGCTGAACAAAGTCATCGCTTGTTTTTAGCTACTGCCATAAAGTTTGTGTTGTTTTCAAGAGTAATACCCGAAGTGCATGTTATTTGGTGCAATTTTCTTTCAATTTAAAGTTTGAGTTGCTTTAATTCACATGGAAGCTAGTTTGTGCTTAATGATTCTTTGTTTTAATAATATGCATAAAATAATACTCATGTTGCATGGCTTGCCATTTTTCTTTGCTAGGCTTCTATGCATTCCCTTCTGAAATGTATGTTTTTACTTAACATGTTACCCCTTTAACTTGTGTATCCTATATATCCTACTTGATAGGTTGGAGTGCTTTTTAATAAAATTTTATGAGGGAAGTCATATAAAAGTTATGAAAAGATAACAAAGAAGGTGCATCCCTCCTCAAAGCTATATCTATATTTTTATGTCTAATCTCTTTGATCTCGCTTTCACCTTTTTTTTTATAGCTCCTATTGTTTATGGCTTGCTTGAGAATTTAGTGTGGTTTATATGCTTTATGTTACATGATTTCCCCCCTTTATCTGTTCTATTTTTTCATTAATAGGCTATATTGAAATTATTTTTTTTCACAGTTGGAATGGTGAAGAAGTGGATAGTAAATGGAAGCTAGGGAAGTAGTTTATTCACTTGTCCCCTTTATTGATATTTTGAGTTTGACCTATTATGCTTTTTTTTCAATGCCTTCTATACGATAAATGATTAACCGTTAAAATACGTTCTTTTATAACTACATTGTTAGGCCATTCTTAAGCATGTTGATATCCTTCTAGTAGCTTGACCTCTGACTGCTAGGCAGGCTGCAAATCCTTCAGTCTAGGCCTCTCACCCAAGGCACCTTCTGCTTGACCTAATGCGAACCCCCTGGATCTTTTCCTAATGGTATGTAATGAATCTTTTAGTACTTGTTTTACATGCTTTTGGAGTTGGACCTTGAAGGTTCGATAATATAAAACAAAGTAATATAAAGATACTCAATAAGGGGGGTTGAATAGAGTATGCCGGTTTTTCGCAGAAAGTCTCAAGACGTTTGAAGCTCTTGCCAAACCCTTTGATATTAGACTTAGTCTTTTTTCTGAAAACCTGAATCAAAAAGTTAAACAATACGAACCAAGTGCGGAAATATAGTAAAGCAATAAGTAAAGGATGCAACGAGTTGTTAACGAGGTTCGGCACGAACTTGGCCTACGTCCCCGCCTAGGGTTCTTCCACAACCCTAGGATTCAACAGGCTTTATTGATTCACAAAGCATAGGATCCTAATAGCTCATCGAGAAGCCTCTCTCCTATACAATTGCAATCTAGTCAACTCGCGTTCCCTTGGAGTCCTAGACCAATCTAGAAGAGGCCCACCTCTCTCAGCTATCTAGTACAATCCTCTTACTCTCGAGAATCAATAGCCTAGTGCCCACTTCCTGAGTTATCAACTCTTGATTATAACACTCTCTCGAAATATATCATATAAGCTCACTGTGTATCTCTCAAATGCTTTGAAACAAAATATAAGACTCTTAAGAACAAGTAGAGAGAACACGCTGAAGAGAGATCGTAGACTTGAGGGCAGATTGTGCAATGATATTCGTGAATGTACGTACATCCTCTCTCTCTTCTTCATCTCCTTTATATAGTGAAGATCATCGACGCCACTTAAGGAAGGAATCTTCTCCAACGCTTGGCTGATCATGGCTATCTTCGAGATCTTCTATACTTGAAAACTTTTGAAGCCATGATCTCCGATTGTGTCCTTCTTCACTTTTCGACTTTGGAAGGAGATAATATTTGAAAAACTTCCTGAAATGTTAGAATATAATATCTAGAAGTATATATTAATATATAATAATATTCGGACATAATATAATAAAGTACAGGTTTTGTGTTTCATCAACACAGCTGTAGCTTCAAGACCTTTGACACAAACTGTCTGTCAAAGCCTTTGAAACTAATTCCGATATTCATTAAGGGAGTGGAGTTATCAATCTCCCCTTTGATGAAAGACAAAACCTGTGCATCCCTACAACTTAGTCAAGTAATAATATCATTAACAAAATCGGACTAAGTACCTGCATGAGTTAGAGAAATGTTGGATCATAAGTTTAACATGAAAAACATCCAACAAAGTAAAACAAAACAAGGTCTTCCAAGACCCTTGGTTCACAACAGTTTTAAAGTCTAAACCATCAAACCATCTCCCCTTTTTCGTCTTTCAACAAAGGGAGGAGTTTAAAAACAGTTACCAAAATCAGACTTACCAAAATAATTCAAAATTCAAAAGTTCCTTTCAAATCTTAAAGGCAAGAGAAGATTTATCAGATATTAAAATAATTTCCACAAATAAAATGTACTCGGATAAAAAGATTTTTCGGAAAATAAAATAGGTAACATATAAAGAAGGTTAAAAAACCATTAAAACTATATTTGATCAAATATCTAAAAAGATATTAACCAAATATATGATCCGTTATATGTGCTCTACTGTGAAGTTCACAACCTTTGAAATGAGGTTCAAGGATCTTGACACTGAGCAGAAGTTATCTTTCGTAAAGGGAAAGCTCCCCCTACGAAAGTGCATCCCTGTTAAGCATTCCGATCTCACGTCTAATGAAGGTGAACCTGTCCTCTGCCAAAGGCTGGGTAAAAATGTCAGCCCATTGATAATCAGTTGAAATAAAGGATATGGACACATCACCTTTTTCGACATGGTCTCTAATGAAATGATGCCTTACATCAATATGTTTGGTCCTTGAATGCTGAAGAGGATTCTTTGTAATGGAGATGGCACTTGTATTGTCACATTTAATGGGAATGCCTTTGAGGTTGATCCCAAGATCTCGCATTTGTTGAGCTATCCAAAGGATTTGGGAGCAACAGGCTCCAGCTGTAGTGTATTCGGCTTCTTATAGCCTAAATCATTCTCATCTAGCTTGTTTCGAAATACCCATCGTGTGCCAATGGCTGATTGATGCTTTGTCCTAGGCTTCAAGGTCTAGACTTTGTTCCTTTCAAATTCGTTAAGCTCACTTTGCATAGCAATGATCCAATCTGACTCTTGAAGGGCCTCATCTACCTTCTTTGGTTCAATAAGAGAAACAAACGCGTGAAAAGCACAAAGATCTTTAAGTTTAGAACGAGTTTGAACACTAGAAGTAGGGTCAGAAATGATATCCTTTAATGAGTGTGATGAGGAGTATTTGAATTTCCTTTTGCTAGTCACAGCTCCTTAATTCGTCACACCAACATGATTGATTTGTGGTACATCTGACTCCGTGGTCCTGTTCGGTTCAGTTTTAGCAGTTTCTGACGTTTCAACACTGTTGAATTGGACACCAAGGGCTTTGGACGAATCTTCAACACCTTGGGCCAATTCTTCAGTGTTGAGAATATGTTCCTGCATGTTCCTCTTCTCTGTGTTCTTGGTAGCAGCATCATCACCATCCTCGTTCTCTGTACGGATGTTACGATCTAAAACTGAAACACTTTCACTCAAAGAACCGTCATTGCATTCATCAAATATAACAACAAGCATGTACTTTTTACCATTGGGAGATTCGACTCGCATAAGACCACATAAATCCATATGTAAAAGTTCAAGGGGTCTAGAAGTACTTACAACCTTTTTGGGTTTGAAAGAGCTACCTGTTTGTTTACCTCGTGTGAATGCTTTGCACATATCAATACCTTTGAAGTCCATCTCAGGTAGTCCTCTTACAAGCCCTTTGGACACAGGCTTCTGTAGTGTATGTGGGCTCACATGACCGAGTCTCCTGTGCCAGAGCTTTGGATCGTCCGTCAAAGCCTTCAGACAGGTTAAGCTTCCTTGTGCCATTTGCTCAGCATTCATGGTATAGAAGTTGTTATAACGATAGGCAGTTAGAACTATTCCACATATATCTTCTCTGCGCACTAGACATATTTTCTTGTTAAATCCAACATCATTACCATAATCACATAGTTGAGAAATACTAAGAAAATTATACTTCAAACCATTAACAAGATAAACTTTTTTAATAGTGTGGTTAGGATCACTCCCAACACTACCAATACCAACGATGTAACACTTTCTTTTGTCACCAAGAGTTATTGTTCTAGTGGATTGCTTCTTTAGATAATGAAATAGAGAACTCTTCCCATTTATATGCTTCGAGCATCCACTATCAATAATCCATTTTTGCTCCTTCACCTTGGTGATCTCCTACAAAACAAACATCAACCTCTTTGGCTAGATCAGTGAGCAAATTTAGATCCTTTATTGGGATAAACCATATTTGGTAAAATAGTGCCTTTTGGGGACCCAAACTTGCGTTATCCGTTCTTTTCTCAAGTGAATAGGAAATGTATTGCGAATAATATGAGGATCCTTTCTTCTATAGGGGCAGGTCTCTCTTACATGTCCCTTTCTCGCACAATGGTGACATATAGGAGAGGTTCTGCTTCCTTTTGCCTTCACAAAAGTGGTAATGTGTTGCTTCTTTAAAAACCTCGGGTTGTAACCAATGCCACTTCTATTTAGAGAACTTTGTTGCTCACCCAACATCCTATCAAGAGTGCCCTTGGACTTGGTAAAACTTTTGAGGGCTGTCTGTTGGTCTTGAATCTTATTATTCAGGGAGATCTTCTCATTCTCTAAGTCATGATGTTCACTTCTCAGAGATGAGAGATCTTGCTTGAGTTCAGATTTCTCTGAGTCAAGCGTCTTGACTTTAATGTCAAGACCTGAATAAGAAGTTTCAAGACTTTCGACCCGCCTAGACAGTTCCTCAATAGTTCTTTCCTGGTCCACGGTTTTCTTGATAAGAGTGTTAGTTTGGGCAATAAGTTTCTCTTCATTGGCAATCATATTAGAAATGAATTCCGAGAGTACCTCTTTTGGACTTGCCATGAGCTCTCTTACAGTTACCTCGAGTTGCTCATAATGAGATTCATCTCTTATGGCCATGAGACAAAGGTTGGCCTTTTCATCTTTGGAATTTGAGTCAAAGTCGCTCCAAGTTGCCACCATGGCTTTCTTTTTCCATCTTTCACCTTTCTTGAACTGGCTCTTCTCCTTTAGAGGGCAATCTTTCACTATATGGTCTGTTTCACCACATTCAAAACAAGACAAAGGTTTAGTCTTCTTGTCATATTTGTTGTATTGAGACTTACCTCGAAATTTAGAAGACTCTGATCCATCTTTGTTGCTGAATTGCTTCTTCATCTTGAGGATTCGAGAAAGACCCCTTGTGATGAGATCGAAGGGATCATCCTTATCATCGTCCTCATCATCAGAATCAGATACATCTTTGGGCTCATCCTTCTTAGACTTGAGCGCCAAGTTCTTAGTGCTTGCTTGAAGTTCTCCATCGTCTTCATTGAGAATCATCTCATGTGTGATCAGCTTCCCAAGCAAGTCATCAAGGGGCAGAGTGGTGAGATCTTGGGCTTTCTCTATGGCTGTTACTTTCGGACCCCATTTGTCTTTTGGGAGGCACCTCAATATCTTCCTCACTTTCTCAACATTCTCAAAAGTCTTGCCGAGAGAGTCAAGGTTGTTTGTGATTTCCGTGAACCGTGTGAACATAGCCTTAATAGACTCATCTGGCTTCATTTTGAAGAGTTCATACTTTCGAAGGAGGATACTGATCTTGGTGTCCTTCACTTGGCTGGTTCCTTCATAGGTGACGACCAACTTGTCCCAAATCTCTTTAGCTGACCTACAAGATGAAATACGGTTAAACTCATCAGTGCTAAGACCACAATAGAGTAAGTTAATAGCCATGTAGTTTTTGGAGACGAGTTCAAGATCCGCTTGGATGTATTCAGACTCCTTCTTCGCAATTTTGGTTCCATTTGGTCCGTCTTTCTTTGGAACCTTCGGACCATTCTCAATAATGTTCCAAAGTTACAGATCTTAATCTATAATGAACATCTTCATCAATGATCTCCAGTGGACAAAGTTGTTTCCTACAAAGAGTGGTGGTCTAATGGTAGACCTTCCCTGTGCAAATCCTCTACTTGCTTCACTAGACATTATCGAAAACTCACAAGATTGTTAGATCAAAAGCAGTGAGTAAAGCTCTGATACCAATTGAAGGTTCGATAATGTAAAACAAAGTAATATAAAGATACTCTAGAAGGGGGGTTGAATAGAGTATACCGGTTTTTCGCAGAAAGTCTCAAGACGTTTGAAGCTCTTGCCAAACCCTTTGAGATTAGACTTAGTCTTTTCTCTGAAAACCTGAATCACAAAGTTAAACAATACGAACCAAGTGCGGAAATATAGTAAAGCAATAAGTAAAGGATGCAACGAGTTGTTAACGAGGTTCGGCACGAACTTGGCCTACGTCCCCGCCTAGGGTTCTTCCACAACCCTAGGATTCAACAGGCTTTATTGATTCACAAAGCTTAGGATCCTAATAGCTCATCGAGAAGCCTCTCTCCTATACAATTGCAATCTAGTCAACTCGCGTTCCCTTGGAGTCCTAGACCAATCTAGAAGAGCCCCACCTCTCTCAGCTATCTAGTACAATCCTCTTACTCTCGAGAATCAATAGCCTAGTGCCCACTTCCTGAGTTATAAACTCTTGAGTATAACACTCTCTCGAAATATATCCTATAAGCTCACTGTGTATCTCTCAAATGCTTTGAAACAAAATATAAGACTCTTAAGAACAAGTAGAGAGAACACGTTGAAGAAAGATCGTAAACTTGAGGGCAGATTGTGCAATGATATTCGTGAATGTACGTACATCCCCTCTCTCTTCTTCATCTCCTTTATATAGTGAAGATCATCGACGCCACTTAAGGAAGGAATCTTCTCCAATGCTTGGCTGATCATGGCTATCTTCGAGATCTTCTATACTTGAAAACTTTTGAAGCCATGATCTCCGATTGTGTCCTTCTTCACTTTTCGACTTTGGAAGAAGATAATATTTGAAAAACTTCCTGAAATGTTAGAATATAATATCTGGAAGTATATATTAATATATAATAATATTCGGACATAATATAATAAAGTACAGGTTTTGTGTTTCATCAACACAGCTGTAGCGTCAAGACCTTTGACACAAACTGTCTGTCAAAGCCTTTGAAACTAATTCCGATATTCATTAAGGGAGTGGAGTTATCAATCTCCCCCTTGATGAAAGACAAAACCTGTGCATCCCTACAACTTAGTCAAGTAATAATATCATTAGCAAAATCGGACTAAGTACCTGCATGGGTTAGAGAAATGTTGGATCATAAGTTTAACATGAAAAACATCCAACAAAGTAAAACAAAACAAGGTCTTCCAAGACCCTTGGTTCACAGCAATTTTAAAGTCTAAATCATCAACCCATCTCCCCCTTTTTGTCTTTCAACAAAGGGAGGAGTTTAAAAACAGTTACCAAAATAAGACTTACCAAAATAATTCAAAATTCAAAAGTTCCTTTCAAATCTTAAAGGCAAGAGAAGATTTATCTGATATTAAAATAATTTCCACAAATAAAATGTACTCGGATAAAAAGATTTTTCGGGAAATAAAATAGGTAACATATAAAGAAGGTTAAAAAACCATTAAAACTATATTTGATCAAATATCTAAAAAGATATTAACCAAATATATGATCCGTTATATGTGCTCTACTGTGCAGTTCACAACCTTTGAAATGAGGTTCAAGGATCTTGACACTGAGTAGAAGTTATCTTTCGTAAAGGGAAAGCTCCCCCTACGAAAGTGCATCCCTGTTAAGCATTCCGATCTCACATCTAATGAAGGTGAACCTGTCCTCTGCCAAAGGCTGGGTAAAAATGTCAGCCCATTGATAATCAGTTGAAATAAAGGATATGGACACATCACATTTTTCGACATGGTCTCTAATGAAATGATGCCTTACATCAATATGTTTGGTCCTTGAATGCTGAAGAGGATTCTTTGTAATGGAGATGGCACTTGTATTGTCACATTTAATGGGAATGCCTTTGAGGTTGATGCCAATATCTCGCATTTGTTGAGCTATCCAAAGGATTTGGGAGCAACAGGCTCCAGCTGTAGTGTATTCGGCTTCTTATAGCCTAAATCATTCTCATCTAGCTTGTTTCGAAATACCCATCGTGTGCCAATGATTGATTGATGCTTTTTCCTAGGCTTCAAGGTCCAGACTTTGTTCCTTTCAAATTCGTTAAGCTCACTTTGCATAGCAATGATCCAATCTGACTCTTGAAGGGCCTCATCTACCTTCTTTGGTTCAATAAGAGAAACAAACGCGTGAAAAGCACAAAGATCTTTAAGTTTAGAACGAGTTTGAACACTATAAATAGGGCCAGATCTTTAAGTTTAGAACGAGTTTGAACACTAGAAGTTTAGAACGAGTTTGAACACTAGAACGAGCTTCAAGGTCCAGACTTTGTTCCTTTCAAATTCGTTAAGCTCACTTTAAGTTTAGCAGTTTCTGACGTTTCAACACTGTTGGATTGGACACCAAGGGCTTTGGACGAATCTTCAACACCTTGGGCCAATTCTTCAGTGTTGAGAATATGTTCCTGCATGTTCCTCTTCTCTGTGTTCTTGGTAGCAGCATCATCACCATCCTCGTTCTCTGTACGGATGTTACAATCTAAAACTGAAACACTTTCACTCAAAGAACCGTCATTACATTCATCAAATATAACAACAAGCATTTACTTTTTACCATTGGGAGATTTGACTCGCATAAGACCACATAAATCCATATGTAAAAGTTCAAGGGGTCTAGAAGTACTTACAACCTTTTTGGGTTTGAAAGAGCTACCTGTTTGTTTACCTCGTGTGAATGCTTTGCACATATCAATACCTTTGAAGTCCATCTCAGGCAGTCCTCTTACAAGCCCTTTGGACACAAGCTTCTGTAGTGTATGTGGGCTCACATGACCGAGTCACCTGTGCCAGAGCTTTGGATCGTCCGTCAAAGCCTTTAGACAGGTTAAACTTCCTTGTGCCACTTGCTCAGCATTCATGGTATAGAAGTTGTTATAACGATAGGCAGTTAGAACTATTCCACATGTATCTTCTCTGCGCACTAGACATCTTTTCTTGTTAAATCCAACATCATTACTATAATCACATAGTTGAGAAATACTAAGAAAATTATACTTCAAACCATTAACAAGATAAACATTTTTAATAGTGTGGTTAGGATCACTCCCAACACTACCAATACCAACTCTAGAATATATAATGGAAGGTGAAAAGTAAAGCTAATAAACTCTAGAAACTCGTATTGATGCAGGTGAAAAAGTAAGTTGAGATTTTTAAGGAGAGAGAAAGAGATAATTAATGGAGGTTAAGAAACCCTAGAAACCGTCATGGATGCGAATGCTCTTAGTTTCATTTGTCAATCACAAATACTTAATAATGATGCCCCTTGTTAACATGTACTTGCATGGTCTTATTTGTAAGAAGGACGAGTTGTATTTGTATGGTTTTATTGACTCAGGAGCTACCATTCAGTGTACAAGACCTGGCATGGTATGTGTTGGGGGTCCTGAGCAATTGTTTGAATGATGTTAGTCATTTGGGTTGTTGCATTTTGTAGCTTAACCGTTGTGGTGGATGTATGTTGTTGGATGATGTATTGAATGTGGTTAATACATGTTCGTGGATGGTTTTTTTGTTGTAATTAATAGGTGGATGATGTATTGAATATGGTTAATACATGTTGGTGGATGGTTTTTTCGTTGTAATTAACATGTGTGTTTTACCGTGTGAAATATATAGCTAATAACCGAAAGACATCGAACAAAAAAGCGATGTCTATTTTTGTACATACATCGACTTCAAAGACACAACACGATTTCAAAAGCCTCGAATATATCAAAACTGCAATGCTACCTGATGTCAATAAGAAACACTTACATCATTAAACCAGTGTAAATCGATATCTTATAACATAAAAACATCGTCTTCCAACTGAAAAACCGATTTCAAAATATACTAATAACATCGACTTCAAAATATTCAATAGGATACATTATATTTATATAAATTAACATCGTAAACTAAACGATTTCAGAAGCCTCGAATATATCAAAACTGCAATGCTACCTGATGTCAATAGGAAAAACTCACATCATTAAACTAGTATAAAACGATATCTTACAACATAAAAAAAATTGTTTCCAACTGAAAAACGATTTCAGAATATACTAATAATATCGATTTCAAAATATTTAATATGATACATTATATTTATATAAATTAATATCATAAATTTATAAATGAATCAAGAGTGCACACAAAATGAATAATGTATAACCAATATGTATATCAACATAAAACATCTCTTTTAAAAAATTTAGTGATGTTAATGTCAATTTTTTTTATTACCCTACAATATTTGAAACATCCAGAAATGCAAAATAACAATGGTTGAACACGAGGTTCATCAACCAAAACGTAATTATATCAACGCACTTAAATCGTTATCAACAATAAAAACAATGTTATAAACACTACAAAATATCTTATCTATTATAACGCCCGAAATCAGTTACCATAGGCTTTAAAAGTGTTACTATAGACCTATGGTAACACTTGTCACTCCGCTACAGTAGAGGTCGTTGGCATAGACAAATAGTAACGACATACTACCCTATTGTAATAGTTTGATAAAACCAAGCTACATCCGTTACCTCAGATCCAACATCTGTTACCATAGGTACAACTGTTATAAAAGATAAACAACCGTTACCAAAGGCATCTTTTTTTTAAAAAAAAATTAATAATAATGTTGAATGGTTGCACCTCACAGTTGCCATTGCCACCACATACGATCCTTCTCAATAAACAATAATTTGCACACAAAAAATAAACTTACAAATTAAAGCCCTTTAATTCAAACAACAAATCTTCAATACAAACATTTCAATATATTTTGAGTAAGACATACATATACATATATTCTAATATCTATAATCTCTAGCTCGAATATTCATAAATCATATCTAAGAAAATCAAAACCTTCCAATAATAAGATGCTCTTAAAAAATGGCAACCCAATCCTTTAGCATCTAAAACTTTACGAATCTCATCAATCTCTTGCAAGCGAAGGCCTACATGCTACAACAACAACAACAAAAAAGCACAAAACCCCACATTAGTTTACCTTGAGTTCCCAAACATTCTACATTGCCAAGGTTATGGTACATACACAATTAGCAACAAAGTAATTTCAATGTAAAAATCAATAGCATCAACACAAGCTCAACGTGTATGTTTGTGTATGAAGAAAGCTCTAGCAATATCTCTATATTGGAATTTTGTAAATTTCCCAATGAAGGCATCAACTCCACCTTAATTTCTCAAGGACAATCACCACTTCAACTCAAGTGATATTAATTTAATTAGGAATACAAATGTTATGATTAAAACGATTAAAATTGAAAATCAGTTCATAAAAATCATGTTAAAAAAATCATAAGCATACTACCTTACGTGTGCAGTTCCCATGGTGACTTCCTGGTCTATTCGTTCAGCTGCCTCACGATCACATTAAACCGCTCATATTCCTAAATTTTTCATCAAAAATGGAAAATCAAATTTTTTTTAAAAACCTAAATTATATGGATCTCATTATACAAATGGGCACCAATTAAGTAAAAGATCCGATTTTCACAAACATTTACGCAACACATTTTTTTCTTCTCTTCCTCCAAAGCTTGTTCCCTATCTTTTCCAAAAGGACAATAAAGAACTTTAGTAATAAATTTCAAACTTAAGATAATGAACCTTATATTCAATTCAAACTTACATATTTGACTCATGACGAGAGTGTTTAAACATGACACCTTTTTCAAGGACCACAACTTAATTGAAGAGAACTTAAAGTAGCCTGAAACACGCACATTAGTACAAAACAAAACCTAGAATTAATGAACTGAAAGTAGTAAACTACAATTTACATAAGGAATAAAATATTCAATGCAAAAATTTATAACATAAGCGTCAATTTTAGCTATTTTTTCATTTGCAAAGATGTTTATAGCGTATTTTTTAAAAGATGATGTGATGATATGTTCAAATCCTCTCCTTAATTCCATTTTAATTCTATTCCTATAAGAATTCTTTAGATAGTTCTACAAGCGTAATTTTTTATGAGATAAATCATGCTCTTTTAATACTCATTTGGAAGAAATTGCATTTATATATCCATAACTTGTTCCCTAGCTCGTTGATAAAATGCATGAAAATCAATGTGAATCATAACCTATTAGATAAAATGTACATATACTTAAAACACTAGAGCTTTTTTTTCACGAGGTTGAAATTTATAACAAAGCACATAGATTTCAAAACTGACTAGTTTTACTTTTGCACATATTTACATCTTCTTAATGAAGTATGTTACTACTATTTTTGATAAGTCCATCAATGCAAAGTATATATATTACTTAACCATAAATTTTTACACTCCTAAATTTATCAAACCAATTAATTAAACTACACAAATGTAGGCTTGACAATGAAATAAAAGTATATGATCATTTCATTGCATTTTCAAACCTTCAAGTTAACTTTTCCTAATGAATAAAACATGATTTTAATATTTATTCACCCAATTCGACACGAAACAGAGGAATATATTCTCTATTACCTTAGAAAACTAGTAAAAAAATCAATAATAGAGCATTACTCCTTAAATATACATCTGAAGCATGTGTAAGTATATCAAACTACACAACAAATCAGAAAATCTCATATACTTTTGGTTTCTTTATTAGAAATTGACATAATTACATTTTTTTTCTCTTTTAGTTGTGAAGCAAATTGAGGTAATTGAAGGTTTTATATACCAAATGAAACCTAGTCATTGAGTCTCCTCTACCAAGCTCTTTACAGAAAATACATGAGTGAATAAAGATAATACATAAACTCAATTTTTTTGTTTAAGAAAACAGTCCCTAATTTCCAATTTCTTCTAACAAGCCCTAATTTCTAAATTCTAGCATAATTTCTACAAAAACCCTAATTTTCAATTTCCATCAAGAAACCAATTCCCACATTGTAGAAGCTATGGAAAAAAAACCCTAATTTTATTTTGGGATAACTAGCAAACGGAAAAGTGACAGCAAAAGGGAGGATGAATCGAAATTAATGAGTAGCCAAGAAGGCTAGGCAACACAAATCGAACTCACTAACCGATTGAAGAAGTGGAATCGACTGAATTTGTTGGGGGTGCGATGTTGACGGGAAATAGGTGAGAACTCTGAAGACGAAGATAGCCCACGCCGTCGAGGAAAACCACAAGGCTATCTTCGAGGAAGCGATTGGTAGAACGTCGGATCAAAAATCCGAGGAGCGATGGGAAAGAGGCAAGTTTGTGAGGGCTTTGGAAGAAAGGACATAGGTGGGGGCTGAGTTCATGAGGAGAGAGGAGAGTTTAGGGATAATGTCTTCGGTGCTCCTAAAATTTCAACTCCGCGCTTTCATTTCGCTTTTTCCGCGCTTTTATTTGTAACTTGTCCGTACAACAACATATTGAGGGGTTACCTTAGCCTATGATATTGTAGCACAACCTGTCTATAGTAACACATCAAAAAAACTATTGCAATAGCTTATCTATTGTAACGCTTTACAAAATCCGTTACAACTTTGATGTTACCTTAGGTCAAATATTTAGTAGTGAAATAATTATAGACATCGGTTAAAAACCGATGTGGTAAAGTTTAGATCTTTAACGCCTCCCGCTAACATGTTGATTTTTGTTTTGTTTGGCATCGGTTTTTAACCGACGTGTATGAAGACATTTCTAGTAATGGAAGGAGCTGTGACAGAAGCCCCTATGTCGACTGAATCGTTGACATTTGGAGACTCGTTGACATTTGGAGACTCGTTGACATTTGGAGATGACATAATCTACAAATAAATTATCATCACAAATCAGAATCCACCATCTACAAATTGACATTGAAAAACTTTTCACATCAATAATATAAATATAAATGAAGTAAAACAAATTGCTTGGAATTGCTTGACTTACTTGGTCAATAAGGGACATTGTCTCCACAAGTACAAAGCTCAACTTTTTGTTTCTTTATCCAATAAACTAGTAAGATGAAGCAAAACAAATCCAGCTGAAAAATCAACAATTAAAGAGACATTTAGCACAACTATAACAAATTCAACTGTAAAATCAGTTGGTGAGTGAGCCTTAGCAAATTCCAAAAACTAATCTGTTGTAAAATCAGTTGGTAACAAATTGATTCAATAAGACGGATTCAGGGGAATCACAAACATATTCAATAAAATTACAAACAGATTCAATAAAATTAAAATCACCTAAGTCGATAATCTGGAAATTACAAGATGAAGCAACAACCAGATTCAAAAAAATTGCAAGATGAAGCAACAACCAGAATCAATAAAATAAAAATCCCCTAAGTCGATAATCTAAAAATCAATAACAGATTCAACGAAATTGCAAGATGAAGCAACAACCAGATTCAACCAGATTCAATAAAATGAAAATCACCCAAGTCGATAATCTAAAAATCACAAACAGATTGAATAAGATCAAGCAACAGAGAGAGGCAATGTTGTTGTTGCTGAAAGAAAATAAAAATGAAGCAAGATGAATATGAAAATCGCCCATCGCAATAGACTAACAGAGAGAGAGGCAATGTTGTTGTTGCTGAAAATTACAAACAGATTCAACCGAAGAGGCATTCTTGTCAAGACGAAGCAAGATCTGAACACTTACCAAGGGATGCACCGCCGGAGAGAGAAGATGCACCGCCGGAGAGATGCTGCACCGCAGGGCGACAACCAGAAGCTCGGAACGCAACAACTGTAGAGGGTTAGGGAGTTAGGGTTTCATGGGGTTGGAAGTTGATGAAGTGAACTGATGAACAGATGAAGCCGCCACTTACCAAGGGATGCACCACCGGAGAGAGATGATGCACTTCCGTAGAGAGGATGCACCGCCGGAGAGAGGCCGCACCGTCGGGGAGCCTGCCTGTGTGATGGGCGATGACCGGAAGAGCAGCTGCAGAGGGTTAGGGAGTTAGGGTTTCACGGGGTTGGAATTTGGAAGTTAACAGATGAATGAAGCGGCTTAGCGCCTTAGCGCCTTAGCGGCATAACAAAAATCAACATAAAAAGTGAGGGGCAATTTTGTCAATTCCAGTGCGGACACGAGCTGGCGAGCTACTTGAGCTCGAATCGAGCTTAGGAATAGGCTCGAACTCGGCTCATATATACATTCAAGTGATCCCGATTCGAGCTTTTTTTTTTAGTCGAACCCGAGCTACTAAGCTCATGTATCAGGCCTAAGCCCAATACTCGATATACTTTTGATTAGACTCGACCCACAAATCAAGGACCTTGTCAAGGAACTTGGAGAACCCAAAATTGAAAGTAATTAAATCTGTCACTCTTCTCTATCCACTCCAACGGAACAAAAAAATAAAATCACTTCTTCTACGGAATTAAAAATAATCAAATAACATGACTTCTGCCAGTAAAAATCAATTATTCAACATTTTGTACGATGGTTCAACCATCCCCAAATCTTTACCTTATATATATAAAAAAAAAAAAATATTTCACAAGTTTGTGTTTTTGCACATTGAGTATATTTTTTAATTGTACTAAACACAACCTTGAATATGTCCAAGAAAGAACATGAATTGTTGGTCCGTATCACTTGGTGAAGGAAGCGAGCACGCGGCGCGGAGGAACAAAAGGGCGTCGGGCATGCTGAACAGCGTAGTTATCAAGAAGGAGCACATCGCCCTGCTTCCAAGGGACAGCCACACACTCCTCCTCAAGGATCGCCTTACACTCTTCGACCACCTCGGGTGGGATAGGTGCACCATCCCCGAACTGTACCGCCTTGATATCCGACTTATATCTTGGATCCACGGGGCTCATGTAGGCTGGCATCAAGCTATTCCACCACATCCGACGTTCTTCTCCTGTCCGACTCTTGTCAATCTTGATACCAGGGAGTGGCCTCATTGTTACCCTCGCCCCATTCTCCAACCATTCCAACTTCGCTCCTAATTTGGCCACCCTGACACGTGCGAATGAATTGTTAATTAATTAGAGGATATATGAATAAGAGTAGCTAGCTAGGGTGTATGTGACTAGCTTTAGCTCGGCAATGGCCTTGTTGTCGGTGGCGAAGGTTTCCTTCCAACTCCTGCCAATGGGGGACGAGATGTCGGTGTCGTTGGGAAGGAGGACGGGGTAGATCAGGCCATGCTCCTCCATGCGCCGGAGGAAGCCGGAGTGATTTCGCTTCAACCTGTCATATACAAGGTGCCCTAATACAATGGGGGTCTCCCCTTGACTTGCTGGCTCCACCTCACAGTAAAAAAACACCTTTGATGGATGGTTCTCCAGCTGCATTATAATTTTCAATTACATATATCAGTTCTTGATTCTTCTTAACCAAGGGAGTATTAATTAATGAAGTTGAACTAAATATATATACATGAACTCACATAAGCCATCTCGTTGTGGAACTCTAAAGAGAGGTGGGGAGGGCTTTCGTTGGCGGTGTGGATCCGGTCGACAACGTGAGTCCTTGGGACGACCGCCCCTGCGAAGGGAAAGTCCTCCCACCCGAAGCTGTCAACGACGTTGTTGAAGTCGGGGGCTGTAGGGACGTCGAATCCCCGGAAGAGCACGGCCCCTGACTCGCGGAGCTTCCCCTTCAGCCAAGCCTTGTGGGCCCGCACCGCCTCAGTGAGGCTGCTGGCAGCGGCAGTGGTGGAGGGCTGCACAACTAGTGGAAAGGCCACGCCATTGACCACCTTCTGTTGAGGTACCTTGACCGCCTCGAACGCGTTCGCTGACATTGTCACTCGGGGTGCCAAGATCATCGATCCCATCGTCTTTGTTTCCTGTAGGGGAGAGAATATGAATTGTGATAAATTGTTGATGAGAGATTGGGTATTTATTTCTTTATTTTCATGATCAATGTGGTTAGTTTAAGCCACGTACACCTTAATAAACAATGAGATTGCACAAGATTTTACAGGAGGATACAGGTATTGCAGAAACATGTAATTAATTAATTAATTAATTTTTTTTCTTATTAAAAAATTAAAATTTCTAATCTATTAACGTAGATGTTAAGCAATATAGATCCCCTATAACACTTTATGTGTTACAATTAGAGTTATACTTAATTATTTCGAGTATAAATTCACGTTAAAAAATTTTAAAAATTATATTTATACTCTATACACTTATATTAACATGTATAAACTTTTATTATTAAAATTGTTTTTTAGTAAAATATTAAAAATATGTTCTAAAATAATCAACATTTTAATTATCCATAATTTTTAATAATAAATTTTCATAATAAAATTTTATAAATATGTGAATATAAGTGTATAGATATAAATATAAATTTTATAAAAAAATTTAATGTGAATTTACACCCAAAATAATTAAGTGTAACATCGAGTGTAACACCCAGTGTTATAGGTGATCCGCACGGGATATCAAGAGGTTTAATTTAAAAATACTTTTCTAATTATTTCAATTTTTTTAATATATTTTTAGAGTTCAGTTTTTTTAATTGAAAATATTTCCCAAATATATCCTAATAGTATAAATTACAAAGATCGGTAATTAATGGGATACGTATTACATATATTTAGATATAACTAGTGTAACACTCGTGCCTTGAAGGCACGGGAATTGATCCATTTTAATTTAAACATCATTTTAGATATCTATAGAATATTATATTAATATATACTTGTTTACAACAAAAAATATGTATACAATATTTTTTTTATAATTTATAAATTAGTTGGAAAGAGATACAATACAAATTTTGAAAATGATTTAATAAGGTAAAGTAGTAATAATACTCAAACACACCACCTAATATAATTGAAATAATTAAATATATAATTTCGTCATTAGGATAAATCTAAAAGGGAAAATATAAGCTCCCATACAAAGATTAAAAAAAATCATAAGCGCGTGATTGTGCGAATACTTTTGAAGTTATGTAGATATACATAACTTATTCATTATTTTCATTAGAAAGATATCTAGAAAGATAGTGAAATAAATAGTTAAAATAAAGGTAAGATGGTAAAAAAAAGATCCTGAAAAGTAGAAAAATGATCTAAGAAGCCTTTGAAAGTCTTAACATATTATTTATTTTTTATAGTCATTTAAGATGTCTAAAATAAATAAATCAATTATTCCCTCAGCACATAATTAAAAAATATTAGAAATTCAAATTCCAGAAGGGGATAATGCGGATAAACTAATTTGGAAATTAAACCCCAATGGAAACTTTACAACTAAATCCACGACCAAAATAACAAGCCCTAGACAACAAGGTGAAACTGACTATGGCTGGATCTGGAAACTAAAAATACCACCTAGATTAAAGAATTTGATTTGGAAGATAGTAATTGATGGTTTATCAACAAAGGCTAGGCTAAACAAGTACGTTAATAGAATCCCATCTCAGTGTTGCATCTGTGACTCTGAAGATGAGGATACTCATGATCTTTTTATGAATTGTCGAATCACTCAGTCAGTAATCTTGGGTTATAAACAAATACCAAGTAAATCCTTCCTTAGCTTAAGAGGAAAGAACCCGTCGATAGAAGATATTATGATGATTAGACACGAAAACTCACATTTTGAAGATCTTTGTTTCATTTGGCAAACAATATGGGAAACTAGAAACGAAATCATTTTTAACAACAAAAAATTGGAGGCAAAAACATCTATGGTTCAAAAAACTATATGCAATATAACAAATTGGAGTTTGACAAATGTAAATATGGAAAAAGCCAAGTCCAAAACCAAAAGATCAAAAGCTAAATGTAACAAACCACAAGGAGCTATCCTCAAAATTAATGTAGATGGCTCGGTTAATTCCATTGGCGGGTATCATGTGGGGGGAGTCATCCAAGACTCCGATGGTCAGGTTATTGATATTTTTCATCAGGAGACAAGAAAAGGTTCAGTTCTCCAAACAGAGGCTTCTGCGGTCTGTGTAGAAATGCAGCAAGCTATCTCCAAAGGATTTCGAAAAGTCATCATCGAAGGGGACAACTTGGAAGTTATAAAGGCAATTAAAGAAAGCAGTAATATAAAGTGTGTAATTATGCGTCATTTGCATGGAGAAGATCAACCTACTCTCAGGTTACTTTGATCATATTCAGTTTAGACATTGTTATAGAGAAGCAAATAAGGTAGCAGATTATATCGCTAAAAGTAGGGGAAATTGTACCTTGTCCACTCTCCCTTTTAATAGGTATCTTTCTAACATCATCCGATAGGATGATCAAGGAAACGCCTTGCGTTTTTTAGCATAGCCTTCCTACTATTTGCCTACTGTAAAAAAAAAAATTTAAGGAAAAAAACTTTTTTTGGCTCAATTTAATTTTTATAAATTAATTTTTGAAATCGAATATTCACTAATAGATTATTTTTCTATTTAATTTCGCAGAAATCGGACGCACTTTGGAGCTTAAAAGAAACTCATGAAGAAGCTAAGGATGGTGCAGCTGGAGAAAAGGCCATTTTTCGGAATTCATCATTCTGATTCAAGTTCTTATATCTTCATGAGAGTTGTAGCCCTCGAAAAGAGCTTTCCAACGCATGCTCATATGCGTCATTCCGACGAACGAGGACTCGGGAAAGTGCGTTTAAAGAACATAGCAGAATGTTGAGAAAGTGGTCGATATCGACCAGACCTACTCAATATCGACCAGATTGTGGTCGAAAATCCCCAGATCGTTTTAAGATGCCTTGTAGAGAAGAAGACAGGTCAATATCGACCAAGTTTAGTCGATATCGACCAAAGACCACTCGAGAATCCTTCGAGAGCCGAGATCGAGCAAGTCGGAGAGAAGCTGAAGAGATGACTCAATATCGACCTAACTCGGTCGATATCGACCTAGGACAGCTCGATATTGCCCCAGAATACGAAATCGAGTAGCAGAAGTGAAGACGAGAAAAGTGACTCGATATCGACCCACTTTGGTCGATATCGACCTAATACCAGTGACGTGTCCAGATCGATTACGAGCTCTACTTAAAGTTCTATCCAAAATCCAATGGAGATATTCCCAAGAGAAGATTCCTTACACATGAAGACTTGAAGATTTTAGATATTATATCTTTTTATCTTTTTATTTATCCTAAGGGTGGAACAATTAATTACCCTAGGATTTATCTTGTTTTATCTAATTAGATAGATTTATTTCCTAGTAGAATTATATCCTTAGATAGAAGATAGATATTCCTTACCTTGATTAGCAAGGATTAAGACCTATAAATAAAGCCCATGGGGCTAGTTTTTATACATTCAGTTCTAGAGAAGAGAAGTAGGTAGAGAGAGAGAGAGAGAGTGGAGGCCGATTGGGAGTTAAGGAGCGAGAGAAAGTTGGCTTCGATCTGTTGTAAGTTTTATTTAGTTTTATTAATGCAAAGATATTTGCTTTTATTATTGATGTCTTTCCTTGCGATGAAGAGCGAGTAGTCCACCCACTTCTAGGGTCGGGGTGAGCCCGACGATAGCCAAGCGTGTTTGAGTTAAAGATTCGACTTTTATTGTGCTTTGATCGTCCACTACCTTTTATATGTTTATTACCTATTTAATAGAGATTCAGGTTAACCACTTGGATTACAAACATAAAATTGGTAGATACAATTAGGGTTTCTTGAAAGTGTTGTCTAATTGTTGGAAAAGGTAAAAGCTTTTCCACCTAGATTAAAAAATTTGATTTGGAAGATAGTAATTGATTGTTTATCAACAAAGGCTAGGATAAACAAGTACGTTAATAGAATTCCATCTCAGTGTTGCATTTGTGACTCTGAAGATGATGATACTCATCATCTTTTTATGAAATGTCGAATCACTCAGTTATTAATCTTGGGTTATAAACAACTACCAGGTAAATCCTTACTTAGCTTAAGAGGAAGGAACTTGTCGATAGAAGATATTATGATGATTAGACACGAAAACTCACATTTTGAAGATCTTTGTTTCATTTGGCAAACAATATGGGAAACTAGAAACAAAATCATTTTTAACAACAAAAAATTGGAGGCTACAACATCTATGGTTCAAAAAACTATATGCAATATAACAATTTGGAGTTTGACAAATGCAAATATGGAAAAAACCAAGTCCAAAACCAAAAGATCAAAAGCTAAATGGAACAAACCACAAGGAGCTATCCTCAATATTAATGTAGATGGCTCGGTTAATTCCATTGGCAGGTGTCATGTGGGGGGAGTCATCCAAGACTCCGATGGTCAGGTTATTGATATTTTTCATCAGGAGACAAGACAAGGTTCAGTTCTCCAAACAAATGCTTGTGCGGTCTGTGTAGGAATGCAACAAGCTATCTCCAGAGGATTTCGAAAAGTCATCATTGAAGGGGACAACTTGGAAGTTATAAAGGCGATTAACGAAAGCAGTAATATCAAGTGGGAAATTATGCGTCATGTGGAGAAGATCAACCTACTCTCAGGTTACTTTGATCATATTCAGTTTAGACATTGTTATAGAGAAGCAAATAATGTAGCAGATTATATCGCTAAAAGTAGGGGAAGTTGTACCTTGTCCACTCTTCCTTTAATAGGGATCTTTGTAACATCATCTAACAGGATGATCAAGGAAATGCCTTGCGTTTTTAGCAAAGCCTTCCTACTGTTTGCCTACTATAAAAAAAAAGTAAATTTTAACGAAATAAACTTTTTTTTGGCTCAATTTGATTTTTATAAATTAATTTTTGAAATCGAATATTCACAAATAGATTATTTTTCATAACTTAAAAAAAAAAATTTGCAAGCCTTAAAATATTGAAATTATAATAAGGGCCTTCTAGGTCGTATAAAATAAATATAGATGTAAAATATGATTTTGAATTTTTTTTCCTTCAAAATTTAGAATTTTTTTCAAAATATTCATTAAAAAATAAATATTTACGATAATATTCACGAGTTCAAACTATTTGCAAAAATATTCATTTTTTTGCAGGTTGAATAGAGAAACGTGGTCTGAGACCGCGTTTCTTTCAGAAGTCCTAAAATTTGAAACGAAAATAAAGTAGGAAAAAAATAAATTAAAGAAACACGGTTTGAAACCGCGTTTTATAACCAATTTTAAATAAAATGCGATTTCAAACCGCGTTTATATCATATTATATTTTTAAAAATAAAAAAAAAAAGACAAAAGGTAAAACGCGGAACGAAGCCGCGTTTTACTTCTTCTTCCTCCCCAAATTCGAAGAGCCACAACCCACGGAATTGCCGAAATTGGCATGAAGAATGATATTCCTGTCGATGGAAGGGATGGAGACGAAGTGGGAGCAGCCAACCCGGCCTCGTTTGCCACCGGCCTCATCGCTTCTCTTCCTCGTTGTCGTCGTCGTCCCTCCTGCTCATTGCTCGGTGATGTTCATATTTTGTGCCATGTTTTATATTGAATTTTATATCGATTTCTATATACATTTCATGCATTTGGGTTAGAAAGGTATGGATTCCAAGTAGTTTACATTTATTTTCCAAATTATGGAGTCTACACTAGTTTCTATTTGATTTCGCGGAAATCGGACGCACTTTGGAGCTTAAAAGAAAATCATGAAGAAGTTAAGGATGGTGTAGCGGGAGAAAAGGCCATTTTTCGGAATTCATCATTCTTAATCAAGTTCTGATGTCTTCATGGGAGTTGTAGCTCTCGAAAAGAGCTTTCCAACGCATGCTCATATGCGTCATTCCGACAAACGAGGACTCGGGAAAGTATGTTTAAAGAACATAGCAGGATGCTGAGAAAGTGGTCGATATCGACCAGACCTACTCAATATCGACCAGATTTTGGTCGAAAATCCCTAGATCGTTTCAAGATGCCCTGCCGAGAAGAAGACAGGTCAATATGGACCAGGTTTAAGCCGATATTGACCAAAGACCACTCGTGATTCCTTCCAGAGCCGAGATTGAGCAAGTCGGAGAGAAGCTGAAGAGATGACTCAATATCGACCTAACTCGGTCGATATCGACCTAGGACAACTTGATATTGCCCCAGAAGCCGAAATCGAGTAGCAGAAGTGAAGACGAGAAAAGTGACTCGATATCGACCTACTTTGGTCGATATCGACCTAATACCAGTGACGTGTCCAGATCGATTCCGAGCTCTACTTAAAGTTCTATCCAAAATCCAATTGAGATATTCCCAAGAGAATATTCCTTACACATGAAGACTTGAAGATTTAGATATTTTATGTTTTTAGCTTTTTATTTATCTTAATGGTTGAACAATTAATTACCCTAGGATGTATCTTGTTTTTTCTAATTAGATAGATTTATTTCCTAGTAGAATTATATCCTTTGATAGAAGATATATATTACTTACCTTGATTAGCAGGGATTAAGGCCTATAAATAAAGCCCATGGAGCTAGTTTTTATACATTCAGTTCTAGAGAAGAGTGGTATATATATTGAGCACACTGTCTTAGACGGTAGAGAGAGAGAGTGGAATTCGATTGGGAGTTCTAGAGAAGTAGGTAGAGAGAGAGAGAGAGAGTGGAAGCCGATTGGGAGTTAAGGAGCGAGAGCAAGTTGGCTTCGATCGGTTGTAAGCTTTATTTAGTTTTGTTAATGCAAAGTTATTTCCTTTTATTATTGATGTCTTTCCCTGCGATGAAGAGCGAGTAGTCCACCCACTTCTAGGGTCGGGGTGAGCCCGACGATAGCCAAGCGTGTTTGAGGTAAAGACTGACTTTTATTGTGCTTTGATCGTCCACTACCTTTTATTTGTTTATTATCTATTTAATAGAGATTCAGGTTAACCACTTGGATTATAAACATAAACTTGGTCGATACAATTAGGGTTTCTTGAAAGTGTTGTCTAATTGTTGGAAAAGGTGAAAGCTTAATCCTTTGATGTGATTGCATGATTATTTCCTTATCTTATTTTATACATGTTTGATTATCGTTTTTGCAAACCCCGATCTTGGATGTTTTCTTTTACATAGTTTATTCCGAAATCTGCGACGCTTTGTCCTTTATTTCGTACTGCTCCCACTCGATATTTACCAACTCCTGGTCGATATCGAATTCTAATTTCGATCCAGAAAGATCGGTGCTTGTTTGTGCTTCTGCAGCCACAGGTCGATTTTGAGCACATTGGTCGATATCGAGCGCCCTAGGTCGATATCAAGTCACCCTGGTCAATATTGCCTGACTTCTATAGAACCCTAAAATCGTTTGAACAGGTCGATATCGACTGCCTTAGGTCGATGTCGAGTGGTCCCCTAAGGTCGATTTCGACGTGAGATTTTTCTACTGCCTGGGATCCGCTGACCAGCTTCCTCGAGGATCGAACCTGACTTCCTTTTGATACAACGGGAGGAAGTCTTGAACATTATTTGCTGAGGACGGAATCGGTTTGCTTATTTTATTCACATTTTATTTGCAATCTCGATTTCCTCTTACAACAAATTGGCGTCGTTGCCGGGGAAGCAATCATTCACGCCTTAGGTAGTTAGATCTCATGTTTCTTTTGAGTTTTTTTTTTTTTTGCAATGTATGCGCCATACTGTTCAATCACCTAAGTGTGACGCCTTAGACGATCTGGAACGCCTTATACACATCCACTCTAGACTAAAAAGGATCATGACGGACGCAGAAACACAAGCCCAACTGATTGAAAGGCTTCAGAGGGAACTAGAAACCAACAATGCTGCTCTCGCCACTGAGAGAGCACGCGCCGAGCAGGAAGCTGAGCGAAGGAGGCAAGCAGAGGCTAAGCTTGACCAATACCCTACCACTGCGGAGGATTACATGCACCCGACTCTTGTCGTGCCTGAATCGGCTATTCTAATCCCTGCTAATAACTTTGAAATTCGCACTGCCTTCCTTATCAAAATTAAAAATAATGCTTTTTATGGAAGATTTAATGAGTGCCCTCTTGAACATATTACTACTTTTTCAGACATGTGCCATACTCTTCCTGAAGGTACTACTAAGGAATATGTCAAGAGGAAAGCTTTTCGTTGGTCTCTTGCCGGTCCAGCACTAAAGTGGCTTGAAGGTCTCCCTACGTGATCCCTCACAACATGGGCAGAGGTTAGGAATGTGTTCCTCAACAAGTTCTTTCCTCCGGCCAAGATAGCACTCCTCAGGCAAAAGATCACTGCTTTCAAACAAAAGCCTGGGGATCCGCTATCATTAGCATAAGATCGATACAAGGATCTACTGCGATCTTGCCCCACTCATGGGTAGCCACCATTCGTCATTCAGGAGATTTTCTACAATTCTCTTGACTTGGCCGCCAAGGAAAGGATCAATCAGTTTACGCAGTATGAATACCTCACGTAGACACCAGCAGAGGTATGAGCTACAATCGAAAGGCTCACCAATTTCGACAACACATATGGGGCCCCTGCAAACTACGACAAAAACCACGACACCTATGCAATGCCAGTCCCATCAGAACTGCAAGCTCCTCAAGCAAGTCAAATATCTCTATGCTAACCAGCCCTGCATTGAATGTGGCTCCCAGCGGCACACTACTTCAGAGTGCCCACATACAGAGCAAGTCAGGATGGCAGAAACTCACGAAGAGGTAGCTTACGCAAGGGGTCCCAATCGCTATATGGGGGATCAGCGGTTCCATCAACCACAGTGGAACCAAGATGCCCCTAGGACCCCCCCCACCATACAGAGCTCCAGTACATCCAGAAATGGATCAGCGGAAGGATGATCTACAGATGATCCTCGATGAGATGCGTCGGAATCAAGCGGAAAACAAGCAATCCAACAGCGCCATCCAGATCCAACTCCACGGCCTCAATGCACGATTGGGGGAGATGGACATCTGGAAGAAGAACATGGAGACCCAAATGCGTCAACTCGCGGAACAGATCCCGAGACCAGCCGGAAAGCTCCCTGGGCACACAGATCCCAACCCTAAGGGGGCAATCCGGACATGTCGCTGCTGTAAAGCTTAGGAGCGGTCGCGAACTGCACGAACCAGAGGTCGGAGAAGCAGACAACGGAGCTGGACAACAGGTCGAAATTGACCAACACCTGGTCGATATCGACTATCCCCAGGTCGATATTGACCCATCTGCTCAAGTCAACCCGATTCTAACACCAGCAGTCCAAATCGACCAAAGTCAGGTCGATATCGACCAACAGAAGGTCGATATCGAGTCCCCTCCAGTCGATATTGCCTCTTCTACAGTGCCTTCGACAGCTGATTACGCTCCGAAACAAAAGAATATGCTCACTTTCTCCTCCAAGGCGCTGAAAGATCCCACTGCAGTAGGTTTAAATGATTTGTTAAGATGCTTCAGGAACTAAATGTTTCAATTCCTTATACAGAAGCTCTTCAAGAGATGCCTGCTTATGTCAAGTTCCTCAAGGAAATCCTTAGCAACAAGCGATCAATCACTGAAATCGCCGGTGACTGCAAAAGGATGGACTTCCCTGAGAAGAGACCTGACCCTAGTAAGTTTTCTATAACTGTGGGATTTGGACAATTTTAATATGAGACATTGTGTGATCTAGGTGCAAGCGTGATCATCATGCCCCTATCAATCTGGCAAAAGGTAAAGATAGGATCAATAGAGCATGTGGATGCCAAACTATACATGGCAAACAATACAGTGGTCATCCCTACAGGTATGGTTGATAATGTCCATGTCCAGGTTGGTAAGTTCTATATTTCCGCTGATTTCCTTGTTATAGATTGTGCGGAAGATCCTACTTGCCCTAGTATTCTTGGTAGACCTTTTCTAGCTACTGCAGATGCAAAGATCAGCGTCAGGAAGCGATTGCTCACCTTCATGATAGGCGATGAGGTCCTAGATTTCTCTTTTGGTCCTACAAAGGAGGAAATTCCATGGCTGGAGGTGAAGAGCATAGACGACCACGGGTGTGGGATGCAGACTTGCCAAGAGCCTAAGTATGGGGTCCCTGCACTCGATATCGACCCCTATCACTCGATATCGACTGACCCCCAGCCCAAAGATTTCTGTTTTGGGCCCGAAAAGGTAAGATCAGGTACAATCCCTACATCTCCTCTGTCCATTAATAAAAATAGTATTTTTAGAGGAGATAAGGCCCCGTGGAGAGCTAACCTGCGCAGGGTTAGGACTGGAAAGAAGAAGAAGGAAGCTAAAGGACTCTATGCAAACAACCACCTATCAGCAGAGCTTGCATACTACAATCAGGACCTAGATGATCAAGGAGAAGGGTCAAGCAAAAGAGGGCCCCACCTTAAGGGTTCTTAAACGCAAGCGGAGAAGTCGGCCTAGCGACTCTAAAAACTAGAGCATGTACATAAAACTTTTAAATTTTAGGACTTTAAAACTTATGGTTTGGTTTTGGTTTTGGTTTTTTATTTTTTTGGTTTTGTATGCTTAATGTGGAAGGTCTTTTTGCGGGAAAAAGTAACAATTTTGCAGATCGAAAGAAACTGGAATCGAGGTGACCTGGTCGATATCGACCATACCTAGTCGATATCGACCCCTGAGGTAGGTTTCGACCAGAAGCAAAGAAAATGGAGTAGGTCGATTTTGACCAAAAGTACTCGATATCGAGTGCATAGGTCGATATCGACCAAGAGCCCAGATTTCGACCAACTTGAGCAGACTTGGAATCTGACGAATTGCAGTCGATATTGACCTATACCTGGTCGATATCGACTCCTAGCAATCTACTGCAGCCCTACAGTGCGTTATTCGGTGAGCTCCTTCCTTTACCCTTGTTTTATATTGATTATATATAGTGGGAACACTGTATATTCTAAGTATGGGGTGGGGGAAAAGCTCATTATTATTATTTTATATTTTATTCTTATTTTTGGTACTACATGGTGAATTTTGAGTGAAATTTTAAATTTTTGTGCTTAATTGCTAAACTCAAAGTTTGTTTTATGAGACATCTCCCAAAGCTTGTAAATTGTTCAAAGAAATAGAGTCATGGAAGTTATATAGGACTCGATGATGCAAAATTGGATTAATTAGAGATATAGCATGAAATTGCCTAGTAAAGGGAAGTCACAATGAAGCGCATATTTTCTTGAAAACCATGAAAGGACGTTAAATTTGAAATTGCTTTTGACATATTGCATGATAAGAGGATGGAGGACTTTATATTTTCCATATATGCTCATATCGTTTATATATCCTAGCCTTACCTATGCTTATGCATCACAAAAGGCATATTATGCCTTATTTCATATTTTGCTCCACATATTCTAAATATTTCCATTTTCTACCTTAATTCCTTTCCGGGGACTATGTTGAGAATGATGTCATATTATGGAGATATCATATGGTGTTATTATATATTATATTTGGAGTTTGGCGGGAATGTTTGAAATATATGGAAAATTTAATGAGAGGAAGAATATCCGATCAAAGATCGACCCTGCTCGCTAAGATAATAGTTTGGCGAGATGGGACACATAGGTGAGGAGTCCAAAACACTAAGTATCCAGGGCCATTCATGACACCCATGTTTGCAACTCGCGAGAAGGCAGTGCTTAGATTAGAGAGGTAAAAGCATAATATTGAAAAAATCATTGAGCGATGAGTGAAAGGTGAGATATCAAAGGAAGAATGAATGTTGTATGAAAATTTGGAAATACTCCATTTCCCCGGATCATTAGCACCACATTGCCAAAAATTTCCCACCTTTAGCCTTTTACCTATCTACTTCTTTTTGAGCTTAAATAAAGTCCTCTTGATTATTGTTGCTTTGCCACTTTTGGATTGTTTTTGCATAACCCTCCTTTTATGAGTAGATGTTGCTTTTTATTGCACATGCATGGATTTGTGACATTAGTACCTTTTTAATGATGGTAATTGATTGAAGGGACATATAAAAATGAATCTAAGATGTTGAGAGTTTGTTTTCTTCCCCTGAATGACCATCCAAGTTATTGCTTGGGGACAAGCAAGCTTAAGTATGGGGTGATTTGATGTCCATGTTTTGTGACATGTTTTATATTGATTTTTATATCGAATTCTGTATACATTTCATGCATTTGGGTTAGAAAAGTACGGATTCCATGTAGTTTACATTTATTTGCCAAATTATGGAGTCTACACTAGTTTCTATTTAATTTCGCAGAAATCGGACGCACTTTGGAGCTTAAAAGAAACTCATGAAGAAGCTAAGGATGGTGCAGCTGGAGAAAACGCTATTTTTCGGCATTCATCATTCTGATTCAGGTTCTAATGTCCTCGTGAGAGTTGTAGCCCTCGAGAAGAGCTTTCCAACGCATGCTCATATGTGTCATTCCAATGAACGAGGACTCGGGAAAAAGCGTTTAAAGAACATAGGAGGATGTTGAGAAAGTGGTCGATATCGACCAAACCTACTCAATATCGACCAGATTGTGGTCGAAAATCCCCAGATCGTTTCAAGATGCCCTGCAGAGAAGAAGACAAGTCAATATCGACCAGGTTTAGTCGATACCGACCAAAGACCACTCGAGATTTCTTCCAGAGCCAAGATCGAGCAAGTCGGAGAGAAGCTGAAGAGATGACCCAATATCGATCTAACTCGGTCGATATCGACCTAGGACAACTCGATACTGCCCTAGAAGCCGAAATCGAGTAGCATAAGTGAAGACAAGAAAAGTGACTCGATATCGACCCACTTTGGTCGATATCAACCTAATACCAGTGACGTGTCCAGATCGATTCCGAGCTCTACTTAAAGTTCTATCCAAAATCCAATGGTGATATTCCTAAGAGAAGATTCCTTACACATGAAGACTTGAAGATTTTAGATATTTTATCTTTTTAGCTTTTTATTTATCTTAACGGTGGAACAATTAATTACCCTAGGATTTATCTTGTTTTATCTAATTAGATAGATTTATTTCCTAGTAGAATTATATCCTTAGATAGAAGATAGATATTCCTTACCTTGATTAGCAAGGATTAAGGCATGTAAATAAAGCCCATGTTGCTAGTTTTTATACATTCAATTCTAGAGAAGAGAAGTAGGTAGAGAGACACTACTAGAATTTTGTCATTTAACATCGGCTAATAACCGATGTCTTTCAAAAAAAAAATCGATGTCTATGTGGGTGATGTAAAAAGTCAAAACTTTTTAACATCGGGTAATAGCCGATGTCTTTGTTTATTATAACATCGGTCATATATTTAATTCCGATGTCTTTGATATGGTATAACATCGATTATAAAATACATCCGATGTTATAACATACAAAGACATCGGCTATTACCCGATGTTAAAATGTTTAAACTTTTTACATCACCCACATAGACATCGATTTTTTTATTTTGATTAAAATCGGTTTTTAGCCGATTTGTTAAATGAAATATTTGTGTTTTTTTTTTATCGTTGTAGCCTATACGAGATTTGAACCCGCACCTCTGTGCTTGAACACATCGCTCTACCAATTTGAGCTAATAGGCTTTAACTTAGAAATAATAAAACAAATTACTACCATAAATTGTTGCATGTAGATTGTAGACTAACTAATGAGATTCCGTGTACGCATGATTATAGCTTCCCTCAAGACTCTTTCTTGATACAATTACACTGTCACTACTTGTTACATCTCCTGTGTTTCTTTAAATATCTATCGGTCCTGCTCCAACATCAATAAGACAAATTTCTTGGAATTAGTCTCAAATACAAACAAGTGCATAGAACTTCTGCAAAGCTACAAGTACATAGAGTTTCCATACATGATGCCATGGCGAAGGCTTGCACTGGCCTCAGAAAACTTGTTCTCTAGATCAATATCTCCAACAGCTTTAGCAGCACCTTTCAATTGGAAAGGGTGAAGAAATGATCGACCAATCATTTGACAAAACTTCAATTTTTTTTGTATTTAAAAAAAACATCACAGAGTGCAATGGATACATGAGATCGTAAAACATACCCGAATAATAAACTCATCTAGCCTTTCCTTCAAATATATCAGTTATTTGGAATAACTTCAGAAAAGTTAGCCCCCTGCAGATAACAGTAATGAATATTCAGGAGCATCAAGGAAGAGTTTAGTTTAACCTTTCCGTAAATGAGAATGTAAAGGCATGAAAAAGAGAGAAAAATAAAGTATTAACCATACAAAACATTAACCCTCTCTGATATATAGGGCGTCCCCTTAGCAGAAGAAAATCTTCAATACATTATTTCATAGGCATCAATTTGCATATTGCAAATCACGACTAAACAAAACCAAAAATTAAGATTCTCTTAACATGAAAAGCTAGAGCCGTGCAGTCCTTTAGACCCTTAAAGAACTCAGGACATAAAGAGATCCATAGAAAGCCCGACATCCTTTTTTTTAACTTAATAGCTAAATCAAGCTATCAAACTACACATGCATGGCAAGCAAAAAGCCTCATTTTCCAAATCTAGCTATCAAAGTAATCAAACATTAAATGAACGTGTTTTCAAACAAATCCCTGCTCTCTTCTTCTTGAAAAAAGTGGCCTACTGAGATACAACTATACTTTCTTCTAAAATGCAAGCATTACTGATCTTCTATGTTTAAAGTTGATATTTCTAATTTCCAGTTAAAACAGTAAGGATTGGAAATTATACAAATGCATTGTAGACCAATGCCAATGGCAATATAATTCACAAGTTTAACCAAAAGCGAAAATGATCTGCATTTGCTTAAATTGGTGTCCTTAAATTCTTTATTCAGTGCATGAAATATGAGCATTAGATTCAGGTGGTGAAAATCCCTCTCTCTTACTCATTTCCATCCAATTAATTTGATTTTAAACAGTCATTAAGGTCAATCACAAGCAAGAGATCGAGGACAATCTACAAGAGCTAGCAGAAACAAGCCAGGAGGAGATAGTATATAAAAAATTAATATGCAAGTAGAGAATTTAGGACAGAAATGTTCACTCCCACCAAATTTAGTGAGTGGGCAAGTGGTAAACCTTCCATGTGGGTTTCCAACTTTGCTAATCCTAAAACATCCATCAAAATCCAATTTTATATTGGGACAACATCATGTAGAGCAAATCTCATGTAACGTACATGACTCAATGAACCTGCAAGTATAACGAGACTCAAAGAACCTACATGAAAACACAACTATATATGCTAATAAATTAAGCTAACACAACTCATCTATATATCTTATGAAAAGATGATCAAGAAAAAGCCACTAAGCATATTAATGAACTATTAAACAATTAACTCCAATGCATACAACATTAAAACTCATCAAAACACGAGAAATTTGCAACAATCATAAACAGAAGCAAACCTGGGCAGCTCATCCTCGGACTCAGACGAATCATCATAGCTGCTAGTCTCATCTTTCTTTTTCTTAACAATTTCGACTTCCGCCTTCTTCTTAGCAACCACAACTTTGATTTTCTCTACCTTCTGTTTCTTAGCACTCAAAACATTCTCAATCGCCTCTTCCGATTCCCTCATACCTGTAATCAAAACAAAATAAATGTTATAACCCTATAACAAAATCACACATAAAATAGAAAGGTTAATAACAAGCAGGATTTATAGTCAGGCTCTAGACCACAAGATCAGTTGCTTCCTCATAAAGGTTATTGGCAGCTGCAAATCAATTTTTATTAAGGCTTAGTAAGCTATCAAAACATCCAATAACAAATTTCATCTGCCTCATCTTTACTTGCAGCAAGAATAGCATTGCTAAATACTTTGAAAGCCAGCGAGAGCTATACTCTTCAAGGTTGGATATATGGCTTCAAACCTCTCAGTTACCTAGATAAATTCCAAATGTACAACAAATGATGATTAAGAAGAAGAGAAGTAAGCAAGAAAACAAAACCCTAGGTCCAATCGAGAAGAAGAGAAACATAGAACTCAAAACAAGTAAGACAACAAGGTAGTTTAACCTGCTTGCATACAACAACAATGAGTGCCATGGCAGGAGGTATCGTGCAAAAGAGCATATACATCTGCGACAAGTTTTCAAACTAAAACATCACGAATTAGCCAACAAACATATATGCTTGAATCAGAAATTGCACAAAAATAAGCCATATATCTTCAAACCTTGTTGTCTCTAAACAAGACACGGCATCCAGAGTGTTCATTCTTCAATAGATCTAGAGAACAAGGTAGTTAAGAAAACAGAAGTAAGAATGCAAAAAAGGAGGCAGAGAGAGAGAGAGAAAGGAAGGGCTAGATGAAGAAAACAAAAGTAAGAATGGAAAAAAAGAAGGCAGAGAGAGAGAGAGAGAGAGATGAGGGAGATATACTTTTAGGGTTCTTTAATAGATCTGGAGAGAAAGGAAGGGCTAGATGAAGAAGAACCCCTACCACCACGTTCTTCCCCTTCTTCGATCTACGCATACGCGATGAAGACGAAGACACCGATTAAAAAGCCTAGAATCACGACAGTGCTACAGTGCTTCTTCCCGTCGTGCTGAGTGACCTCCACTCCTTGTAAGTCCTGATTCTAGCCAAGCTGCGGTTGAAGCGACTGGGGAGAACCATCGCCGATACGGGAGCGCCAAAGAATGGGATCTTCAGGCGACATTGGCGATGGACGATCTCTCAGCAAAGCCTAGGGTTCAAAGCCTGGTGCTGAATTTCACCAGAAGAGGGGCGACGAGAACGGGACAAGAGAGGTCATATCGCCAGAATCGTCGTACGGTCGAAATCACCGAGAGGAAAAGGGTTCACGGTCGTGGGGGTCGATACTGAGAGGAAAGGGTCTGAGTTGAGATTTGGACGATGAAGGAGGTGGGGAGTTGTAGAATGTCTATTTTTCCAATAACAAGGCTTCAATTTTTTATTATATTAGGGTTGTGTTTTCATTTTCTTAAGGAACAAATACAAACTTCAAAAAGAAATTCTAAGTTTTAAATTTGCCTGCGGGTATTTGAGATGAGCGGGATTTTCACTTTGTCCAAATTCCAATCCCGCGCGTTTAATATTTTTCTAAAATATTTTTTTTTACATCGGTCAATAAATCAGTGTGATGTCGGTTTTATTTTCAACATCATAATTTTTTTAACCGATGTTAATAATCTATTTAACATCACCTGCTTTTCTGACTGATGTTAATTATCCGATGTTAAATCACAGAATTCTAGTAGTGAGAGAGAGAGAGAGAGAGAGAGAGAGAGAGAGAGAGAGAGAGAGAGAGTGGAGGTCGATTGGGAGTTAAGGAGCGAGAGCAAGCTGGCTTCGATCGGTTGTAAACTTTATTTAGTTTTATTAATGCAAAGTTATTACCATTTATTATTGATGTCTTTCCTTACGATGAAGAGCGAGTAGTCCACCTACTTCTAGGGTCGGGGTGAGCCAGACGATAGCCAAGCCTGTTTGAGGTAAAAATTCGACTTTTATTGTGCTTTGATCGTCCATTACCTTTTATATGTTTAGTACCTATTTAATAGAGATTCAGGTTAACCACTTGGATTATAAACCTAAAATTGGTAGATACAATTAGGGTTTCTTGAAAGAGTTGTCTAATTGTTGGAAAAGGCGAAAGCTTGTTCCTTTGATGTGATTGCATGATTATTTCTTTATCTTACCTTATGCATGTTTGGTTATCGTTGTTGCAAACCCCGATCTTGGAAGTTTTCTTTTACATAGTTTATTCCGAAATCTGCAAAGCTTTGTCCTTTATTTCGTACTGCTCCCACTCGATATTGACCAACCCTTGGTCGATATCGACTTCTAATTTCGATCCAGAAAGATCGCTACTTGTTTGTGTTTCTGCAGTCACATGTCGATTTTGAGCACATTGGTCGATATCGAGCGCCCTAGGTCGATATCGACAATACTAGAAAACTTCAATTATACATCTGTTGTCAATAATTGTCTTTCAAAAAAAATTCCGATCTCTTTGTTCGTGTAGTAAAAGATCAAACTTTTCCACATCGGTTTTAAGCAGATGTCTTTTCTTAATTAGAACTCCCTTCACTAGTGATAGTTTGTTTACTTGGTCGGATGGTAAAATTTCTAGCAAGATTGATAGGGTGCTTATTAATGCCGAGTGGGTCAATAGGAACCTCTTTTGCCATACTTATTACCCGGCTTCGTGGGAGCTCTCCGACCACAAGCCGGCGGTTGTTTCTTTGTGTAGGAATGAGAGGAAGAAAGGGGGAATGTTCAAAATCCTTAACCTTTGGAGCCAAGATGATAAGTTCCTTGAGATTGTAAAGGCTAATTGGAATGTGCCTAGAGGTGGGTCATTCCAATTTCGCCTTTGCAAACTTCTCAAGCGGCTTAAAAGACCCCTTAAGGCGCTGAATTTCAAGGAGTACACCCACATCACCGAGAGAGCCAATGAGGGCTTGGCTTCGGCAATGGAAGAAGCGATGGCTAACCCTAGTTGTGGCGAAGTGATGGACGTCTTGACGAGTGCAAGGTCCCTAGCTAATCGGCTCAACAAAGCGGAACATGCCTACTTGAGACAACCTGCCAAAGCTAAGTATATTCTCCTTAGTGACCAATGCAACAAGTACTTTCACTCTTTAATGAAGTTTAATAGCCATCGGAAGCACATTGTCTCTATGACTAAGTGTGATGGTTCTATTACTAATTCAAGCCTAGATGTTGCAAATGAGTTTGTCAAATACTAATAAAATCTTCTTGGTTGTGCAGGACCGAATATGGAGATTGACAACTCTTGGTTTGCTAGAGGAGCCTCTATTCGGGAGGAGGACAAGTGCATGCTCATGGCACCGGTCTCGAATGAGGAGATCAAGGTGGCTTTGTGGAGCATTGGAGAGGACAAGGCCCCGGGGTCGGATGGCTACTCTTCTTGCTTCTTCAAAGCCTCATGGAATGTCACGGGACCGGAGCTTTGCGCGACGATCAAGGAATTCTTCCGGAATGGAAAACTTTTGAGACAGATGAACCACACAATCATTATCTTGATTCCCAAGAAGGACGAGTCGACTAGGGTTGAACATTGTAGGTCGATCTCTTGTTGCAATGTAGCTTATAAGGTCATTTCTAAGATCCTCACTTTGAGGCTTGGGAAGTGCCTTGGCTATGTTGTTGATCCGGCCCAAAATGCGTTCATCCCTAACCGACTCATGTCCAACAATATCTTTTTAGTGCAAGAGCTTCTTCGCAAGTATAATGTTAAGCGTGAATCTAGGAGATGTTTTCTTAACATCGACCTAGCTAAGGCTTATGATTCTTTATCGTGGAAGTTCTTACGCTTTGTGTTGTGTGAATTAGGTTTCCCTCCGGATTTCATTGTGTGGGTGATGGAATGTGTTGAGACGACCTCCTTCTCCATCAAAGTGAACAATGACATGCATGGCATGTTTGAAGGTAAAAGGGGACTTAGGCAAGGTGATCCACTCTCTCCCTTACTCTTTGTCTTAGCTATGGAATTCTTTTCTAGGGTTGTCAAAGTTGAGACTAGTAAGGTTGGTTTCCATTTTCACCAACATTGTGAGAGTGTTAGGATTGCCCACCTAATGTTTGGGGATGGTATAGTGCTCTTTAGCCGTGGTGACTTGAGTTCGGTTAGGTGCTTCATGACTTGTCTCCACCGCTTTGAGAAGGTTTCGGGACTCTCGGTCAACAAGAAGAAATCCTCAGCTTTCTTAGCCTCGGTGCCTTCTAATGAAGCGCAATCCATTTTGGAGGCGACGGGGTTCAAGAAAGGGTAATTCCCCTTCCGCTACCTTGGGATTCCCATCAGCCCTCACGGCCTCCAGGTGACGCACTACGGACCTCTCTTGGACAAGATTGGTAAGAAGCTTTCTTCTTGGGCCGGTAAGCACATGTCTTGTGCAGGTCGTAGGGAGCTCATTGCTTTAGTGATCCAAGGGACGGAAGGGTTTTGGGTCTCGGTCCTTCCCGTTCCGGAAAGCGTCATGCAAGCTCTCACAAACTTGTGTCGTTCCTTCCTTTGGAAAACATCGAGAGTGAGATGGAGCAAGGTGTGCAAGCCTAAGCTTGAAGGGGGACTAGGGCTGATTGATATTAGGCCTTGGAATGATGCCTTCATGTGCAAGCACCTATGGAGGATAAAAGAGAAGAAGGAGAGCCTTTGGGTTCAGTGGGTGCATCACCGGTACCTTGGGGTGGTGGAGGTGGAAACCTGGGAAGCTCAACGACGTGACTCGCCGCTCATCAAAGCTATTGTTGAGGTAAAGAATAAAATGCTGATTTTGAATTCTAACCTTAGTAATTTGCTTGATGATTAGTGTGATGGAGAGAGGTTCAAGGTCAAGAGAGCTTATGAGGATTTGCGGGACAAGGAGGCCAAAGACCATTGGTTTAGGGAAGTCTGGGCGAAAGGAAACACCCCGAAGCATAGCTTCATCCTTTGGGTCGCTACCTTGAGTAAGCTTCCTACCTTTGATAGACTTTTCTTCCTTGATATTAACCATGGATGCAGGTTTTGTGATGAAGACACCTTGGAGACCCATGACCACCTCTTCTTTGAATGCCCTTATACTAAGGGCATTTGGAGGAGAACGAGAGAGAGGTTCTTAATTCCGGAAGGAGTTGACAGCTTGGCTCGTGGTCTTAGGTGGCTTCGGAGATACAAAAGAAAGAAGGGTTGTGAAGATAAGTCCAAAACCTTTGCTTTTACCGCCGTCATCTACTTCATTTGGCATGCGCGAAATTTAAATGTTTACGATGACAACCTTATTCCCGATGACGTGTTGGCTAGACTTATAGCAACCCATGTTTTCCGTCTCCTTCATGACACATTTTCCCTTGATGATGTTGAGAAGATCTAATCCTTGGCTCATCTCTTTGCTCTCTTGGTTGTTTGGGCCGATTGTGTAGGCTTTTGGATGGTGTCCTAGGGCCTGCGTGCCTTTAGTGCCTGTTTGCACTCGGGAACCATCTCCGTGTGTTAGGGTTTTGGCTTGTGTCCCTTTGGGTACCTGTGTGGCCCGGGATCAAGGTCTTTTTGATGTATTTTGGAGGTGTGTTGGGTTTACATACTCTAACCGCTCCCTTTTCTTGTTTTCTTGGCATTTTGTGTGTGCTCATTCAAGCTGCGTCTTGAATGGGGCATACATCCGCTATTTTATTTTAGCTTTGAACCCTTGTTGAGTTTCGGCTGCGTCCGAGATCAAAAAGTGGCCGAAGCTTGTTGATGAATGATCCTTAATTTGGATCCCCACATTCTTTCATTAATATTTACATAAACCTCCCCTCACCCGGACTTAGTGTCGGGGGGGTTGGCATCGAAATTTTTTTTTACTAAAATGATGATTTGTATATAGCATAGTAGATGAAAGAGTGCTTGAGTTTGTAGCTCTGGCATATTGCTGAAAAAAACTTTCAACCACCAACCGTAGGATTTGGTGAGACCTTGAACTTGTTTCATTAAGAGTCGTCTCCCCCGTCTGTCTTTGAGCTACAAGGATGTGAAATAGACAATAGTTTATTGTTCAAGCCCGAAAAAGTAGTTCCATCTTGCATGATTTAAGGTCAATCCTGTAAGAATAAAAACATTAAATACCAAACAGGAAGTACTCACCATAGTCGTAGATGTCTTCTATAGTGTACTGAGTAACTCCATGCATGGTGAATGTCTTTGTGCTGTTTGTTTGCCCATATGCGAAAATACTCGCTGTGGAAAAACATTCGGGCTAAAAATTCAATAGTCTTTGAACTTAAAGAAACACCAATGACCGGATAGAAAGTACTCACCGTTGATGCCATTGATGACTGATAGAGCAAACAGGAAGACATATAGCTGAAAGCACCATGCATCGAAGAAAACTCAACTGATAGGGGAATACATGTCATCAAAAAGGAAACAAAAGATAACTCATGCTAAAAATTTAGGCTTTTGCTACTACTTGGAAATAGAACTGGCAATTCAGTTGCCTAAATCCGGTGAATGCTAAAAAATAATTCAATTTAAAGTCATTATTGAGGTGCTGCTAGTTTATAAATTCCTTGTGATATGCGATATATTCCATAGCGCATTTAGTAGTTTTTGTCATCATTTACCTGACATTATGAGAGATATTAGTGTGAACTTGGTGATTCGGAGCATATTGAAGAAGTTGAAGAAATCATGCAAGTTACAGAAGCTAAGAAGATCGGAAGCAGCTGGAGGACTGAAGACCTTGGCGCGGCCGCGCTGCACATGGCGCGCCCGCGCTGCTACCCGACGCGACCACGCTGCTAGGAGGAAGTGGCCGCGCTGATACACCAGATGGAAGAGTTGAAGACGAGGCTGGCGCGCCCGCGCTGCACTTGGTGCGCCCGCGTCGGTCCTGGAGTCGGATTCTTATCCGATTCTGTTATCTTATTAGTTTTAATATTTTATTATTATAATTGTACGGGATGTTAAACCCGATTTTATTAGGTTATATAGGCCGAGAAGGCAGTAGAGAATCATTAGGTTATTTTCCAGAGACATATTTTCCTTTTGCATTATCTCACAAACCCTATGGAGAACTAACTCTCCTTTGTTGCACTTGGTTCTTTGAAGCCTTCAATTGATTTGGTTGTGAGTATTCTACTCTTGTTCGTCCTTTGTTAATTGTTTCGATCTCCTGAGCTTATTGCTTGATTGCTTATTATTGATTTATCTAGATTGATCACCTAGGTTTATCGATACTAGTCATACTGCTAGGGTTTCCAATTCCAGGTCTTGGGTTGTAGATTCATTGTAGCAAACACAATCTCCATACGCGGTCGCTTGTGGTAGATTGTGAGGGAGATTCGATTACAGGCTATTTTAACGGGTTGTTAGAATCGCTTGTATCTCATTATAATTCATGTTTGAATGCTATTGCTTTATTATTTGGTGAAGGTTTTCCCTTGTAATTTGGTGATAAGTGCTTTTAGGACTGGTAGGACTAAAAGCTATTACACGATCTGAATTGAGAACAATTACTGGACATTAGAACTTGAGATTCATAGAATGCGATGATGAACCATCTCAATTGTTGTGTGGATAATTACCTGGTGTGATACCTTTCCATCATATATTCACAACCTTTACTTGCAATTTGTTCTGTCACTATTACTTACACACAAAACTCCCCCTTGAATCGGTTACTTTTGGTAATAATACTTGCTTTTACAATTGATTCTGTTTCCCTGTGGGTTCGACCCTAACTTACCTACTATACTTGTTATAGTTTGCATCTTAGGAATTTACTTTGATTTGGCATAACGACTTTAGGCCTGTCAAATTTGGCGCCGTTGCCGGGGAAACGGTTAATCTTTGTTCTTGTTTGTTTTATTACCTGTTTGGGTGTGAACCTCTTGCATGGTTCGCACTCGTGCTACTGATCCCCATCTTTTTGCTTTTGATTGGGAAATTGACAGGACATACCACCGCCTTCTTAGAGAACAACACCACCAACCCGATCCAATGGCTGCTAACCAGACGCTGCGAGAGCTGACAGCATCAAACATCACACAGCAGGCACCTGCTGTGACAATCCCTGCTATAGGGGATGACAACCATGTTGAGCTTAAGTCTGGGCTGATTCACCAACTGCCAAAATTCCATGGATCGACTGGAGAGGACCCCATCAAGCACATGGGGAAGTTTCATAATGTGTGCATGAGCATGAAACCAGCCAATATAACTGAAGCACAGATAAAGATGAGAGCTTTTGGGTTCACGCTGGTCGATGCTGCGGATGACTGGTACTACAGCCTTCCTACTGGGAGCATCGATACTTGGCCTAAGCTCCACAAGGCCTTCCTGGAGAAATTCTTCCCTGCTAAGAAGGAGAACACCTTGAAGAAGGCAATCAGCAATATAGAGCAGGAGGAGGATGAGACCCTCTATGATTACAATGAAAGGTTCAAGAAGCTGTGTGTTAATTGCCCTTTCCATGGCTACAGCACGAAGGACCTAGTCTTATACATCTATGGGGGATTGCTGGAATCTGATAGAAGGATGATCGATGCCGCCTGCGGAGGAAATATTCTGAATGCCACGCCAGAGGGAGCTATGGAAAAGATTCAGGAAATGGCTGAGGGGACTAGGAATTTTGGGAAGTCCACCAGAAAGAAAGGAGTCAACTCGGTAGACTCTAACCAAGCCAATGATATTGCTGAATTGAAGGATATGGTTAGGAGACTCACTCTGAAAGGGACTCCTCAACAACTCAAGGCTTGTGAATTCTGTGGTGATGACTTCCACCCAACTGATGCGTGTCCTACACTCCAGAGAGACACCGCTGAAGTGAGTGCTATAGGTGGAAATGGACCTCAGAGACCCAGATATGACCCCTACTCAAACTCCTACAACCCAGGTTGGAAAGATCACCCGAATTTCAGATGGAGGGATCCACCAAACCAACCACATCAGCAGCAGCCACCTCCCTACAATCAGAGGCAGCAGGGTAACGCTCCATCCACTGATTCCATGCTCAATACCCTGACACAACACTTTACTGCGCATGTTCAGACAACTGAATCAAGCATAAAGGATATACAGAAGCAAATGGGGCAAATGGCTGAAGCAATCACTAGAATAGAGGCGAAGACGTCAGGGGGTCTACCATCTCAAACAGTGGTCAATCCAAAAGAAAACGTCAGTGCTATAACTCTTCGGAATGGAAAGGAGCTGAGAAGTCAGGAATCCGAGGAGGAAAACACGACGGAGGCCAACGCGGCCACGCCCACCACTAGCGCGCCCGCTCCGGCCAGCAGCGCGCCCGCGCCGGAAAGTGACGCGCCCGCGCCTGATGCTAACGCGCCCACGCCTACCTCTGACGCGCCCGCACCTGGTCCAATCCCGCCTGAATCTGAACCTTATGTCGATACTTATGTTCGACCGAATTTTCCCCCTCTCGGGTCTGAGAAACCAAAACCTCCGTTCCCTGAGGCACTTAATGAGAGGAGGATAATCGATGATTCAGAGCTGTTTGAGACATTTAGCAAGTGTCAAGTGAACATTCCTCTGCTGAGAATGATAAAAACTGTGCCCAAGTACGCCAAGTTCTTGAAGGAGCTTTGCACAGTAAAGAGGAATCAGAAGCTGAAAGGGAAAAAGAAGGTGAAAGTAAGTGAGCAGGTCTCCGCTATGTTTCAGAGGAGAATGCCGAAAAAGTGCGCTGATCCAGGTATGGTTACTATCCCTTGTGTCATTGGAGATGTAAAATTTGATAGAGCTATGCTTGATTTGGGTGCTTCCATAAATGTGCTTCCCTACTCACTTTACAAATCACTAGATTTAGGACCTTTGCATGAAACTGGAGTAGTTGTGCAACTAGCTGATAGGTCTAATAAGTACCCTAAAGGAGTAGTTGAAGACGTTTTGGTTATGGTCGATAAACTGATTTTTCCTGCAGATTTCTTTGTCCTGGATATGGAACACGATAAGCATGATGCACCTATTCTGTTAGGTAGACCTTTTATTAAAACTGCTAGGACAAAAATCGATTGTGTCTCTGAGACACTAACAATGGAATTTGATGGAGAAAAGGTTGAATTCGATCTCTATAAGGCTATGAAACATCCTGTTGATGACCAGTCTCTGTGCTCTATTGATGTGATTGAACCATTAGCTCAAGATCTATTTGATATTTCTAGGGAAGATGAGTTGCAGTCAATTATTGAGAATGATATTGATGAGTCCTATACAGATTTTTCAATCTCATCTAACATGCAGGAATTAGTAGCCCATATGAATATGGAAGGTGAGTCCCCTACTCTTTTGGGCGTTGGCCCCAATCTACTGACTCCAAGCGAAGTGCTTGTTCCATCTGTTGTGCAGGCACCTAAAATTGAACTCAAGCAACTCCCTAGTCATCTCAAGTATGCTTTCCTAGGAGTTGATGACACTTTACCAGTTATTGTGTCAAGTAAGCTCTCAGAGGAGCAGGAGGAAAAGTTAGTAGAGGTTCTAAAGGAGTAAAAAACTGCATTGGGGTGGACCATCGCTGACATCAAGGGAATCAGTCCATCTACATGCATGCACAGGATCCTGCTGGAGGAAGGAGCTAAGCCATCACGCCAACCACAGAGAAGGCTCAATCCTCCCATGATGGATGTGGTGAAGAAGGAAGTGCTGAAATTGCTATCAGCTAACATGATTTTCCCAATTTCTGACAGTCAGTGGGTGAGTCCTACCCAAGTTGTCCCTAAGAAAGGAGGGATTACTGTTGTGGAGAATCAACAAGGCGAGTTGGTCCCTACCAGGACACAAACAGGTTGGAGGGTGTGCATCGACTATCGCAAGTTGAACACAGTAACCAGGAAGGATCACTTCCCTCTCCCCTTTATTGATCAGATGCTAGAACGCCTTGCTGGGCGCCCCTCTTATTGCTTTCTTGATGGATATTCTGGTTATTTTCAGGTGGCTATAGTGCCAGAGGACCAGGAGAAGACTACTTTTACATGTCCTTTCGGTACTTTTGCATATCGCAGGATGCCATTTGGACTATGTAACGCACCCGGGACATTTCAACGATGTATGGTTAGTATCTTCTCTGAGTACATTGAAAATTTCATTGAAGTATTCATGGATGATTTCACAGTACATGGGGATAGCTTTGATACTTGTTTGAGCCATTTGGCACTAGTATTAAAAAGATGTGTTGAAACTAATTTGGTTTTGAACTCTGAAAAGTGTCATTTTATGGTAGAACAAGGAATTGTTTTAGGTCATATAGTCTCTGCAAAGGGTATTGAGGTCGATAAGGCAAAGATTGATGTAATTCAATCTCTGCCTTATCCTACTAATGTGCGCGAAGTTCGTTCTTTTCTAGGCCATGCAGGTTTTTATCGCAGGTTTATCAAAGACTTTTCAAAGATATCCTTACCCTTATGCGAGCTTCTGAAGAAAGATGTGACCTTTGCACTCACACAAGAGTGCAAAGAGGCGTTCGACCAGTTGAAAGGACGCCTCACTAGTGCACCAATCATCCAGGCACCAGACTGGTCTCGCCCATTTGAGATCATGTGTGATGCGAGCGACTATGCAGTGGGAGCAGTGCTAGGCCAAAAAGAGGGAAGAGCCTCTCATGTGATCCATTACGCTTCCATGACTCTGAATGGAGCACAGCGCAACTACTCCACCACTGAGAAGGAAATGCTAGCTGTGGTGTTTGCACTAGAGAAGTTTCGACAATATCTGCTTGGGGTTAAAGTGATTATCTACACAGATCACGCAGCCCTCCGCTACTTGATGACAAAGAAGGAGACAAAGCCACGATTGATTCGATGGGTCCTGTTGCTCAGCGAATTTGACGTGGAGATTAAGGACAAGAAAGGAGCGGAGAATCTGGTGGCTGACCACTTGAGCAGATTGGTAAATGAGGAGGACAAGCCGGAGTCACAAAAACCCATCTTAGGAACGTTTCCGGACGACACCTTATGCAGACTCGAGAGCACAGAAACACACTGGAGGCTTGACGCGCCCGCGCTGCAATCTGACGCGCCCGCGCTGCAATCTGACGCGCCCGCGCTGCAATCTGACGCGCCCGCGCTGCTTCAAGGCGCGCCCGCGCTGACCTCCGACGCGGCCACGTCTCCCTCTGACGCGCCCACGTCATTGTTTCTCCGATCTCCTCAGTCCGTTCTAGGACTTCACTCCGTCAGTCCTTGGTACCGGGACATTGTGAACTACTTAGTATGTGGAGAATTTCCTCCGGGTCATACCAAGGCCCAGACAGAGAAGGTTCGAAGAGAAGCCAACCACTATATTTGGGATGACCCATACCTTTGGAAACATTGCGCAGATCAGGTCATTCGTCGTTGTCTTCCAGATAATGAGGTACGATCTGTTCTTGAATTTTGTCATTCTGAAGCATGTGGGGGACATTTTGGTGCTAATAAAACTGCTAGAAAGGTACTTGAATCTGGATTTTATTGGCCACATATCTTTAAAGATGCTTATTCTTTCTGCAAGGCATGTGATAGGTGTCAAAGAATGGGGAATATCTCCCAAAGGAATGAAATGCAACAATCACCAATGATTTTTTGCGAAATCTTTGATGTTTGGGGTATCGACTTTATGGGACCTTTTCCTAGTTCTTGTGGGAATTTATATATTTTACTTGCGGTGGACTACGTTTCCAAGTGGGTGGAAGCGAAGGCCACCAGGACTGATGATTCTAAAGTTGTGGCAGGGTTCTTGAAAAGCAATATTTTTGCCAGGCATGGTATTCCTAGAGCGTTGATTAGTGACAGGGGTACCCATTTCTGCAACAAAACTGTGACTGCCTTGCTTAAGAAATATCATGTCACACACAGAGTTTCCACCGCATATCATCCACAGACGAATGGCCAAGCTGAGGTGTCCAATAGAGAGGTCAAAGCCATTCTTGAGAAGACCGTGAATCCTAACAGGAAGGATTGGAGTTTGAGACTTGATGATGCTTTATGGGCTTATCGCACTGCTTACAAAACTCCAATTGGGATGTCTCCTTTCAGACTTGTCTATGGGAAGGCATGTCATCTTCCTGTTGAGCTGGAGCACAAGGCTTGGTGGGCTGTGAAACAATGCAATATGCAGAGTGACGAAGTTGGAGACCACAGGAAGCTACAGTTGGGTGAGCTCGAGGAGCTACGGTTGGACGCCTATGATAATGCGGCTATCTACAAGGCAAAGACCAAGGCATGGCATGACAAGCACATCAATAGGAAGGACTTTAAAGCTGGTGACAAAGTCCTACTTTTTCAGTCTCGCCTGAAACTCTTCGCTGGGAAGCTCAGGTCAAAGTGGGGGGGACCATACATTGTTGCTGAAGTTTTCCCACATGGAGCGGTAGAGCTATATGACCCGGATAGCCAAAAGAAGTTCAAAGTAAATGGTCATAGGCTTAAGACATACTATGAAGGGTTCACAAAGGAGGTTATGGATGAGTTAGCTTTGGAGGAGCCACATGCGGAGTTAGAATAGCCAAAACGGCTTGGTCGAGCCAGCGACATGAAACAAAGGCGCTGCTTGGGAGGCAACCCAAGGAACTGCATTATTTTCTTTAACTCTATTTTTATTTTATTTTGTAGGTACTAAAGACGGTGTTCTGGTGACGAATTGCACCCGCATTTCGGACCCACTGCACCCGCAGTGTTAATTTTCGTCAAAAAAAAAAAAAAAAAAAAAAAAACCAGTATCAAACATCAACCCCACCAAAACCCTACACCCCACACATCAGCCCCCACATCACCCTCACCACACATCCCTCTCAAACGTTCGTCACCAAACACTCCCTTCTCTCTCCTCACCACAACCGCCGCCCCCACCTTGGACCACCACATCTCGGTCCTCCCTGAAGCACACAGCCGCCGGCGGCAGCCCCCACCAGGCCAAGTACAAGCCGGCACCGGAGAAATCTCGGCGAGCCTCACATCGACGAAGCCGTCTTCGCCGACGTTCAGATCTGAAGAGAGCTCCGACGCGGCCACGCCAACCCTAACGCGGCCGCGCTGCTACTCCCGACGCGCCCACGCCATCCCTAGCGTACCCGCGCTGTTAGAGAAGACCCACCAGGAAGCATACAGTCTCGACGCGGCCACGCTGCTCCCACCGCGCCCACGCTGATTTCGACGCGCCCACGCCACCTTCAGCGTGCCCGCGTCTGCCCCCTGCGCCGAGCTGTTCTTCGTGAGTTCTTTCCGCTGTTCTTCTTTCGATTCCGATTTCTTCGTATTATATATCAAGTATGAGTTCATCGGAGGAGGAGACGAGTAGATCTGATCATGGGCTAGATTTGTCTAATGAGGAATTGGCGATTTACAATAAGGTCAGCTGTGTCAGTTCTACCAAATACTTGCATAGACCTACCCTTCAGAAGCTTCAGATGCTAGAATGTATGGAGCAATGTCTAGAGCATGCCGGTATTAGTGGTTTTCTGGATTTGGGAGCTGTAGGGTATCCGGAACTGAGCAAGCAATTCCTCGCCACTTATCAGGTTCACCTGAGAGATCACAACATTAGAGGGGTTTCGTTCAGATATAATGGCACCACCTACAGGGTTTCTATATCAAGGCTACGAAAAGCTTTGGGGGTTACTAAAGCCCCAACGGATGGATGGGCCACAGCTGTGTCCGACCCCGACCTTGTTGCTTTCTTCAAAGCGGTGTCTGGAGAGGATTTTCTGACGAGCAACGAATACAACAGCAGGATCACTCATCCTATCTTCCGGATGTTGTGCAAGATCGTTGCTGGGACGTACTATGGGCTGATTACAGACACCAAGCTTTCCATGACGCATCTGAGATTTGCCTACAGCGCAGTGCCTACTGCGGATTATACGCCTGACTGGGTTATGCTCTTTTTCGATGGCCTCGACAGGATCAGAAGGGATCGCAGTGCCGCTGGACCAGAAATGGTTCAGGGCGGCCTTATTACTCGAGTCGCCATTGCTGCATGCGTTGGGCAGAATGGTTTGGTTGAGCTGGAGGAGACAGAGGTCATCGCGAGGACCTATACTGAGGATTATCTACGGAGATGTCTGATGCTGGATACTGCACCGGATGGGGGAGCCATTTGGTGCACGGGCAAGAAGAAGGAGCATCAGTTCAGGCTCCCTAAGCCCCTGCCTTGGTCATAATCTTGGTCTGACTGGTATATTGAGGCGGATTACTTTCCGACGTCACTTCTGGGGAGAAGGCGTCGCATGGAGGTAGGCAGAAGCAGTGGCACAGCTGGAGCTGCCACGATGGAGGATGCGCCTATGGCTCAGCAGGCGTTTGTTCAGGCAGATACACAGGGCTTCACACAGAGCCCATATCAGGAGACGCCTGCTTATCAGCACGGTTGGGATTCTCAACCAGCATATCAGAGCCAGCAGGACGCGCACCAGTGGACCCCTTGGCCTGCACAAGCTTCTCAGGATACTTATCAGCAGCCCCAGCAGTGGGGCCACCTGGTTGATCAGATTGGCCTTTTGCGCCAAGACGTGGGGAGTCTGACGACAGTGACAAACCAGATTCTCCACCAGCAGGCCGACATCTTACAGGGCTTCGGCGAGTTCAAAGAGATGAGGGAGGAGCTGCGCCCCATGCGAGAGGACTACTCTCGCCACTATCCACCACCTCAGTGAGTCCTTCTGTTTCCTTTCTCCCTACTTAATTCTGTCTTCTTTCACATTGAGGACAATGCTTCATTCAAGTATGGGGGAGGGAAAGGATTCACACATCATGTACATATTTTATTTCAGCATTATTTGTGTACAGATTCTGCATTTGTTATTTAGAAAAAAAAAAATGAAAAAAAAAATGAAAAAAAAAAGAAAGCAATCAAAATCCTGGGATGAGTTGAAAACCTGGAAGGGCGACTCAGGCAAAAAGCAGGTAGTCTGGCGAGCCTTAGGCTTGGCAATATGAGGCTTGAGGGAAGTGAGATTGTTATGTGAGTACCATCCCTGAAAAAAATGAGTGGCTTGGTGAAAACCCGAAAGGGCGCCTTGGCAAGATGAGCGTTTACTTTGAGTGATTAGGATTGATCTCTTGGCGAAGGCGACATAAGAAGAGGAGTTATAAGGAGGTTTTCGGGTAGGCCACTGGGAGCTATAAGGTGTAGATGGTTGAGATACAATTGTAATTCTTATTTCCTATTTTGATTGTCTTTTGAGCTGATTGGTGAGATGGTGAAAACTACTAGTACTTAGTGTTCATTTTCCTTGTACTGTCTGTGAACCTTTGAGATTTATAGTGAGAGTAGGCTAGCTTCTATGCTTACTCGGGACGAGTAAAGGTTTAAGTATGAGGGAATTTGATATGCGATATATTCCATAGCGCATTTAGTAGTTTTTGTCATCATTTACCTGACATTATGAGAGATATTAGTGTGAACTTGGTGATTCGGAGCATATTGAAGAAGTTGAAGAAATCATGCAAGTTACAGAAGCTAAGAAGATCGGAAGCAGCTGGAGGACTGAAGACCTTGGCGCGGCCGCGCTGCACATGGCGCGCCCGCGCTGCTACCCGACGCGACCACGCTGCTAGGAGGAAGTGGCCGCGCTGATACACCAGATGGAAGAGTTGAAGACGAGGTTGGCGCGCCCGCGTCGGTCCTGGAGTCGGATTCTTATCCGATTCTGTTATCTTATTAGTTTTAATATTTTATTATTATAATTGTACGGGATGTTAAACCCGATTTTATTAGGTTATATAGGCCGAGAAGGCAGTAGAGAATCATTAGGTTATTTTCCAGAGACATATTTTCCTTTTGCATTATCTCACAAACCCTATGGAGAACTAACTCTCCTTTGTTGCACTTGGTTCTTTGAAGCCTTCAATTGATTTGGTTGTGAGTATTCTACTCTTGTTCGTCCTTTGTTAATTGTTTCGATCTCCTGAGCTTATTGCTTGATTGCTTATTATTGATTTATCTAGATTGATCACCTAGGTTTATCGATACTAGTCATACTGCTAGGGTTTCCAATTCCAGGTCTTGGGTTGTAGATTAATTGTAGCAAACACAATCTCCATACGCGGTCGCTTGTGGTAGATTGTGAGGGAGATTCGATTACAGGCTATTTTAACGGGTTGTTAGAATCGCTTGTATCTCATTATAATTCATGTTTGAATGCTATTGCTTTATTATTTGGTGAAGGTTTTCCCTTGTAATTTGGTGATAAGTGCTTTTAGGACTGGTAGGACTAAAAGCTATTACACGATCTGAATTGAGAATAATTACTGGACATTAGAACTTGAGATTCATAGAATGCGATGATGAACCATCTCAATTGTTGTGTGGATAATTACCTGGTGTGATACCTTTCCATCATATATTCACAACCTTTACTTGCAATTTGTTCTGTCACTATTACTTACACACAAAACTCCCCCTTGAATCGGTTACTTTTGGTAATAATACTTGCTTTTACAATTGATTCTGTTTCCCTGTGGGTTCGACCCTAACTTACCTACTATACTTGTTATAGTTTGCATCTTAGGAATTTACTTTGATTTGGCATAACGACTTTAGGCCTGTCACCTTGCCTCACAAAAATACTCATGTATCCTGGAGTATAATTTAACTAATATCTACGCCAAATATAATCATTGGTTTGACTAGATAATTACCTAAAATACAATATGAATAGTACAAAGTTTAGTTCATCAAATAGATTATAACTCTCATCTCATGTGGTTAAAAAAAAAGTTAACCATCTTAACTATTCCATTTTCTTTTCTTATCAAATTAAAATACATATGCACCTGAAGAGTATGACAAGTCAAATATATCATCATGCAAATGAAAAGGTTCAAAATAACTAACTACCTAAAGCATAAACAGTAATAGGAAAAACAAAAAATAGAGGCAGCAAGATATCACTACAGACCACACACTAAGAAAGTGGCCCAAATTCGATTTAAACAGTTTTAAAAATGAATTAAAGAAATAATAATTAGTTAGAAATTAAAATCATACAGCAAGTCGAGTTCAAGTTTTGAAAATTTATTATTCACCCGATAACCCACTTGCACTTTGTAGAACAACAACGGTTATGGTGGTTGTGCCAATGGGGGTGGCATCGATGACGGTGATGGTCTTGAGATCTGGAGAATGGACACTGCAACCTAATAAATAAAAATAATATTTGGCAAATTGGAAGAAACAAAGTAGATATAACGCATGTACCTTGTCTATGCAGCTCCTGAATCCATTTTTTTAGCCTTTTTCAAAAGACTCCTTCACCAAAATCGTACACATAGATCAAAATTTTGATCGGATTCTTTTGCAATAAATATTAGATATGACAAGATTGATAGGATTAGATCATTAAACTTAACAACAACAAGAATTAGTTGTCAGATTGATTTACAAGTGCTCACTATCTCAAAAGCTAACGAAGTTCTAACTTCTTGTAATCCAGATTATGAATCCAACAAAAAAAACATAAATCCAGCATGAATAACTCAATTTAATTAAGAATGATTTTCATTGAAGCAAATTGCTTATAAGTATACAAGAAGTTATCAGTGACATTGACTATAGAAAAAAAGAGTCAATTAAATTCAATTGTTCGTTTTGACAATTTTTCGCGTACTAAAACATAAAAAAAAAAAAGAGCCAAAAAATATAGTGGTAAAGTAATTTTTTTTACTAATGTTATAATTTTTCACTTATCAATGGCAAAAATCTCGTTGATCAAGTTATTGAAGAACTGAATTCCTAAGGAATTCACTCATTGAAGCCTAAGTGATGACATATGACTAATGTCATATGGAATCATAGCAAGACTTAAATGTCTATTTAGCATCCCACAAACCCAAGTGATGACATGCTAAATCCCTAGAAATCTATACATGTGAATTAGTGTATTTATAAAACAGAAAGAATGAAGTCTAAGTTCGGTTAGGAAATGGATTAGTAAATGGATCTAACCATCTGATTTCCGAATTGATCCCCAAAAAAAGGATAAATCATGTTCTAGTTTTCTAGCTAGAAATTAACTATTTCTTGGCATAATCGTCTAAATCCAAAGCTAGTAAAAAAGATAGTTCACGTCATTAGACCAACTAAAACACCAAAGATAGTTTCATCTAGATGAAACAAAATGATGCATTCATGTGACTTCAAATGACTCCATATGAGACTCCAAATGACATATGTGACTTCAAAAAGAACATCTAAATATAAATCTAAATCGAATATAAATTCAGAAATCGAATAACAATTGATAAGGAAATTGAAAAAGAACCGATGAAGGTAAGAAGCCATTATCTGTTAAGGTGGGTTAAATAGACTGGATTTCTGTTAAGGTAAGAAGCCATTATCTCAACCCTAAATTAAAATAACAGGAGACAATAAGAGGAGAGGAGAGGAAGGGCATACATGTGAGAATCCGAGTTTGGACACCAGGAGCATACTACTTGGATGGCTTTCCAAGTCTATACCTATTGAAGTAGGATAAAGATAAGAATACATGGAAATAGAAAATGAATCAATCATTCATGATAAAAGATAGCAGCTGAAAGTATGACATACAACATTAAATCAGCAGGTTTCCAGTACGAACCCCACATGTATAGATAGTTTAGATACAAGGACATTTTTGCACTCATACATGTCCATGCCCTCTCCATGAATTGCTTACTAATTCTTGGAAATTGGGATGCTATTCTTCTACACAACAATTTGCCCCATTTCACTTACTGTTAGGTGTGAATATGTTACTTCATTGGAATTAAAACATTTTTCTAAAATCAATTTTCTCTAAAATCAAACTGAATTCTTCAAAAACACAAATTATCCCACTTTGCTCTCTTAACACAACATATCAGATTTATATCTATAAACCCTAGATCTATAAACTGTCCTAATCTCAAAATCGAAATCTCTCAACCCTAAATTATAATAACAGGAGACAAGAAGAGGATAGGAGAGGAAGGGCACACCTGTGAGGATACGAGCATCAGAGAGAAGAAGGCGCGACCAATAGCGACACTGTAGGTGGTGACTCTAGCCAAACAGCTAACTCTCGCCACCTTTTCCCTTCCTCATTCGCTCTCGAAAACCCTAATAAAAAAAACCCAAATTAAAGCTGAAAGGAGATGGGAGAGAAAGGATTCGAAACTAACAGATCTATAGAAATAATTTAGATCTAGGGAACTATAGATCATATGAGAGAAAAGAGGGCGGCTATATCTGCAAAAGGTGAGAAAGAGCTTACCTGTTAGGGTTCTGAAAGAGAGGGCCACCATCTTCGAATTGTAGTCGCTTGTCTGATGGAGAGAGGGAGATGTTTACCTGAAAGTAGCGGCGGCGTGCTGGTTGGGGGAGCAGCGGCGGCGACGGCGACATGTCAGTGGTAGAGATGTTTACCTGAGATGAAGAGAGAGTCGGGTAATACACGAGAATAAGTTAACAAAGAGAAGAAGAAACAGGAGAGAGAGAGAGAGAGAGAGAGAGAGAGAGAGAGAGAGAGAGAGAGTGTGTGTGTGTGGAGATGGGTAAATTTTTTACTTAAATGTTATAATTTTCTTCGAATTTTAAAGTCCCGCTTAATTTCTAAATGTTCCAATCCCGCTTCTTTTGAACTTAGAAAATTTGAACCCGCGGCGGTTTTATTTTTTTTTAGAATGAACAATTTTACATCTGTCCAAAACTTTGACAGATTTATAAACTCTTTAATACATCGCAAAAAAAAATATTGATGTAAAAGAATAATTTTCACATATGTTGTTTTTTGACTGACTTAAATGTGGTGTTGTCTATTGACAGTATTCTAGTAGTGCGAGTCACCCTGGTCGATATTGCCTGACTTCTGCAGAACCCCAAAATCGACTGGAACAGGTCGATATCGATTGCCTTAGGTCGATATCGAGTGGTCCCCTGAAGTCGATTTCGACGTGAGATTTTTCTGCTGCCTGGGATCCGCTGACCAGCTTCCTCGAGGATCGAACCTGACTTCCTCTTGCTACAACGGGAGGAAGTCTTGAACATTATTTGCTGAGAACTGAATCGGTTTGCTTATTTTATTCACATTCTATTTGCAATCTCGATTTCCTCTTACAACACTCGGCCTTGTTTAGATGGAGCCTCGTTGCCGTCACCGAGTCACCGCTCCTTGCTCGGCAGCCGAATCTGCCCGAGACCGGCTTTGGCGAGGCTTAGATCTGCAATTGACCGGTTTTGGCCGCCGAATCTGGGCTCACTCTCCCCCGAATCTGGGCTCGCTCCTGCTCGACCGCCGAATGTGAAATTGACAAGTTATATGAATTTTTCACAACCTGAGCAGCGAGGGGAGGCGGGGGTGGAATGGTGATGGTCGGTGGCGGGCGGGCGTGCTTGCGGGGTGGCCGGTCGTGATCGGCGGTGGACGGGCTGTGGCTCTTCGAATTTGGGGAGGAAGAAGAAGTGAAACGCGGCTTCGTTTCAGCGTTTTATCTTTTGTCTTTTGTCTTTTGTCTTTTTTAATTTTTTTATATTTAAAAATATAATATGATATAAACGCGGTTTCAAGCCGCGTTATATTCAAAATTGGGTATAAAACGCGGTTTCAATCCGCGTTTCTTTAATTTATTTTTTCCAATTTTATTTCCGTTTCAAATTTTTGGACTTCTGAAAGAAACGCGATCTCAAACCGCGTTTCTCTGTTCAACCTGCAAAAAATGAATATTTTTGCAAATAGTTTGAACTCGTGAATATTATCGTAAATATTTATTTTTTAGTGAATATTTTGAAAAAAATTCCAATATTTTAAGCGAAATACCCAAACATTAATCATAAAAGAGTGTTTATTTATTTATTCAAATTTCACATTTGCTTTTCTAAAAATTCTTCAGTTTTTGTATGTAGATCTTAAAATGTTCTTTTGAAAAGAAATATGATTTTGAAAATTATTGATTTTTATAATTAATTTTTATTTTGACATTTGAATTAAATATCTAGCCATTTTTAATATGACTAATAAATATAATATTGAAAACAAATATTTAAACTTCCCTTAATAATATCGATTAATAAGAAAAGAAACTTTTGATTAGTATGAAAATAGGAAACATATATGTTTAAAATAGGAAACATATATTTTAAAATTTCAGCAATAATATTGAACAATAAAAAAATATCATTTGAATAAAAAATCAAATTTAATTAATTGTGGGCGTGACATGTCAACAAAATGCTAGTAGAATTAGTATTATTAATAGATTAATAGACTAGTTGAAAACATATACTATATGCCTTTTTTATATTAATTCATTTAATATTTCTAAAAAGACGTCAATGGGAGACAGCGGCGTTGATGGACAAGGTGGCGACGATGGCATGGCCAGGAAGACGGAAAATCGAATGGTGGCTAAGTCGACAATGAGTCGAGGCGGCGGGTGGAGCTCTCGTGGCCGGACATGGTCGGACAAACAAGCCGGTGGTGAAGGAGGGTGGCTCCGGTTAGCCCGTCGAATGTAGTAGTTGATGTTGGCGGAGGCTGGAGGAGATGGAGCTTAGGGGCGGCTGTTGTAAGCCTAATTTGTCATGTTTAATTTACACTTAATTTTATATCAATTTCTGCATACAATGCATACATTTGGGTTAGAACAATACAGAATCTGTGTAGGTTACACTTATTTGCAATATATGGAGGTCTACACAAGTTTTGGTTATATTTCGCAGAAATCGGACGCACTTTGAAGCTTAAAGGAAACTCATGGAGAAGCTAAAAATGGTGCAGCTGGAAAAAACGCCATTTTTCAACATTCTTCGTTCTGAATCAAGCTTTAATGTCTTCATGAGAGTTGTAGCCCTCGGAAAGAGCTTTCCAACGCATGGTCATATGCGTCAATCCGACAAACGAGGACTCGGGAAAGTGCGTTTTAAGAACAGAGCAGAAAGCTGGGAAAACTCTACTCGAGATCGACTAGCATGTACTCGATCTCGACGAGCGCTGGTCGACCACACCTTGTCGAGCAGAGCTGATCGAGGACACTGAGTCAGAGACAACCCGACTCCCGGAACCCTACTCGATCTCGAGTAGACTTGGTCGAGATCGACGAGCCATGTCCGGAGTCGACGAGCGGTGCCGAGCCGAGAAGCCGAAGACGAAGACGCAGACCACCTCTACTCGAGACAGAGTAGGGCTACTCGAGTTCGACTAGACCTCCGAGCCATGTCCGAGCCTTGTCGAGCACCGGCTACTCGAGACAGACGAGGGCTACTAGAGATAGACGAGGGCTACTCGAGATCGACAAGGCCGTGGTCGAGGTCGACGAGCCCAGTGTCCAGAAACGCGTCGTCGATGACCTGTCCGAGTAGAGTTGGGATTCCTTGGTGCCGAAGGTGGACGATTCTATCCAAATACATCAAGTTCTATCTATGGAAGACGCAATCTATCAAGACATGAAGATCTACCATAATTAGTTTTATCCTTTTTCTTATGGATTTATTTCCTTAAAACATTTATTTATCTTTTATACTTTTAGATATAATTTTAGATAGAGATAGATATCTTCTTTCCTAGATTAGCTAGGGAATGAAGCCTATAAATAAAGCCCATGGGGCTCAGTTTTATTCATCATTCAATTTCAGAGCAAGACAAGTAGTTCCACAGATACAATTTAGGAGTTCTAAGGTTTTTAGGGTTTTGGCTTTCTGCGAAAGTTGATTGCCGGAATTGTAAAGGCTTTTGAATATAGTTAATGCAAGTTATTTCTTTTCAATCAATGTCTGTTATTGCAATGAGGCGTGAGTAGTCCACCCACTTCTGGGGCTGGGGTGAGCCCGAAGGTGGCCATGTGAGGCGACGCGATAAAGGTCAGATCTTTTGTGCAATTCATCTTCTATCCCTATGAGCATGATTCTTTTGCGAGAGTTGAAGGTGATCCTTGTTTGTATTATTGAAGCGAAAGTGATCTTAATGCAACTTGGATTAATTATGTGAAAAAGGGTTAGTAACAATTAGGGTTTATGCGAGAGCCTCTATATGCCTATTTGTTAATGACGAAAGTTATTTGATGGAAAGCATGATCTTTTATGCCTTTGTTTGTTGTTTTGCATGGTTATCATTGTGGTGTTGATACCCTGGCCTTGGAAGTCTTTTAATATATTGAATTTATTTCGTCGGAAAATCTGAGTTTTGGTTCGAATTCTGCAATTTAAAGTTTCTGTCTTTACTTTCGTGGTCGAGATCGAGGAGGACCTTTGTCGAGGTCGAGTAGAACTTTGTTTGTCGAGTTGATTGCCTTTGTTTTCTGTTTTCTGTTTTCATTACTGTTCTTGTCGAGATAGAGGACAGCTACTCGAGATCGAGTAGCTTCTGTGTCCTTGCTTTTAGTTTCTGCTTTGCTTCTGTTTTGCTTTGTTCTGTACATCCTTTGCTTTACTTTCTGTCTTTAGTTTATTCTTTGCTTTTGCTTTAGTTGCCCTTGCCGGGTTTATTTCTGTTTCTGTCTTTCTGCTGCTCCTGTGAGAATTTACAGCTACCTGAGAACTGCTGACGTGCTTCCTCGTGGATTCGATCCTGATTTTCTCTTACTACAACGGGAGGAAGTCTTGTATTTATTTGCTGAGACAGGGAAGTCAGTCTGATCTATTATTCTATATTTATTTCAATACTCGATTTACTCCTGCAACAACAAATTGGCGCCGTTGCCGGGGAAGCAATCAATCGCGCCTTAGGTAGTCAGTTCTCACTGTTTCTTTGAGTTAGTTTGCAGGTGTATGCGTCGTTCTGGTCAAACACCTGAGTTTAACAGCTGAGACGAACCGGAGCGCTACCTACACATCCACTCCAAACTCAAAAGGATCATGGCGACCGCTGAAACACAGGAACAGCTGATCGCTAGGCTTAACAGGGAATTGCCCGCAAAGGATGCTGTTATCGCCGCTGAGAGAACAGCAAGGGAACAAGCAGCTGAACGCGCGAGGCAAGCGGAAACTGAGCTTGCCCAATATCCAACCACTGCTGAGGATTATATGCATCCGACTCTCATCATGCCTAAATCGGCGATTCTAATCCCTGAAAACTCTTTTGAAATTCGCACTCAATTTCTTATAGAGCTTAAAAATAATGCCTTTTACGGCAGATTTAATGAGTGTCCTTTTGAACATATTACTAATTTTCATGATATGTGCCGTACTCTTGCAGAAGGTACAACCTTGGAATATGTCAAGATGAAATCTTTTCGCTGGTCTCTCGCTAGGCCTGCACTGAAATGGCTGGAAGGGCTGAAAGCAAAATCACTTACAACCTGGGCTCAAGTAGAGCAAGAGTTTCTGAACAAATTCTTCCCACCTGCCAAAACAGCACATCTCCGCCAGAAAATCACCGTCTTCAAACAGCAGAGAGGGGAACCACTGGAAAAAGCATGGGAGCGCTACAAGGAACTTCTGCGATCTTGCCATACTCATGGACATCCACCCTACATCATTCAGGAGATCTTCTTCAACTCTCTGGATCAAGTCACCAAGGACAGAATCAACAATTATACTCGCTACGAGTATCTGACGATGCCGCCAAGTGACGCATGGGGTGTGCTAGAGAAGCTCACCAACTATGACAACAAATATGGGTCTACTGTAACCTACGAAGAGAACCCATACGCCAGGCCAGCACCATCTATGCCTCTCTATGAGCCAGCAAAGGAAATTGATCCTGATGTTAGGGAGCAATACTACAGAGACCAGAATAGAAAGCTCATCAAGCAAGTAAAATATCTCTCTGTCAACCAGCCTTGCATAGAATGCGGATCGCAAAGGCACACCACTCCTGAGTGCCCACACACAGAGCAAGTCAGGCTGGCAGAGCACCATGAGGATGCAGCTTACACAGGGGGGCCTAATCGCTATATGGGAGATCAAAGGCCTTATCAACAGCAATGGAACCAAGGTCCCCCTAGGAATCCCCCACCCTACAGAGCTCCAGGGCATCCAGAAAGGGATCAAAAGAAGGATGATCTGCAGCTGATCCTTGAGGAGATGCGACGAAATCAGGGCACCATCAACAACCAGTTCCAGAACATCACCACCAAATTTGGAGAACTGGACATCTGGAAAAGGGAATTGAGACTCAGATGGGACAGATTGCTGCGCACATCCCACGCCAGTCCGGCAAGCTCCCTGGGCAAACAGAACCAAATCCTAAGGGAAAGACCGAACACATCGCTGCTGTAAAACTCAGAAGTGGCCATCAACTGCAAGAGCCAGAAGTCGGAAAGCAGCAGAACAAAGGAGAACAGCTGGTCGACCAGAGTCTACTCGATGTCGAGGAAGGTCTACTCGATGTCGAGGAGAAGCTTCGGGAATCTTCGTCTGCGCCAAACAGCAACTCGACAGCACCAAATCCAGTCGATATCGACAAGACTGTAGTCGATATCGAGGAGCCCTAAGTCGAGAAATCTGCAGCAACTCCGACGTCTGTTCTGGCTCCGAATCAGAAAAACAAGCTGCCTTTCCCCACGAAATCTCTAAAGGACCCACGGAGAAAATGTTTCAGCGCTTCATCAAGATGCTTCAGAAGCTGAATGTCACCATACCCTTCACAGAAGCTCTCAATGAAATGCCATCCTATGTCAAGTTCCTGAAGGAGATTCTGAGAAAAAAGCGATCGATGGCAGAAATCACAGAGGAGTGCAGCCATCTGGACATATTGGAGAAGAGGCCGGATCCAGGTAAGTTTGCTATAACTATTGGATTTGGTCCATACAAAATTAATGCTTTATGTGATCTTGGAGCCAGTGTTAGTATTATGCCTTTAACGATTTGGTCCAAGATTAAGATAGGTGCCTTAGAGCCTGTGGATGCTAGACTTTATATGGCCAACAACACGGTGGTCATTCCAACAGGCATGGTGGAAAACGTCCCAGTACAAGTAGGTAAATTCTTCGTCCCTGCTGATTTCTTAATTGTTGATATGCAAGAAGACCCTGCTTGTCCAATTATTCTAGGGAGACCATTCTTGGCGACGGTGGATGCCAACATAAGCGTAAGGAAAGGAGTGCTCACCTTCAACATCAGCGATGAGGTAATTGAGTATTCCTTTAATAAAACTGAAAGGCATACAGGTCCGATGGAAGAGGTCAAATCTATCTCAGCTGGCTATATCACTTGCGGGGAACCCAAGGTCAGAAATATGACCCCTGAAGAGATAGAAAAAAGGGATATGGAGGCCCAGGTGGAGGAGATCATGGCAATCCTTAAGGAAAACACAGAAAATCCAATCGACACAGAGCAAGGTAAGTCGTTGTGGATTAATTATTTCTCGGATGCCTTGACAGGAGCTAAGTATGGGGTCAAGATCGACCAGGGCTCCTCGACCTCGAGTAGAACCCTAGTCGATCTCGACCAGACCAAGGAGACTCCACCAGAGCCGGCTTCGTCGAGCAGCAAACCAGAGGAGCCACCCTACTCGATCTCGAGTAGGCTCGTCGAGGTCGACCACAACTCGGAGCCACCAGTTCCTGCTTCCTCGAGCGCACCACCAGAGCCAGGAGAGCCCTTGTCGATCTCGACTAGTCTTGTCGAGATCGACCACCACCCGGTGCCACCAGACCCGCCTTCCTCGACGAGCAAGCCACCAGGAGGAGAAGGCTACTCGATCTCGAGTAGCCTTGTCGAGATCGACAAGACCACGTCTTCCTCGACGGCCCCTTCCTCGACGCTGCAGACACAAGGACCAGAGCCCTTGTAGAGGTCGACCAAGCTCGTCGAGATCGACCAGACCCTGTCTTCGTCGACTTCTGAATCTTCGACAAGGACACCACCAGAGCGAGCAGACTCGTCGAGATCGACTAGCCCTAGTCGAGATCGACCAAACACCATGGTCCCCGATTCCGTCTCTGCAAAGGTGAGTCAAGGTATGGATCTTTCTTCTCCTATTTCCATTAAAGATTTATCTATACATGGGAGAGGTCTGCCTTGGTATGTGCGATTGTGCAGGATTTCCAATGATGAGCCGAAGGAATATGAAGTTGGAGACAAGCTCTATGTCTCTAAATCAAAAGATCATTGGTTTCCCAACAAATTCAACAAGAAGCGGATGGGACCGTTCGTAGTGAACAAGATCCATTCTGGAGGATTACAGCTGATGGACAAGAATGGAGTCTTATTTGAGGCCCAAGCTACATGGGCCCTGCAGATGCCACCTTGAGCATTAATGGAAAGTCGGCCTAGCGACTATAAAATCTAGAGCATGTACATAGACTTTTTAGGACTTTTTGAGACTTTGTTTTGAACTTTTGGTTTTTCTATTATGGGTATATGTCTTCTACTTTTCAGGTCAATGGATGGAACAAAGCTACATTAATACTCGGCCTAGGAGGTGCCCCAGTCGAAATTATAAGGCTCTGCACACATGTCTTGTGAGTTTCTTTCTTTACCCTTACCTTATTTTTTATATACAGTGAGGACACTGTAATGTTTAAGTATGAGGTGGGGGAAGGGCTTACATTATGCATATTTGATTTATTCATATGCATATTTGATTTATTCATATTTGATACATTGGTGCATTATTTCTTTGAATTGCTACATGGCTATTATTGATTTATGTGCTTATATGCATGATTTCCAAAATTTGAGAAAAATGACCCCCATTGAAAATTTTGAATAATGTCATGGAAGCTTATATTGAACCCGACGATGCAAAATTGGATTCATTAGAGATATAACATGAAATTGCCTAGTAAAGGGAAGTCACAATGAAGTGCATTATTTCTTGAAAACCATGAAAGGAGGAAAAATTTGAAGTTGCTTTTGACATATTGCATGATAAGATGATGGAGGACTTTATATTTCCATATAATGCTCATATGTTTAAAATCCTAGCCATACATATGCTTATGCATCACAAAAGCCATAATATGCCTTATTTCAAATATTGCTCCACATATTCTTAAATATTGCCATTCTTTACCTTATCCGGGGATTATGTTGAGAATGATGTTACATTATGGAGATTGTTATATGGTTGTTTGGGTTGTTAATATCATTATTGGAGTTTTGAAGGAAATTGTTTGAATATATGGAAAATTTAATGAGTGAAAGAAAATCCAATCACCTCAGGAGATAAAGGTAGATTGACCCTGCTCTCTGAGATAATAGTTTGGAGAGATGGGACACATTGTGAGGAGTCCAAAGCACTAAGTATCCGGGGCCATTCATGACACCCATGTTTGCGACTCGCGAGAAGGCAGTGCTAAGGTTAGAGAGGTAAAAGCATTATTATTGAGAAAAGCATTATGAAAGGTGATGAATCATATGAGAAAGAATGTGGAAATTCAGTTTGGAAAGTACTCCATTTCCCCGGATCAAAAGCACCACATTACCAAAAATTTGCCCACCTTTAGCCTTTTACCAATCTACTCCTTATTGAGCTTAAATTAAAGTCTTCTTGATTATCAGTGCTTTGTCGTATAAATTGTTTATGCATAACCCTCCTTTTGTGAGTAGATGTTGCTTTGATATATTTGCACATGCATGGATCTGTGACACTAGTACCTTTTCGAGGATGGTAATTGATTGCAGGGTTATATGAGAATGAATCTGATATGTTGAGAGTTTTGATTTCTTCCCCTGAATGACAATTAAAAGTATTGCTTGAGGACAAGCAAGCTTAAGTATGGGGTGTTTGTTGTAAGCCTAATTTGCCATGTTTTACACTTAATTTTATATCGATTTCTGCATACATTGCATACATTTGGGTTAGAACAATACAGAATCTGTGTAGTTTACACTTATTTGCAATATATGGAGGTCTACACAAGTTTTGGTTATATTTCGCAGAAATCGGACGCACTTTAAAGCTTAAAGGAAACTCATGGAGAAGCTAAAAATGGTGCAGCTGGGAAAACTCTACTCGAGATCGACTAGCATGTACTCGATCTCGACGAGCGCTGGTCGACCACACCTTGTCGAGCAGAGCTGATTGAGGACACTGAGTCAGAGACAACCCGACTCCCGGAACCCTACTCGATCTCGAGTAGACTTGGTCGAGATCGACGAGCCATGTCCGGAGTCGACGAGCGGTGCCGAGCCGAGAAGCCGAAGACGAAGACGCAGACCACCTCTACTCGAGACAGAGTAGGGCTACTCGAGATCGACTAGACCTCCGAGCCATGTCCGAGCCTTGTCGAGCACCGGCTACTCGAGACAGACGAGGTCTACTAGAGATAGACGAGGGCTACTCGAGATCGACAAGGCCGTGGTCGAGGTCGACGAGCCCAGTGTCCAGAAACGCGTCGTCGATGACCTGTCCGAGTAGAGTTGGGATTCCTTGGTGCCGAAGGTGGAAGATTCTATCCAAATACATCAAGTTCTATCTATGGAAGACGCAATCTATCAAGACATGAAGATCTACCATAATTAGTTTTATCCTTTCCTTATGGATTTATTTCCTTAAAACATTTATTTATCTTTTATACTTTTAGATATAATTTTAGATAGAGATAGATATCTTCTTTCCTAGATTAGCTAGGGAATGAAGCCTATAAATAAAGCACATGGGGCTCAGTTTTATTCATCATTCAATTTCAGAGCAAGACAAGTAGTTCCACATATACAATTTAGGAGTTCTATGGTTTTTAGGGTTTTGGCTTTCTGCGAAAGTTGATTGCCGGAATTGTAAAGGCTTTTGAATATAGTTAATGCAAGTTATTTCTTTTCAATCAATGTCTGTTATTGCAATGAGGCGTGAGTAGTCCACCCACTTCTGGGGCTGGGGTGAGCCCGACGGTGGCCATGTGAGGCGACGCGATAAAGGTCAGATCTTTTGTGCAATTCATCTTCTATCCCTATGAGCATGATTCTTTTGCGAGAGTTGAAGGTGATCCTTGTTTGTATTATTGAAGCGAAAGTGATCTTAATGCAACTTGGATTAATTATGTGAAAAAGGGTTAGTAACAATTAGGGTTTATGCGAGAGCCTCTATATGCCTATTTGTTAATGACGAAAGTTATTTGATGGAAAGCATGATCTTTTATGCCTTTGTTTGTTGTTTTGCATGGTTATCATTGTGGTGTTGATACCCTGGCCTTGGAAGTCTTTTAATATATTGAATTTATTTCGTCGGAAAATCTGAGTTTTGGTTCGAATTCTGCAATTTAAAGTTTCTGTCTTTACTTTCTTGGTCGAGATCGAGGAGGACCTTTGTCGAGGTCGAGTAGAACTTTGTTTGTCGAGTTGATTGCCTTTGTTTTCTGTTTTCTGTTTTCATTACTGTTCTTGTCGAGATAGAGGACAGCTACTCGAGATCGAGTAGCTTCTGTGTCCTTGCTTTTAGTTTCTGCTTTGCTTCTGTTTTGCTTTGTTCTTTACTTCCTTTGCTTTACTTTCTGTCTTTAGTTTATTCTTTGCTTTTGCTTTAGTTGCCCTTGCCGGGTTTATTTCTGTTTCTGTCTTTCTGCTGCTCCTGTGAGAATTTACAGCTACCTGAGAACTGCTGACGTGCTTCCTCGTGGATTCGATCCTGATTTTCTCTTACTACAACGGGAGGAAGTCTTGTATTTATTTGCTGGGACAGGGAAGTCAGTCTGATCTATTATTCTATATTTATTTCAATACTCGATTTACTCCTGCAACAACAGCGGCGACTAGGTCCCGCTCAAAGAGAGTGTTTTCTCTTTTGTCATTTAATAAAAAGAAAGTCTAAAAACAAAGTTGTTACCCAAAAAAAAGTTATTAGCATGTGTTGCCACTCGTAAAGGTGGTGACAATAATCTTGTAAAAAAATATAAGAAAAAAAAAATTTTACCAAAATTTTTTTTTTGTCGTCATACATATGTCATCAATGTCATTGACTTTGATTGTTCAATGGTTAATGATCAAATTAATAATTAGAAGGAAGGCCAACGGTTAAATTAAAAATGGAAAGGAATGATAAAAAGTCAATTGAAACAGTTACTTAAATGTCTTAGGAAAATGGATATTTACTATCACAAATAGACATTTAGCAAAAAAAAAAATAAATATCTGTATTTATAAATACTAATTAAATGAAAAGAATTATTTTTAATAATTTAAATAAAGATTTCTAAAATACTTATATGATAATGATTTTACAATTTTTTACTTTATTTATCAATTCTACCTTTTATATATTTATTAAATTTTTAAATATTTTATTAAATTTTATCATATTAATTCTCTATATTATTGACCTTTTATTTAATTAAAAAAAAGGTGGTATAATGCGGGGAGTGTATTAGTGTTTAATTAAATTAATTGGACGGCGTACATCATTTTTTTTCCTTTCACGTTTTTGATATTTTATAAATATGTAGCACTATTAGTGTTTCACGTTTTTGAGATTTTATTCATTTAAAGATCCTACTTCGGTGGCATGGCAGGGTTAGACTTAGGGCATGAACTCTCACATGGTAGGGAAGCTTCCTATCTTATATTTTACGATATCTCCTCGTTTTTTTTTTTTTTTTAATTGGAAAAAATTTGACAATCGGATGGACCCTATATACCAACAACATCTAAATGGATGAAATTGCAAAAAAAAAAAAAAAAAAAAAAAAAGGAAGAGATGAGAGAAAAGGAACCCTAGACAAAACCTATCCTCCCCCCCCCCCCCCCCGATAAGCCACTACCAGAAGAACCCTTGCCCCGCCGCCACCCTTAATCCCACCAATCCAGCCTAGATTCGACCAATGAACGCTGCCTCCGAGCCTCCCAGGCCGCCATCCCGACTCAGAAATGCCAAAAACACAACGAGACCGAAAGAACGAAAACAAAAAGCTAAAAGCTTTTGTCCCATCCTCCCCCCCCCCCCCCCCCCCCCCCGATAAGCCACAACCAGGAAGGACCCTAGCCCCGCCGCCACCCTTAATCCCACCAATCCAGCCCAGATCCGACCAACGAACGCTGCCACCGAGCCTCCCAGGCCGCCATCCCGACTCAGAAATGCCAAAAACAGAAAGAGGCCGAAAGAAACAAAACAAAAAGCTAAAAGCAAAGCTAAAGTAAAGGAAGAATCAACCCAGAGAAGCCGATCCAAACCAAAAACCAGTATAAATGAGAAGAAGAGGAAGAAAGGCAACAAAAAAAAGAGCAATTCGGCCTTCTAAAAACAAAAATCAAGAAAGAAGGCAAAGTAGACAATCAATGGTGGAAGATTCGAAGGAAAGAAGCAACGAAGAAAAGGCGGTGCTTTAGGTTTTGGTGGTTGCGGCGGCGTCGGAAATGGGCTTGGTGGACTGGTGGTGGTGGCGAGGTTGACTTCCTTGGTCTGGCCTCCCTTCCTTTCTACCTTTTTCCTGTTGTCCATCCCTTTCTCTCCAATTCTTTCAAGAAAAGCCACTGCATATGGGATATGGAGGAACCCTACAGCTCCAAGTATCAAAATAGAAACAACAAAAAAGATGATGGGAAAAAACAAGAGAGATCCACCAATATCAGACACTGACCTAAACACGAACTGGTTTGTGATGCACAGGTATGCTTTCCTCTTGTGTATCCATCTCATTCGAGTGCATCGGCTCTCTCCTCCCCCAGTTCACATATCTGAAAATAAAGATTAGAACCCCCAAAATCGGAAAACGAATTCAGACTCCCTCTTTCATCAATCTGAGCAAAGAGATTATGGTGAGCCCTTCTCAATTTGTCCAAGGATTAGCACTGTTTGTATGAGCTGGAAATGGTCCAAAGAAACAAAGCCTATTAGGAGTAAAAGTCTTAAGCACCGACATCTTGGAAATAAGATGCTCAGTCTGAACCTCGATTTGGGAAAATATAAATTGAGATCGGAGTATAAAAAGAGGGTGAATCCCACGAGAAACTTCTCATGTCTAGGAATCTTGGCAAACATAGTGAAATGGCTTGTTAGTTTTGTTATGATCGGCTTTCTTTTCATTGTAATCCTTTTGCATATATTGAGTCTTGCTTGCTTCTTAGCTGAAACTGAGATTGCTATGCTCCTTTTGGATAAATCCGAGGATTTGAAAATCAAAATTGAAAGAAAATCCTTTGGATGAGAAACTATGATCAGAAACTGTTCTATAGAAATCATTAGTTGTGGAAGGTCTGTCCCTTTATTGTTTGACCATTCTCGGAGGATCATAATGGAAAGCATGAGATGTGATTGGAAAAATGAAATAAAAAGTGAACCCTTTCAAAGAAAATTTTTGGGTAGGAAAATAACAATATGGACCATCTATATTCATGCTTCTAGATTTAAGAAATCTGATTTTCTGTTGAAATGTCAGGAGTGTTATAACTGGAAACAGAAACAAAGAGTAATCAGGCTGAACACAAGGAGGTACTCTCAGGTGTCTTCCCAAGAAGTGAAATACTCGGTTAAAATGAACCCCTGCCTTCAACAACATGGCGAGAGTCTACATGAGATTTGCTCTCCATGTTTCTGTGCTTGGACTGCTTTAGAAGGCGACACCATAGAGTTTCTAGCATATGAGTTTGCCTATCGGAAAAGAATGGCTGAATGCAAGAATGGTCTTACAAAGATACAAGAGGAACAAGTAAAGATCCAAGAAACCTCCCAATGTCTCTTTGGGGCATTCGGTAAGAAACATGTTGTACTTTTTAATGTCTTTCCTTTTACGAATGGATATGCCGGCTGGTTATTATGCCTATATACTATGAGATACGATACGACCTTAAATGTAACTTACTCATGCACCTATAATGAGCTGAACTCATGTACACTTGAACAACTTTGGTTATACTTGCTCTCTTGGTGGAATTTTTCCCTTGGGAAATTCCTTGATCAGATGAACACCGAGTGTCTATTGCAAACTGAAATGATCCAGGAAGGCACGTTTCCCAAACAGGATAAGACTAGATGTAAGATGCAAGAATTACCTATCTTGTATTTTTGCTTATGCTCGAGATATGTTTTGTGTGACCTTAGTTGCTATGATAAATATGTAGAACGGGCATATGTCATGCTTAAGAGACATTAAAAAATCAAAAATGAAACAATGTGACTGCAATGTCATGAACCACTGCTCTATTCAACCGATTTGGCTATCCTTGGTTGTGGCTCAGGGAGTAGCCCTTCTAAGCTCCCTGAATTTGAAAATTCACAGAAATTATGATCGGTATAATCAACAAATGGATCTTGGAATACAAATAATGGGATGCAAGGGCTCCTATCAGTTGAACCATGTCCAAAGAATGGAATCTCAATTGATATGCCTTAATGTCTTGAATAGAATTCAGCCATGTCTGAATAGAAGAGAAGTGGAAGTAGACCTGATATATAAGTTCTGGGAAACGAATAGTGAAGCAACGAACAACACAAAAAAAAAATCACAAACATCGACAAAACTCAACTAACAAGAACAGATAACAGAAATGAATCCCCCAAGCAAAAGAAGTTAATATGAAGATATGCTCATGGAACATATGCGGAATAGGCCGCAAAAACCTATGGACGGAAATAGAATCCTTCTGTAAAATTGAGAAGATTAAAATAATTGCACTACTTGAAACAAAAACTCAAAAGAAACCACACGAATCGGTGTGGAAAAAAAGCTGGATTTGATCAAATGATATGGGCACCAGCCATGGGAAGAGCAGGAGGTCTTTGTGTACTATGGAAAAGTCAAAACCTACGAGGCGAAACATTGGAAATGATACACACAAACCAAAGATTCATAGTGATAAGATATGAAAATATACAAAGAAATATTAAAATGGCAATCTACTTTGTCTACGGTCCTCCTCATGAGGTCGAAAAACCAGATTTCTGGACACTTTTACAACAGCATGTCCTAAGTATGGACTGCCCATGCATGGTCATATGAGATCTAAATGAAATTGCTTCCTACAAGAAGTACCCGCAATTGAAAATGTGTTCACTTGGAGGAAAAATAGATCTGAAACTAATATAACATCCTTGAAAAACTTGACAGGATACTTATACAAGAATCCAATCTTGAACTGGTTCCCTAATATTCACACGAAAAACCATGCATTTACGTCATAAGATCGCTGCCCTATTGTGACCGATTTAGACAATCTAGAATCACACAAAGCTCAACCATTTAAATTTGAAAAGATGTGATTAGAAAGACAAGACTATAGGAATATTGTAACACAAGCATGGCGGGCCCATTTTCCTGGCTCACACATGTATAACCTAGTCAAGAAAACTCAAAACTTGAAAAGACTAACAAAAGAGTGGAAAAAAAGGACATTTGGGAATATATTTGTTGTAAGCCTAATTCGCCATATTTTATAGTTACTTTTATTTCGTTTTCTGCATGCATTTCATATATTTGGGCTAGAATAGTACATAATCTATGTAGTTTATGCTTATTTGCCAAATTATGGAGTCTACACTAGTTTCTGTTTAATTTCGCAGAAATCGGGGCAATTTACAGCAATTCAGAGAAAGGAGAAAAAGCTCAACATCAACTACAGAAAATCCGAGGTCAAGGAGTAGCGAAACCGGGACAGATCAAGCTGGAAGCAAGAAAATCGAGTCAAAAATCACAGGTCGATATCGAGTACACTCACTCGATATCGAGTCATCCACTCGATTTCCACCCAGAAATCCAAAAATCGGCTAAGGAAGAAAAGCAAAGGTCGATATCGATATGGCTTAGTCGATATCAGTTGTAAGAGGAAATCGAGAATGCAAAACAGTAAGTAAACAAAGTAAAGCAAACCGATTGAATCCTAGCAAATAATGTTCAAGACTCCCTCCAATGTAGTAAGAGAAAGTCAGGTTCGAATCCTCGAGGAAGCTGGTCAGCGGATCCTAGGCAGCGGTGGAATCTCACGGACAGAAGTCGACAACAGGTGCTAGATCTCGACTAGGGTTAGTCGACAGGAGATCAGGCTAGTCGAAAAGGGCAGAAGCTCTCGGCAAAGGCTACTCGATCTCGACAAAGGGCTACTCGATATCGAGTACAGTCCTTGTCGACTTCGGCTTGTCTTGGTCGAGTTTCTGCACAATTAAGCTACCACGATCTGGGATCGGGAATCAGTAGTCGAGATCGACCAGGGCTTGGTCGAGATCGACGAGGGCAGAAAGTAAAAACAAAGCAGTTTCGGTTTCTATAACTTTATGAATTTAGAGAACTTCCAAGATTAGGGTTTGCGACAACGATTACCATGCAAGCGGAATATAAATTACAAAAAGCGGTAACTTTATCGATAAAGGAAAAGGCTTTCACCTAATCCGACAAGTAGGAATATAAATCTCGCGACAAATAATCCTAATTGCATCTATTCCTTTTCACAATTAGCATTTATAATATTTCGAATAGAAATCCTAATTACTACCCAAGTTTCACAACATGAGTTCTTAAATTCCTCAATTAAAGATGAAGCACATAGGGAATAGACTAAGATAACGACAAAATACCTCCTTTTGCAATCGCTAATCCACCGACATGGCTCTCGTTGGGATTATCGACTTCGATGACGCTCCTCGATCTCGACGACAACGGATCATCGACTTGGCCAGCTTGGTGTTGTCGAGTAGTATCTTCTCGACATGACTCGGGGAATGTGGTCTGGCTCTTGTCGACATCGAGTACTCTACTCGATGTCGAGTAGGGTGTTGCTCTGCTCTGCGTTGTCTGGTCAGGTCTCTACTCGACTCCACTGTATCCGGACTTGACTTGTTGACATAGATGAGAACTTAGTCGAGATCGAGTAGACTTGCTGCTTCCGCCTTTGCTTCTTGGTTTTCTCCCGAAATGTTTCCATATTCTGCAATATTAAACAGAAACTTATGTAGATCTCCATTTCTGACAAATAAGCATATACTACATAAATTCGACATATTCCCAACCCGAAATATGCAAAATATAAAGAATATGGAACTAAAATATGCATAAAAACATGGCTACTTTTGAGACATCAAATCACCCCATACTTAGACTTGCTTGTCCTCAAGCAATAACCAAACAATAACCAAGACCTACAACACATCCTTCAAGTCTTCGCCTTTGTCAAAAGCAACATCTTAAATAGTAGCAATGTAAGACAAGTGAATTTAACGTCATCACACATATATGAGCGATCCATAGACATAGGCAATATAAATCCAACCTCACGGGAATAATGTGTTCACACTCAACTCTAAAATTTGTTTAGGCTATGAAGATCAACTCTCAACTCAATTCCATACACAGTCTCATAAATATTGCAATTTAAACATGAATCCACTTCGCAACCAATTATGAAAATGCAACAAGAATTATCAGGAGGACTTCGCTCAATAGAAGTCTTCAAAGAAGATTCCATTCGGCGGGGTTGTAATGGGGCTTGATAAGAAATAATAAGGTATGGAATTATTTGGCCATGTGGTGTTAAATAAAATTCGGGAATCAAGACTCCTAAATCTCCAACACAACCAAACCATAACTTCTCAATCATATGCATCAATCAAACTCTCCAATTTGTCTCAATGGAGTATATAACCTTTCAAACTTTTTAAATCTCTCCGAAATATGTATCTTTCAAATAATGAAAGAAATAAGGTAAATTTGGCTCATGCACTTTATTCATAAACATATGTACTTTTTTCTTCTTCTTTTTTTCGGATTTTTTTTTGAAACGAAAATAATTAAAATAATACTAGTGCATTTATAATGTGAGCCAAAAATCCTTTTACATAATATGCCTAGCAAGATAAAAATGTAAAACCAACCCATATCTCAATAATTTCCACGATCCTTCTTGAAATGCAACATAAGCTCATTCTTTCCACAAATCATCATTCCAACCAACTCTAAGTCTTAATTCCCAAATGGGGGTCAGGCTCAATTTGGCTAAGGATAATTTTGTGGAGTTTACAATAAAAGTCTCAGGCTAATGTTCTGGCTTCAAGCAGGGATAATGTAGGGTAGGTAAAGAGAGGATAATATTGGCTTAAAAGGTGCCTCCATCATTTAATTCTCATCAACATAAACATATAAATGCATTGGTTTTGAATAACTATCACAACATTTAGAGATGCATAGGAAGAGTAAATACACTCAAGAAAGCAGAGGGATTTTTAATTTTCTCCCTATAAGGCCAAAAATTCTCACCGGGATAATTTTTGTTGGATTTTAACCTTTAGCTTAGGATCATATGTGCTCAATTTCATCACAAGTTCACAATCCACATAAAAACCATTTTGAGGACTTAGGCTAAACCTTCCAAACACGCCATAGGGTTTATATGATCAAGTTAGTTATTATTTATCATCATAGGACATCTAAGTTAGGGTATAAAACTAAAATAATGCATGCATTTTTTTTTCCATTTTTCGACATTTTCTATTTTTTTTATTTTTTATTTTTTATTTTTTTATCAAAAGAACAAGACTAAAGTATGCATAAAACTTTTAAACATGCAAAAAGGAACAAATAAAATGAAACTAATAACTTAAATACCAAAGTTGTGCCATGTCTTTAGAAATCTATTACAGACCATGAAACAAAACTTTTAAAGGATACACATAAAGTACTAGCAGCATATAACCACATAAACGTCCCGTGTACAGTCCTTTTCTCCCACCCCATACTTAAAATATACAGTGTCCTCACTGTTAAATAAATAAAATGAAAGAGAGGGAAAAAGAGACTCACAGAGCAGCTCACTAAGGCGGCGGTGGACCGAAATATGGAAAGTGGAATCCGACCTGGTAGTCAGGAGCTCCTCCATGGGAAGAGCTACCAGGCTGCTGTGAAGATGATCCACCAGCGTCGTGGGTGCTCCCCTGTCTCTAGAACTGGGACGGCCGACCCCAGAACTGCTGATCCATGCCACCGAAAGTGTCTCTTACATAGGAATGGTGAGACCGGTTAACAGAATACATCTCCTCCTGACGTCTGTCAATGGTGTCGACTCTGAGCGATAGAGAGGATATTTGGTCAAACATCGCTGTCTGTATCTCCCGGATCTGACGCAACTCAGAGAGTACCTCCTCTGAATATCCTCCAGCAAGGTGAGTCGGCTGGGTATGGTGAGAGTGGTGGGAGGGTACCTGCTGGTAAGAATGGTGGGAGGGGATCTGCTGTGGGGAGTGGTAAGAGTGGTGGGAGGCTTGCGGGCTGTCAGCCTCGTCGTCGTCGTCATCCCCGACAGGATCTGGCTGAGGATCTATGGCATTAGGGACAGAATCAGGGTGGTCGTAGAGGAGAGGATGGTCCCTCAAGGTGGGGTCAACGGATGGTATGATCTCGGGGAGGTAATCAATCCCAGTCCATGTAGTGTACTAGTCGCGAGGGTGGTGCAGGTCCATCAAATCCTGCCTAATGGGAACCCTCGTCCTAAAATGGACCCATCTGTCGTGGCGGCGGGTGATGATATGCCCCCTCTGTAGGGACCTGATGTCGATCCGCATCACGTTCCGCGAGGTGTATCGGTGGACGGGGAGCTGTAGGCGAAGGGCTAAAAGAGCTATCATGCTGCCGTCATAGATGGTTACCCGTGGTAGATTCCGGCGGGTAATGCAGTGTTCGAGCCAGGCGTATGCGAGCGGCAGGGGTTCTGACTCGAAAAGCATCTGTCTCAGACACTCTAACTCTAGCTGGATGGGTTGCCTCAGCTCTGGGCGGGCCCAAATAGTGCTACCCAGGATCCTTAGGATGGTAGCAAATAGAGGACTGGCGATGTTGGCTGTGATGGTACGGTCCTGGGTAGGCTCCAGCATGTTGGACATGTAGCCCCAAATCACATCTGTATCACGGATGTGGAAGAAACTGGTGGTGTGGTGGAAATCAAAGATAGTGCTCATATCCTCCAGAGTCATGGTGAACTGCCTGTTGGCAAGCTGAAAATGTACATGGCTAGTAGAGGCAGGGGATTCTGGGATCAGGAGAGTTGCGAGGAACTCTCTTGTCAAGGTCGGGTAGTGGTGGTCCAAGGGTCCAATCAGACAGTCGGCATCTAGCCAACCGAACCCCTGGATCATCCAGAAGTGCATCCCCAGCTCCTCCATGGATGACTGGTGGTACCACCGGGCGTTCGGAGCCCGGTCAGCTAAATCCAAAGCAAGCTGACGTGTCTCTACGTCATCGATCCTCAGATAGTCCATGTCCGAATATTTTGTTCTGACCGTAGACTGCAAAAATAGAGTACCCTTTATAGGATAATAGAACAACCCCATACTTAGTTCATATTAATAATGCAACATATATATGATTTTGAAAGCATGCTCCAAATTCAAGGAATTTCCAATAAATCCCAAATTTCATACATTCCTTTAATAGTATATATGAACTAAGTATGACAACATTTAGATAGTTAACAAAATCAGTCCATTCAAATTAAGAATTTCCATATATATAACCCACCCCTAATAATAATATAAATTTCCCGCGCAAATTTCAAACCCTAAATTTTCAACACACAATTCAATGTCCAATCTCTACCTAGGTTCTCATAGAATTTATAATCTGAAATTGAGAGAATAGGGGGAGAAATCATACCTCAAAGTTGAAACAGCGGGTAGAAATATGTAATTAGAGTAAAATTAGGGGGTGTGGTTCTCGGATTTGTCCAAGAAACCAACTTCGGTCGGGGATTTTGAACTGAGCAGGGTGTACAGGGCTCCGGGAGTGCTCGGGAGCAGTGGACCTGGGGACCTGTGGGCCGGATGTGGTGAAAGGTGGTCGGAACTGAGGTGTGGAGGTGATCGGTGAAGTGGATCTGGGTAGCAGCAAGAAAGGATAGGGAGAGAGGTGAGTTGGATGTGCTGCTGGGTGGTCGGAGAGGCAAGATCCGGCTCGGCGAGGGGTTCAGTGGGCCGGAAAGGGAGGGAGGTGGCCGAATCTGGGCTTAGGTGAGGACTGGCGAGGGAGATCCGGGAAGCCGGAGGTTTTGGATTCGGGAACAATGGAGGGAACCTTGGTAGAGGAGGAGACATGAGTTGGCGGTGCTGGTGGACGCTCGGTCTCGACTTGGTGGACTCGGATCTGGACTCGAGGAAAGGCTGTGGACAGCGAGAGTAAGAGGAGGAGGGGAGCGAGAGTAAGAGGATGAAGGGGAAGGCTCCAACAAGGTAAGGGGTTTTTATATACATAAAAATATTCCGAAAAAAATAAAGTAAAATTAAATAGGATTTCCGAAATTTAAAACAAAAATCTAGAAAATCTGAAAACTAATTTTTTTTATTATTTTTTTTTATTTATATTATAGAAAGAAAGAAAACTTACCTTGAACCTCCCACTTACCTGTGTAGCTTACTCGATTTAGACGAACCTGACTGATATAGATCCCTCTTGAATGCCTGAATGTAACCATGAGAAGAGATTATGCACGAGTTTTAAGAAAATGAAAATAGGAAAGAAAATAAAGAAAAATAGGAAAGAGTAAGAAAATCGGGTTGCCTCCCGGAAGCGCTAAGATTTAAGTCGTTAGCTCGACCTACTTCCCTGTTTTAGGCTTTGACTAACGCCAGAGTGGCGCGAATCTCCTCTTCCGGGTCTTCTTTGTCATAGTATTTCTTGACCCGATGCCCATTTATTTTAAAGGTGGTGCCGTCAGTGCCAATTAACTCTACTGCTCCATGAGGGTATATGTGGTGAACCAAGAAAGGTCCACTCCATCTTGTCCTTAGCTTTCCTGGAAATAGACGCAGTCTAGAATTATATAAAAGCACTTTGTCACCTACCTCATATGTTTTCGGTACCAGTTTCTTATCGTGCCATCTCTTGGTGCGCTCCTTGTAGATCTCAGCATTCTCATAGGCTTTCAATCTCAACTCCTCTAACTCCTGTAAATCAATAAAGCGTTTATTACCTGCCTCATCGAGATCCATGTTGAGCTCCTTGAGAGCCCACATTGCCTTATGCTCCAGTTCGACAGGTAAATGGCAAGACTTGCCATAAACCAAGTTGTAAGGAGTTGTTCTCAACGGTGTTTTGTAAGCCGTCCTATAAGCCCATAGCGCTTCATCAAGTTTAGATGACCAATCCTTCCTAGAGCGAGAGACTGTTTTCTCTAAGATGGCCTTGATTTGACGATTAGAGACTTCCACTTGGCCACTGGTTTGGGGATGATAAGGTGTTGCTACCCTCTGTGTCACCCCATACTTAGCCAAAAGAGCCTCAAATCCTCTCTCGATGAAATGTGAGCCACCATCTGAAATAAGAACTCTAGGAACACCAAAGCGAGGAAATATGTTAGTTTTAACAAACTTTGAAACTACCTTCGCGTCGTTGGTCCTAGTTGCAACAACCTCAACCCATTTAGAGACATATTCAACCGCCACAAGGATGTATTTGTAAGGTCCTGAAGCAGGGAATGGTCCCATGAAGTCAATTCCCCATACATCAAATAGCTCGACCTCCAAAATTCCTATGAGTGGTGTCTCATTCCTCCAAGTAATGTTGCCTGATCTTTGGCACTCGTCGCATGAAGTGACATAAGCCTGTACATCCCTGAAAAGAATAGGCCAGTAAAAACCACATTGAAGTACCTTAGATGCAGTTTTGAAGCCTTTGTCATGTCCGCCTGTAGGGAGAGTATGGCAATGGCGAATGACAATTTCCACCTCCTCCTCCGGAATACAACGTCTGAAAATATGGTCCTTCCCTTGTTGGAATAGGTAAGGATCATCCCAATAGTATTGTTTGACGTCGTGGAGGAATTTCTTCTTTACCTGTGAGGATAGTCCTGACGGAATCTCATTTCCTACAAGGTAGTTAACAAAATCTGCATACCAGGGTACCTTTGGTCCTTTTATAGCATATATATCATAAATAGGACTAGTAGGAGGTGTAAAGAAGAAATCGTCACCGGAATCTAATCGAAGAACCTCACCTGAAATCTCACCTGGAGCTAGTCGATATCGATAAGAGCTACTCGATATAGAGGAGGCTGTAGTGTTGACTAGTGATGGGCAAGGCTTTTGGTGGTTGACTGTACTCGATGTCGACGAGGGTTCGTCGATCTCGAGTACAACTGTGGTTTCTGCCTGCGCTGTGCTCGGCTCCTGGTGCTCCTCGACATTGGTCCTTGTCGATCTCGATGAAGGTGTACTCGAGATCGAGTAGCCCTGCAACTCCAAACCATGCAATGACGAATGATCACCAGAGAACTCACCTGTTTTGGTCGAGATCGAGGAGGTTTCGTCGATGTCGAGGAAGACAGTGTTAGTCTGCATTAGGTGCTCGTCTGGGCGAGAGTCGTCGATTGGTATGGCGTCCTGGGCCTCCTCTAGCATGTCTTTGGGGAGCCTGGATAGGTGATCGGCGACTGAATTCTCTATGCCCTTCTTGTCCCTCAGCTCAACGTCAAATTCTTGTAGTAAGAGCACCCATCGTAGCAACCTTGGTTTTGCATCCTTCTTTGTCATTAAATATCGAAAAGCAGCATGGTCAGTATGGACAATAACTTTAGAACCAACAAGATAGGAACGAAATTTTTCAAAAGCAAAAACCACAGCCAAAAATTCCTTCTCTGTTGTGGTGTACTTAGCCTGAACCACATCCAGAGTCTTGCTTGCATAGTAGATGGCATGCAGTTTCTTGTCATTTCGTTGTCCTAGAACTGCTCCCACAGCATAATCGCTGACATCACACATGATCTCAAACGGTAGTGACCAATCCGGTGATTGAATGATTGGAGCTGAGATAATAGCTTCTTTTAACATGTTGAAGGCTTCAAGACATTCGCTAGAAAATACAAACTTAACATCCTTCATAAGCAGGTTAGTCAATGGTTTGGCAATTTTAGAAAAATCTTGAATGAATCTTCTATAAAAACCAGCTTGACCAAGAAAACTCCTTATCTGTTTAATGGAAGAAGGTGGGGTCAATTTCTCCACTAGCTCTATTTTTGCTTTGTCCACCTCAATTCCTTTGTTGGATACCTTGTGGCCTAGCACGATCCCCTCCTTTACCATAAAGTGGCATTTTTCCCAGTTAAGAACCAAATTTGTTTCTTCACAGCGCTTGAGTACCCTGCGTAGGTTAGAGAGACAAATATCGAAAGTAGTGCCATAAACTGAGAAATCATCCATGAATACCTCCACTATGTCCTCAATCATGTCGGAGAAGATGGCCATCATGCACCTCGGAAAAGTAGCAGGGGCATTGCAAAGGCCAAAGGGCATCCTCCTATATGCGAAAGTTCCATAGGGGCAAGTGAAGCTGGTCTTTTCTTGATCATCAGGATGAATGGGAACCTGCCAAAAGCCAGAATATCCATCCAGGTAACAAAAGTAATCATGTTCAGCTAACCTTTCGAGTACCTGGTCAATGAAGGGGAGTGGAAAATGATCCTTCCTGGTGGCGGTGTTGAGCTTTCTGTAGTCTATGCACATCCGCCAGCTGGTAGTGATTCTTTTAGGAACAAGCTCTCCCTTCTCATTTTCCTCGACGGTCATTCCACCCTTCTTAGGAACAACATGAACAGGGCTAACCCACTTGCTGTCGGAGATTGGATAAATGATTCCTGCATCCAGCATGCGATGGATATCCTTCTTAACAACCTCCTTCATGTTGGGGTTAAGCTTCCTTTGATGCTCAATTGTTGCCCTGTGATCATCTTCCAATAGAATTCTATGCATACAAGTAATGGGTGAAATACCTTTTATGTCCTCTAGGGAATAGCCAATGGCCTTCCTATGAGTGCGGAGGACATCTACTAGCCTGTCTACTTCCTGCGGGTTCAATGAAGCATTTATAATTACAGGAAAAGTAGAGTTAGGACCAAGATATTCATACCTAAGGGTATCAGGTAAGGGTTTTAGCACCGGAGAAGGGCCTTGTGGAATCAAGATAGGCTCAACTTCCTCCGTCTTCATGATCTCCCCTAGGTAATCTGTCTCAATCCTCATAGAAGAAGCATCCAAATCAGCTACAGGAGTTGGCGTCGACCAGGCATACATCGATGACAACGGTGAATTGGACATAGGGTTGTATTGCTGTAGGAAGCTACTCGACAATGGGTTAGAAAGATCAAAATTGACCAAAAAATCAGAACTTACTTTGAATACAGGGCTGGTCGATCTCGAGTTGGGCTCCTCGATATCGAGGAGGATCGTTGAGTCAGCTTCGTCGACTTCTGGTGTGCTTGCAGGGAACAAGGTGGTCGATATCGAGGGTGACTGCTCGATATCGAGTAGGTTCAGAAGACTTACAGTTTCTGGAGGGCTGGTGCTCGTCGATCTCGAGGAGGGTTCGTCGATGTCGAGGAGATCAGTGGAGGTCGACTTGATCTGTTCGGCGTCGGGTGAGTCGTTCAGCTCCGCCGATAATGCGTCGTCGAAGATTTCCTCCTCGCTTAATTCTGTTGCAGCCATCTCCTCCTCTGCTAGTACAGATTCTGCCTTTCCTTCTTCTTGGATCAAGAGTTGTTCTACAGGTTCATCAAAGGAGATAAAATTAAATTTTGAATATATAGCTTTAATTTCCATTACCTCTTCTGTGTCTGGGTTGAAGAAGTATTCAATAATCTCATCTCTGATGGTGAATGTAAGGATTCCTCTTTTAACTCCAATGTTGGCATCAGCAGTTGTCAAGAAAGGTCGCCCTAGGATGATGGGGCAAGCTGGATCCTCTGCCATTTCTACTACAAGAAAATTTGTAGGGACAAAGAATCTACCAACTTTAACTGGAACATTATCAACAATACCTGTAGGGATTACCACGGTGTTGTTGGCCATGTAGAGTTTGGCATCAATTGGTTCCAGGGCACCTATCTTCACCTTCGACCAGATGGATAGGGGCATGATGCTGACACTTGCTCCTAGGTCACATAGTGCTTTAAATCTATGACGACCAAGTCCAACAGCGATAGCAAACTTACCTGGGTCAGGTCGCTTCTCAGGGAAATCCATCTTTTTGCACTCCTTAGCAATCTCAGTCATCGATCGCTTGTTGCTGAGAATCTTCTTGAGGAACTTGACATAGGCAGGCATCTCGTATAGTGCTTCTGTAAAAGGAATAGTAACATTCAGACTCTGAAGCAATTTCACAAAACGCTGAAACTTACCATCTGTTGGATCTCTTTGGTTTTTGGAAGGGAATGGGAGCGTCTTTTTAGTTTTCTGAGTCAGAACAGCTTCCGGAGGTGGTGAGGGCTCATCGATCTTGGCATGCTCCTTCTCGATCTCGACAACAGGCTCGTCGATCTCGACAAGGGTCTCGTCGATCTCGAGTTGGGTAGTCGACTTCGGCTTGTATGGTTGTGCAGCTGCGTTAGGGCTCCTTTTCTCCTCTGTGTCAAGAAGAGCTTTTTCGATCTCGACGACAGCTTTGCCCTTCCTTTCTCCGTTTTCTGGCTCGTGCAGTTTGTGACCGCTCCGCAACTTTACAGCTGCTACATATCCGTGCTGCCCCTTGGGATTTGGTTCTGTATGTCCTGGGAGCTGCCCGGATGGTTGTGGAATCTGCGCCGCGAATTGACCCATCTGAGTCTCGATGTTCCTTTTCCAGATGTCTAGCTCCCCAAATTTTGCATTGATATTCTGGAACTGATTGTTGATGGTGCCTTGATTCCGGCGCATCTCTTCAAGGATGAGCTGTAAATCATCCTTCTTTTGATCCCTTTCTGGATGTCCAGGAGCTCTGTATAGCGGGGGATTCCTAGGAGGACCTTGGTTCCGTTGAGGTTGATAGAACCTTTGGTCTCCCATATAGCGATTGGGACCCCCTGCGTAAGCTGCCTCTTCATGAACCTCTGCCATACTGACTTGTTCCGTATGCGGGCACTCAGTAGTAGCATGCCGTTGTGAACCACATTCGATGCAGGGTTGGTTGACAGAGAGATATTTGACTTGTTTGAGGAGCTTGCGATTCTGATCTCTGTAGTACTGCTCCTTGACATCAGGGTCTATCTTCTTAGATGGCTCATAGAGAGGCATGGATGGGGCTGGTCTGGCATAGGCGTTCTCATCATAGTTTGTAGGAGCCCCATACATGTTGTCGTAGTTAGTGAGTTTGTCTAGCACACCCCATGCGTCAATTGGTGGCATCGTTAGGTACTCATAGCGAGTGTACTGATTGATCCTGTCTTTAGTGAATTGGTCAAGAGCGTTGAAGAAGATCTCCTGAATGACATAGGGTGGCTGTCCATGAGTAGGGCAAGATCGCAGCAGTCCTTTGTAGCGTTCCTATGCTTTTGTCAGTGGTTCCCCAGGCTTCTATTTGAAGGCGGTGATTTTCTGGCGGAGGAATGCCGTCTTGGCAGGAGGGAAGAATTTATTCAGGAACTCTTGCTCTACTTGTGCCCATGTTGTAAGCGATCTTGGTTTCGGTCCTTCTAGACACTTCAGTGTAGGTCCAGCCAAAGACCAACGGAAAGCTTTGATCTTGACATATTTCAGAGTTGTACCTTAAGCAAGAGTACGGCACATGTCATGAAAATTGGTAATATGTTCAAGAGGACACTCATTAAATCTTCCATGAAAAGCATTATTTTTAAGCTCTATAAGAAATTGAGTGCGAATTTCAAAAGAGTTTTCAGGGATTAGAATCGCCGATTCAGGCACGACGAGAGTTGGATGCATATAATCCTCTGCAGTAGTTGGATATTGGACAAGCTCAGCTTCCGCTTGTTCCCTTGCTGCTTTCTCAGCGGCGATAGCAGCATCTTTAGTGGCTAGTTCCCTGGTAAGCCTGGCAATCAGTTGTTCTTGTTTTTCAGCGGCCGTCATGACTCTTTGTAGTCTAGCTCGGATGTGTAGGAGGCGCTCTGGTTCCTCTAAGCCGTCAAACTCAGGTGGTTGACCAGAACGGCGCATACACCTGAAAAGTAACACAAAGTAGACGTGAGATTTAACTACCTAAGGCGCGAATGATAGCTTCCCCGGCAACTACGCCAAAGTAAAGCAAACCGATCGAATCCCAGCAAATAATGTTCAAGACTCCCTCCAATGTAGTAAGAGAAAGTCGGGTTCGAATTCTCGAGGAAGCTGGTCAGCGGATCCTAGGCAGCGGTGGAATCTCACGGACAGAAGTCGACAACAGGTGCTAGATCTCGACTAGGGTTAGTCGACAGGAGATCAGGCTAGTCGAACAGGGCAGAAGCTCTCGGCAAAGGCTACTCGATCTGGACAAAGGGCTACTCGATATCGAGTACAGTCCTTGTCGACTTCGGCTTGTATTGGTCGAGTTCCTGCACAATCAAGCTACGACGATCTGGGATCGGGAATCAGCAGTCGAGATCGACCAGGGCTTGGTCGAGATCGACGAGGGCAGAAAGTAAAAACAAAGCAGTTTCGGTTTCTATAACTTTATGAATTTAGAAAACTTCCAAGATTAGGGTTTGCGACAACGATTACCATGCAAGCGGAATATAAATTACAAAAAGCGATAACTTTATCGATAAAGGAAAAGGCTTTCACCTAATCCGACAAGTAGGAATATAAATCTCGCGACAAATAATCCTAATTGCATCTATTCCTTTTCATAATTAGCATTTATAATCTTTCGAATAGAAATCCTAATTACTATCCAAGTTTCACAACATGAGTTCTTCAATTCCTCAATTAAAGATGAAGCACATAGGGAATAGACTAAGATAACGACAAAATAACTCCTTTTGCAATCGCTAATCCACCGACATGGCTCTCGTTGGGCTTATCGACTTCGATGACGCATCTCGATCTCCACGACAACGGATCATCGACTTGACCAGCTTGGTGTTGTCAAGTAGTATCTTCTCGACATGACTCGGGGAATGTGGTCTGGCTCTTGTCGACATCGAGTACTCTACTCGATGTCGAGTAGGGTGTTGCTCTGCTCCGCGTTGTCTGGTCAAGTCTCTACTCGACTCCAATGTATCCGGACTTGACTTGTCGACATAGATGAGAACTTAGTCGAGATCGAGTAGACTTGGTGCTTCCGTCTTTGCTTCTTGGTTTTCTCCCGAAATGTTTCCATATTCTGCAATATTAAACAGAAACTTATGTAGATCTCCATTTCTGAAAAATAAGCGTATACTACATAAATTCGACATATTCCCAACCCGAAATATGCAAAATGTAAAGAATATGGAATTAAAATATGCATAAAAACATGGCTACTTTGGATACATCAATATCGAGTACCCATATCGAGTCAAGAAGTTGAGCAAGAAGAGATAGAAGTCGTTATCGAGTTACTCTACTCGATATCGAGTAAAAAACCAAGTCGACATGCATCCTTTTGGCCGATATTGAGTAGGTGAGCTGAAACTGAGGAAATGTTAGTCGATATCGAGTGACCTTACTCGATCTCGAGTGGACTATAGAGGCCGATTCCGAGCTTAACCGACATCATGTTAAGTTTCTATCCCGATTCCGATGAAGACATATTCGAGAGCAAATTCCATCAAGATCTATCAAGTGCTATCAAGAGGAGAAGATATTTATCCACTTTAGTCTTTAGATTTATTTATTTATTTCCATGTTTTAATCTTTAGATAAAAGATAGATAGATATAGATTTAGATATAGTTTTCTTTTCTAATTAGAGAGGGAAAGAGGCCTATAAATAAAGCCCATGGGGCTGATTGTAATTCATTGAATTCTAGAGAAGGAGAAGAGGTAGTAAGTAGAGAGAGAGCTTGTGGCGAGAGCAAGGTGGAAGAGCGAGAGGGGATTTGGTTTATTCGGTTGTAAGCATTCTTTAGTTTATTTTTAATGCAAAGTTATTTCCTTTTATTATTGATGTCTTTATTCATGATGAAGAGCGAGTAGTCACCCAACTTCTAGGGTCGGGGTGAGCCCGACGGTAGCCATGTGAGGTGATGCGGTAAAGGTACAAGCTTTTTATGCAATTCATCTTCTATCCCTGCAAGCATGATTCTTTTGCGAAAATTGAAGGTGATCCTTGTTTCTGTTATTGAAGCGAAAGTGATCTTAATACAACTTGGATTAATTATGTGAAAAGGGTTAGTAACAAATAGGGTTTATGAGAAAGCCTCTATTTTCCTATTTGTTAATCACAAAAGTTATTTGATGAAAAGCATGATCTTTTATGCCTTTATGTGTTATTTTACATGGTTACCGTTATGGTGTTGAAACCCTGATCATGGAAGTATTTTAGTTTATTGATTTATTTCCCAAAGTTCTGAGTTTTCAAGTTTTTATCTAGCCGATTTCGAGTTAATTTCTATCGATTTTCTTAGTTGATATCGAGTTGCTTTAGTCGATATCGACCAGATTTCTGCCTTGTGTTCTGTTTCTGTTTCCAATCAATATTGAGCACTGTTGGTCGATATTCCCACTCGATATCGAGTACTAGTAGTCGATATCGACCAGTTTTCTGTGCTTTGCTTTCTTTTCTGCTTTTCTCTGTTGTTTCTGTCTGTCTGTTTGATTTTCTGCCTGTGAGATTCCTCCGCTACCTGAGATCCGCTGACACGCTTCCTCGAGGATCGATCCTGACTTCCCGTTGTTGCATCAGGAGGAGGTCTTGTAATCATTTGTGTGGGCACGAATCTGGTTTGATCTATTTCATTATATTTTAAACTCGATTTCCTCCCTACAACAATATTCAGACAATTAAAAGAAATACAAAATACCATACCACTTCAGCAATCACGAGCCGACATTCAAAAACAGAATAGAATCATAAAATTAAAAGAAGAAATCCTTAACTTTCACAAAGACTATTGGAGTCAAAGAGCAAAAACCAGACACCTTAAACTATCGGACACAAACTCTGGATACTTTCATAAAGTAGCAACATGAAGAAGGAACAGGAAAAATATCAATGAAATATCGAATTCGGAAGGACAAATGATATCAGGAGAAGCAAACATTAGAGCAGAAATCAAAGAAGATTTCATCCAACGTTTCAAAAAACAGGAAGTCAACAATACAACATGATGTCTACTAAAATAGCCATGTTGAAATGCACATTTTAGCTCCATATTCTATACACTTTGCATATTTCGGGATGGGAATATATTGAATTTATGTAATATGTGCTTATTTGCAAGAAATGGAGATCTACATAAATTTTGGTTTAATATTAAAGAATTTGGAGCCATTCCGGAACAAAACCAAGCAGCAAAGACGGAGGCTGAAAGTTACACGATATCGAGTAAACTTCCTCGATATCGACAAAAATGTCCGGGCACAGCATGATCGAGGAGCAGCAGATCGAGGAACTGAGAGACAGAGCCAAACTCGAGTACAGAAAGTTACTCGATATCGAGTACTTTACTCGATATCGACAAGATCTAAAGACCAACCTGGAGTCGAGGAAGACCACCTGATCGAGAAGCTGAAGACAAAGACATGCCGATCAGCCCTTCCTCGATATCGAGTAGGTTACTCGATATCGACAAGACAAGAGAACATGTCCGAGCAGATCGAGGAAATGTTACTCGAGAAAGCTAGTGAAGCCAAGTCGACGACACACAGTTACTCGATATCGAGGAGTTTACTCGATATCGAGGAGCGCTATCCTGGGCCGCATTACGCGGTAAGCTGTCCGACGCGGTTTAGGCTTGCTTGGGATGAAAGGAATCCGAGAACCTATCCACATCTATCAAGTTTTACCCATGGAGAGAAGATTTATCCACATATGAAGATATTTAGATATTTTAGATATATTTCCTTTTAAAGATAAATGTTCCTTTTATCTAAGTTTTATATTTAGTATTAGATAGAGATTTCTTTCCTTGATTAGCAAGGATTAGAAGCCTATAAATAAGGTCTTAGGGGCTGATTTCTAATCATTCAATTTCAGAGATACAATTACACAGAGAGTTTTAGGAGTTCAAAGGTTTTAGGTTCTTGGCATTCAACGAAAGTTGGAGAGCCGGGATTGTAAAAGCTTTGAATTTAGTTAATGCAAGTTATTTCTTTTACAACAATGTCTGCGATTGCGATGAAGCACGAGTAGTCCACCTACTTCTAGGGTTGGGGTGAGCCCAGCGATAGCCCTGCGTGTTTGAGGTAAAGATCTGACTTTTATCTTGTTTTGAGCATCTACTACTTGTTATGTGTTTATTACCCATCTAATGGAGGTCCATGCTAACAACTTGGATTGTAAACATAAAATCAGTAGATACAATTAGGGTTTCTTAAAAGAGTTGTCTAATTGTTGGAAAAGGCGAAAGTTTTATCCTTCGATGCAAATTACATGATTATCTGTTTTATTCTTGCCTTATACATGTGTGGTTATCGTTGTCGCAAACCTTAATCTTGGAAGTCTTTCATACATAGTTTATTTCGAAATCCCACAACCTTTGTTCTTTATTTATTTCATTTTCAAGTTTTCTGTCCTCCTCGATATCGACTAAGTCTAGTCGATATCGACTACTGATCTTCGGTCAAAGGGACTGCTGTTGCTTCTATGTCTGAAACCAGGAACCCGACATCGACGAAGGTTTACTCGATATCGAGTATGTTGTACTCGATATCGAGTATGCTGTACTCGATATCGACCAACTAGCAGGAGTTACTGCTGCTGCTTTGTTCGACTTGCCTGATCTTCTGTCGACTAACCCTAGTCGAGATCGAGCACTGTGGTCGACTTCTGTTCGTGAGATTTCTCCGCTGCCTAGGATCCGCTGACCAGCCTCCTCGTGGATCAATCCTGACTTCCCGCTGCGGCATCGGGAGGAAGTCTTGTAATTATTTGCAATGGACGGAATCTGGTTTGCTTTGATTTATTTATATTTTAATTGCAAGTCTCAATTTCCTCCTATCAACACAACACTTGAACTCTATTTAGACCTCATAAACAAGGAAATAAATGACTCGGATAACCAAGAATTGATAAAAGAAGTCACAAACTCAGAGATCAAAAATGCCATTTTCAACATTGGAAAAGACAAATCACCTGGTCCAGACGTAATGTCAGTTGAGTTCTACCAGTGCTACTAGGATATAGTAGGACCAACTGTTACAAAGGCCATAAAAGGTTTCTTCCACTCCGGCAAAATCTTGAAACAAATTAACCAGACATTCATTACTTTAATACCGAAAACAGAAAACCCCACAACGACTTCTCATTATAGACCTATAAGTTTATGCTCTACGGTATACATGACAATCACAAAAATCCTAGCTCATAGACTAAGAAGGATAATGAATAAGCTCATTCACCCCCTGCAAGGAGCATTCATATCAGACCGAGCTATTTTGGACTATATCCTTATTGTCCGTGAAATATTCCACTCATTCGGAAACAAAAAAGGAATGAATGGTTGAATGGAAATAAAACTAGACATCGAAAAAGTCTACGGCAGAGTTGAATGGAACTTCCTCTTTCTAGTTCTAAAGAAATTCAGTTTTTGCGCCAGGTTATGTAATTGGATCGAGCAATGCGTGAAAACTGTCTCCTTTTCAATCCTAGTCAATGACGGACCCTCGGAACCTTTCAACCCAGAAAGAGGCCTACGACAAGGGGACCTGCTATCCCAACACCTTTTTATTTTAGGAGCAGAAATACTAGCCCGAAAACTACAAACAAAAAGCAATCAAGCAGGCCAAGAAATAGGATTCAATTTTACCAGACTGGGTCCTCGGATTCCATTTCTATCCTTTGCAGATGACATGATGATATTTGCCAAAGCATGCAGTTCCTCTGCGATTAAAATTAAAAGAATTATTGACGAATATTGCTCGATCTCGGCTCAACTTGTTAACTTTCACAAGTCGGCTTTCCAAACGACACCAAAAGTACCGAAAATTCATAAACAAGAAATCCAACGACTAACAAACATCACATACCAAAACAAATTGGACAAGTACCTGGGGTGTCCAATCGTAAATATCAGAGTTAATAGAATAACCTTTGAAGAAACGATATGCAAGACAAAATCACAACTATCAAAGTGGTACGCTAACGCGCTAACCCAAGAAGGAAGGGCCACTCTCATCAGAACGAACTTAGCGGCAAAACCAAGTTTTGTCATGCAAAACTTTATGCTCCCAAACTCGATGCACAAAGAACTTGATCAGATAAATAGAACTTTGTTCTGGAACAAAGATATGTCATATAAACCGCTAATAGGGTGGGACAAAGTATGTAGAAGAAAAGAAAATGGTGGAGCTGGAATCCACAAAACAAAAGACATGAATTCAGCATTACAAATGAAACTACTATGGAAAACACTTGCGGGGCCAGAAAATATATGGGTTCAAACCATATCCCATAAATACTTGAAAGATGAACATATTCTAAGCTACAAAAGGAAAGGAAAAGCGTCTTGGCATTGGACAAAACTAATGGAGATAAAAAGCAGAATTTTATAAAGGCCTTATATTGCAGATAGAAAATGGGAAAACGATCAACTTCTAGGCGGATAGATGGTTGGAAAATTAAACGCTAGAAAATATATGTCTTGTACCATATAGAATCAACAGAAGCGATAAGGTAGACAAATACATAAATGAAAATAGATGTTGGAAAACTAGCGAACTTCAGGACATGCTACCAACACCGATCATCGAAAAGATCAAAGAAATATTCATTCTGAAAAATCAAATAGAGGATAGATTATATTGGAGAAAAGAAAAATATGGATGGTTCAGCACAGCTAGTGCGCTCTGACACATTACAGAAAATAACAGAATCACAACACCCAAAACGGCATGGATTTGGGCAATAGACATACCCCCGAAAATAAAGAATTTTCTATGGAAATTGTATAATAATGGAGTCCCAACAAAGACTAGACTAAATGATAAAAAAAAGTGGCCCTCCCCTCCACATGTGAACTATGTGATGTGTGTGATGAAACCCCACTTCATTTATTCACTCAGTGTTACATTAGTAGAAATCTCATACGAAAAAATCGACCCTGAAATAGAAAAATGATTGGACAAGTTAGATAGAAATGAACAAGACATAAAGAGAATTATGTCAACAATTTTTGAAACAACAACTCTAGAGAAAAGAAAGAATTGGCGACTGCTTGGTGGTGCATTTGGACATCTAGAAATAAGAAAATCTTCGACAATGAAAATAATGTGACAATCAAAAACATGGAAAATATGATAATACAAACAATCATAAACTGGGAAAAACGAAATAGCTGGATAAACCAAGCACTAATGGTACCCCAAAAGGATCAGGAAACCGAAAGAAACGACATATGCGATGGAATAAACCACCCGAAGGAACATTCAAATTAAATTTCAATGGTAGTTTCAATAACTCTGGTTCTTCTGGCACAGGTTTCATCATTCGCGATCACAGGGGTTCGCTGGTTGGCTGCAGAGGCAAGAAGGTTACACTCAGGTCGCCGCTCAAGACAAAAGCTATGTGTCTCCTTCTGGGCATCCAGATGGCGAAGGAGTTGGGTTTATCTAGCATCCACATTGAAGGTGACTGCCTCACTGTAATCAATACTATCAAGGGATGTTGTTCTTGCCCATGGGAAATCGAGATGCTCACTACGGAGATTCTACTACTTTTACGGTCTTTCGAGCATGTCAACCTCTCGCATTGCTTCCGGGAGATTAATAGATGTGCCGACCACATCTCTTGCCTCTTCCAAACGGACGCATCTCCAAATGCTCGGGCTGATAGGCACCTTTTTATTCTCATCCGTAAGGATGCTATTGGGTGGTGGTCTAGTAGGGACTAGCCCCACCCAAATTATTACATGTATAAAAAAAATTGGATGAAATTGCAAAGCACAGAATTGTCAGAAGTCACAGAACCTAAGAAAGCAAAGTCCAGATGTGATAAACGGTCCGCGACCCAGTTTGCTTCCCGATAGACATGACAAATCTTGAAAGATTGAAAGAAACCTGAGGAGACTAGACTGTTAGAGAAAATCATTTCAGAATCTCCCGTAGGCATCCCAATACCTTTGAGGTTATTGATAATGGTTAGGTTATCACCCTCAACTATGAGGTTAGTTTTATGTTTAGGTCTCTTGCCGCTATGATCCCTTTCCAAAGTGCATACCCCTCAGAACCCATTACATAGGAGATAGGAGAAGGCCCAATGACCAACACCTAAGAAAATCAGGGCACTTGTATGATTTCTGATAATGAATCCATAAGATCTCTTTGAGGACGAGGAGAGGGCTCCATCAAAATTTAGTTTATATGCTTCCGCTCTAGAGGGTTGCGATTTTGTTTTCTTTCTCTTACCTTTTGATATGGGTTGATTATTTATGTTGTTCTGGACATCATTTAAAGGGTCGTGATGTTGATTTGAATGTTTCCACAAGAAGTTTTGGTCCTCGATGAAAGCCACTATGCTTAACGCGTTCGGTTTAATGTTGTCAAATAATGATTTGTTGCGAAAATACCAAATACCACACCAAACCAAGCCTAGTTTAAAGAAACGTGATGTTCCTATTTTGTCTTTGATGTCCCGGATGGTACAATTTATGTCAATTCCTTGGTTGAAGCATCTATTGAGTATTGGTACTATCGATGGGTCCATTGTTGCAATTGTTGTTCGCGAAATTGGACAATCCCAAAGAAGATGGGTGAGGTCTTCGTAATTTGAGTCACAATGGGGGCAGGTAGTCGGTATTCCCAAACCACGAGAAACAAGTCTGGTTGAGGTGGGAATACCATTTTTTGTGATTTTCCAGAGGGTTCTGACCTTTGGTGGCACATCAAGATTCCATATACATTTCATGTCCGATTTTTTAAGTTGCTTCATATTATTGATCATTGCTATTGAAGAAATTGTAGAAGACCAAACATTCTTGCTCCATTTCCAATATAATCTGTCGATGTGTATATTTTTTGGTATCGGGGTCATTATTATGGATTCTATTGTTTCTCTTTGTACTGCATGTTGGATGGTGTTGTGTAATTTTGTGATATCCCAAGATTTATCTTCTTGTAAGAATTGCGATATTGTTGTGTTAATATCGATTTGTTGGTCATCATTAATCATTGTTTAAGGTTCAATAATGTATAACAAAGTAATATAAAGATACTCTAGAACGGGGGTTGAATAGAGTATGCCAACTTTTCGCAGATAATCTCAAGACTTTTGAGACGCTTGCAAAACCCTTTGAGATTAGACGTAATTCTTTCTTCTAGAAAACCTGAATCACAAATGAGTTATACAATTCGAAACAAGTGCGAAAATATGGTAAAGCAATAAGTAATGGACGCAATGAATTGTTGACGAGGTTCGGCACGAACTTGGCCTACGTCCCCGCCTAGGGTTCTTGCACAACCCTAGGATTCAACCGGCTTTATTGATTCACAAGAGTTAGGATCCTAATAGCTCACCGAGAAGCCTCTCTCCTATAAAATTGCAATCTAGTCAACTCACGTTCCCTTGGAGTCCTAGACCAATCTAGAAGAGCCCCACCTCTCTCAGCTATCTAGTACAATCCTCTTACACTTAGTGAATCAATCGCCTAGTGTCCACTTCCTGAGTTACAAACTCTCGAGTATAACACTCTCTCGAAATATATCATATAAGCTCACTGTGTAACTCTCAAATGCTTTGAAACAAAAGATATGACTCTTAAGAGCTAGCAGAGAGCACACGTAGAAGACAGATTGACTTGAAGGCTTGAGTGAATGAATGCTTGTGTTCAACGAATGTGTATCTGTCTTCCCTTCTTCCTTTTCTTTATATTGAACAAATGGCCGCCTCTTTCCAAGAAGGATCTTTACCAACGGATAGAACAGATCATGGCTTGAGAGGGAATCTTCACGATCTTCTATTTGGGGAAACTCGGAAGCCATGATTTCCGATTTGATTCTTCTCGACTTCAAGCTTTAAGGAAGGAGATATTATTCGAAAAACTTGTTGAAATGTTAGTGCATAATATCTGGCAATATATTAATAATAATAGCATATAATAATATCCGCAAATAATAAGCATAAAATACAGGTTTTGTGTTTCATCAACACAGCTATAGCTTCAAGACCTTTGACACAAGCTATATGTCAAAGCCTTTGAAACTTTTTCCGATTTTCATCAAGGAAGTGGAGTTATCAATCTCCCCCTTGATGAAAGACAAAACCTGTGCATTCTTGTAACTTAGTCAAGCAAATATATCATATAAAAATCAGACTAAGTACCTGCATGGGTTAGATAAATGTTTGATCATAAGTTTTCAAAGTCAAGGAGAAGCATCCAACAAAAACAAAAACAAGGTCTTCCAAGGCCCTTGGTTCAGAGCAATTTTAAAGTCTAAACCATCAAACAATCTCCCCTTTTTTGTCTTTCAACAAAGGGAGGAGGATAAAACAATATCAAAAGTTTTAAAACAGTAACCAAAACCAGCAGTGTTTAGATAAAGGGTTTAGGGCAGGGGTTTAGGATTCATCATCAGGAGCACCATCCGTGATCAGCAACTTCAGCTCATTCAGCAGCTTAGCCACCCCGCTCATCTCCAGCGAAAACTCTCTATGCAGCTCATTGATGTCCAAGCGAACTTCCTCCAAGCCCAACTCCAGGTTATCCATGCGCTCATCAATGGCAGAGGCAGTGGGAAGAGTTTTTGATGGAGAGGCAAGACTCCAAGTCCCTTGGGGGGACTGAGTGATGCTAATCTTCTCAAAGCTCTTGGAGTCGAATTTACCCATATGATGATGTTGTTCTTCATTTTTGAAATCGATTTCAGAAGCTTTGAAGACATGGGTCAAAGGGTTTGCGAAGGGGAGGGGAGTTCCTTTTCTGGCTTTGCGGGTGTGAGCCATGGATCCTAGGATGGTATTGGCCAGATCAAGATCATGGCCATTCAAAATTTGGTATAAAAGGATCATAGTGTTGTCAGTGAGGAGGGATCCAGAGTTGATTTGGGGTACGAGGCATCTCATAATGATGTTGAAGATGATTTTTGCCTCGAGAGTAAGGGACGAGTGGGTAAGCTGTTTGGTGGTGCTGTTTGATGCTTCGGGGAGCAAGTATTTGGACCGGGCGAGAGGAACGCACTGTTCTTTTGTGGGTGTTTCAGAAGAGGGTGGAAAAGGTCTAGGAAGGCCAAGGAGATCATCGAAGTCAATGGAGTTGAAGGTGATTCTAACTCCCTTGACGATTGATTTCAAAGACCAACCATTAGCATTATGTTTGGCTTTGAGGTTTATGTAAAAAAGACGGGTGAGTTGGGGGTAGTAAACAGATTCAAGGTTTAGAAGGGTCCAAGCAGAGGTTTGCTTTAGGAGAGAGATGCAGGGTAGGTTCAAAGCTTCAAAAAATTCAAGATCAATGAGGAGGGTAAGGATTGGTTTACCTGGATAAGTGCTGACGGATCGGTGTTCTTCCTTCGAGCTTTTGTCGGAGCAGGCATCTTGATAGGCGTGTCAAAGCTTCTGATAGTGCCTTTCCTTGTGCGCTTGGGAGATGGAGGCTTTGCTTTTGTGGCTTTGCGCTTCTTCGGAGACGGGGGAGGAGGAGGAGGAGTAGGAGAGGGAACAAGTTCTGGCTCCTCTTCCTCTTCTTTCTCAGACCCCGAGTCCTCAGCAAACACTTCAGCATCGTCTCCCTCAGCCTCTTCCTCGTCGTCTGCAGTCTCGTCGTCCTCCTCTTCCTCTTCCTCTGGTTCCTCTTTAGTGGGAACCTCATTCTCTGCAACTCTTCGAGCCCCTTCCTCAGCCTCTTTTCTAGCTTTCTCAGCCTCTTCCTCAGCTCTTTTCCTTGCTTGCTCAGCCTCTTCCTCGGCCTTTTTCTGTCTCTTGGCCTCTTCCTCGGCCTCCTTTGCAACATCTCGCTCTAGAATCTCATCAAGATCCTCCTCTTCCTCGGCAATGATATTTCTTTTCCCTTTTTGCTTGGCACTGAGAGATTTCTTCGTCGGGCGCTTCAGGGACCGCTTGATTTCAGCAATGGTGCTCTTAGGGACGGTGCTCGGGACAATGGCTGGGATAATAGCTTGAGGAGTACGTTCGGGTTGAGGAGAGATCACAAAGGCCTGGTGTCCTGTGGGGGTAGCGCCAAGGCGTTTGGGTGTGGAGGTCTTTTTGGATTTGGGTGCCATGGATGGAGTTCGGTTAAGTTTTCATAAAAAGGTTGAAGGAGTGCAAGAGATAGAGGGTTTAGGTAGTACTGGAGAGGTGAGGAATAGTTAGGGTAAAATGTGTGGTTTAAAAAGGGTAAAGGGGGTAAGTCGATGGGACGGGTTTAGGGTTCCAAATTCCAATGGAGATAATCATTACACTGTTGCCCAAAATTAAAAGATTTGATTCCCCAAACAATTCAAAATTCAAACCATCTTGTCACATTTCAAAATCAAGAAGGGATATTTCCGAAAATATTTTCCATAAATAAATATACTCGGATGACATAATTTTGGAAAAAGAAATGTGTAATGTATAAATAAGGTTAAAAACCATAAAAACTATATTTGATCAAATATCTAAGAAGATATTAACCAAATATATAATCTGTTATATGTGCTCTACCATTCAGTTCACAAACTTTGACATAACTCTCAAAGGTCTTGACATTGAGTAAAATTTATCTTTCGTAAAGGGTAAGCTCCCCCTACAAAAGTGCATCCCTGTTAATCATTCCGATCTCACTTCTAATGAAGGTGAACATGTCCTCTGCCAAAGGCTTGGTAAAAATGTCAGCCCATTGATAATCAGTTGAAATAAAGAATATGGACACATCATCTTTTTTGACGTGGTCTTTAATGAAATGAGGCCTTACATCAATATGTTTAGTCCTTGAATGCTGAACATGATTCTTTGTAATGGAGATGGCACTTGTATTGTCACACTTAGTAGGAATGCCTTTGAGGTTGATGCCAAGATCTCTCATTTGTTGAGCTATCCAAAGGATTTGGAAGCAACATGCTCCAGCTGCTATGTATTCGGCTTCAGCAGTGGATAGAGAAACTGAGTTTTGTTTCTTTGAGTGCCAACTGATCAAGGATGCTCCTAAGAATTGGCAACATCCCGACGTGCTCTTCCTATCCACATTATAGCCTGCAAAGTCTGCATCAGTATCCAATTAGTGAAAAATCTCTTTGCTTTGGGTACCACAAGCCAAGCTCCTTAGTGCTATTGAGATATCGAAAGATCCTCCTCACAACCACGAGGTGACATTCTTTAGGGTCAGCTTGAAACATAGCATACATGCAAACACTAAACATGATGTCAGGTCTACTAGCCGTAAGATATAATAAAGATCCAATCATCCCTCGATACTCCTTTTGATTGAAACTCTTTCCTGTTGTCTTGATCTAGAGACAAGGTTGAGCTCATGGGTGTCTTGGCTGGTTTGGATTGATCCATCTTGAACTTCTTCAAGAGATCCTTAGTGTACTTGCTTTGGTTGACAAAGATCCCTTTCTTGGATTGATGAAATTGTAACCCCAAGAAGAAGTTGAGTTCTCCCATCAAGCTCATCTCAAATTCACTGCACATAATGTCAAAAAATTCCTTGCACAAAGATGTGTTAGTAGCCCCAAACAATATATCATCAACATATATTTGAATAACCAAAATGTCCTTTCCTTTGGTCTTGATAAAAAGAGTCTTGTCGATCAACCCCCTTTTAAAATCATTTTCTAAAAGATATTTTGACAACCGCTCATACCAAGCTCTTGGGGCTTGTTTCAAACCATATAGGGCTTTGTCTAGTTTGTAAACATGATTAGGAAATTTTGAACTTTCAAAACCTGGGGGTTGAGCCACATAGACTTCTTACTCTAAGAAAACATTAAGAAAAGCACACTTGACATCCATTTGATATAACTTTATGCCCATAAAAGATGCAAATGCTAATAATATGCGAATGGCTTCAAGCCTGGCTACGGGAGAAAAAGTCTCCTCGTAGTCAATACCTTCCTCTTGATTGTATCCTTGAGCAACAAGCCTTGCTTTGTTCCTCACGATCTTACCATTCTCATCTAGCTTATTCCAAAATACCCAATGTGTGCCAATGACTAATTGATGTTTTGGCCTAGGCTTCAAGGTCTAGACATTGTTCCTTTGAAATTCGGTAAGCTCACTTTGCATAGAAATTATCCAGTGTGGCTCTTGAAGGGCATGTTGATAAGAGGAAATCAAGTTCAAAATATAATAAAATAATTCAAACCAGATTCTACCCACGCAAATAATTACAAGACCTCATCCTGATGCAGCAGCGGGAAGTCAGGATCGATCCACGAGGAAGCGTGTCAGCGGATCCTAGGCAGCGGAGAAATCTCATGGAAGTCGACCACAGATGTCCTCGATCTCGAGTACAGTTGCTCGACAGAAGATCGGACAAGTCAATTTTAGCACAGCAGCAGCTCCCGGCGATGTTGGTCGAGATCAAGTAACCTTTACTCGAGATCGAGTAAGGTTGTCGACGTCAGGTTGGCTCTTGTCGATCACCTGCACACAGAAGCTACGGGGATGCTGGATCGAGAATCAGTAACTCGAGGTCGAGTAGTGTAATTCGAGATCGAGTAAGACAGAAGATAAAAACGAAATAAGTAAAAACAAATGCTTTCGGATTCGAAAATAAACTATATCTAAAAGACTTCCAAGATTGGGGTTTGCAACAACGATAACCAAGCATGCATAAGGCGAGAATAAAACAGATAATCATGTAATTCGCATCAAAGGACTAAGCTTTCGCCTTTTCCAACAATTAGACAACTCTTTCAAGAAACCCTAATTGTCTCTACTGATTTTATGTTTACAATCTAAGTTGTTTGCATGGACCTCTATTAGATGGGTAATAAACACATAACAAGTAGCAGATGCTCAAAACATGATAAAAGTCGGATCTTTACCTCAAACACTCATGGCTAACGTCGGGCTCGCCCCAACCCCAAAAGTGGGTGGACTACTCGCGCTTCATCGCAACCTCAGACATTGATTGAAAGGAAATAACAACTTGCATTAAACTAAATGCAAAGCCTTTACAATCTCGGCAATCAAACTCTCGTGGTTGCTTGTATAATCTTCCTTGCATAATCTTCCTTCTCTTTCTTCTTCTTCTTTCCAGCTCTTACTTTCCGCAGATTCTCTCACCACGGGGCCTTACCTCCCCTTAAATTATTGATAAATTTCTTAATGGACTGAGGGGGAGTAGGATTCATACCTGAACTTACCTTTTCGGAGCCAAAACAGAAATCTTTTGGCTTGGGGTTAGTCGATATCGAGTACGGCTGGTCGATATCGAGTACAGGGACCCCCTACTTAGGCTCATGGCAAGTATGTGGCTCAGCAGACGAAGTCGATGTCGACGATCTTTGGTCGAGATCGAGTAGAGGGTTAGTCGAGATCGAGGAAGCTTGGTCGATCTCGAGTACGGTGCTGGTGTTTTCCTCCGTCGATTGCTTGGTCACGTGGTTGCTGATGCTTTTTACCTCTAGCCATGAAATTTCCTCCTTTGCAGGGCCAAAAGAGAAATCTAAAACCTCATCGCCTATGGTGAAGGTGAGCGATCGATTCTTGACACTAATTCTGGCATCTGCAGTAGCTAAGAAAGGTCTACCAAGAATAATAGGGCTAGTAGGATCTTCAGCGCAGTCTATAATAAAGAAATCTGCTGGAACAAAGAATTTACCAACCTGGAGGGGGACATTCTCAACTATACCTCTAGGGATGACCACTGTATTGTTTGCCATGTATAGTTTGGCATCTATAGGCTCTATGCATCCTATCTTTACCTTCCACCAGATTGATAAAGGCATGATGCTCACACTTGCTCCTAAATCACACAGAGACTCATATTTATATTGTCCAAAACCCACAGTAACAGAAAACTTACCAGGGTCAGGTCTCTTTTCAGGGAAGTGGAGTACTTTGCATTCACCTGCGATCTCTGAGATGGATCGCTTCTTGCTCAGGATTTCCTTCAGAAATTTGACATATCCAGGCATCTCTTGCAGGGCTTCTGTAAAAGGAATAGAGACATTCAGTTCTTGCAACATATTAACAAAACGATTAAACCTACCTGCAGTGGGATCTTTCTGTGCTTTGGAAGGGAAAGGTAGTGCCTTTTTCTGCTTCGAAGCCAGATCAGACGTCGGAGGTGTTACAGAGTCGTCGAAGTCGGCTACTTTCTCCTCGATCTCGACCAGTAGCTTCTCGACATCGAGTTGGGTTGTCGACCTCGAGTTGCTGGGCTGCGCAGTGGAGTCTGAACTTGGCCTCTGGTCTGTGTCGATGAGAGTTTTGTCGAGATCGAGTAAAGGTTCCTCGAGATCGAGTTGATCCTGCTCTGTGTCGAGATGCTGCTCTGCCTTGTCTTGATGTTTCCCGACCTCTGGCTCGTGTAATTGATGCCCACTTCTGAGTTTGATAGCTGCGACATGTCCGGTCTTCCCCTTAGGATTTGGTTCTGTCTGCCCAGGGAGCTGTCCGGATGGTCGTGGGATCTGTGCAGCGATTTGACCCATCTGGGTCTCTATTCTTGTTTTCCAGATGTCCAGTTCTCCAAATTTTATAGTGATGTTCTGGAACTGGTTGTAGATGGTGCCTTGATTTCGACGCATCTCCTCAAGGATGAGCTGTAAGTCATCCTTCTTTTGATCCCTTTCTAGATGTCCTGGAGCTCTATATGGTGGGGGGTTCCTAGGAGGACCTTGGTTCCACTGTGGTTGATAGAACCTTTGATCTCCCATGTAGCGATTGGGACCCCCAACGTAAGCTACCTCTTCATGTGTCTCTGCCATCCTGACTTACTCAGTTTGTGGGCACTCAGTAGTGGTGTGCCGCTGTGATCCGCATTCGATGCAAGGCTGATTGACAGACATATATTTGACTTGCTTAAGGAGCTTGTGATTCTGGTCTCTGTAGAACTGCTCCCTGACATCCGGGTCAATCTCCTTTGCTGGCTCATAGAGTGACATAGATGGTGCTGGCCTGGCATAGGAGTTCTCCTCATAGTTTGCAGTAGACCCATATTTGTTATCATAATTGGTGAGCTTGTCTAACACACCCCAGGCGTCAATTGGTGGCATCGTCAGATACTCATAGCGAGTATACTGGTTGATTCTGTCCTTAGGGACTTGGTCAAGAGAGTTGAAGAAAATCTCCTGAATGACGTAGGGTGGTTGTCCATGAGTAAGGCAAGATCGCAGCAGTTCTTTTTAGCGTTCTCATGCCTTTGCTAGCGGTTCCCCAGGCTTCTGTTTGAAGGCTGTGATTTTCTGGCGGAGGAGTGCTATTTTGGCGGGAGGGAAGAATTTGTTTAGGAACTCTTGCTCTACTTGGGCCCATGTTGTGAGTGATTTTGGTTTCAGCCCTTCAAGCCACTTCAGTGCAGATCCAGCGAGAAACCAGCGAAAATCTTTCATCTTGACATATTCCAGAGTTGTATCTTCAGCAAGAGTACGACACATGTCAGAAAAATTGGTAATATGTTCAAGAGGACACTCATTAAATTTTCCATAAAAAGCATTATTTTTAAGCTCTATAAGAAATTGAGTGCGAATTTCAAAAGAGTTTTCAGGGATTAGAATCGCCGATTCAGGCATGACGAGAGTTGGATGTATATAATCCTCTGCTGTGGTTGGGAATTGGGCAAGCTCAGCTTCTCCTTGCCTTGCGCGCTCAGCTTCTTGTTCTCATCCTGCTCTCTCAGCGGCGATAGTAACATCCCTTGCGGCTAGTTCCCTTGAGAGGCTTTCAATCAGCTGTTCTTGTGTTTCTGCGGCCGCCATGGCTCTTTGTAGTTTAGCTCTGATGTCTTAAAGGCGTTTCGGTTCGTCTAAGACGTCAAACTCAGGTGGTTGACCAGAACGGCGCATACACCTGTAAAGTAACTCAAAGTAGACGTGAGATTTAACAAACTAAGGCGCGAATGATAGCTTCCCCGGCAACGGCGCCAATTTGTTGATAAGAGGAAATCAAGTTTAAAATATAATAAAATAATTCAAACCAGATTATGCCCACGCAAATAATTACAAGACCTCCTCCTGATGCAGCAGCGGGAAGTCAGGATCGATCCACGAGGAAGCGTGTCAGCGGATCCTAGGCAGTGGAGAAATCTCACGGAAGTCGACCACAGATGTCCTCGATCTCGAGTACAGTTGCTCGATAGAAGATCGGACAAGTCGATTTCAGCACAGCAGCAGCTCCCGGCGATGTTGGTCGAGATCGAGTAACCTTTACTCGAGATCGAGTAAGGTTGTCGACGTCGGGTTTGCTCTTGTCGATCACCTGCACACAGAAGCTACGACGATTCTGGATCGAGAATCAGTAACTCTAGGTCGAGTAATGTAATTCGAGATCGACTAAGACAGAAGATAAAAACGAAATAAAGTAAAAACAAATGCTTTCGGATTCGAAAATAAACTATATCTAAAAGACTTCCAAGATTGGGGTTTGCAACAACGATAACCAAGCATGCATAAGGCGAGAATAAAACAGATAATCATGTAATTCGCATCAAAGGACTAAGCTTTCGCCTTTTCCAACAATTAGACAACTCTTTCAAGAAACCCTAATTGTCTCTACTGATTTTATGTTTACAATCTAAGTTGTTTGCATGGACCTCTATTAGATGGGTAATAAACACATAACAAGTAGCAGATGCTCAAAACATGATAAAAGTCGGATCTTTACCTCAAACACTCATGGCTAACGTCGGGCTCGCCCCAACCCCAAAAGTGGGTGGACTACTCGCGCTTCATCGCAACCTCAGACATTGATTGAAAGGAAATAACAACTTGCATTAAACTAAATTCAAAGCCTTTACAATCTCGGCAATCCAACTCTCATCGAATGCCAAAACCTTAAAACCTTTGAACTCCTAAACCGTCTCCGTGAACTACTTCTCTAGCTTTTGAATTGGATCATTCCTAAAATCGGCCCCATGGGCTTTATTTATAGCCTTCTACTCCTTGCTATTCAAGGATAGAAATCTCTATCTATATCTAAATCTATATCTAAAAGCTTTAAAGATAAATAAATGGAATAACAATAATAAATCTAAAAAGGAAATTATATCTAAAAGCCTAAAATATCTTCAAGTGGATAAATCTTCTCTTCCATGATGGATTTTTATAGAATCGGATAGAACTCGGCAATCTTCGGCTCCAAGTAATCCCAATCCGAGTAGAACTGCCCAAACCGCGTTACGCGTCTCCGGAAGATTTCCTCGATCTCGAGTAAAAGAGTCGTCGACTTCAGTGGCTCGGCATCTCGGGTAACCCTTGCTCGATGTGGCTCGGACGCTGGCTCCTGGGGTTGTCGATCTCGAGGACCTTACTCGATCTCGAGTAAAGGTGGCTCATCGATTAGTGTGGCTTGGGCTAGTCGGGCAATTCTTCTCGACATGCTCGGACAGTTGCTCCTGGTTTGTCGACATCGAGGAAAGCCCTCGACATCGAGTTGTGGTGTCCGGGTGCCAGGTCGGGTAGCACTCCTCAGCATCCTCGGGTAGGCTCTCCTCGACTCCGGGTTGTCTCCGAGGCTTTTTCGATCTCGAGTACATAACTCGATCTCGAGTAAGGTGTTGGAGTCGGGTTGGCTCGTCTTCAGCTTCTCGACATGGGCTCCTCGATCAGTGCAGTGCCTAGACATGGTTGTCGATATCGAGTAACATTTGTCGATATCGAGTTAGCTTAAGCTTTCATCCTTGCTTCTTGGTTTTCACCTGAAATGGCTCCATATTCTGCAATATTAAACAGAAACTTATGTAGATCTCTATTTCTGACAAATAAGCATATACTACATAAATTCGACATATTCCAAACCCGAAATATGCAAAGTGTATAGAATATGGAACTAAAATATGCATAAAGACATGGCTACTTTAGTGACATCAGGGCCTCATCTACCTTCTTTGGTTCTATAAGAGAAACAAACGCGTGAAAAGCACAAAGATCTTTAAGTTTAGAACGAGTTTGAACACTAGATGTAGGGTCAGAAATGATATCCTTTAATGAGTGTGATGAGGAGTATTTGAACTTTCTCTTGCTAGTATCAGCTCCTTGATTTGTCACACCAACAGGATTGATTTGTGGTATATCTGACTCCGTGGATTTGTTAGGTTCAGTTACAGTATTAAGAAACTGATACTGCATGTTCCTCTTCTCTATGTTCTTGGTAGCAACATCATCACCATCCTCGTTCTCTGTATGGATATTAAGATCTAAATCTGCAACACTTTCACTCAAAGAACTGTCATTGTATTCATCAAATATAACATGTATACTTTCCTCTACTAACTTGGTCATTTTCTTTAAGATGGAACGAATAAGACAACGATTCAAAATATAGTTAGCCGTGTTAACAGCTTCAGCCCAATAGGTTTTAGGTAATGCATTTTCTAAAAGCATAGTCCTGGCCATATTCTCTATAGTGCGGTTCTTTCGTTCCACAACCCCATTTTGTTGAGGTGTCCTAGGAGAAGAAAAATTATGGGAGATGCCATATTTAGCACAAAACAAATCAAACTGAAGTTGATCAAACTCCCTACCATGATCACTTCGAATTGACACTATGGGCTCGTTTCTTAAAGTTTGCAACTCCTTACAATGTTTTGAAAACTCAAATAAGGCCTCTGATTTTTCATTTAAAAATACAACCCAAGTATATCTCGAAAAATCATCATCAACAACAACAAGCATGTACTTTTTACCATTGGGAGATTTAACTCGCATAGGACCACATAAATCCATATGTAAAAGTTCAAGGGGTTTAGAAGTACTTATAACCTTTTGGGTTTGAAAGACCTACGTGTTTGTTTACCTCGTGTGCATGCTTTGCACATATCAACACCTTTGAAGTCCATCTCAGGTAACCCTCTTACAAGTCCTTTGGACACAAGCTTCTGTAGTGTATGTGGGCTCACATGACCGAGTATCCTGTGTCAGAGCTTTGGATCGTCCATCAAAGCCTTTAGATAGGTTAAGCTTCCTTGTGCCACATGCTCAGCATTCACAGCATAGATGTTGTTATAACGATAGGCAGTTAGAACTATTTCACATGTATCTTCTCTGCGCACTAAACATCTTTTCTTGTTAAATCCAACATCATTACCTGTTGTGAGCGGAATTTGCCATGTTTTACAGTAACTTTTATATCGATTTCTGTATACATTTCATTCATTTGGGTTAAGATAGTACAGAATCTATGTAGTTTATGCTTATTTGCCAAAATTATGGAATCTACACCAGTTTCTGTTTAAATCGCAGAAATCGGGGCATTTACAGCAATTCTACAGAAGGTCGGAAAAGCTCGGAAAACCACTACAGAAGTCCAAGGCCAAAACAGCGGAACAAATCGGAGAGCCAAGTCTAGTCGACATCGAGTAACCCTACTCGACCTAGACGAGCCTTGGTCGAGCACACCATGATCGAGAGCCAGACACCTAGACTCCGGACCCTACTCGACCTCGACAAGCCCTGGTCGAGGTCGACGAAGCCCAGTCCCCATGTCCGGAGTCGACAAGGAGAAGAGCCGAGCTTGCCGAGGAGATCCACCCGAGGACGACCAGGAGACTCGCTGCCGCGGAAAGGAGGATCCGCTGCCGCGGACGAAGCCATCCGCTGCCAGCGGAAGAGCCAGCTCGCGGAAGCGGAAGAAGACCCAACTCCATCTCGATGAACTCTTATCGAGATCGACGAAGACCTTGAGACATGTCCGAGCATGTCCGAGCCAGTCGAGCACACCAACCCGAGAAGACCATGTCGATGACCAGCCTTACTCGAGATCGACGAGGCCAACTCGAGGTCGACGAGCACTAGTGAGCCAGAGTCCGAGCCACATCGAGCAGAGTCAAGCCAAGCCGAGCCACCCAACTCGAGGTCGAGGAGACCTTGTCGAGGTCGACTAGACCCAGATTCCAGAAGCTGCTCGACTTGGCTTGTCCGAGTAGGATTGGAGTTCCTTGATGCCGAAGGCGGAAAATTCTATCCGAAGTTGCTGAAATCTATCGAGATCTATCAAGTCTATCCATGGAAGGAAATCTATCAAACATGAAGACCTACCACATTAGTTTTATCTTTTTCCCTAGTTGATTTAATTCCATTATGTCATTTATTTATCTTTTAAGCAATTTAGATATAGATAGATATCTTCTTTCCTAGAATAGATAGGGAATGAAGGCTATAAATAAGGCCCTAGGGGCTCAGTTTCAATCATTCAATTTTAGAGAGAAGTAAGTAGGAGAAGTAGAGAGAGAGAGAGAGAGAGTGAGCAGCCGGTTGGAGTTGTGAAGCGAGAGCGGAGTTGGCTTCGAGCGGTTGTAAACTTTGGTTTATTTTAATACAAGTTTCTTTCATCAATTCAATGTCTGCGATTGCGATGAGGCGTGAGTAGTCCACCCACTTCTGGGGCTGGGGTGAGCCCGACGGTGGCCATGTGAGGCGATGCGATAAAGGTCAGATTTTTTGTGCGATTCATCTTCTATCCCTATGAGCATGATTCTTTTGTGAGAGTTGAAGGTGATCCTTGTTTGTGTTATTGAAGCAAAATTGATCTTAATGCAACTTGGATTAATTATGTGAAAAAGGGTTAGTAACAATTAGGGTTTATGCGAGAGCCTTTATATGCCTATTTGTTAATGACGAAAGTTATTTGATGGAAAGCATGATCTTTTATGCCTTTATGTGTTGTTTTGCATGGTTATCGTTGTGGTGTTGAAACCCTGGCCTTGGAGGTCTTTTAATATATTGAAGTTTATTTCTGTCGAAAATCTGAGTTTCGGTTTGAATTCTGCAATTTTAAAGTTTCTGTCTTTACTTTTCTTGTCGAGGTCGACAAGTCTTTGCTTTGCTTTTCGTTTTCACTTTGTCTTTTCCTGTTTTGCTTTATTTCTTTGCTTTTGTTTTAGTTGCCCTTGCCGGGTTATTTGTCTCTTTCTTTCTGTTTCTGCGATTCTGTCTGTTCTGCTCTGCTGCTTCTGTGAGAATCTACAGTTACCTAAGAACTGCTGACGTGCTTCCTCGTGGATTCGATCCTGACTTTTCTCTTACTACAACGGGAGGAAGTCTTGTATTATTTGCTGAGGCAGGGAAGTCAGTCTGATCTATATTTCATATCTACTTCATACTTGACACATCCTCCTGCAACAACATTACCACTATCACACAGTTGAGAAACACTAAGCAAATTATACTTCAAACCATTAACAAGATAAACATTTTTAATACTATGGTTAGGATCACTCCCAACACTACCAATACCAACGATGTCACACTTTCCTTTGTCACCAAGAGTGATTGTTCCAGTGGATTGCTTCTTTAGATCATGAAAGAGAGACCTCTGCCCAGTCATATGTCTCGAGCATCCACTATCAATAATCCATTTTTGCTCTTTCACCTTGGTGATCTCCTGCAAGACAAACATCAACCTTTGTGGCTAGACCAATAAGCAAATTTAGATCCATTATGGGGATAAACCATATTTGGTAAAATAGTGCCTTTGGGGACCCAAACTTGTGTTATCCGTTCTTTTCTCAAGTGAACAGGAAATGTATTGTGAATGATATGTGGATCCTTCCTTCTATAGGGGCAGGTCTCTTTTACATGTCCCTTTCTTGCACAGTGGTGACATATAGGAGAGCTTCTGCTTCCTTTTGCCTTTACAAAAGTGGTAATGTGCTACTTCTTTAAAAACCTTAGATTGTAACCAATACAATTTTTGTTTAGAGAACTTTGTTGCTAACCCAACATCCTATCAAGAGTGCCTTTGGATTTGGTAAAACTTATGAGGGTTGTTTGTTGGTCTTGACTCTTTTTATTCAGGGAGATCTTCTCGTTCTTTAAGTCATGATGTTCATTTCTTAGAGAAGAGAGATCTTGCTTGACTTCAGATTTCTCTGAGTCAAGAGTCTTGACTTTAATGTCAAGACCTAAATAAGAAGTTTCAAGACTTTTGAAACTCATAGACAGATCCTCAATAGTTCTTTCCTGGTCCACGGTTTTCTTAATAAGAGTGTTAGTTTGGGCAACAAGTTTCTCTTCATTGGCAATCATATTAGAAAGTTATTCCAATAATACCTCTTTTGGACTTGCCATAAGCTCTCTTACAGTCACCTCAAGCTACTCATCGTGGGATTCATCTCCTGAGGCCATAAGACAGACATTGGATTTCTCATCATCGAAGTCTGTGTCAGAATCGCTCCAAGTTGCCACCATGGCTTTCTTTTTCCATCTATCACCTTTTTTGAACTGGCTCTTTGTCTTTTGAGGGCAATCTTTCACTAGATGGTCTGTTTCACCACATTCAAAACAAGACAAAGGTTTAGTCTTCTTGTCATATTTGTTGTATTGAGACTTACCTCAAAATTTAGAAGACTCTGATCCATCCTTGTTGTTGAATTGCTTCTTCATTTTGAGGATTCAAGAAAGGCCTCTTGTAATAAGAGCAAAGGGATCATCCTCATCATCATCCTCATCTTCAGAATCAGACGCATCTTTGGGCTCATTCTTCTAAGATTTGAGCGCCAAGTTCATAGTGCTTGCTGTGAGTTCTCCATCGTCTTCGTTGAGAATCATCTCATGTGTGATCAGCTTCCCAAGCAAGTCATCAAGGGGTAGAGTGGTGAGATCTTGAGCTTCCTCTATGGCTGTCACTTTAGGGCCCCATTTGTCTTTTGAGAGGTACCTCAATATCTTCCTCACTTTCTCAACGTTCTTAAAGGTCTTGCCGAGAGAGTCAAGGTTGTTGGTGATTTCAGTGAACCATGTGAACATGGCCTTAATAGATTCATCAGGCTTCATCTTGAAAAGTTCATACTTTCGAAGGAAGATACTGATCTTGGTGTCCTTCACTTAACCGGTTCCTTCGTAGGTGACAAACCAGCTTGTCCCAAATCTCTTTAGCTGACCTACAAGATGAAATACGGTTAAACTCATCAGTACTAAGACCACAATATAGTAAGTTAATGGCCCTGTAATTTTTGGAGACGAGTTCAAGATCCGCTTGGATGTATTCAGCCTCGGTCTTCACGACTTTGGTTCCATTTGGTCCGTAATTCTTTCTTCTAGAAAATCTGAATCACAAATGAATTATACAATTCGAAACAAGTGCGGAAATATGGTAAAGCAATAAGTAAATGATGAAATGAATTGTTGACGAGGTTCGGCATGAACTTGGCCTACGTCCCCGCCTAGGGTTCTTTCACAACCCTAGGATTCAACCGGCTTTATTGATTCACAAGACTTAGGATCCTAATACCTCACCGAGAAGCCTCTCTCCTATACAATTGCAATCTAGTCAACTCACGTTCCCTTGGAGTCCTAGACCAATGTAGAAGAGCCACACCTCTCTCAGCTATCTAGTACAATCCTCTTACACTTAGTGAATCAATCGCCTAGTGTCCACTTCCTGAGTTACAAAGTCTCGAGTATAACACTCTCTCTAAATATATCCCATAAGCTCACTGTGTAACTCTCAAATGCTTTGAAACAAAAGATATGACTCTTAACAGCTAGCAGAGAGCACACGTAGAAGACAGATTGACTTTAAGGTTTGAGTGAATGAATGCTTGTGTTCAACGAATGTGTATCTGTCTTCCCTTCTTCCTTTTCTTTATATTGAACAAATCGGCGTCTCTTTCAAAGAAGGATCTTTACCAACGTCTAGAACAAATCATGGCTTGAGAGGGAATCTTCACGAACTTCTATTTGGGGAAACTCGGAAGCCATGATTTCTGATTTGATTCTTCTCATTTTCAAGCTTAAAGAAAGGAGATATTATTCGAAAAACTTGCTGAAATGTTAGTACATAATATCTGTCAATATATTAATAACAATAGCATATAATAATATCCGCAAATAATAAGCATAAAATACAGGTTTTGTGTTTCATCAACACAGATGTAGCTTCAAGACCTTTGACACAAGCTATCTGTCAAAGCCTTTGAAACCATTTTATGATTTTCATCAAGGGAGTGGAGCTATCAATTGTGATAAGAGGGGAGTCGCTGAACCAATGGTCCCTCCAGAAATTTATGTTGTCACCATTTTCGATAGACCACCGGATCCCTACCTTAAAAAGAGATAGTAGTTTTATAAGTTGTGTCCATTGCCAAGAGGTATCACCCTTTCTATTATATTTTAATATATATGTTTTGGTTTTGAGGTACTTTTTTGTAATTTGTGAAACCCGGGGATTGTTAGGTTCTGCCAAAATTTTCCATATTAATTTTAGTTGTAATGCCTTGTTCATGTCCTCTGAACTACGAAGGCCCAGGCCCCCATGAGTTTTAGTTTTGCAAACCTCGAACCAGCTGATAAGGGGTTTATGTTTTTGTCCTTTATTCCATAAGAAGTTCCGATTAATCTTATCTAGTTCCAAGTATACAGATTTAGGCAATAGAAATCATTGCATTATATGGAGGGGTTTGGCTAATAGTGTAGTTTTTATCAGGGTGCATCGTCCTGTTTGGGATAAACAATTAGCTTTCCACCTATGTAGTTGAGACTTGGTAGTGGCAAGAAAGTCTTTGAAAGCATCCTTCGTTGTACGACCACAAATGAAAGGGCAATCGAGGTAGCTACCCAAATCGTTTGTGAGTGGGATTTCTAGTTCATTTTGGATGGCATTTTTCTGTTTTGTTGTTAGGTTGAGGGGTAGTTTGAAAGCAGTGGCGAATCCAAAATTTTGTGAGATTACAAAAGTTTTGAGTTCATTGAGATGAACAACAAAAAAATATTTGGTTTTGGACATATAGTTATCTCATGGTTATATTTGGATTTTGGAAACAAGCTCCATTGTTCCTTCTTTTTATATAGATATATAAATTAAATTAAATCATTTTTCAACCTTGCCTTCCCCCTCCCCTATTTTGTATGAAATATTCTTTCATTCCCCTCTTCCCCTTTCAATTGGATTGTACAGTTTCTTGACTCCGAAAAGAACCCAATCGTAATCTCCTCAATTTGAGTTGATTATCGGTCTATTTTTTTTAAGACTTGTGAGACAAAAACTGAGTTTTCATGGGTGAAGAACAAAACAAATCCACAAATCACAATTCATATCACAAATTCATTTATTTCTCAAAACCACAACCCACAATTCCAAAGCCCAAAGCACAAATTCACAAATTTATTTATCAAAACCACAAATTCTAACACAAACCCTAATCAAAATTTCCCAAAATTGATTCTCAAATCAACAAAGTCTAATCTAAATTGATTCATATCTCAATCAATTGAACTTAAAAACAATGAAATTAAAAGGAAGAGGAAATCTGACCGGTCTAGATTGAAGGAGTGATTCGAGTGAAGAAAAAGTAGTGGTCGAAGGGGCTGGGTGCGGACTGCGGTGGCCGGTGCGAGAGGGAGACAGAGGCCGATGGGCTGGGTGCAGTGGCCGGTGCGCCAGCGCCAGGGCTGGCGGGAGGCGGTGGTGGCGGCTCGGGTTCGCTATCGTTCAATCTCACTTTTTGGCATCTCTCTGTCGCTCGGGGTACTGCTTACAGAGACCAGGAAGTGGAAGAAAAAGGGAGCGCTTTTGAGGTTTTGAGAAAAAAAAAGGTGGAGTGCGTGTAATGGGATTCGAACCCGCGTCCCTCAGTTTCAAAAGCCTCTAAAATATGCCGGGTCTTTTCCGCTGAGCCTTACCACTGAGCCAATCTGTATATGTGAATCTTACGCTACTTTAATAATGTATATCTCTTTTTAGGATAGGGGGGCTTCAGCCACCGCGAGCCCCCCCCCCCCCCCCCCCCCCCCCGCGTAGATCCGCCTCTGTTTGAAAGTGTGACTTATGTCTATTTACTTTTTGTCCCGATAGAGAAAAAAATTCTCTAATGATCTTGTTTATCTGATCACATGTAGTCTTTGTGGCGGATGCGAAAATAACAATATCATCGACAAAAGCTAGAAAATGAATTTTGGATCCATTACGCACAATTGTGATTCCCAAGTGGATACCATGGTTTGTAGATTCCTTGTAGAGTCTTCGAGCAAGAACTTCATATAGTATTAGGAAGAGATATGGTGATAGAGGGTCTCCCTGCCTAAGACCTCGTTCTAGCGTGAATAGGTCAGTGGGCTCATTGTTTACTAAAACCGAGTATATAACTGTAGTTATGCACTCCTTTATCCATCCGGAGAACCGGTGGCAGAAACCAAAACAATCCATGACAGATAAGAGGAAATCCCAGTCAACTAGATCAAAAGCTTTTTCCATGTAGAGCTTAAAAGTCATCCGGCCCGATTGTCCCTTTTTTTGGAGAAAGAGTTAAATATTTCATTAGCTATTAGGATATTGTCCTGTATTGATCTTCCATCCATAAATGCGCTTTGTAAAGGGTTGATGATTTTAGGAATTATTTTCTTTAGTCTGGAAGCCAATACTTTGGAAATAATTTTATAAGTTGTAGAGCATAGGCTTATGGGTCTATAGTAGGATGTAGTTTTAGGGTTTTCACATTTGGGTATCAAAGTGATTAAAGTATGGTTTATCTGCTTTTGGATTTTGCCACTAAGGAAGAATCCCTTGAATGCCTTAATGACCGACGGTCCAACAATATGCCAATATTTTTTAAAAAAACCAGCTGGGAAACAATTAGTTCCAGGTGATTTTTCATTTGCTAATCCAAAAACTGCATTCTTAATTTTAGAATTGGTGATTTGTCTTGTTAGCCAGTCGTTATCTTCATTTGTTATTTCCCCGTTGATATTGTCAAGTAAGGTACTTGTAATTCTTTGTCTCTACTGTTGCCAGTATCGTTTTACAAAGTCATTCTTGATGATTTCACGAATATCTTTTTCTTTGGTTACTAATATTCTTGCCACGATCTGAAGTGATTTTATTATATTTTTGTTGCAGTGCCCTATCGCTATTCTATCAAAGTACTTTGTGTTAGCATCTATTGATTTTACATGTGTTCGCTTAGCTCATTGTCCCCAATATTTGTTTTGATAGTTTAGGAGGGAAGCATGGTTAATAGATAGCCTTTTGATTTTATTGTCTAGTTGATGGTGATATGCATTACATAATTTTAGTTGTAGATCTTGCAATTTTTTTCAACTACACTTATTTGGCGAAAGATGTTGCCAAAAGTAACTTTACTTAAAGCCTTACTTTTCTTTTTGGTCTCTTGCAATTTTTTTGTTAGTTTATATAAGTGCGATCCAGGCACCTCGATACACCAAGCACTTTTGATGATTGTCTCGAAATCCAGCCTAGTAGTCCAGGCCATTTCAAACTTGAAGGGTTGTAATTTCGATTTTTGATTGTCCATTAAGTCTTGTGTGATTTGAGTGTGGTCTGATCTAATAAAGGCATGGTTTTTTGTATATAAGTTGGGAAATTGTTTTATAAGACTATGACTAACTTGAGCTTTATCTAGTTTTTCATAGATGTTGTCTTGTCCATGGGAGCTCTTTCTCCATGTATATTTGTTTCCAGTTGTGGGCGTTTCAAAGAGGTTGTGAGTGTCAATAAGCATTCTAATTCTAGAAAATCTATTTGCAATAGGTGTAGCCCCTCCAAGCTTGTCAGTAGGCCCAAGTATTTCGTTTAGGTCTCCAATTATTATTATAGGTTCATTAATATTATTGATAGTTGTTGATAGCGAGTCCCATAAATTATCCTTTATCGCATTCGTGAGGGGGAGCATATACGAACAGAATCACGATTGTTATGTTAAGAGTGTAATTATTGTATATGGCTTGTATGATTCTTTCATATGAGTCCTTTATTATAAATGATTCATTCATGAATTGGAATTCCTTCCAAACGAGAAAAAGCCCTCTAGAAATCCCTACAGAGGGACAAAAGTGCATATTATCGAAACCTGGTTTTCTCCAACAGTTATCCGGAGGTGGGTGCTGAAGTTTTATTTCTGCAAGCGCTAGGATTTGGATGTGATCTGTTTTACAAGTCGAATCTATTTGTGTCCAGACATTCTTCCTTCCTAATCCCATAACATTCCAAAAGCTAAATTTCATGATAATGTTCTTTGGAGACGGGGTAGTTTTTGTTGACCTTGCCGAAAAAGGCAATGCAGAGGTAGATAGTTATTTTGATTTAGTTGGCATTTGTATAGTCTTGAATAGCTACTGAAACAAAAACTAGATGCGAAGTAAAGTTTAGGGAAACATAATTTTGCAGGCCAGCAGTTGATACACACCACCCTTAACCAATAAGCTAGTGTCCTAGATTGGTAGTAGCAAGAGTCTTTTAGGTATAAGAAGTTCATAATAAAATCGCGCATCCTTTTGCTTGTAATGTCGAGCAGATGATTATATTTATTATTTGCAGTAGGAGTATACAAAATTTCTTGTAAGTAATCATATATATCTTCCATGGTGCCATGGATATAAGGTAAAGAATTAAGACGACGAGAAAGACTATACAAATTAATGGTGAGGTACTAGCTTATAGTTTGTTTTAGTAGAAGAATGTGTCGACTAGAGTTTTGGTGAGTGTTATCAAAATATTGCAAAAAAGTAAGGTTAATCTCATGAACGAGAATATACAGAAGGCTTAATTTGTACATGATGACAGAGTCCAGGGTGGAAGGAGTCAGAAAATAAGGATAGCATGTTGATCTTACATATGGAATCCTTCCAAGAGGAAGCCCTAAGTTCCCAATCCGGATGAAGCTAGAGGGTCCTGTAGAGATGTCATTCAACCAGTCAAGCATAATAGAGAAAAGATTAGTTAGTTTATTATCTATAAAGGTTATGAAATTGATTGCAATGTGCCTTAATTTATCTGTTGGAAGTAGGATTCATAGCTGTATTTAATTGAGTAAGTCCAAACTCCCAACCAAAAAGAGATAGAAAAAGCATTGGAGAAACAAAGGTTTTGTACAGTTATTATTTTCTTCTGGTCAAATGTCCTGATAAAGTTAGGATCAAAGGTAAAGTATGTATACCTTGAGTTTGTCCGATGTGCTTGGTCACAATTTAGTTGATCCAATGCTTTAGATTGAATTAATCCAATCGGGAGCAGAGTCCAAGTAGTACATCCTTTTTTTTTTGGTAGAGAAAGACGGGGATGAGCCCCACTCCGCAAAGTTTTTATCAAGGCTTACCACCACACCTAAGAATAACACATTCGGGGATAAGAAAATCCTCCTGCATCATCCTTGAGGTGTTGCACCAAGCCATTAGGAACAAAGTTTAGGTAAGTAACACCAATAGAGAAATAAAAAGCTAAACCGGCAAGACCATCGGCAAGACGGTTTGCCTCACGAAAGATGAGACGGGACTGAACCACCCAGTCCCTACTAAGGGAGCCTTGGCACAAACGCACCAGGCTAGCACACAGATGTGTTGGCTTAACCGGCTTCTGTATAAGATCGAGTGCCTTCTTCGAGTCTACCTCGCACAACACCTTTCTATAGCCACTTCTCCAGGCTAGGGCTGATATACGAGCTAACGAGCTCGAGTAGTGGGTGTTCAAGCTTGGCTCGTTTACAAACGAGCCGAGCTCGAGCTCGAGCCTCGTTTTCTCGAGCCGAGCCGAGTCGAGCTCGAGCTACTCACAAAATGTAGATCTGTGATTCAAAGTGAATGAAGTCCAAAAGGAAATACGGCTGACAGACTCTTTAGAAGAATAGGTTAAATAAAACCTAGGGACAAAACTGTAATTTCACCTACGAAACGAGATATACGCCCTATTTACAAGGGGTTAAATAAAACCTATTTACATGGGGTTAAATAAAACATAGGGGGAGAGCTGTAATTTCACCCATAAAATGAGCTATACGAGCTACTCGAGCCGAGCTCGAGCTCCAAATTCTGCTCAAGCTTGGATCGTATTTAATTCGAGCGAGCCCGAGTCGAGTTTTTTCCGAGCCGAGCCCGAGCCGAGCTCGAGCTACTCGGCTCAAGTAACAGCCCTACTCCAGGCCCACTCAAGTCCTAAAGCAGTCCCCCAAAGTTCGGCAGCATCCACATGACAAATGCCGATGTTATGGAGGAAACTAGTGACCTATTCTCCTTTCTCGTTTCTAATGGCACCCTGTCGTCCTCACCAAGCCATCTGTGTTCAGCTTAACCCATCCGAGACCAGGGGGCTCCCACCGCACAGTAACTTGCACCCGACTTCGGACACTTCGGGTTCCCAAAATGTGCTTCTTGGCGTTGGTACAACTCTTGACAAGTTCCTAGCATTTCTCGGACGTGAGCAGCATGGTGCTCTCCTTCTTGAAGACCACTTCATTCCTCCTAAGCCAAATCCTCCAGAGCGCGGTAGCAAAGAAATCCTTCCATTTCTCAGCCCCAGGGTCGAGTTGGCCGGTTGTGACATTGCTTCTAATTCACACAGCGAATGGGAGAGAGAAGAACTCCCCCTTCCTCTTGGAGCCTTCAACCTGCAACCAAAACTCCCTTACAGTAACGCAGTCCCTGAACAGGTGAATCAAAGTCTCATCATTCGAATTACAAATGGAGCAAGTTCCAGAATTACCCATATGCCTTCGAACTCTCTCGACGTTCGTTAGGACTCCGCCTTTGCTCCCCAACCAAATAAAGGTGCGAATTCTCTTTGTAACATTCAGACGCCAAATAAAGGTGCGAATTCTCTTTGTAACCGAATAATCGCCATCGTTGCTGGAAGTCCAAACGATTCTGTCTTCAGCGTCAGAGGTGTGGAGCGCCATCATCTTCATGACAGTTTCAGTGGGGAGGAGGTGAGAAAAAGAATTCCACTTCCAGCCCCCATCCTCCCTCTAGTAGTCGGCAACACTCACCGACACAGGGAACTGCTTATCGGTGCAATTAACCAACGAGCGCAGAGGCACCCCTTCGACCCATTTATCCTCCCAAAAGCGGATGCTCGTTCCATCTCCAAGGCTCCAGTTGACGTTAGGTTGCACAATAGCTTTCGAAGCCTTGGAAATGCTTTTCCAAATATGTGATGCCCCCGAAGACCTACCGAGGGCACGTCAAGTAGTACATCCTTAAGCTAAGAGCAAAGCTATATCAGAATTTAACACAAGTTTGTATGAAGAAACGATATCTCCTCGCGGTATTCTAAAACCTCATTTTCTTTTTTCTTTTTTTTTTCTTTTTTGTTTGATACAACGTGAAATTTTGGTAGTGACCAGCCACAACTAATCAATCGCCCATGGGTGCCCTCGCGGAGGAGGTCTTCAATCTCAGAAGAAGGACGATCCAACAACAGAGACATCAAAAGACCCAAATGTGCGAAACAGTCAGCGACTTGATTCCCCTCACGGAAAGTGTGAGTGAAAGAGATAGACTGAAAATCACAACAACGACGGAGAGCATCGGAGATCAGCATCTAAATCTCCCACTGAAACTTCCATGATCCCTTCATGGCGTTGATGACTGCCAGACAATTACCTAGGGGTGGGCGCGGGACGGGACAGGACGGGATGAGGGTCGTCCCGCGACCCGTCCCGCGCAGTTTTTGCGGGACGGGACCGGGACGGGATTCACTACTTTTTTTCAATCCCGCACGGGTCTTGTCCCTCACTGGACGGGACGGGACGGACCCTCAAATAAAAAACATTATAAAAAAATCTAAAATTCTTATACATTTTATGGTACACATTATACATAAACTTACGCTATATGTATGGACACACACTACATAATATAGTTATGTTATGTACGCTAATTAAATTGCTACTGTAATAACTAAGAACATACACTGGTATCTATATGTATACATTGTATTACAGTGGGTACATATGTACCCACTGTGCATATGTAATAAAAGTATATACAGTATATATATTATATATAACACAATATATTGTCAAGTATATATTATATATAACATAATATATTATATTTATAGTATTACAATATAATAATATAAATATGAGGGACGGGACGGGATTTGCGGGATTGAGACGGGTCGTCCCGCATCCCGTCCCGCGTAATTTTTGCGGGACGGGACCGGGACGAGATTTACCCCCCCCCCCCCCCCAAAAGATTGACACCTTTGAATGATCAAGTCATGTTCCATTCACTATGCTACCTAATACACACCAACTCTTTGACCACCATTTCCCACCCTTTTGGCTCCATAAAGAATCTCAATTGGCTGCCATTCTCAGCCATCTACACCACCAAAATCGGAGAGAGCAGAGAGAAAAAATTACGGTAATCCAACGGTCTGATTCGGCTGAAATCTTTAAATATTTTTCATGGAAATGTTATCTAGCTTCCCTTCAAAAATTACGGTAATCCAACGGTTGGATCAAGAGTTATTATAATTTTAATAACCAGTGTTTATAATGACTCGATTAAAAAAATTGGTTAAGGGAATGCTAAGAATATGGTTAAATATATGATGGCAAAACCGAAACTTAGAGCATATAAAATACAGAAATGAAGTATACCCATAACTTGGCTTATAATCCGATAAGAAGAAAATTGATTATGTGATAATAAGATATAGATTATAACTGGTTAAGTCCGGATCACTTAACCAAAGTGCGTAATCTATAGAATCATGAACCTGATGTGGATGTATTTTGATTATTAGGTTGGGTACCATGCATTAGAATACCACCTAATGAAAGCTTAATGAAATTAATAGGCTCTTGTTGATTGGATCCTTGGTTGTGCACTTTATTGCTTGCTTATTCTCCGGACTCCAGGTAAGTCCCTTGGACTTACTCATGATGGATTTATGTGATACTCTTTGTCTTATCGAGAGTCTTCATGCATCACGCGACCTAGTAACATGTTTAGGAATATAAACTGGTAATATGACGTAGGATAAACTTAGTAAATCCAATAATTCATATGTATGCTATGTGTCTATGGTAGGACGGCCATCAAAATCTGAATAAATGACTTATACTCGATGGAACAAGAATGAAATGATGAAAGACTTATGATGAGAAAGAATGAGTATGTTTGAGAAGGATGAGTACGTTTGAGAAGATATTATGATATGATGGTGATGGTGATGATGATGATGATTATGATGATGATACGGGCCCTTGTGTATTTATTTCGCATTTTTATATACCTATACACTTGCTTATGTGTAACATTTTAACATTCATGTAGTTTAAGTATGCCTCTTTATATGGAATTGAGTGTGCATATTTCTGATGATTGATCCTGATTTATTTCTTGTTTTTAGATTCAAGTACTCCTTACCCGCTATGACTTACTTATGTGGATGGTTGTCGGGACAGACCTTTTGGACGATTAGAGTTAGGGAGGCGCTTGACATTCGTACTCTTTTCTCATACGTTTTATCGTTTTCACCCGGCGCGGCCGTGGCGTTTTTTTGTATTTATGAATTCCGCTTTAATTTCTGTTTGAAACGTTTTCGCGATAGTCCAGTACAGGTAAAGCCTCCAACGGGATTACGATCTTTTCGGGGTTCGCAATCCCCATTTTTTGACAACTAAATCTTCCACTTAAATGAACCTAATAATAACTCGTACTCGGTCGTAAGATCTAAAGCTCACGGGAGAAGATCAAACTTCTCCTATAACGTTCCCCGATAATCTAGTATTCCGAACCTTGTTTACCTTCTAAGTAGGTTTATGGAGGTTAATTCGGGTACTTCAATTTCAGGTCGTTACAAAGTTGGTATCAGAGCCAAGGTTGTTTGACCTGAGTACGCACGAGTTAAAAATTAATTTTCAAAACCCGCCCACCGTTTTGGAAATTTTCAAGGATTTCGAAGTGTTTAAAGGGCAAAGACTAAAACCCTTTGGAAAATGAAAATGGTTAGGATCTTTATAGACAAGAGATAGGATCGACGGGTAGAGACAAGGCGATAGGCATCCTTAGAGATGTAGAAGGGTTCGGGTAGACTGCCTAGCTTTTCCTTACAAACGGGCCTGGAAGACTCCAAGGGAGCAACCATGCTGGTTGGAGTAGAATAGGATTTAGAGGCGGGCTCGCCAAGCTATCCCTCGAAGGATAGTTATCTAGTTAGCTTCCGTGCGATATAAAGCTGTGCCTGCGGGCCATCTCCTTGAAGGGATGTAATTATGTGAAATGAATGTGTCTGAGGGCCGTCTTGCTTGAAGAAGACGTTTTATTTAGTTGTATATTGAGTATACTTAAATGTCCAGTTGTCAGCATGGTCGACGCCCAAATTAGTAGAGGACGCGGGAGACCACGTGGCCGAGGTCGTGGTCGCATTCCCGAGACAGAGACTGAGACCGATGCTGAGGTCGAGATCCCCGGACAGCACGAGGGAGAGGCTGATAGGCAGCAGCAGGGATCAGCGATAGAGAGGGCATTACTCGCATTGCCAGAGCGAGAGAGATCGGTTGGCGTCACCGACTGGGTGAAGAGACTATCACAGAGTAGCCCGCCTATCTTCGAGGCCGGACCCGGAGAGGATATCGACCAGTTCTTTTTTTTATTTTAAGGGTTAATTGTATTAAAATAAACGAAAGAGATATGTACATAGTCTAGGAGAGAGCCTTGCCCTTGGGCTTATAAGGCTGGATACCAAAATTATGGATACAACATAAGCTGCAAACCCTCTAGAGGTTGGATTCCAAAATTATCGAGCAGTTCTTTCGAGGACTCGAGGGAGTTTTCAGCTTGATTGGAGTACCCGATGCGGAGAGACAGAGGCTTGCGGCTGGGTAGCTTCGAGGAGATGATTTTGACAAATGGCTTGTCTACTGTGATGATCGTACTGCATAGACCTACGAGGAGTTCAGGAAGTTGATGCTGAGAGAGTAATGTCCATTTGGGACACAAGCAGCACGAGAGGTTGCGTTCTTCAGCACCCGCTATTACCCACGGCTATCTATCTCCGAGATCGTCTGCCAGTTCAAGAAGGAGCTCGTCTATTGTGGAAGGGTTTCTAACACCGACGAGATGCGCATCCGCGTGCTTTCTATGAGGCTTCCGCTAGACGTTTTTCTAATCTTTACCAACATGGAGGGACTGACATATGACAGATTTCTAGAGATGATCCTCCGCTATGACCAGCAGCTACATCTGACAGCTACCATGCCTTCAGCTTTTCGCACTCCATCTGGCGGAAAGAGCCCACGACCCGTGGAGCACATATTTGATAGGGGCCCATGGAAGGGGCTAGCGAGAGGAGGATCGACTAGCGGGACCACTTGGGTCATTCCAGTTGTACATGTATGATCATACCTCGAGGCTAGAGTGAGAGCTAATATCTGCTCCAGCTGCCGCGAGGAGGGCCACTACCAGACAGATTGTCCTAGGAAGTTCATTTCCTGCTACACGTGTGGAGGGGTGAGACATTGTGCTATCATGTGCCCGCATGGCGAGAGATCTTCAGTCACTCCAACAGCTTCGGCTTTGCGCCTTCCAGAGGCACCCAGTCCCGCGCAGATTTCTTATGCACAGGGTCGGGGGAGGGGGACTCCCTCGGGAGCTAGCCGATGAGATAGTAGCTACGGAGCTGGCTGAGGAGCCAGCAACTTTAGAGAAGGACGAGGTCGAGGTGGAGGTCGAGGTAGAGGTAGTGGAAGAGGTCGAGGATCTTACCAGCATCAGCAGGCACAGTCGTCGGCAGGGTCGGTAGGACCAGGTCAGGGCAGAGGTTCTGCACAGCTGGCAGCGATAGCTTTAGACACTGATTTGTTACCACCCCCGCTGCCCCGCGCGTTCTCGATGCGGAACAGCGATTCGAAAGATCCGACTTCCATAGGTACGATATTGTTCTGTGGCTCTACTCTTCGCATTCTGTTCGATACCGGGGCAACCCGCTGCTTTATAGCAGATTCATGCGTAGCTATATTTAAACTTGTATGTTCGATATGTCCTGCGTTAGTATTACGTATGGAGGATGGGGCTAGGGTTAGGACGGGGCGTGAGATCCTAGGATGCCCCATTCGGATAGGAGAACGAGAGTGGCCCACTGACTTGATAGTCATGCCACTGCGGACAGACGAGATAATCCTGGGGATGGATTGTATGAACTTCTATGGGGCGATCCTCAAACTGAGGACCCGTACAGTTTCCATCCTCGCGGAGGATGCGACTGAGCACGAGTTGTGGGGGAACGACCCCAAACGAAACGGAGTCCATATCAGCATCGTTCGAGCGGCGAGACTTCTAGACCAGGTATGCACGAGCTACTGGTGTTACGCTTTAGAGGTGGATCGCGAGCGACCCAACCTGACAGATGTCCACGTTGTTAGTGAGTTTGCTGACGTTTTCCTAGACGACCTACCAAGACTTCCGCCACAAAGAGATGTTGATTTCGCTATGCAGTTGGAGCCGGGCACCAGGCCGATTTCGAGGGTCCCGTACAGGATGACGCCGACAGAGATGGTCGAGCTGAAGGCACAATTGGAGGAGCTAGCCGGGAAGGGCTACATCAGGCCGAGTGCTTCGCCGTGGGGATCACTAGTGTTGTTCGTGAAGAAGAAAGATGGGTCATTTAGGCTATGCATAAGATGTGGGTGGGTGTGGGTGGGTGGGTGTGTGTGTGTGGGGGGGGGGGGGGGGGGGGGGGGGGTGGGTGTGTGGGTGTGATGGATCAGCTACAGGGACTTGATGTGTGTGTGTGTGATGGATCAGCTACAGGGACTTGATGTGTGTGTGTGTTAAATAATAATTGTGTGTGTGTGATGGATCAGCTACAGGGACTTGATGTGTGTGTATGTAATGGACCAGCTACATGGACTTGATGTGTGTGTGTGTTAAATAATATTAATTATTTATTTTTAAAATAAAATAAAAACAGTAACTATAATATTAATATATAAAAACAGTAATTATAATAATATTAATAAAAACAGTAAGTATAAAAAAAATAGTAACTATATGCACATCATCCCTTTTTAATTGTGTAATCTATATATGAATACCTAATTACATATATAAACTATCTGCATTTATTTAAAAAAAAAACAATCACTATAATTAGATATATAAAACGGTAGCTATATAAAAACAGTAGCAATTAGCCAATTACATATATAAAACAACAGTTAATTACATATACAAAATTAGCTAATTGTGTAATATATATATATATATATATATATATATATATATATATATATATATATATATATATATATATATATATATATATTCATTTTAAAAAATATATATAACTAGTTACATATATTACACATATATATGTAATAAAAACATAATTAGTATAGGTTTAAAAAGAAAAATTGATTATGTTTGCGGGTACCCGCGGGTACCCGAAACTTAGCTAATTATGTTTGCGGGTAATTATGTTTGCGGGTACCCGTGGATCAAGAGTTATTATAATTTTAATAACCAGTGTTTATAATGACTCAATTAAAAAACATGGTTAAGGGAATGCTAAGAATATGGTTAAATATATGATGGCATAACCGAAACTTAGAGCATATAAAATACAGAAATGAAGTATACCCATAACTTGGCTTATGATCTGATAAGAAGAAAATCGTTTATGTGATAATACGATATAGATTATAATTGGTTAAGTCCGGATCACTTAACCAAAGTGCGTAATCTATAGAATCGTGAACCTCATGTGGATGTATGTTGATTATTAGGTTGGGTACCATGCATTAGAATACCACCTAATGAAAGCTTAATGAAATTAATAGGCTCTTGTTGATTGGATCCTTGGTTATGCACTTTATTGCTTGCTTATTCTCCAGACTCCAGGTAAGTCCCTTGGACTTACTCATGATGGATTTATGTGATACTCTTTGTCTTATCGAGAGTCTTCATGCATCACGCGACCTAGTAACATGTTTAGGAATATAAACTGGTAATATGACGTAGGATGAACTTAGTAAATCCAATAATTCATATGTATGCTATGTGTCTATGGTAGGACGGCCGTCAAAATCTGAATAAATGACTTATGCTCGATGGAACAAGAATGAAATGATGAAAGACTTATGATGAGAAAGAATGAGTATGTTTGAGAAGGATGAGTACGTTTGAGAAGATATTATGATATGATGGTGATGATGATGATACGGGCCCTTGTGTGTTTATTTCGCATTTATATATATCTATACACTTACTTATGTGTAACATTTTAACATTCATGTAGTTTAAGTATGCCTCTTTATATGGCATTGAGTGTGCATATTTCTGATGATTGACCGCGATTTATTTCTTGTTTTTAGATTCAGGTACCCCTTACCCGCTATGACTTACTTATGTGGATGGTTGTCGGGACAGACCTTTTGGACGATTAGAGTGAGGGAGGCGCTTGACATTCGTACTCTTTTGCTCATACGTTTTATCGTTTTGACCCGGCGCGGCCGTGGCGTTTTGTTGTATTTATGAATTTCGCTTTTATTTCTGTTCGAAACGTTTTCACGATAGTCCAGAACAGGTAAAGCCTCCAGCGGGCTTACGATCTTTTCGGGGTTCGCAATCCCCATTTTTTTACAACTAAATCTTACGCTTAAATGAACCTAATAATAACTCGTACTCGGTCGTAAGATCTAAATCTCATAGGAGAAGATTAAACTTCTCCGATAATGTTCCCCGGTAATCTAGTATTCCGAACCTTATTTACCTTCTAAGTAGGTTTATGGAAGTTAATTCGGGTACTTAAATTTCGGGTCGTTACAACGAGACCGAGGCATTTCGCATGAGCCACGGAGGTGCACCACAGAAAAGGACAACTCCGGCGCTATCCCGTAAAACAAAGCCAGAGGTGACAAAACCAGATGCTGTCTTAGTTCCATCAAAGTTTAGTTTGGCAAGACCCACAACAGGCTTCCCCCATTTTACCAATTTCTTTTGTCTGGCCCATTTTTGGTTGGTTTTCGTAATTGTTGCAGCCGTTTCAGTTTTTGGTTCCTCAGTTTGAGATTTTTTCCATCTATCCCTAAAAGGTTTAATATACTTCACCCATTCAGTCATGTTTACACTATCATTTTCACTGAATAAAATTTAGTTTCTCATTGTCCAGACACCCCATAAACAATGCTATGATTGATTGCTTCTCCGAGGAGATCCTAGAAAAGATTTCAGAAATTACTTCATTTTCTAGTGATTATATTTATATGTCCTCCAGTAGTCTAACCCCTCATTTTCTAGTTTTTTTTATTAGGAAAGAATTCGAGGTCAAGCATACCTGAACCTCGAAGGTCGACAAGTCGGCAGACGGGTACCCATCTAAACAAACATAAAAATACAACGTTGGTGAAGAGTACAGATGTTGTGAGCCTAATTTGCCATGTTTTACATTTACTTTTATATCGATTTCTGCATACATTGCATGCATTTGGGTTAGAATAATACAGAATATGTGTAGTTTACACTTATTTGCAATATATGGAGTTCTACACAAGTTTTGGTTATATTTCGCAGAAATCGGACACACTTTGAAGCTTAAAGGAAACTCATGGAGAAGCTAAGGATGTTGCAGCTGGAGAAAACGCCATTTTTCACCATTCTTCATTCTGAATCAAGCTTTGATGTCTTCATGAGAGTTGTAGCCCTCGGAAAGAGCTTTTCAACGCATGGTCATATGCGTCAATCCGACAAACGAGGACTCAGGAAAGTGCGTTTCAAGAACAGAGCAGAAAGCTGAGAAAACTCTACTCGAGATCGACTAGCATCTACTCGAGATCGACGAGACCTGGCCGACGAAACCTGGTCGAGCAGAGCTGATCGAGGACACTGAGTCAGAGACAATCCGACTCCCGGAACCCTACTCGATCTCGAGTAGACTTGGTCGAGATCGACGAGCCATGTCCGGAGTCGACAAGTTGTGCCGAGCCGAGAAGCCGAAGCCGAAGACGAAGACGCAGACCACCTCTACTCGAGACAGAGTAGGGCTACTCGAGATCGACTAGACCTCCGAGCCATGTCCGAGCCTTGTCGAGCACCGGCTACTCGAGACAGACGAGGGCTACTAGAGATAGACGAGGGCTACTCGAGATCGACAAGGCCGTGGTCGAGGTCGAGTAGACCCAGTTTCCAGAAACGCGTCATCGTGACGAGTCCTACTCGGTTTAGCTTTATTTGGGCATGAAGGAATCCGAGAATGGCCGAAGATCTATCCAAAGTTGATCAAAGTCTATCTATGGAAGGAGATCTATCAAGACATGAAGACTTACCTTAGTTAGATTTATCTTTTCCTTAGTTGATTTATTTCCATTAAACAATTTATTTATCTTTAAGGCTTTTAGATATAATTTTAGATATAGATAGATATCTTCTTTCCTAGATTCGCTAGGGAATGAAGCCTATAAATAAGGCACTAGGGGGCTCAGTTTTATTCAATTCCAGTTCAGAATCCAATTTCAGAGAAAGACAAGTAGTTCCACAGAGACGGTTTAGGGAGTTCGAAGGTTTTAGGGTTTTGGCATTCGACGAGAGTTGGATTGCCGGGATTGTAAAGTCTTGGAATTTAGTTTAATGCAAGTTGTTTTCTTTCAATCGATGATGTCTGAGTTTGCAATGAAGAGCGAGTAGTCCACCCACTTCTGGGGTTGGGGTGAGCCCGACGGTGGCCATGTGAGGCGATGCGATAAAGGTCAGATCTTTTTGTGCAATTCATCTTCTATCCCTATGAGCATGATTCTTTTGCGAGAGTTGAAGGTGATCCTTGTTTGTGTTATTGAAGCAAAAGTGATCTTAATGCAACTTGGATTAATTATGTGAAAAAGGGTTAGTAACAATTAGGGTTTATGCGAGAGCCTCTATATGCCTATTTGTTAATGACGAAAGTTATTTGATGGAAAGCATGATCTTTTATGCCTTTATGTGTTACTTTGCATGGTTATCGTTGTGGTGTTGAAACCCTGGCCTTGGAAGTCTTTTAATATATTGAAGTTTATTTCAGTCGAAAATCTGAGTTTCGGTTTAAATTCTGCAATTTTAAAGTTTCTGTCTTTTACTGTTTTTACTCGACATAGAGGAGATCTGGTCGATCTTGAGGAGGGCTTCGTCTAGGTCGAGTTGATTTGCTTCTGTTTTGCTTTGTTCTTTACTTCCTTTGCTTTATTTCTTGCTTTGTTCTTTGCTTTTGTTTTAGTTGCCCTTGCCGGGTTTATTTGTTTCTTTTCTTGCTGTGTTTTTGTCTTTCTGCTGCTTCTGTGAGAATCTGCAGCTACCTAAGAACTGCTGACGTGCTTCCTCGTGGATTCGATCCTGACTATTCTCTTACTACAACGGGAGGAAGTCTTGTATTTATTTGCTGAGACAGGGAAGTCAGTCTGAACTTTATTCTATATTTATTTCAATACTCGATTTACTCCTGCAACAACAACAGACCAGAACTCTACAAAGGCGAGACAAAACACGACTAAATCGAACACGACGAGGACTTAGATGAAAGACGAAGCCAAGATGATGTGAGCCTAATTCGCCATGTTTTACACTTACTTTTATATCGATTTCTGCATACATTGCATGCATTTGGGTTAGAATAATACAGAATCTATATAGTTTACACTTATTTGCAATATATGGAGGTCTACACAAATTTTGGTTATATTTCGCAGAAATCGGACGCACTTTGGAGCTTAAAGGAAACTCATGGAGAAGCTAAGAATGGTGCAGCTGGAGAAAATGCCATTTTTCATCATTCTTCGTTCTGAATCAAGCTTTGATGTCTTCATGAGAGTTGTATCCCTCGGAAAGAGCTTTCCAACGCATGGTCATATGCGTCAATCCGACAAGCGAGGACTCGTGAAAGTGCGTTTCAAGAACAGAGCAGAAAGCTGAAGCCAAGTGTACTCGATATCGAGTACACCTTACTCGATATCAACCAACTTTGTCGAGCAGACCTAGTCGAGCAGAGCTGATCGAGGACACTGAGTCAGAGACAACCCGACTCCCGGAACTCTACTTGATCTCGAGTACCCTTGGTCGAGATCGAGGAGCCAGAACCACCAGATCCGAGCCATGTCGAGCTGGGCCACCCGACCAAGCCAGCTAGACGACGAATCCTACTCGATCTAGAGTACACCCAAGTCGAGATCGACGACACCCAGGAGCCTTGTCCGAGCTTGTCGAGCAGAGCCACCCGAGGAGCCCAGCCAGGCCAAGTCGACGACCACCGTACTCGATCTCGAGTAGAGCCTGGTCGAGATCGACGAGCAAAGTCCGAAAACGCGTTACGCGGTTGAGCAATCCGAGTCGAGCTGGGATTCCTTGGGCACGAAGGAGGTCGAATAGGCCGAAATCTATCATCATCTATCTATGGAAGAAAGATCTATCAACATGAAGACATATTACCTAGTTTAGATATAGTTTTCCTTTAAAGATTTATTTCCTTTAAGCAATTTATTTATCTTTAAGCTTTAAGTAGATATAGACAGAAGATTCTATCCTTGATTAGCAAGGATTAGAAGGCTATAAATAAAGCCCTAGGGGGCTGATTTTCATTCATTCAAGAAAAGTCGTCTTAGGGCGCAAGGAGGAAGCAGAGGAGAGAGCAAGGAGCGAGGAGAGAGAGAGAGAGAGAGAGAGAGAGAGAGAGAGAGAGAGAGAGAGAGAGAGAGAGAGAGAGAGAGGAGGCGAGAGAGGAGGAACGTTTGGAAGGTTTTGTAGGTTTTAGTTTATTTTATGTTAAAGTTAATTTCTTTTATGATGGTTTGTTTCTAATTTCCTTCTTCTAGGGTTGGGGTGATCCCAACATAGATATGTGTGTTTGATTTATAAATCCATGAATTTATATGTATTTATCATCATCTACCTATGTGCTTAATCCTTTGCGAGAGTTGAGGAAATTCCTTATTCATGATATTTAAGCGAAAGTGATCTTATTATGAATTGGATAGTAATTAGGGTTTATTTGCGAGAGCCGACTAATCCTAATTAAGAAAAGGTAGAAACAAATTAGGTTTTTATGCGAGAGCCTCTATCACCTAAATTGTTGGAATTTGCGAAAGTCGATTCTTTGATATAAAGCATGCATCTTTATGTGATTTATGATCTACACATATGTTTATTGTTGTGGTGATCCCTAACCTTGGAAGTTTGCATCTTCATTTGTTTTAATTTATTATTTTTATTCGGCACATATTCTACCCGACACCAACCACCATTCCCTCTCCATCCATCGACATCGACCCCTCTATTCTTTGTCAACAACAACCTCCCCACCTTTTCCCGCTATCCCTGAACCCCAAAACACACCAAACCTAGAACCGCTGACTTCTCTCCTGAGGACGAACCTGACTCCACTATCCTATAGCGGGGTCTTGACTACAAATTTATTTGGTCGAGAAACCCTCTTGTCACAAGCACAACCCTAAAGCATCACCATAAGTCAGCGGCATATCAGAAGTCACTTGTGGGCTGTGAAGACGAACCTCCAAAGAACCATTCTTCCGGAGAAAGGAGAACCCTCGATACACACTACCACGACCCCACCCTATCCCGACTCCGACTGTCAGAACCCCATCAAACAAAGAAGAAAGTCTCTTCACGCCAAACGTAGAATCACACAACGCCTGAACCGAACGTACCAGAAACCCAATCGGAAAAATATGCAAACCCCACTAGGAATTATTTATTTTAGTTATTTATTATAAATTAATACTTTTAATTTTATTTAATATTTTCTATCATCTAATGTGTTAGATTTGGGTCAAGGCAAAGCCTTGGGCCCAAAGGACTAAACATGGGCCCGAAAGAAAGAAGTGCAAAGCACTGCGTGAAGGGTTTTCAGGGAGAGACATGCGTAGCGCACCACACAACCAACTGAGGCCAACGAAGACCCAACATCGACACACAGTCGGCCAAGGGGACCGGGCGCGAGTCACCATGGAATTCTAAGGCATCCGGCGACCGAGCTACTATCGATGGAAGGGATGCAGATGGGGGCAGTGGCACCAACGGTGGAGCAGTAACCCCGTGGAAAGGATACCCAATAGAGGCGAGAGGGTTCCGTGAAGGGCCATCGGAGAGAGGCGCCCACGGGAGGTCGATGACTGGACCGCAAGTGGAGGGGGAGAGCCATAGGAGAAATCCAGGGAGAAGAAGCCAACGCTGCAGCCATCGGAGAGGAGAAAGGCAAACAACAGGTGGCCACGGACAACCACTGTGTTCAAACCAGATGAACGGAAACCCTCGGCCCAATGACGGACCACTGTGTTCAAACCAGACGAAGACGCCACCGCCAAAGGCAATCGAAATTGGGATTTAGGGTTGATTCAAGTAGACACAAGAAGCCATGGAAAAGAGGAATCAATAGCTTAAATTGGGCAAGCCAGAGCCCAGAAACGCCGGACAAGGGAGGGGCCAATCTGAAAGGAGATTGGTGGTGGCACGCGGTGGGATCCGTAAGCTGTAAGGCAAGGGTCATGAAGGCAAAGATGCAAACCAAACAAAGGTGAAGTAAATTCGAAATGAGAAGTCAAGGCATCGCAAAGCCAAGAACTCGTCGAAAACCATACGAGACCCCGGAGGGGGTGGATTTAAGGCTCTCGGAGAAGATTTAGGGCTCCCGAAGGAGGAGTTGAATTGTTTGAGGAAGAGAGTTCTGTGGGAAGAACCCATCAATCACAACACCTCATTTTAATTAGATATACTATTAAATTTTGTTATTTGTTACGAACTGAGTCTGATAGATATACCATTAATTTTGTTATAGCACTAAACTTCACAACTGGTTGTAAAAACTTTTATCAGATACCGTGAAAATTTAAGACAAAAAAATTTAAATTTTAGAAAAAAAAACACACAGAACCGTTACTACTTGCGGAGTTTTGCGAAATCTCAGTGGTACACTTGTTTTTTATAGTATAGAATGGAGAACGCGCTTGTGTACGCGCCCCTAAATTCCCAATTCATCCCTTCCTAGAAACCAACCCTAACCCTGTAATCCGAAGTCGTTGACAAATTGCGGGGATTTCGACTACATTTTTTATTGTTCTTCCTTCGTGCCCCATCAAAGATGCAATCTCATCTGAAAATAAGATTTGTTTGAAGAAATTGAGAGCCTGTGTTCTAGTGGACGAGGTGTTCTTCGATGGAAATGGTATGTTTCTCCTTTGGTCTCTAAGGAAGGACGTTCGTTGGTGTCGGTTGGGATTGCAGGTGGGATAGATAGACTTTCGGTTGGGGAGGATGAGTAGAAGACATTGTAGCCTCTGAGTACGTCATCTTGCATCGCGGACTTTTAAGTACTCGAGGAGCTAACCTCCTCTTCCATAAAGCCCGCACTCCTATTTTGGTTATCACTTTCCATCAACATCGCTAGCATATTAGACTTCTAGGAAGAAAATCCCCTGAAAAGAAACGAAAAGAGAAAATCAACAAAGGGAAAATAGTCTTTTCAAAATTGCGATCAAATCAAATTGGTGCCAAAAGCCTCTCACAAGAGCCATGTTGGTGCCTCACGTGCCCCGCTCAGGAGCAATGAAAAGACCTTTTTCCCAGAGAATGGCAGCTAAAAATGTCTTTTTGTCTACTCCATAAAGTTCTCTCTTTCCCAAGACAAAAGGTGAAGAGTTTCTACGGTGAAGAAATACCCTCTCAATTCCCAAAATCCTCGTCCCCACCAGAGCTCCGCCATCAATCGAACCCTAAAAGCACTACTAGGGTAGCCCCAATGCATAAAAAGAAATGAGGAAAAGGGAACGGGCCGCCAAGAAGACCGCTCGCCCCACCACACAACCACCTTGCCCCTCCCCGAGGAAGGCGGTTCAACCGCCTGGAAATTTTCCCTTACCCAAAGAACTATTGTAAACAAGAAACAAGAGAGAAGAAGCAAAACGAAAGAAAAATAGAAATCACTTACTTGAGAGAAATAGACGTAAAGCACCGAGAAGCAAACCAACAAGAAACAATGCATCCAACGAACTCCGACGACGTATCTTCTGCAAAGTGTCCTTTAGGTTTTCTCTCTTGCTCTCTCTCATCAGTTTCCCATGAAATGCAAATTGAAGAAGAATCGAGAGGAAACCCTTACTTATAAGTCTCAGTGGGGCCATCTCATAAATGGGCCGAGAGATATTGGGCCTACATAAGGCCCACAAAAAGTAATCTTTTGACAAGAAGCATTGCTTTTATCGAGACCTGATCACGAGCGGATAATCACACGCGATCTGGCCTCGAGGAGATATGATGATGCCCTAGAAAATATCCCCCTTAATTAATAGAGATATGACGTCATAAATGAGTCACCCAACGGAAAAAGACACATTAAGTATAACACCATCCATCACGAAGTCCTCTGTCGTGTGAACCATAATCAAATGGCTCCAACAGAACAACATATGAGATCGCGGTCGGAGCTCTGAACAAGCAGCAATCATCTAATCCCACTAACAAAGGCAAGCAACTGGTCAAGCACCTCTTCGCTAACATAGCCACGTGTAACCATCCAAACTCTCTGGCATGAGGGCATGCGTTACACGTGTCTAGTGTCAGACCACGATGTCAGTAGCCATCTGCTCGTTTAGCACCTCTATAAATACCCCCCTTGAGTTCTCAAGGAAGGGATCCAATTCTAGAGAGAGAGAAAAGAAGAGCTCTTCAATCTTCCCTAAAGTAAAGCCCTCGGAGTTGAGTTCTCGAAGTCTTTGATCGAAGAAGAACATTTCTAGCACAGAACATCGTCTGACAAACTTCCTCTAAAGACGACGATTGAACAGTCATCATTAAACGCAAGCAAGCACCATCGCGAACACCAACTTACCTCCAAAAGCGCCAACTAATAACAAAGAACTTACATAGGCACGCTCTCTAGTTGGCTTGTCGTCGCCTTAAGGTAATAAGTATAGGTGAAATTCCAGCTTAATTTATGTTTTGCGGCATTGAGTTTGAGATAATCAATGCAAACTCTCCAACCTATTTGTACCCTCATAGGTACCATCTCTCCATCTTGGTTTTCGGAGATTGTGATTCCGCCTTTTTTAGGGACTACCTGTGTAGGGCTAACTCATTGACTATTAGAAATAGGATAGATCATACCTACTTGAAGGAGCTTCAGGACTTCATTTTTTACCACTTCCGTGGATTCAGTCATTGTTGAGGTTGTCTTGTCAGCTTTGCATCGTCCTCCATCAGTATGCGATGCATACAAAGTGTAGGACTGATTCTTTTGATGTCAGCAATGGTCCATCCCAGCGCAGTGTGATGTTCCATGAGGACATCCACCGGCCTTTGTTCTTGTTCATGAGTAAGTTTGTTAGATATAATCACAGGAACTGTATTACCCTCTCCCAAAAATGCATACTTTAAATGATCCGGGAGAGGTTTTAATTCAACTTTAGGTGCCTGAATTACACGACATAAGTTTATCAGAAGAAAGATTTAACGGTTCAGGTTTATAAAAAGGGGACCAATTCCCTGAATTGGCGTCCATAGCCACAGATAATTCCTGCAGGTTATTAGGTAAAGCATAATCAAGAGATAATTTGTCCAATGGGGCTTCTAAAACAACCTGCAAATTGTTAGAGCGATCAATATTCATAATATCCTTAGTGAAACCTTTACTGCATCAACTAAATTCAAAAAATATTCAGCATATTTTCTATCATGAATTAAGTATTCAGCCTTTTTCCCATCAATTCCACAGATAAGAACCCAGCATAACAATCAATCTTCGCTCTTGCAGTTCGCAAGAAAGGTCTACCTAGTATCATAGGTATCTCAGGTGTACCATATCCTACATCAATAACATAAAAATCAACGGGAAAAATTAAATCATCTACCATGATCAACACATCCTTAACTATCCTATTGGGATGAAGTAGAGAGCGGTCTGCGAGCCGTATAACAACTCTGGTTTCATTTAGGGGTCCTAAGCCTAACTCATTATATAATTTATATGATATAACATTTACAGATGCACCAAGATCAAGCATAGCAGATTGAAACTTAACTTCACCAATCGTGCAAGAGATAGTGAACATACCTGGATCTCCGCATTTTTCAGGCAATCGCCTTTGGAATACCAATGATAGTTTTTCTTGTTGTCTCTTACTCTATTTTCCTTTTTCTAATTGTTTCATTTGAACGTGCATACTTCCTTAAAAAAATTTGCATAACGAGGAACAGATTTAACTAATTTGAGGAGAGGGATGTTTACCTGACACTTTGCAAAAGTATCGAATAGTTCTTTTTCGTTCTCCCATTTCTTATATCCTTTCAACGCATCGGGGAATGGTGGTTCAGATTTGTAGCTATTAGGAATCCACTCTTCCGACGATTTCCTCCTAACTTGCTCAGAATCGACGAACGGTTCAGGATCTGCTGACGACGACGAGCATCAGTCCTGGTGGCGGGCGCCGGTTAACGGTGATCCAAAATCCGAGATCATTTCCTCTTGTTCCTCCATTTGTGTATCCTTCCTCGGAGGATCATGGCCATAGAACCTTCCTCGGAGGACGACGAGCTTTTAGTAGGGATTTTTAGTAGGGATTTTTACCTCTTTGCCTCCTCTAAGAATCATGGCCATAGAACCTTCCTCGGAGGATCTGCTGACGACGACGAGCTTTTAGTAGGGATTTTTACCTCTTTGCCTCCTCTAAGAATCATGGCCATAGAACCTTCCTCGGAGGATCTTTCTAACAAATTTTTCCTCGAATCCCTCGAATTGAGCTCTTGTAACTCTAGAGTCATTTGTTGCATTATCTCTCCTTGATTATTCACCCTCTTAATCAAATCTCTCAAGGTGTCGTCCTTGGGAGTTTCAAAGCTTACGTGATTTGATTCTTTGATTCGTTCTCTTTCATCTTTAGCTTGAGCGTTCGATGTAGCCATTTGAGTGGCCATTTGCAATACAAGCTCAGTTAGTTGTGCTAATTTCTCTTCGCATCCCTTCACGTAATCATTTGGTTCATGAAATTATCCTACCCATTTAAATTTCTTATACCGCTGAGTTGAGTTTACTAACCCATCAAAGATTTGCATAGCTTCCTATGGTGTCTTATCCAGAATATCTCCTCCACTAGTCGTGTTGATAACAATGCGCTGATCATGATCAAGTAGCCCCTTATAAAGATAGAGAATCAAATCCTCTTTAGATATACCATGTTGCGGGCAATTTGCTTTCAGTTTCCTAAATCTCTCAATGTAGTCATAGAGACTCTCCTTATGGAGTTGCTCTATGCTTGTCAATTGCTTCTTCAGTTTACTCAAATGTGTGGCAAGGAAATATTTCTGTAGAAAATATTTCTTCAATCCCAACCAGGTGGTGATGCTTCATGTAGGCGAACAGTGTAACCAATCAATTGCTATGTCTTTCAAGGTGAACGGAAACAGTCTCAACATAAGTTGATCATCAGTAAATCCTTGAGGTCTTAGTGTTGTAAGGAGGAAATCGAGACTTGCAATTAAAATATAAATAAAGCAAAGCAAACCAGATTCCGTCTCGTGCAAGTAATTACAAGACTCCCTCCCGATGTAGTAGTGGGAAGTCAGGATCGATCCTCGAAGAAGCGTGTCAGCGGATCTCAGGCAGCGGAAGAATCTCACGAGTGGTTGTCGACTTCAGGGTACTCGACCTCGACTAAGGTTAATCGACAGGGGCCGGGCAAGTCGAATCCGAGCGAGCAGCAGTCACTGGATTGGTCGATCTCGAGTAGCCAACTCGACGTCGAGGAAGCTTTGGTCGTAGTCGAGTAAGCCTGGCCGACTTCGAGTTCCTGCAGAGACACAAAAAGCGATCTTTGCTCGATCGAAAAATCAGTGGTCGACGTCGACTAGGGTCTAGTCGAAGTCGAGTAGGAAGCAGAAACTTAAACGAATGCAAATTTTCGAATCTAAACAATGTATGAAAAAGACTTCCAAGATCGGGGTTTGCAACAACGATAACCAAACATGTATAGGGCAAGATAAAGACATAATCATGCAATCGCATCAAAGGATTAAGCTTTCGCCTTTTCCAACAATTAGACAACTCTTTCAAGAAACCCTAATTGTATCTACCAATTTTATGTTTATAATCCAAGTTGTTAACATGGATCTCTATTAAATAGGCAATAAACATATAAAAGGTAGTAGATGCTCAAAACATAATAAATATCGGATCTTTACCTCAAACACGTTTGGCGATCGTCGGGCTCGCCCCGACCCTAGAAGTGGGTGGACTACTTGCTTGTCATCGCAATCGCAGACATCATTGATTGAAAAGAAACAACTTGCATTAAACCAAACTGAAGAAAGTACAAACCGAACAAAGCCAGATCACTTTCGCTCCCTTGCTCCACTCGGCCTCCACTCTCTACTTACTTCTCTCTAGCTTGGAATGTATAAAAATCAGCCCTATAGGCTTCCAAACCTTGCTAATCAATGAAGGAATATCTATCTAATATCTAAAGATAAAACTTTAATAAAAGGAACATTTATCTTAAAAGGAAATTAACTAAATATCCAAATATCCTCATGTGGTAGATAAATCCTTCTCCCATAGATAGATCTTGATAGAATAGGGATAGATCCGGCCTTGCTTTATGCCCAAGCAAATCAACTCGTACTCGGATTGATCCAACAGTCTCGCGACCCATGAAAGATTTTTGTCGACTTCGACCAATTTGGTCGACGTCGAGTTGGTTGCTCGATTTCGGCTTCGCTTCTTGGCTCCTCGAGTTCTCTTCTCCTTGTCGGACTCGAGTTGAGTTTCTGGTTTGGTCGACTTCGACCAATTTGGTCGATGTTGAGTAAATATGCCAGCTCTCAGCATTTTGCTCTATTCTTTGAACGCACTTTCCCGGGTACTCGTTTCTCCGATTGACGCATATGAGTATGCGTTGGAAAGCTCTTTTCGAGGGCTACAACCTTTATGAAGACATCAAAGGTTGATTCAGAATGATGAATGGCGAAATATGGAATTTTCTCCAGCTGCACCATTCTTAGCTTCTCCATGAGTTTCCTTTAAGCTCCAAAGTGTGTCCGATTTCTTCGAAATATAACAAAAACTTGTGTAGACCTCCATATATTGCAAATAAACATAAACTACATACATTCTATATTATTCTAACTGAAATGCATGAAGTGCATACAGAAATCGATATAAAAGTAGATATAAAACATGGCACAAAACATGGACATTAAATCACCACATACTTAAGCTTGCTTGTCCCCAAGCAATAACTTGGTTGGTCGACGTCGAGGAACTTGGTCGACGTCGAGTAAACTGGCACCGTCGAGTGGAATGGTGAAGTTGAGGAAGCTTCTGGATTGGTCGACGTCGAGTTGGCCTACTCGATGTCGAGTAGTTCTGGGCTGATCCTCTTGGTCGATCTCGACTTGGCCTAGTCGATTTCGACTAACTTTCAGGGACTTCTTTTTCTACTCTTTGCGATCCTTTATGCTTCTTGACCTAAAAATGTTAGTTTTCACACAAAGACAAGATTCCACATGAAGTATTCAAAAACAAAAACAAAAACAAACAAAATCAAAACCAAAAGTTTCAAAGTCCCAAAATTCAAAAGTTTTATGTACATGCTCTAGATTTTAGAGTCGTTAGGCCGACTTCTCTGCTTGTGCTCAAGGACCGTCAATGTGGGGCCCTCCTATGCCTGGCCCTTCTCCCAGATCATCGAGGTCCTGATAGTAGTATGCAAGCTCAGCTGATAAGTTGTTGGTTGCATAGTATCCCTTGCCTTCCTTCTTCTTCTTTCCAGCTCTCATCCTTCATAGATTAACTTTCCACGGGGCCTTACCTCCCCTTAAATATTTATTAAATTTATTAACGGACATAGGAGGGGTTGAAATCATACCTGAACTTACCTTTTCGTGCCCGAAACAGAAATTTTCGGGCTGAGGGTTGGTCGACGTCGAGTAGGTCTAGTCGACGTCGAGTACAGGGACCCCATACTTAGGCTCCTGGCAAGTCTGGTGCTCAACAGAGGAAGTCGACTTCGAGTGAGTTTGGTCGACGTCGAGTTGGTTGGTCGACATCGAGGAATCTTAGTCGATGTCAAGCTGTTGTTTGGCGCCTTCCTCCGTTATTGTTTGCTCGCCTCTGTGGTTGCTTATGCTCTTCACCTGCAGCCATGGAATTTCCTCTTTTGTAGGGTCAAAAGAGAAAACTAAGACTTCATCGCCTATCGTGAAGGTGAGCAATCGTTGCTTTACGCTGATCTTAACATCTGTAGTAGCTAGGAATGGTCTACTGAGAATAATAGGGCTAGTAGGATCTTCAGCACAATCTATAATAAGGAAATCAGTGGGGACATAGAACTTACCAACCTGGGCAGGGACATTATCAACCATACATGTAGGGATGACTACTGTATTGTTTGACATGTATAGTTTGGCATCCACAGGCTCTATAAATCCTATCTTCAGATTTTGCCAGATGATAAGGGCATGATGCTCACACTTGCTCCTAAATCATACAAGGCCTCATAGTTAAACTGTCCAAATCCCACAGAAATAGAAAACGTACGAGGGTCAGGTCTCTTCTCAGGGAAATCCATCCTTTTGCATTCGCCGGCGATCTCTAAGATGGATCGCTTGTTGCTAAGGATTTCCTTAAGGAACTTTACGTATGCAGGCATCTCTTGAAGAGCTTCTGTAAAAGAAATTGAAACATTTAGTTCTTGAAGCATCTTAACAAAGCGCTTAAACTTACCTGCAGTGGGATCTTTCAGCGCCTTGAAAGGGAAAGGAAGCGCCTTTTTCTGCTTCGGAGCGGAATCAGTTGTTGGAGGTGCTGCAGAGTCCTTGACTTCGACTTGATTCTCCTCGATGTCGACTTGATGTTGCTCGACATCGACCATTGTAGTCGACTTCGAGTTGGATTATTGTGCAGACGAATCGTGGTCTTGCAAGTTCTCGACGTCGAGAAGATTTTGGTCGACATCGAGTTGTTGTTGGTCATTGTCGGGTGTAGATTTTTCCTTTTCTTCTCCGTTCTCTGGCTCGCGTAGTTGGTGCCCGCTCTTGAGCTTTACAGCAGCAACGTGTCTGGTCTTCCCCTTGGGATTTGGTTCTGTTTGCCCAGGGAGTTGCCCGGTCGGTCGTGGAATTTGTGCTGCGAATTGACCTATCTGGGTCTCAATGTTCCTCTTCTAGATGTCCAGTTCTCCAAATCTTGTATTGATGTTCTTGAGCTGATTGTTGATGGCGCTTCTGACTTGCTTACTTTCTGCTTGATTCCGGCGCATCTCATTGAGGATCATCTGCAAATCATCCTTCTGTTGATCCCTTTATGGATGTCCAGGAGCTCTGTATGGCGGGGGGTTCCTAGGGGCATCTTGGTTCCATTGTGGTTGCTGGAACCGCTGGTCCATATATCGATTAAGACCTCCTGCGTAAGCTATCTCCTCATGATTTTCTGCCATCCTGACTTGCTCTGTATGTGGGCACTCTGTAGTGGTGTGCCACTGGGAGCCACATTCGATGCAAGGTTGGTTGACAGAGAGATATTTGACTTGCTTGAGGAGCTTGCGATTCTGATCTCTGTAATACTCCTCCCTGACGTCCGGATCAATCTCCTTAAGAGGCTCATAAAGGGGCATGAATGGGGTTGGCCTTGCATAGGCATTCTCATCATAGTTTATCGGAGCCTCATACTTATTGTCGAATTTGATGAGCTTTTCAAGGGTGGCCCATGCATCAGCTGGTGGCATTGTCAGATACTCATATTGCGTGAATTGGTTGATCCTATCCTTAGCGGCCAGATCAAGAGAATGGTAGAAGATCTCCTGAATGACATATGGTGGCTGCCCATGAGCGGGGGCAGGATCGCAGTAGATCCTTGTATCGTTCCCATGCTTTTGCTAGCGGCTCCCTAGGCTTCTGCTTGAAAGTTGTAATCTTCTGGTGGAAGAACGTTGTCTTGGCAGGAGAATTTATTGAGAAATGTATGCCTTACTTCAGCCCATGTTGTGAGGGATCGTGGAGTCAGTCCTTCAAGCCACTTCAATGCTGGACCGGCAAGAGACCAACGAAAAGCTTTCATCTTGGCATATTCTAGAGTAGTACCTTCAGCAAGAGTATGGCACATATCAGAAAAATTGGTAATATGTTCAAGAGGACATTCATTAAACCTTCCGTAAAAGGCATTATTTTTAATCTCAATCAAGAAAGCAGTGCGAATTTCAAAGTTATTTTCAAGGATTAGAATGGCTGATTCAGGCACGACAAGAGTCGGGTGCATGTAATCCTCTGCAGTGGTAGGGAATCGGGCAAGCTCGGCTTTCGCCTGCCTCCTCAGTTCAGCTTCATGCGCAGTGTGTGCTCTCTCAGCAGCAACAGCAGCGATGTTGGCTTCTATTTCCGCCCTAAGCCTTTCTAGCAGCTGGGCTTGTGTTTCTGCTTCCACCATGATCCTTTTCAATCTAGAGTAGATTTGTAGGAAACGTTCTGGTTCATCTATGGCGTCAAACTCAGGCGTTTGACCAGAATGGCGCATACACCTGCAAAAATCAAAACTTAAAGGAAAATGTGAGATCTAACTACCTAAGGCGCGAATGATTGCTTCCCCGGCAACGGCGCCAATTTGTTGTAAGGAGGAAATCGAGATTTGCAATTAAAATATAAATAAAGCAAAGCAAACCAGATTCCGTCCTGTATAAATAATTACAAGACTCCCTCTCGATGTAGCAGTGGGAAGTCAGGATCGATTCTCGAGGAAGCGTGTTAGTGGATCCCAGGCAGCGGAAGAATCTCACGAGTGGTTGTCGACTTCAGGGTCTCAACCTCGACTAAGGTTAGTCGACAGGGGCCAGGCAAGTCGAATCCGAGCGAGCAGCAGCCACTGGATTGGTCGATCTCGAGTAGCCAACTCGACGTCGAGGAAGCTTTGGTCGTAGTCGAGTAAGCCTGGTCGACTTTGAGTTCATACAGAGACACAAACAGCAGCGATCTTTGCTCGATCGAAAAATCAGTGGTCGATGTCGACTAGGGTCTAGTCGAAGTCGAGTAGGCAACAGAAACTTAAACGAATGCAAATTTTTGAATCTAAACAATGTATGAAAAAGACTTCCAAGATCGGGGTTTGCAACAACGATAACCAAACATATATAGGGCAAGATAAAGACATAATCATGCAATCGCATCGAAGTATTAAGCTTTCGCCTTTTCCAACAATTAGACAACTCTTTCAAGAAACCCTAATTGTATCTACCAATTTTATGTTTATAATCCAAGTTGTTAACATGGATATCTATTAAATAGGCAATAAACATATAAAAGGTAGTAGATGCTCAAAACACAATAAAGATCGGATCTTTACCTCAAACACGCTTGGCGATCGTCGGGCTCGCCCCGACCTTAGAAGTGGGTGGACTACTCGCTTTTCATCGCAGTCGCAGACATCATTGATTGAAAAGAAACAAATTGCATTAAACCAAACTGAAGAAAGTACAAACCGAACAAAGCCAGATCACTTTCGCTCCCTTGCTCCACTCGGCCTCCACTCTCTCTCTCTCTCTCTCTCTCTCTCTCTCTCTCTCTCTCTCTCGGAATGTATAAAAATCATCCCTATAGGCTTTATTTATAGGCTTCCAAACCTTGCTAATCAAGGAAGGAATATCTATCTAATATCTAAAGATAAAACTTTAATAAAATGAACATTTATCTTAAAAGGAAATTAACTAAATATCCAAATATCCTCATGTAGTAGATAAATCCTTCTCCCATAGATAGATCTTGATAGAATAGGGATAGATCCGGCCTTGCTTTATGCCCAAGCAAATCAACTCGTACTCGGATTGATCCAACAGTCTCGCGACCCATGAAAGATTTTTGTCGACTTCGACCAATTTGGTCGACGTCGAGTTGGTTGCTCGATTTCGGCTTCGCTTCTTGGCTCCTCGAGTTATCTTCTCCTTGTCGGACTCGAGTTGAGTTTCTGGTTTGGTCGACTTCGACCAATTTGGTCGATGTTGAGTAAATATGTCAGCTCTCAGCATTTTGCTCTATTCTTTGAACGCACTTTCCCGGGTACTCGTTTCTCCGATTGACGCATATGAGTATGCGTTGGAAAGCTCTTTTCGAGAGATACAACCTTTATGAAGACATCAAAGGTTGATTCAGAATGATGAATGGCGAAATATGGCATTTTCGCCAGCTGCACCATTCTTAGCTTCTCCATGAGTTTCCTTTAAGCTCCAAAGTGCGTCTGATTTCTGTGAAATATAAAAAAAACTTGTGTAGACCTCCATATATATTGAAAATAAACATAAACTACACAGATTCTATATTATTCTAACCCAAATGCATGAAATGCATACAGAAATCGATATAAAAGTAGATATAAAATATGGCACAAAACATGGACATCACTTAGTCTGTCACAGACATTAACGAACTTTGTAAGATGCTTATTAGGCTCATCTTCAATCATCCCATGGAAAACCAGAAGGATCAACAATCAATCAGATTTATATCCTAGTTTGGAGCCTTCAGAGAGTTCAGGTAATATGATTGCAAAGTTTTGCGAATTCAGATCAGGTTCTCTTAAGTCTCTCAATGTCCTCTTGAGAGGATGATCAATTGATTCAGACATCTTCGCCTAGTCATTTAAGAAATTTAACAAAGAGATTGATTAGTAACCATAGAGCGATTCACCAAAGTGAATCTCACTATCGATAGCAATAAAAGTAAACAAAGAAAATAAAGTAATTATTCCCGCCAACGGCGCCAAAATTTGGCACAAGGTGAAAGTGTCGTGTGCTTTTCCTCTCCTAAAAGTAATAATAACGCAAACCTATTATTTCGTAGAAGTGGTAAGTTCATATATCAATCCTCAGGGAGAATACTTTTCCTGTCTACTTAGTTGCTGATAAAAGGAATGAGATCAAATTATAGTTGAATAAAAGGAAATTGAATAAGATAAAAGTAGTAATGGTGAATGGTGATAATCAATGATAATGAGATAGTTTCACCTGCAATTCATCCACAATGGTTAGGTCATTGATCCTTGACTTTATTCTATTTATCCTTGATTGAGTAATCCGACATTGGATCACTCCAAATCTTTGGCAATTAGACAATATCAATACCATAAACAATTAGAAATAGAGGCGCAACTCCCTAACCCTAATCGCATATAATCGACATAGCAAAAATTGTCAATATCCTACACACACCCAATCGATCCTTTCACGGGATCGATTGATTGTGTTTGCTACTTAGATTCAATCAAATCGCAAAAAATAATCAAACCTTAGCAAGAGAGCAAATTTTGTCAAGGTAGCTAATCAAGACGGAATACATGCAATCAATCAATTAAAGAACAAAGATATTGAATCAATCAAACATATAATAGATAGAAACCAAGTCTCACAAATCATCTAACCATGTCTCCAAATCACAAGCGAAACAAAAGAGGTTTTAGTACCTCATAGGCATTCTTCCTCTCGTTCTCTCTATTGTTCTGTCTCAAAAACTAGGTCTGAATAATGTGTTTAAAGTCGGCAGAAATAATAACCTAAAAAATAACAAATTGCTCCAAGGATAGAATTCGAAAGATTCCACATCAGCGTTGACCGGCGGGCGCCGCCCTGTCAGTAACTTTGTTCTTCAGCTCCCTGCTTCTGTTTATGTGCTCAGCTCCTCCTCACGTGTCTTCTTGCCTTTGTAATACTTTTCTTCAGCTCCTAACTCCTCATACTCATCCTTATCAAAGCCATAGTTGTATCCTCACAAGCATCGTAATGCAAATCTGCAATTAAGCTCAAAAAGACGTAGATTCCACACTTGAAAGATAAAACACTAATAATGTGAATTACTCAATAATCATGTCATATATGCACACCTAAATGCAATAAGACCAACCTATAATGCCTATCTAAAATATGCATTATCAATAAGTAACATCAATAAATCAATGTTTAACAAGTATGTTAATTCCCTGCACATTCATATTTCATAATGAATTCCACAAGAATATGTTTGCTACAATAGATAATGCTTCATATTCGAATGAATCAAAACCCTAGCTTGATGCAATTCTAGCAATGTCGGGAATCAAGATAGAATAAAAAACATAAAGATTAATTAAGGACAAGGAAACTTAATCAATCAATAGGAAATAACTAGAATTTAAAACTCGCAAATCAATCAATCAAGTCTCGAATTGTAGGCAACACCAAAGGAGTTTAGTTGCTCTTGACGTGCCTAAATCGCAAGTCTTCCATCTTAATGTAAATAGGATTTATTAAAAATAACTTAAACATGTGTTTATATATAGCCTAAAGGTTGAGAAAAAAAAACCTAGAAGAAGTCCTAATTAGGATAGGATTATGATAGAATTTAGACAGATTAGATACAACTTTCCAAAAGATAACACGCTTTGGACGTTTTTGAAACCACAGGCACGCCGCGGGTAGGCCGCGGGCGCAGCAAATCTAGTATATTCTCACTCCCTGCCCAGAAAAATCACGGGTGTGGTGTGTATGGCTGCGGGCGTGGATTTTCTAGTAAATATCTTTTTTTGTCTTGAATTCGGTTTCGACATCAACATGAAAGCTGTAGCTTTCGAAAAGAGTTTTTCAAGACATACTTATAATAGTCAATCTGGCCTCTAAGGCCTCCAGAAAGTGCATTAAAAGTTCTACTTGTCGAGCGTCATCTTTTGTTAACTTGTTCTTCACCTAGGCTCTCGAACTTCAATTCCGCTCCCAGGCTCTTCACTTGTTTGTTTCCTCTTCTGAACTCTTCCATTGGCTTCCCTTGCTTCATCTCGCCTCCCTAAACCTAGCGACATCCTCATGATCGCTCCTCTTAACCACTTTGGATCTACAATCTGCAAATAGACACGCAAATCGCGTAGATTTCGAACTCGACCACCATATGAGCAATAAGTAAACTAACACCTAATTATGCATTACATGAAATGTAATTCTAGTAGAACTAACCTATAATGCAGATCTAAATACGTATTATCACACTTTATCACACATAACCTTTTACTTATCTTCAACTCCTCAAAAGTAGTGTAAAAACAAATATAGAATAATTAGTCATCTCACAAATAAGATCTTAAGAGCATCCGCATCCCTCGAACCCATCTGGGTTTCTTAACTCCACTTTTTATCTTTCTCTCTCTTTACTATTCTTTAAACAACTCATTATATATTTTCACTCACATCCCTAGAACCCATTATAGTTTCTTAACTCCCTTTTTATCTTTTATCTCTTCACTCTTCTTTCAACTTTTTTTTGATGTGGTCCCCAATTTCTCTCCTTTGTAGGGTGTTTAAGAGTTCCTTAGGAGAGAACATGTCAAATCATTCCTTAACCCGTTTTTTACAATCTCAAATAAAATAGTATTAAATTTCCTAAATTTGGGTTAAAGAACCCCAATTGCCCATGCTCTAATTCATGCTATAACTTTATCAAAAGCGACATCACATAGTAGAAGCCATGAATTAATAAGAGAAAAAAATCATCCTAACAAGTATATGAGTGATCCAATAGTCAAGACAAAGTTAGTTCAACCTCACCGAGATAATGTGTTTTTCTCACTGAATGTTTTTATGCTTTAAAATTCAATCCAAAATATTATATTTACCGTAAGTATTATTGTTTCTATCATCGTAAGACTATCCACAATGGTTAATTTGTCTATAATATATACATTTGTAAAAGGTGTGTAAAAATACATCTTATTTTTTGGTATTTTACTCCAATGGTCAAATGTGTATTTTTTACACACCATTCAAATACAATTAATTTAAAACAAAAAAAAAAACAAAAATCCTAAAAAACACACCAATAAAATTATTTTGCTTTTTGAAAAAAAAAAAAATCCTAAAAAACACTCCAATGGTCAAATGTGTATTTGCAGATTACATGCTCAAATGTGCACATTTGTACACCCCAAAAGCAACCAATGGAGCTCAAAAATATCAAAAAAAATGTACATTTAGACATTTGCACACAATCATGGAGTTAGTTTAATGCGTAATAAGTATATTTATTGGGTAAACATTAAAGGTTAGGATATAGATGTTGTCCCATCCATGCATCATCGGAACTTGGTTAGCCATGACTCATGATGAATCCGGCATCCACTTCCGCTGCATGCAAGCTACGGAATAGCTGGATCAGATTATGGTCACTGTTATCCACTGCATGCTACTTCAGCTGATGATTACTACCCTACCAAAGTAGGGATGTAAAGACTGTAGACTTGTAGAGTACCTTGCAGATAATACTACTACGGAGTACCCCGTAATATTAATAAATTTAATACTCCGTACTCTATAATAATTTTATAATTTAATTATACTATTAAATTTACTGTATAAGATCATCCGCAACCATGGGGTAATCTCTTTTCACTTTTTTTCCCATCTTCTTATCACAATTTTATAACTCATTTATTTTTTTGTTTAAAATAATTTTTACTTCTTCTACCTCTTTCTAAAAGGTTTTCTCTACAACCATGGAAAACCTCTTTTACCTCTTTTCAAATTTATTTTCACTTTTTCTTTTCCTTTATATCTTTCCCTTTATTATATGTGTATCATCATATATTATTGTGAATTATTTTTATTTATAATTTTATAAATAAATAAAAATATCTAGTTAATATAAATATATTTTATTACATTTAGATTAAAATAAAAAAAAAGTTAAAACATTATAACATACATAAATACTAATCGAAATACCTATAAAAACATTATCCCGAATCAAAATGTTGTTGGTTTGGGAAAAAAAAGGATTGTACACATTGGTAGGATTATGTGGGGTATAATTTGGATATTTGGGTGTTAGAGAATTGTTAAGCATTTGTAACATCACTTGAAATTGAGGATTTTTGAAAAGATTTGGATCAAAATGCATATTTGGAATTGGAATGAGTGGAGTATTTGGATTATTGTGATCCATGGTTAAGAAAATAGTAGCAACTACACAATAGATCAAGATGGGATATATATAGTAAAATTAGGCTCAAATTATAGAAAAAAATAAAATTCAACCAATAGGATATTTTATTTTAAAAAATAATGAAATATAAATATTTTTTATTTTATTTTAAATCCTATTACAACTAATAAATCTAAATGGAAAAGATGTCATCCTACTTTATTATAAAAAAAAATTAGAAAAGGGAAGAGGTTATCTCTCTCTACCAAGGTAACCCCTTCCCACCTCTTACCTTAAGGTAAAGGCCACAACCAGGGGCGGAGCCAGAAAAAAATCGAGGGGGGGCTCGGATTTTTTTTTTTTGAATATATATAAGATATAATTTTTTTGTAAAGAATATAGTATAAAACACATTAAATGTATGATTTTAATAGCTATTTTAAGTTTAAAAAATGAAAAGGGAGAAAAATCCATAAAATGAAGCTATGGGGATTCAAACTCAAGACCAAATCATTTAAATTTCCACCTCTTACCAACTGAGCTAACCACATTACTTGATTTTTCTTTCAAATTAACTTGTTTTAACCCTTAAATTATCAAAAATTACCCAAAAAATACATATTTTTAATTTTTTTTTACGTTTTTCCTCCGACCCAGGGGGGCTCGAGCCACCTCATGCCCCCCCCTCCCTCCGCCCCTGGCCACAACCATGAGCTTACCTTTTAGCAACCTTAAGGTAAGTAAAACTCATGGTTGCTCATGCTCTAATACGGAGTATGTAATTATTATAAATTTTAGATAATAGAGGGGGCTTTGTTTTGTTATTTAATCCCTTTATTCGGAAAAATATACCGTTTGCGATGATAACTATTTTTTATTAATTTTTTAACAATATTGTATTTATTAATATGCATTATAAAATTGTTAAAAATAATTAAAATAACCGGTATTTGATTGACACAATTATATAATATATTTTATTTAAAATTAAGTTATATTACTCACATCTGTCTCTCCAAGATTTCATTGACGACTTTTATTTTAATTATAATTATATTATCATTAACATGTCCAAACACACCTTTATCGGGTTAAATTCCTATGTCCCTAGTATATCTTTACTCGCAAAACTCTCAAACTTTATTAGCTCTGTTAATTTAATTTATTTTAATTTTTAAATAGAGAAGATTCTATTTGGAAATTTGTTAAGTTGTGCCATGGGTACGTATGGAGCGAGGTAAAAAAGTTACTAAAATTATAAACAAGTTGAAATTGAAAATTTGTTTAAAATAAAGGTTGAAAGATTATGAAAAGATATAAACTCTGTATGAAACTTGTAAGTGTTTATTTGTAAAAAAAAATGGTATTTATTTAATTATTATTAGGGGTATTATGGTACTTTTAAACCAAATAAACAAAAAACACAAAAAAAAACTATCACAAGTAGCTTTTCTTTAAACACAAATTTTAATAAAAAAAACAAATTTAAATTGCTCCCATACAATGTTATAAAAAAAAAAAACTATCTCATTTTAACGGTTTTAAAACTGTTTTTTTTTTTTTTTTTTTTTTTTTTTACAGTAGGCAAATAGTCGGAGCTATTTACAAAGAATGTAAACGCGCTCCGGGATCATCCTGACGGATGATGGTACAAAGTTCCCTATTAAAAGGGATTGTAGATCTATCACTAATGATACCCCTAGTGGCTATATAATCTGCAACTTTGTTCGCTTCTCTGTAGATGTGATTGAATTCAACCTTTTCGAAGTCTGCTTCCATGATCTTGATTTCTTCTGTCTGGCGCATAATCTCCCATCTGCTGTCTTTTCCTTTTGAGAGAAATCTCATCAGCTCTTGGTTGTCTCCTTCTACAACAATCTTGTTCAAGCCTAATCTTCGAGCTGTCTTCATCCCTATTAGAACTGCTGCTGCTTCAGTTTGAATAATTGTACCTTGATCTACTTCCTTGTAGAAGATCTCAGTAACATGGCCCCTAGAATCACGAATGATTCCGCCCACCTGACTAATGCCGGTGGGTTTGACGGAACCATCTACGTTAATCTTGTAGATGGCTCCTTCTGGTCTAGTCCATTTAGATCTAGACCTTTTTTTTCTCTTATTGATATCTTTATTAATACTCTTGGGATTTGTTTCTTGCCAGTCCTGGATATTTTTATTAATCCGTTTAATCAAGTTACCAAAAGTGTCAGGGCTTGTGTGTTTAAAAATTAACTTGTTTCTAGTTTCCCAGATAACTTCCCAAATAACCACTAGATCTTCGAAGAATTGATTTGCATGCTTGATTTGATTAATGGTGTCACACAGGGAACCTTGCAAGGAGAGGTTGCGAAAGAACTTACCTGTTGTTTGTTCGAACTGGGCTATTAGTTCTTTAGCAAAGGAGCACTCCGTAAAGAGGTGAGTGGCATCCTCATTTCCGAGGTTACATAAGGAACAGGTGTTTGGTACTCTGTTGATGTACCTATTAAGCCTGTTGGTCGTGGGTAGAGCATCTACTTTAATTTTCCATACTAGGTTTTTAAGGCGAGGAGGGAGGTTTAGGTTCCAGATCCAGTTATGGTTTTCTATGTTGTGGTCATGGGTGTTGGTAATTTTCTTAGCAGATTTGGTGGTGAATTTTCCTGTATGATTAGGCGCCCAAATTAGCTTATCCTGAGATTGCCATGTTGGGATGTTGAGGGATAAAATACAATCAGCTATATTTTGAGGGAAAAGACTCTGAATGAGAGGCTTATTCCAAAGCTTTTGAGGGGTAAAGAGGTGACTAACTTTCATGTTCGGGTCATTGTTACCCATGTAGTTTTTAAGTTTTTTATTGGGAACCCAAGGGTCATTCCAAATATTTATGAGGTTGCCGTCTCCTATAATCCAAAGGAGACCTTTCTCAAAAATTTCTCTAAGAGATAAAAGTCTACCAAATTGCCAAGAGGTGGCTTGATTTGGTTGGTCCCTGATGTTGCTATCATGCAAATATTTTTCTTTGATGACTCTAACCCAAATATTATCTTCATTAGTGTAAAGTTTCCAAAGTAATTTAAACTGGAGGTTTATATTTAGGTCTTCGGCTTTTCTAATGCCCAATCCACCTTAGGCTTTACTCTTACAAATGTTATCCCGGCTTATTAGAGGGGTGTATATCTCCGAGTGAAGTTTATGCCAGAAGAAATTTTTGTTTATTTGGTCTATTTGGTTAAGATTCCTTTAGGGAGCAAAAAATTTTGCATCAAGTAGTTAGTTTTAGAACTTAGATTGGCTTGAATTAAGATAGCTCTGCCTGCTTGAGACAGATTCGAGGCTTTCCATTTGGACAATTGTTTTTTAAGATTTTGGATGGCTTCCTCAAAAACCGAGTTTTTAATTCGGCCGTTGATTATCGGAATACCTAGATATTTTTCAAGAGTACTCGAGATTGGGATTCTCATACTTTGAGCAAGGTCTCTTGCTAGGTTTTGGTTTACATTCTTAGAGCATTGGAGAGAACTTTTGCTATAATTAATAGTGAGGCCCGAAAGGTTGGAGAAGTTGTTTATCATATTCTGAATGGTATTTAGACTAGTATGCGCAGCTTTAGCAAAAATAATCGTGTCGTCTGCAAAAGTAAGGAAAGGTATAGGGTTGCCATTTTTGGTGAGTTTGATTCCGATTAGTGCATCCTCTTGCAAAGCTTCCTTGTGCAGTTCTCTCGCTAGACCTTCCATTACTAACACAAAGATGCAGGGTGCAAGTGGGTCTCCTTGGCGAATTCCCCTGTTAGGCTTAAATTGTTTACCTGGACAATTGTTAACTAGAATTGAGAAGGAGGAAGTTGTGAGACACGTCATAACCCAGTTAATCCATAGAGGATGGAAATCAAACTTATGAAGAACCGCTTTGATGTAGCTCCAGTTGACTTTATCGTATGCTTTTTCCATGTCGAGTTTTAATGCCATCCAGCCAGCTTTTCCTTTTTTCTTATGAGAGCTATGGAATATTTCATGAGCTATTAATGTATTATCCTGAATGGATCTCCCTTCTACAAAGGCGCCTTGAAAAGGGTTGATGAGCTTGGAGAGAATAGGTTTCAGCCTGTTAGCCAGAATTTTTGAGATTACTTTGTAAATGGTGTTACATAAACTGATCGGCCTGTAATGGTTGATTGTGGTAGGGTTATCAGTTTTGGGGATTAGAGCAATAAAGGTTTTGTTTATTTCCGACAATAACTGTCCTGAGTGGAAGAAAGCTTTGACTGCTTTACAACAAGAGGGTCCTACTATATGCCAGTATTTTTTATAGAATTCTGGGGGGAATCCATTCGAGCCTGGGGATTTGTCTTCTGCCATTTCAAATATATTAGTTTTGATTTCAGCTGTAGTCGGTTGAGATATTAGGTTTCGGTTTTCCTCTGATGTTATTTGAGGTTGGATGTTCCAAACATCTCCTGGGTTAACTTGATTTTGATGCGTACCTATAAATCTTTCCGAAAGCTCATTTGTGATTTGATCAGTAATGGTGTCGTTGTCATAAAAGATATTGCCATGTTTTGTTGTAAATGATTTAATTGATCTTTTTGAGTTTCTGACTCTAGCCGTTGTTTGAAAGTATTTCGTGTTCCTATCTGCAAATTGAAGATGGTTTGTTTTGGCCCTTTGTTTCCAGAACTTATAGTTGCATTCTAAGAGTCTATGTCTCTTGAGTTCTAATCTTGCTAGCTTTTCTTCTTCATTTTTACTAATGTTACCCCATGGCAAACGATTTTGCAAATTAAGAATTTGGCTTTCGACTTGAGAAAGTTGCCTAGCGGTATTACTGGTTTGAGATTTGCACCAGTTTTTGGTATTCCGTTTGAGTAGTTTCTGTTTCTGTATTAGTTTAAAGCCTTGGGATCCATTAAAATTATTACGCCAAACTTGTCGAACCATAGATTCGTAAATAGGATTTGTCGTCCAGGCCATTTCAAATCTAAATGGAGCACCTTTAGTAGGGTTTCGAGATCCTATTTCTAGAGAGATTGGGCAGTGGTCAGAATTAGAGAAAGAGTGATGTTTCGTATGAATCTTTGGAAACCAATTGAAAATTTGTTGACTAGCCAGAATTCTATCCAAGCGTTCATATGTATTATTAAAGTTTGATTTGTTTTTCCTCCAAGTAAAGGGAGAGCCAGTGTAGGGAATAGTTTGGAGATCAAGTTCGTACTTGACAAATTGTAATCGTCTAAATCTGGATATGGAAGGAGTAGCTCCCCCTATTTTTTCTGTATCGTTTTCTATATCGTTTAAATCACAAATGATGAGAACTGGAAGAGAGTGTTTGTGAGTTATCGTAAAAATTTCTTCCCAAAAATGAGTTTTTTCTGATTCAACGGATGGAGCATAGACAAATAATAAGGCGAAATCATGCTTGTCCACCGTTGTTTTGATCATGATAATTCTGTCAGACTGTTCTAGAATTATACTTAGGTCTTCAAATTTTGTTTTGTAGAGAAAGTAGATGCCACCTTTGTGACCCTTAGCACTGACATTGAGAGCTTTGTGAAACCCCGAAGCTTTGATCATCTCAACCGATGGGGCTTCAGAAGCTTTAGTTTCAGTAAGCATAAGGGCATCAAGGTGATTTGTAGCTCTAAGATTGTTTATTTCTTGCCAAAAGAGAGGTCTTCTAGAACCCCTTACATTCCAGTATGCAACTTTAATCATAAGAATTACATTGAAGAAGAGCTTTTGGCATATTACAATGTAAGATGGTGCAAGATTCAAGAATATATCGTTTAAGACCTATACATGGAGAGCTGCTGTTTTGGATTAAACATACATGAAGTTTAAGACAGATCCACGTTTCCCTCACATGAGACTTGCTGATATAAGGATGCCAGTGCCATCTTCTTTGATTAATTTGAGTCCACCAGTGGGTTTGAGATCTGCATTGAAATTTAGGCGTATGTCTTGCACTTGTTGCAAGGAGATTTGTTGAAAGTTTTGCTTGTAAAGGTTTGGTAATAAGGTTTGTGCAGCATGCCTCCACAAAGTCCCTAACGAGACCTGTGTGGCAATGCTTGAAGTTTGTTGGGAGATGCATGGAGAAGATCATACCTGAGTGTTCCCAGTATCCCATCATAGGCGTCTCGTATGTAACCACATTCCTGCAAACATTTATGTGTCTCTTTCCCATTGATAAGATGGAAATGAGAGAGCCATCTCTGCTGCTAAGAGAGACAAGAAGAATATAGGTAGACAGGTAATTCAAACTATTACGATCTAAAAGGATCATACCGTGGATACATCCGTTGGGGCTTGAAAAGTACTAGGAGCAACCAAGAGACAATCCAAGTTGTTTATTAATTGTGAGTGAGACATTCTGACTAAAAGGAAAAAATTTCACTAAATGGAAAAATATACTAGCTAGGACCATACCTGACAGTGGCAGAGTGCTGGTATATGCAGTTATGCATAAGCTTTTATCTTCAACAAGTGGAAAAGAACCACCATTGAATCTGATCTGATAACACTCAATCATCTTTTTGTTTTTACATTTCATGTTCAAGACTAGCTAATTATAACATTTCCTCATAGCAGAAGGAGAATAGAAAGTAGCATCATGGTACATAAATGTAGTTGGGACATAGAAAAGTTCCTCTAAGGATGAACAGAGAGAAGGACAACATTTGCAATTACAGAGATGATAATGGCAATATAGACATGCAGATGACGAAACTTTCATCTTAGACATAGAAATCGAGTGGGAGAGTAATCGGCAAGGAGCTAGGACAACATTAACGGTAGGCGGATATCTAGTCACACTACTAGTACGAGCAACATTCATAGGGGTGTGGAAGGGAGGATTCCGCTTAATGCAACATATGCTTTTAAAATAAGTATAGTAATGGAAAACATGAGGCAATAGAGATTCATATGGGAGAATAAAATTCAGACAAAAGATAGTAGAGTCATATGCATATATATAAACGTCAAGAATTAGAGCGAGGAGGGGTTTGTGATTAAACTTATTTGTCCAGAGGCCTTGTTTTTTTCCGTATCCAGAAGAGGGATGACAAGCTGATGAATCTCCTCCGAACTCACCCTCCGTGACATCAGTTTGCGGAAGGTGAGCTATCATTGGATTGACATGTTGATAACTTCAGTTGCATGCAAGGATGCGAGTCTGCAGAAAGGGAAGATTAAGATGATAAACTTTGAAATTGCAGGAGATTGATATAAAAGGTTTGTACTGAGATTTGGGGTTTGAAATTTTGGGTTTGTAAAAGTTTGTTTTTAAGGTTTGGGGAGGCCTGAGAGAGGCCTGATGTTTATTTTGTGAGGTTGAGAAAGACGATTGGAGTCCGGCGAGGTTCCACATCAGCCATGACAGCCGGCAGAAGCAAGGAGGCCTCAGGCGCTGGGCATAGCGATGTAGAGACAGATCCGCCGGAGAGAGGAGGTTCTCAGGGCGGGTTGATTGTTCATGGATAATGGGCGGGTGGGCACAAGCGTCAACGACACCAAGACGGAGAAGATAGGGAGATTGAGCACCAGCAAGGATAGAGCGCCACCGCCAGAAGGGTCTTCGATGGGGGAGATGAGCACCCGCGCACCGCCGGAGACAAATCTGGGGGAGACTAGAAGGGGAAAGGGGTGAACGACGCCAGGCAAGCAGATCCAGGCGCCTACAAGGAAAGGCCGGACCATTGGGACCAAGCCGGCCGCACCCAGCCAGAACCGAGATCCGCCCTGATACAGCAAGAGCACGACCCTCCGACCAACAACGGCCGCCGCAAGGATCACGCAGGAGGCGCGGGAGGGAGATGAAGCAGATAAGCCCAGATTTCCATCTCATCTTCCACTTTTTCCCTCTTTTTTTGTCTTCTTTTTTAATTTTGTTTGAGATGAATCTCGAATCACCTATCCCTCTTTTGGAATTTGGGTTATGGATCTTGTGAATTCGATTGAGTTGGAGCTGCAGTCGGATTTGCGATTTTGGATTTGGCTGAGAATAAGAGGTGCGGCGGCTAGGTTTTCCATTAGGGTTAGCTTGGAGGGGTTTTTCCATTCAGAGCGTTTCCTTTCCTCTGTTTATTTCTTTTTAGGAAAATATCAACGGTTTTAAAACTGTTAACATGGGTATCCAACCCACCATGAGCTTTATTTCTTTTTATTTATATGAGTTTTATTTTTGTTTTACTACGGTTAGTTCATTCTTTATTTCATTTCAACGGTTGATTATCTTCACCGTTAATTTTTATTATTTCCACCGCTAATCAGTGCATAGGTTGACGGTGGATTTAATGACAGTCAACAAAGCCACCGCATAGGTTGACGATGGTCACCGCCATACTTTGCGATGGGTTGAGTATGCTGGCCCACCGGTGGTGACCGGGCCGGGCCGGACACGTCACCCACCGCCAACATATGCGGTGGGTTTGACGTCGCCATAACGGTGGGTTTGACCCATCGCCATAATGATCTAAAATCGTCGCTAGAAGTTATCCAAAACCGTCGTCATAACCCAATGCATCTGTAAACGGTAGATTTTAACCGTCGTCTTAACAGTCCAAAACCGTCATCATAACGGTTCAAAACTCATCGTATACACATGCGGTGGGTTTGACCCATCGCCATAACAGTCTAAAATCGTCGCTAGAAGTTATCTAAAACCGTCGTCATAACCCAATGCATCTGTAAACGGTAGATTTTAACCATCGCCGTAACAGTCCAAAACCGTCATCATAACGGTTCAAAACTCATCGTATACACATGCGGTGGGTTATGGCGACGGTTTTGGATAACTTCTACAAACAGCTTTCAATTGCCCAAAAACTCACCACATGTATACTGTCGTCGTAACCCACTGCATATGTATACGGTGGATTCGTATACGGTCAACACTTCAACCGCATGTATATGCGGTGGGCTTAGGAAAATCGGATTAAGACCACCGTCGGCGTCAACCTATGCGATAATTAGCGGTGAAAATAGTAAAAATTAGCGGTGAAAATATTCACGCCGCATTCCAACCCATCAATCTACCAAACAGAAATATTATGCGATATTTCAAATTCTTAACTTATTAAAAAAAATATAAAAATACCATACATGAAAAGTATATACTCCGTATGCTAGTAAGGAAATTATAAAGCATAAATTAATTAAATCCATTTTTGGAGCCTCTATAAATATAAGCATTTGCTCCTCTGTTCTTCTGCATTCACATTGCTAAAAGCACAGGGCTTTATCTCTTCTTATTATTGAGTTCTTCCTGAGAGATTTGTGAAGACATGTCGGTATATTTTGCTTCGTCTCTCTCAATTTCACTCCCTTTTGTATTTCATTAGTAGACGTATGACGGTACTTAATTAATTCACTGCTTTTGTATTGTTCTTTCTTTCCATATATAGAAACGTTGCATTATATATTACGACGGTGCTTCCAAGGGAAACCCCGGCCAAAGCGGCGGAGGAGCGGTGATTCACCATCGATATGATGATTCCACTTCCACGGTACTATTTCTCCATCTCGTATATGCAACTTTGGCTTGTTCTAACAGTACGTCGCTCAGTACGTGTTTGACCTTTTAACGTAACTAACTATTTTAGAGCATCCGAATCCGAGTGCGTGTGGGGCTTGGCCATAGAACCAACAACGAAGCCGAGTACGAAGCACTTAAGAAGGGTCTTGAGGTGGCCCGCGATCATGGATACGAGGATGTTATTGTGCGCGGCGACTCTGAACTCGTGCACAGACAGGTAATCGGTTGGTATCGAGTGCGTAACCCTAACTTGCGAGCTCTGCTTGAGGATGTTGCAACGCTGATTGATGGCTTCAGGTCATTTCGTTCTCAACATGTTCGGAGGGTAACGCCTTTAATTTTACCTATATATACTTTTTGTATTCCATTAACAAGTTAATGTTAATTAGACAAAATCATTAATTAATTAATTAATTGTGTAATTTGTGTTGTATGATTTGTGTATCAGGAAAAGAACCGTGCCGCTGATTTTCAAGCAAATCTTGGTTGCGAACTTGGTGGTGAGTTATTGCGCGCAGCTTCAATTCCACAATAGTTTTCTTCATTGATTTTATAGGTTGTATAAATCAAATATATGCATTAAGAGTTTGTGTGTATTTGTAGTGGGAGAGGTTGAGATCGAGGTGCTTTACTAGTCAGACTCGATCGAACTCGGTTGAAGTACTCTGATTAAGACTATTATATATATATGTGAACACTCGATCAATGGTTACATATATTTTGTTTGTCCAATATGTTTCTCTCATAGTAGAGTATGGAGCCATGGAGGTCGACTTGTTGCAGCAGCCATCTTGCCTATGTTTTGTAATGTTATTTGCTATAATATATATACGTAAGTACTCCCTCCGATTTTTAATATAAGGCATTTTTAATATAAGGCATTGGGAATCTTTGCACGTAGTTTAAGGAGCTTAAAACTATATAAAATATTAATGTTTTTTATTATTTTTTTTATATTATAATACTTCTTACTCAAATCGGAGGGAGTAGTTTCTAGTGTTGTAATTGTAAGCAAGCGTGGTGTAGGCTGTGTTTATAGTATAATATATATATATATATATATATATATATATATATATATATATATATATATATATATATATATATATATGTATATGTATATGTATATATATATATATATGTATATGTATATATATATATATGTATATGTATATATATATATATGTATGTGTATATATATATATGTATGTGTATATATGTATATGTATGTGTATATATGTATATATGTATATGTATATATATATATGTATGTGTATATATGTATATGTATGTGTATATATGTATATATATGTATGTGTATATATATATATATATGTATATGTATATATATATATATGTGTATATATATATGTATGTGTATATATATATGTATATGTATATATATATATATGTATATATATATGTATGTGTATATATATATGTATATACACGACGCCAGATTACCATTCGCGCGACGGACCAAGTTCATCGCCTGAATTGGGTTTTTCGTCGCATGATCACTCAGGCGACGAACATCCGTCTCCTGAACTGTTGTCCGTTGACCACCATCCCTTGAGTATTCCGTCGACGGCCATTCGTATGTTCGTCGCCTGAGCACTCTCAGGCGACGAATAAATAGTCCGTCGCCTCATCACATTGTCAGAGTTGGAGGGCCATCCAAGCCCGCCCATTAGACTTCAGGCGACGAACATTTCTTCATAACTTCGTCGCCTCAATCTATTATCAGAATTTATTAAAATAAAAAAGTAAATTATAGCGACGAATATTGGCTCGGAGTTTGGTCGCCTAGATCTGTCCTCAGAAGCGACTATTTTGTACTCCCTCCGTTCCAAAATACATGGTCTTTTACTTTTCGACACGTTTTTTAAGGAGCGAAAAACTCTATAAAATAATATTTTTTAATTAATTTTTTTTATATAATTAGATACTTATTAGTAATAAGTATCAAATAGTATAAAAATTTTAATTAAAAAAATAATATTTTATAGGTTTTTTCGCTCCTTAAAAAGCGTGTCAAAAAACAAACGCCCATCTATTTTGGAACAGAGGGAGTATAATATTTTAATTTGACTATTTATATTTAAAATCTACATATATAACAAAATAATAATAATTAAAATCTACATAAAACACATTAACACTAATTGAACTTTAATACCATATAAATGTGATATATTACACAATAAATCATATTTTTTACAAAGTGTTTTTTCAAATACTGTACTATTAACAAAATTGAGTACAAAGACACAGCTCATCAATCAATACCAAGTACACAGACCCTAATACACAGAGCTTTTTAATAATCTTCAATTCATCTTCAATCCCCTAAAGCCAAATCAAACCGATGAACCTGGACCTGCAAATTAACAAATACACAACTCATCAATCAATACCCCGTACAACTACAAAGAAAAAACACACAAGCAAAATCATGAATAAATAAAAGCAACTCACCAAATCACAACCCAATACAAGTGAACCAAGTCAAATTAACCCCCACTACAACCAAAATAAACTCAACGAAATCCCTAGATCTAATCATCATTCATAAACTCAACGGAGGGAGATAGAGAAGTGGGGGCGGTTTCTCATATCTGAACGGAGGGAGAATGAGATGATAGTTAATTACCGTGTTGACGGTGGTGCCAGATCTGCGAAGGTGACCGGTGGAGTGTCGACGGTGGTGCCAGATCTGAGAAGGTGACCGGTGGAGTGTCGACGGTGACTGGTGGACGGGAACGAGGCTCGAACTTCCCCTTTTGTTCTCCTTCTCCATGATACCACGCAGAGACAGATCCAGATCCAGATCGAGGAGAGAGAGAGAGAGATGGAGAACAAGTGTGGAACCTGTGAAGAGGACTGCAGAGAAGCGGTAGTGATGGAGGAAGAAGATAGGAAGAACGGAGGGGCGGTAGTGAGAGAGGAAGAACAGAGGGAGGCGGTAGTGAGATAAATGGAGTTGGGTTTTAGAAAACCCTAAGCGCGGTCCAATTTCATTTTCAACCAGCCCGCTTCAATTTGAGTTTCAATTTGAGCTTTTTGGTTTCTTGCCCGCCTATCTACTCTCCAATTTGCACCCTTTACTTTATTTTCCCTCCCCTTATTTTATTTTTAATCAGTGTATTTAATTATCAATTTTTTCTGATTTTTTTTCCTATTCTTGCATAATAACATAAAAAAATAACTTTTAAGCAACTTTAAATGATATATTAATTTAAAAATTGTTAATCTAATTAGGGAGTACATTGTTATCTTAACCCAAAATTGTAAAAAAAGTACAGGTTAAATATATAAAGTAAAAATAAAAATATTTTTAAGGAAAAAAAAACTTTTTGGTAGTCCAAATTATGGAAAGAAATATTATAAATGGCATATATGTATGAAAGAGTTGAAAAAAAAAACTTTTTGTACAGTGTATTTAGTATAAGGTTTTATTATTTACTTATTTGAGTTTTCCTCAAAACATAACCTTATAATATTATAATAAGAATTTTTTACTTAGTATAAGGTTTTATTAGTTACTTATATGAGTTTTCTTCAAAACATAACCTTATAGTATCATAATAAGAATTTATTACTTAGTATAAGGTTTTATTAGTTACTTATATGAGTTTTCCTCAAAACATAACCTTATAGTATTATAATAAGAATTTATTACTTAGTATAAGGTTTTATTAGTTATTTATATGAGTTTTCCTCAAAACATAACCTTATAGTATTATAATAAGAATTTATTACTTAGTATAAGGTTTTATTAGTTATTTATATGAGTTTTCCTCAAAACATAAACGTATAGTATTATAATAAGAATTTATTACTTAGTATAAGGTTTTATTAGTTACTTATATGAGTTTTCCTCAAAACATAACCTTATAGTATTATAATAAGAATTTATTACTTAGTATAAGGTTTTATTAGTTACTTATATGAGTTTTCCTCAAAACATAACCTTATAGTATCATAATAAGAATTTATTACTTAGTATAAGGTTTTATTAGCAACTTATATGAGTTTTCCTCAAAACATAACCTTATAGTATTATAATAAGAATTTATTACTTAGTATAAGGTTTTATTATTTACTTATATGAGTTTTCCTCAAAACATAACCTTATAGTATTATAATAAGAATTTATTACTTAGTATAAGGTTTTATTAGTTACTTATATGAGTTTTCCTCAAAAGATAACCTTATAGTATTATAATAAGAATTTATTACTTAGTATAAGGTTTTATTAGTTAATTATATGATTTTTCCTCAAAACATAACCTTCTAGTATTATAATAAGAATTTATTACTTAGTATAAGGTTTTATTAGCAACTTATATGAGTTTTCTTCAAAACATAACCTTATAGTATCATAATAAGAATTTATTACTTAGTATAAGGTTTTATTAGTTACTTATATGAGTTTTCCTCAAAACATAACCTTATAGTATTACAATAAGAATTTATTACTTAGTATAAGGTTTACTAGCAACTTATATGAGTTTTCCTCAAAACATAACCTTATAGTATTATAATAAGAATTTATTACTTAGTATAAGGTTTTATTAGTTATTTATATGAGTTTTCCTAAAAACATAACCTTATAGTATTATAATAAGAATTTATTACTTAGTATAAGGTTTTATTAGTTATTTATATGAGTTTTCCTCAAAACATAAACGTATAGTATTATAATAAGAATTTATTACTTAGTATAAGGTTTTATTAGTTACTTATATGAGTTTTCCTCAAAACATAACCTTATAGTATTATAATAAGAATTTATTACTTAGTATAAGGTTTTATTAGCAACTTATATGAGTTTTCTTCAAAACATAACCTTATAGTATCATAATAAGAATTTATTACTTAGTATAAGGTTTTATTAGTTACTTATATGAGTTTTCTTCAAAACATAACCTTATAGTATTATAATAAGAATTTATTACTTAGTATAAGGTTTTATTATTTACTTATATGAGTTTTCCTCAAAACATAACCTTATAGTATTACAATAAGAATTTATTACTTAGTATAAGGTTTACTAGCAACTTATATGAGTTTTCCTCAAAACATAACCTTATAGTATTATAATAAGAATTTATTACTTAGTATAAGGTTTTATTAGTTATTTATATGAGTTTTCCTCAAAACATAAACGTATAGTATTATAATAAAAATTTATTACTTAGTATAAGGTTTTATTAGCAACTTATATGAGTTTTCTTCAAAACATAACCTTATAGTATCATAATAAGAATTTATTACTTAGTATAAGGTTTTATTAGTTACTTATATGAGTTTTCCTCAAAACATAACCTTATAGTATTATAATAAGAATTTATTACTTAGTATAAGGTTTTATTAGTTATTTATATGAGTTTTCCTCAAAACATAACCTTATAGTATTATAATAAGAATTTATTACTTAGTATAAGGTTTTATTAGTTATTTATATGAGTTTTCCTCAAAACATAAACGTATAGTATTATAATAAGAATTTATTACTTAGTATAAGGTTTTATTAGTTACTTATATGAGTTTTCTTCAAAACATAACCTTATAGTATCATAATAAGAATTTATTACTTAGTATAAGGTTTTATTAGTTACTTATATGAGTTTTCCTCAAAACATAACCTTATAGTATTATAATAAGAATTTATTACTTAGTATAAGGTTTTATTAGTTATTTATATGAGTTTTCCTCAAAACATAACCTTATAGTATTATAATAAGAATTTATTACTTAGTATAAGGTTTTATTAGTTATTTATATGAGTTTTCCTCAAAACATAAACGTATAGTATTATAATAAGAATTTATTACTTAGTATAAGGTTTTATTAGTTACTTATATGAGTTTTCCTCAAAACATAACCTTATAGTATTATAATAAGAATTTATTACTTAGTATAAGGTTTTATTAGTTACTTATATGAGTTTTCTTCAAAACATAACCTTATAGTATCATAATAAGAATTTATTACTTAGTATAAGGTTTTATTAGTTACTTATATGAGTTTTCCTCAAAACATAACCTTATAGTATTATAATAAGAATTTATTACTTAGTATAAGGTTTTATTAGTTATTTATATGAGTTTTCCTCAAAACATAACCTTATAGTATTATAATAAGAATTTATTACTTAGTATAAGGTTTTATTAGTTATTTATATGTGTTTTCCTCAAAACATAAACGTATAGTATTATAATAAGAATTTATTACTTAGTATAAGGTTTTATTAGTTACTTATATGAGTTTTCCTCAAAACATAACCTTATAGTATTATAATAAGAATTTATTACTTAGTATAAGGTTTTATTAGTTACTTATATGAGTTTTCTTCAAAACATAACCTTATAGTATCATAATAAGAATTTATTACTTAGTATAAGGTTTTATTAGTTACTTATATGAGTTTTCCTCAAAACATAACCTTATAGTATTATAATAAGAATTTATTACTTAGTATAAGGTTATATTAGTTATTTATATGAGTTTTCCTCAAAACATAACCTTATAGTATTATAATAAGAATTTATTACTTAGTATAAGGTTTTATTAGTTATTTATATGAGTTTTCCTCAAAACATAAACATATAGTATTATAATAAGAATTTATTACTTAGTATAAGGTTTTATTAGTTACTTATATGAGTTTTCCTCAAAACATAACCTTATAGTATTATAATAAGAATTTATTACTTAGTATAAGGTTTTATTAGTTACTTATATGAGTTTTCTTCGAAACATAACCTTATAGTATCATAATAAGAATTTATTACTTAGTATAAGGTTTTATTAGTTACTTATATGAGTTTTCCTCAAAACATAACCTTATAGTATTATAATAAGAATTTATTACTTAGTATAAGGTTTTATTATTTACTTATATGAGTTTTCCTCAAAACATAACCTTATAGTATTACAATAAGAATTTATTACTTAGTATAAGGTTTACTAGCAACTTATATGAGTTTTCCTCAAAACATAACCTTATAGTATTATAATAAGAATTTATTACTTAGTATAAGGTTTTATTAGTTATTTATATGAGTTTTCCTCAAAACATAAACGTATAGTATTATAATAAGAATTTATTACTTAGTATAAGGTTTTATTAGCAACTTATATGAGTTTTCTTCAAAACATAACCTTACAGTATCATAATAAGAATTTATTACTTAGTATAAGGTTTTATTAGTTACGTATATGAGTTTTCCTCAAAACATAACCTTATAGTATTATAATAAGAATTTATTACTTAGTATAAGGTTTTATTATCTACTTATATGAGTTTTCCTCAAAACATAACCTTATAGTATTACAATAAGAATTTATTACTTAGTATAAGGTTTACTAACAACTTATATGAGTTTTCCTCAAAACATAACCTTATAGTATTATAATAAGAATTTATTACTTAGTATAAGGTTTTATTAGTTATTTATATGAGTTTTCCTCAAAACATAACCGTATATTATTATAATAAGAATTTATTACTTAGTATAAGGTTTTATTAGTTACTTATATGAGTTTTCCTCAAAACATAACCTTATAGTATTATAATAAGAATTTATTACTTAGTATAAGGTTTTATTAGTTAATTATATGATTTTTCCTCAAAACATAACCTTCTAGTATTATAATAAGAATTTATTACTTAGTATAAGGTTTTATTAGCAACTTATATGAGTTTTCTTCAAAACATAACCTTATAGTATCATAATAAGAATTTATTACTTAGTATAAGGTTTTATTAGTTACTTATATGAGTTTTCCTCAAAAAATAACCTTATAGTATTATAATAAGAATTTATTACTTAGTATAAGGTTTTATTAGCAACTTATATGAGTTTTCCTCAAAACATAACCTTATAGTATTATAATAAGAATTTATTACTTAGTATAAGGTTTTATTAGTTATTTATATGAGTTTTCCTCAAAACATAACCTTATAGTATCATAATAAGAATTTATTACTTAGTATAAGGTTTTATTAGTTACTTATATGAGTTTTCCTCAAAACATAACCTTATAGTATTATAATAAGAATTTATTACTTAGTATAAGGTTTTATTATTTACTTATATGAGTTTTCCTCAAAACATAACCTTATAGTATTATAATAAGAATTTATTACTTAGTATAAGGTTTTATTAGTTACTTATATGAGTTTTCCTCAAAAGATAACCTTATAGTATTATAATAAGAATTTATTACTTAGTATAAGGTTTTATTAGTTAATTATATGATTTTTCCTCAAAACATAACCTTCTAGTATTATAATAAGAATTTATTACTTAGTATAAGGTTTTATTAGCAACTTATATGAGTTTTCTTCAAAACATAACCTTATAGTATCATAATAAGAATTTATTACTTAGTATAAGGTTTTATTAGTTACTTATATGAGTTTTCCTCAAAACATAACCTTATAGTATTACAATAAGAATTTATTACTTAGTATAAGGTTTACTAGCAATTTATATGAGTTTTCCTCAAAACATAACCTTATAGTATTATAATAAGAATTTATTACTTAGTATAAGGTTTTATTAGTTATTTATATGAGTTTTCCTTAAAACATAACCTTATAGTATTATAATAAGAATTTATTACTTAGTATAAGGTTTTATTAGTTATTTATATGAGTTTTCCTAAAAACATAACCTTATAGTATTATAATAAGAATTTATTACTTAGTATAAGGTTTTATTAGTTATTTATATGAGTTTTCCTCAAAACATAAACGTATAGTATTATAATAAGAATTTATTACTTAGTATAAGGTTTTATTAGTTACTTATATGAGTTTTCCTCAAAACATAACCTTATAGTATTATAATAAGAATTTATTACTTAGTATAAGGTTTTATTAGCAACTTATATGAGTTTTCTTCAAAACATAACCTTATAGTATCATAATAAGAATTTATTACTTAGTATAAGGTTTTATTAGTTACTTATATGAGTTTTCTTCAAAACATAACCTTATAGTATTATAATAAGAATTTATTACTTAGTATAAGGTTTTATTATTTACTTATATGAGTTTTCCTCAAAACATAACCTCATAGTATTACAATAAGAATTTATTACTTAGTATAAGGTTTACTAGCAACTTATATGAGTTTTCCTCAAAACATAACCTTATAGTATTATAATAAGAATTTATTACTTAGTATAAGGTTTTATTAGTTATTTATATGAGTTTTCCTCAAAACATAAACGTATAGTATTATAATAAGAATTTATTACTTAGTATAAGGTTTTATTAGCAACTTATATGAGTTTTCCTCAAAACATAACCTTATAGTATCATAATAAGAATTTATTACTTAGTATAAGGTTTTATTAGTTACTTATATGAGTTTTCCTCAAAACATAACCTTATAGTATTATAATAAGAATTTATTACTTAGTATAAGGTTTTATTATTTACTTATATGAGTTTTCCTCAAAACATAACCTTATAGTATTATAATAAGAATTTATTACTTAGTATAAGGTTTTATTAGTTACTTATATGAGTTTTCCTCAAAAGATAACCTTATAGTATTATAATAAGAATTTATTACTTAGTATAAGGTTTTATTAGTTAATTATATGATTTTTCCTCAAAACATAACCTTCTAGTATTATAATAAGAATTTATTACTTAGTATAAGGTTTTATTAGCAACTTATATGAGTTTTCTTCAAAACATAACCTTATAGTATCATAATAAGAATTTATTACTTAGTATAAGGTTTTATTATTTACTTATATGAGTTTTCCTCAAAACATAACCTTATAGTATTATAATAAGAATTTATTACTTAGTATAAGGTTTTATTAGTTACTTATATGAGTTTTCCTCAAAACATAACCTTATAGTATCATAATAAGAATTTATTACTTAGTATAAGGTTTTATTAGTTACTTATATGAGTTTTTCTCAAAACATAACCTTATAGTATTATAATAAGAATTTATTACTTAGTATAAGGTTTTATTATTTACTTATATGAGTTTTCCTCAAAACATAACCTTATAGTATTATAATAAGAATTTATTACTTAGTATAAGGTTTTATTAGTTACTTATATGAGTTTTCCTCAAAAGATAACCTTATAGTATTATAATAAGAATTTATTACTTAGTATAAGGTTTTATTAGTTAATTATATGATTTTTCCTCAAAACATAACCTTCTAGTATTATAATAAGAATTTATTACTTAGTATAAGGTTTTATTAGCAACTTATATGAGTTTTCTTCAAAACATAACCTTATAGTATCATAATAAGAATTTATTACTTAGTATAAGGTTTTATTAGTTACTTATATGAGTTTTCCTCAAAACATAACCTTATAGTATTACAATAAGAATTTATTACTTAGTATAAGGTTTACTAGCAACTTATATGAGTTTTCCTCAAAACATAACCTTATAGTATTATAATAAGAATTTATTACTTAGTATAAGGTTTTATTAGTTATTTATATGAGTTTTCCTAAAAACATAACCTTATAGTATTATAATAAGAATTTATTACTTAGTATAAGGTTTTATTAGTTATTTATATGAGTTTTCCTCAAAACATAAACGTATAGTATTATAATAAGAATTTATTACTTAGTATAAGGTTTTATTAGTTACTTATATGAGTTTTCCTCAAAACATAACCTTATAGTATTATAATAAGAATTTATTACTTAGTATAAGGTTTTATTAGTTATTTATATGAGTTTTCCTCAAAACATAACCTTATAGTATTATAATAAGAATTTATTACTTAGTATAAGGTTTTATTAGTTATTTATATGAGTTTTCCTCAAAACATAAACGTATAGTATTATAATAAGAATTTATTACTTAGTATAAGGTTTTATTAGTTACTTATATGAGTTTTCCTCAAAACATAACCTTATAGTATTATAATAAGAATTTATTACTTAGTATAAGGTTTTATTAGTTACTTATATGAGTTTTCTTCAAAACATAACCTTATAGTATCATAATAAGAATTTATTACTTAGTATAAGGTTTTATTAGTTACTTATATGAGTTTTCCTCAAAACATAACCTTATAGTATTATAATAAGAATTTATTACTTAGTATAAGGTTTTATTAGTTATTTATATGAGTTTTCCTCAAAACATAACCTTATAGTATTATAATAAGAATTTATTACTTAGTATAAGGTTTTATTAGTTATTTATATGTGTTTTCCTCAAAACATAAACGTATAGTATTATAATAAGAATTTATTACTTAGTATAAGGTTTTATTAGTTACTTATATGAGTTTTCCTCAAAACATAACCTTATAGTATTATAATAAGAATTTATTACTTAGTATAAGGTTTTATTAGTTACTTATATGAGTTTTCTTCAAAACATAACCTTATAGTATCATAATAAGAAGTTATTACTTAGTATAAGGTTTTATTAGTTACTTATATGAGTTTTCCTCAAAACATAACCTTATAGTATTATAATAAGAATTTATTACTTAGTATAAGGTTATATTAGTTATTTATATGAGTTTTCCTCAAAACATAACCTTATAGTATTATAATAAGAATTTATTACTTAGTATAAGGTTTTATTAGTTATTTATATGAGTTTTCCTCAAAACATAAACATATAGTATTATAATAAGAATTTATTACTTAGTATAAGGTTTTATTAGTTACTTATATGAGTTTTCCTCAAAACATAACCTTATAGTATTATAATAAGAATTTATTACTTAGTATAAGGTTTTATTAGTTACTTATATGAGTTTTCTTCGAAACATAACCATATAGTATCATAATAAGAATTTATTACTTAGTATAAGGTTTTATTAGTTACTTATATGAGTTTTCCTCAAAACATAACCTTATAGTATTATAATAAGAATTTATTACTTAGTATAAGGTTTTATTATTTACTTATATGAGTTTTCCTCAAAACATAACCTTATAGTATTACAATAAGAATTTATTACTTAGTATAAGGTTTACTAGCAACTTATATGAGTTTTCCTCAAAACATAACCTTATAGTATTATAATAAGAATTTATTACTTAGTATAAGGTTTTATTAGTTATTTATATGAGTTTTCCTCAAAACATAAACGTATAGTATTATAATAAGAATTTATTACTTAGTATAAGGTTTTATTAGCAACTTATATGAGTTTTCTTCAAAACATAACCTTACAGTATCATAATAAGAATTTATTACTTAGTATAAGGTTTTATTAGTTACGTATATGAGTTTTCCTCAAAACATAACCTTATAGTATTATAATAAGAATTTATTACTTAGTATAAGGTTTTATTATCTACTTATATGAGTTTTCCTCAAAACATAACCTTATAGTATTACAATAAGAATTTATTACTTAGTATAAGGTTTACTAACAACTTATATGAGTTTTCCTCAAAACATAACCTTATAGTATTATAATAAGAATTTATTACTTAGTATAAGGTTTTATTAGTTATTTATATGAGTTTTCCTCAAAACATAACCGTATATTATTATAATAAGAATTTATTACTTAGTATAAGGTTTTATTAGTTACTTATATGAGTTTTCCTCAAAACATAACCTTATAGTATTATAATAAGAATTTATTACTTAGTATAAGGTTTTATTAGTTAATTATATGATTTTTCCTCAAAACATAACCTTCTAGTATTATAATAAGAATTTATTACTTAGTATAAGGTTTTATTAGCAACTTATATGAGTTTTCTTCAAAACATAACGTTATAGTATCATAATAAGAATTTATTACTTAGTATAAGGTTTTATTAGTTACTTATATGAGTTTTCCTCAAAAAATAACCTTATAGTATTATAATAAGAATTTATTACTTAGTATAAGGTTTTATTAGCAACTTATATGAGTTTTCCTCAAAACATAACCTTATAGTATTATAATAAGAATTTATTACTTAGTATAAGGTTTTATTAGTTATTTATATGAGTTTTCCTCAAAACATAACCTTATAGTATCATAATAAGAATTTATTACTTAGTATAAGGTTTTATTAGTTACTTATATGAGTTTTCCTCAAAACATAACCTTATAGTATTATAATAAGAATTTATTACTTAGTATAAGGTTTTATTATTTACTTATATGAGTTTTCCTCAAAACATAACCTTATAGTATTATAATAAGAATTTATTACTTAGTATAAGGTTTTATTAGTTACTTATATGAGTTTTCCTCAAAAGATAACCTTATAGTATTATAATAAGAATTTATTACTTAGTATAAGGTTTTATTAGTTAATTATATGATTTTTCCTCAAAACATAACCTTCTAGTATTATAATAAGAATTTATTACTTAGTATAAGGTTTTATTAGCAACTTATATGAGTTTTCTTCAAAACATAACCTTATAGTATCATAATAAGAATTTATTACTTAGTATAAGGTTTTATTAGTTACTTATATGAGTTTTCCTCAAAACATAACCTTATAGTATTACAATAAGAATTTATTACTTAGTATAAGGTTTACTAGCAATTTATATGAGTTTTCCTCAAAACATAACCTTATAGTATTATAATAAGAATTTATTACTTAGTATAAGGTTTTATTAGTTATTTATATGAGTTTTCCTTAAAACATAACCTTATAGTATTATAATAAGAATTTATTACTTAGTATAAGGTTTTATTAGTTATTTATATGAGTTTTCCTAAAAACATAACCTTATAGTATTATAATAAGAATTTATTACTTAGTATAAGGTTTTATTAGTTATTTATATGAGTTTTCCTCAAAACATAAACGTATAGTATTATAATAAGAATTTATTACTTAGTATAAGGTTTTATTAGTTACTTATATGAGTTTTCCTCAAAACATAACCTTATAGTATTATAATAAGAATTTATTACTTAGTATAAGGTTTTATTAGCAACTTATATGAGTTTTCTTCAAAACATAACCTTATAGTATCATAATAAGAATTTATTACTTAGTATAAGGTTTTATTAGTTACTTATATGAGTTTTCTTCAAAACATAACCTTATAGTATTATAATAAGAATTTATTACTTAGTATAAGGTTTTATTATTTACTTATATGAGTTTTCCTCAAAACATAACCTCATAGTATTACAATAAGAATTTATTACTTAGTATAAGGTTTACTAGCAACTTATATGAGTTTTCCTCAAAACATAACCTTATAGTATTATAATAAGAATTTATTACTTAGTATAAGGTTTTATTAGTTATTTATATGAGTTTTCCTCAAAACATAAACGTATAGTATTATAATAAGAATTTATTACTTAGTATAAGGTTTTATTAGCAACTTATATGAGTTTTCCTCAAAACATAACCTTATAGTATCATAATAAGAATTTATTACTTAGTATAAGGTTTTATTAGTTACTTATATGAGTTTTCCTCAAAACATAACCTTATAGTATTATAATAAGAATTTATTACTTAGTATAAGGTTTTATTATTTACTTATATGAGTTTTCCTCAAAACATAACCTTATAGTATTATAATAAGAATTTATTACTTAGTATAAGGTTTTATTAGTTACTTATATGAGTTTTCCTCAAAAGATAACCTTATAGTATTATAATAAGAATTTATTACTTAGTATAAGGTTTTATTAGTTAATTATATGATTTTTCCTCAAAACATAACCTTCTAGTATTATAATAAGAATTTATTACTTAGTATAAGGTTTTATTAGCAACTTATATGAGTTTTCTTCAAAACATAACCTTATAGTATCATAATAAGAATTTATTACTTAGTATAAGGTTTTATTAGTTACTTATATGAGTTTTCCTCAAAACATAACCTTATAGTATTACAATAAGAATTTATTACTTAGTATAAGGTTTACTAGCAATTTATATGAGTTTTCCTCAAAACATAACCTTATAGTATTATAATAAGAATTTATTACTTAGTATAAGGTTTTATTAGTTATTTATATGAGTTTTCCTTAAAACATAACCTTATAGTATTATAATAAGAATTTATTACTTAGTATAAGGTTTTATTAGTTATTTATATGAGTTTTCCTAAAAACATAACCTTATAGTATTATAATAAGAATTTATTACTTAGTATAAGGTTTTATTAGTTATTTATATGAGTTTTCCTCAAAACATAAACGTATAGTATTATAATAAGAATTTATTACTTAGTATAAGGTTTTATTAGTTACTTATATGAGTTTTCCTCAAAACATAACCTTATAGTATTATAATAAGAATTTATTACTTAGTATAAGGTTTTATTAGCAACTTATATGAGTTTTCTTCAAAACATAACCTTATAGTATCATAATAAGAATTTATTACTTAGTATAAGGTTTTATTAGTTACTTATATGAGTTTTCTTCAAAACATAACCTTATAGTATTATAATAAGAATTTATTACTTAGTATAAGGTTTTATTATTTACTTATATGAGTTTTCCTCAAAACATAACCTCATAGTATTACAATAAGAATTTATTACTTAGTATAAGGTTTACTAGCAACTTATATGAGTTTTCCTCAAAACATAACCTTATAGTATTATAATAAGAATTTATTACTTAGTATAAGGTTTTATTAGTTATTTATATGAGTTTTCCTCAAAACATAACCTTATAGTATTATAATAAGAATTTATTACTTAGTATAAGGTTTTATTATTTACTTATATGAGTTTTCCTCAAAACATAACCTTATAGTATTATAATAAGAATTTATTACTTAGTATAAGGTTTTATTATTTACTTATATGAGTTTTCCTCAAAACATAACCTTATAGTATTATAATAAGAATTTATTACTTAGTATAAGGTTTTATTAGTTACTTATATGAGTTTTCCTCAAAAGATAACCTTATAGTATTATAATAAGAATTTATTACTTAGTATAAGGTTTTATTAGTTAATTATATGATTTTTCCTCAAAACATAACCTTCTAGTATTATAATAAGAATTTATTACTTAGTATAAGGTTTTATTAGCAACTTATATGAGTTTTCTTCAAAACATAACCTTATAGTATCATAATAAGAATTTATTACTTAGTATAAGGTTTTATTAGTTACTTATATGAGTTTTCCTAAAAACATAACCTTATAGTATTATAATAAGAATTTATTACTTAGTATAAGGTTTTATTAGTTACTTATATGAGTTTTCCTCAAAACATAAACGTATAGTATTATAATAAGAATTTATTACTTAGTATAAGGTTTTATTAGTTACTTATATGAGTTTTCCTCAAAACATAACCTTATAGTATTATAATAAGAATTTATTACTTAGTATAAGGTTTTATTAGCAACTTATATGAGTTTTCTTCAAAACATAACCTTATAGTATCATAATAAGAATTTATTACTTAGTATAAGGTTTTATTAGTTACTTATATGAGTTTTCTTCAAAACATAACCTTATAGTATTATAATAAGAATTTATTACTTAGTATAAGGTTTTATTATTTACTTATATGAGTTTTCCTCAAAACATAACCTTATAGTATTACAATAAGAATTTATTACTTAGTATAAGGTTTACTAGCAACTTATATGAGTTTTCCTCAAAACATAACCTTATAGTATTATAATAAGAATTTATTACTTAGTATAAGGTTTTATTAGTTAATTATATGAGTTTTCCTCAAAACATAAACGTATAGTATTATAATAAGAATTTATTACTTAGTATAAGGTTTTATTAGCAACTTATATGAGTTTTCTTCAAAACATAACCTTATAGTATCATAATAAGAATTTATTACTTAGTATAAGGTTTTATTAGTTACTTTTATGAGTTTTCCTCAAAACATAACCTTATAGTATTATAATAAGAATTTATTACTTAGTATAAGGTTTTATTAGTTATTTATATGAGTTTTCCTCAAAACATAACCTTATAGTATTATAATAAGAATTTATTACTTAGTATAAGGTTTTATTAGTTATTTATATGAGTTTTCCTCAAAACATAAACGTATAGTATTATAATAAGAATTTATTACTTAGTATAAGGTTTTATTAGTTACTTATATGATTTTTCCTCAAAACATAACCTTATAGTATTATAATAAGAATTTATTACTTAGTATAAGGTTTTATTAGTTACTTATATGAGTTTTCTTCAAAACATAACCTTATAGTATCATAATAAGAATTTATTACTTAGTATAAGGTTTTATTAGTTACTTATATGAGTTTTCCTCAAAACATAACCTTATAGTATTATAATAAGAATTTATTACTTAGTATAAGGTTTTATTAGTTATTTATATGAGTTTTCCTCAAAACATAACCTTATAGTATTATAATAAGAATTTATTACTTAGTATAAGGTTTTATTAGTTATTTATATGAGTTTTCCTCAAAACATAAACGTATAGTATTATAATAAGAATTTATTACTTAGTATAAGGTTTTATTAGTTACTTATATGAGTTTTCCTCAAAACATAACCTTATAGTATTATAATAAGAATCTATTACTTAGTATAAGGTTTTATTAGTTACTTATATGAGTTTTCTTCAAAACATAACCTTATAGTATCATAATAAGAATTTATTACTTAGTATAAGGTTTTATTAGTTACTTATATGAGTTTTCCTCAAAACATAACCTTATAGTATTATAATAAGAATTTATTACTTAGTATAAGGTTTTATTAGTTATTTATATGAGTTTTCCTCAAAACATAACCTTATAGTATTATAATAAGAATTTATTACTTAGTATAAGGTTTTATTAGTTATTTATATGAGTTTTCCTCAAAACATAAACGTATAGTATTATAATAAGAATTTATTACTTAGTATAAGGTTTTATTAGTTATTTATATGAGTTTTCCTCAAAACATAACCTTATAGTATTATAATAAGAATTTATTACTTAGTATAAGGTTTTATTAGTTACTTATATGAGTTTTCTTCAAAACATAACCTTATAGTATCATAATAAGAATTTATTACTTAGTATAAGGTTTTATTAGTTACTTATATGAGTATTCCTCAAAACATAACCTTATAGTATTATAATAAGAATTTATTACTTAGTATAAGGTTTTATTATTTACTTATATGAGTTTTCCTCAAAACATAACCTTATAGTATTACAATAAGAATTTATTACTTAGTATAAGGTTTACTAGCAACTTATATGAGTTTTCCTCAAAACATAAACTTATAGTATTATAATAAGAATTTATTACTTAGTATAAGGTTTTATTAGTTATTTATATGAGTTTTCCTCAAAACATAAACGTATAGTATTATAATAAGAATTTATTACTTAGTATAAGGTTTTATTAGCAACTTATATGAGTTTTCTTCAAAACATAACCTTATAGTATCATAATAAGAATTTATTACTTAGTATAAGGTTTTATTAGTTACTTATATGAGTTTTCCTCAAAACATAACCTTATAGTATTATAATAAGAATTTATTACTTAGTATAAGGTTTTATTATTTACTTATATGAGTTTTTCCTCAAAACATAACCTTATAGTATTACAATAAGAATTTATTACTTAGTATAAGGTTTACTAGCAACTTATATGAGTTTTCCTCAAAACATAACCTTATAGTATTATAATAAGAATTTATTACTTAGTATAAGGTTTTATTAGTTATTTATATGAGTTTTCCTCAAAACATAACCGTATAGTATTATAATAAGAATTTATTACTTAGTATAAGGTTTTATTAGTTACTTATATGAGTTTTCCTCAAAACATAACCTTATAGTATTATAATAAGAATTTATTACTTAGTATAAGGTTTTATTAGTTAATTATATGATTTTTCCTCAAAACATAACCTTCTAGTATTATAATAAGAATTTATTACTTAGTATAAGGTTTTATTAGCAACTTATATGAGTTTTCTTCAAAACATAACCTTATAGTATCATAATAAGAATTTATTACTTAGTATAAGGTTTTATTAGTTACTTATATGAGTTTTCCTCAAAACATAACCTTATAGTATTATAATAAGAATTTATTACTTAGTATAAGGTTTTATTAGTTATTTATATGAGTTTTCCTCAAAACATAACCGTATATTATTATAATAAGAATTTATTACTTAGTATAAGGTTTTATTAGTTACTTATATGAGTTTTCCTCAAAACATAACCTTATAGTATTATAATAAGAATTTATTACTTAGTATAAGGTTTTATTAGCAACTTATATGATTTTTCCTCAAAACATAACCTTCTAGTATTATAATAAGAATTTATTACTTAGTATAAGGTTTTATTAGCAACTTATATGAGTTTTCTTCAAAACATAACCTTATAGTATCATAATAGAATTTATTACTTAGTATAAGGTTTTATTAGTTACTTATATGAGTTTTCCTCAAAAAATAACCTTATAGTATTATAATAAGAATTTATTACTTAGTATAAGGTTTTATTAGCAACTTATATGAGTTTTCCTCAAAACATAACCTTATAGTATTATAATAAGAATTTATTACTTAGTATAAGGTTTTATTAGTTACTTATATGAGTTTTCCTCAAAAAATAACCTTATAGTATTATAATAAGAATTTATTACTTAGTATAAGGTTTTATTAGCAACTTATATGAGTTTTCCTCAAAACATAACCTTATAGTATTATAATAAGAATTTATTACTTAGTATAAGGTTTTATTAGTTATTTATATGAGTTTTCCTCAAAACATAACCTTATAGTATCATAATAAGAATTTATTACTTAGTATAAGGTTTTATTAGTTACTTATATGAGTTTTCCTCAAAACATAACCTTATAGTATTATAATAAGAATTTATTACTTAGTATAAGGTTTTATTATTTACTTATATGAGTTTTCCTCAAAACATAACCTTATAGTATTATAATAAGAATTTATTACTTAGTATAAGGTTTTATTAGTTACTTATATGAGTTTTCCTCAAAAGATAACCTTATAGTATTATAATAAGAATTTATTACTTAGTATAAGGTTTTATTAGTTAATTATATGATTTTTCCTCAAAACATAACCTTCTAGTATTATAATAAGAATTTATTACTTAGTATAAGGTTTTATTAGCAACTTATATGAGTTTTCTTCAAAACATAACCTTATAGTATCATAATAAGAATTTATTACTTAGTATAAGGTTTTATTAGTTACTTATATGAGTTTTCCTCAAAACATAACCTTATAGTATTACAATAAGAATTTATTACTTAGTATAAGGTTTACTAGCAATTTATATGAGTTTTCCTCAAAACATAACCTTATAGTATTATAATAAGAATTTATTACTTAGTATAAGGTTTTATTAGTTATTTATATGAGTTTTCCTTAAAACATAACCTTATAGTATTATAATAAGAATTTATTACTTAGTATAAGGTTTTATTAGTTATTTATATGAGTTTTCCTAAAAACATAACCTTATAGTATTATAATAAGAATTTATTACTTAGTATAAGGTTTTATTAGTTATTTATATGAGTTTTCCTCAAAACATAAACGTATAGTATTATAATAAGAATTTATTACTTAGTATAAGGTTTTATTAGTTACTTATATGAGTTTTCCTCAAAACATAACCTTATAGTATTATAATAAGAATTTATTACTTAGTATAAGGTTTTATTAGCAACTTATATGAGTTTTCTTCAAAACATAACCTTATAGTATCATAATAAGAATTTATTACTTAGTATAAGGTTTTATTAGTTACTTATATGAGTTTTCTTCAAAACATAACCTTATAGTATTATAATAAGAATTTATTACTTAGTATAAGGTTTTATTATTTACTTATATGAGTTTTCCTCAAAACATAACCTCATAGTATTACAATAAGAATTTATTACTTAGTATAAGGTTTACTAGCAACTTATATGAGTTTTCCTCAAAACATAACCTTATAGTATTATAATAAGAATTTATTACTTAGTATAAGGTTTTATTAGTTATTTATATGAGTTTTCCTCAAAACATAAACGTATAGTATTATAATAAGAATTTATTACTTAGTATAAGGTTTTATTAGCAACTTATATGAGTTTTCCTCAAAACATAACCTTATAGTATCATAATAAGAATTTATTACTTAGTATAAGGTTTTATTAGTTACTTATATGAGTTTTCCTCAAAACATAACCTTATAGTATTATAATAAGAATTTATTACTTAGTATATGGTTTTATTATTTACTTATATGAGTTTTCCTCAAAACATAACCTTATAGTATTATAATAAGAATTTATTACTTAGTATAAGGTTTTATTAGTTACTTATATGAGTTTTCCTCAAAAGATAACCTTATAGTATTATAATAAGAATTTATTACTTAGTATAAGGTTTTATTAGTTAATTATATGATTTTTCCTCAAAACATAACCTTCTAGTATTATAATAAGAATTTATTACTTAGTATAAGGTTTTATTAGCAACTTATATGAGTTTTCTTCAAAACATAACCTTATAGTATCATAATAAGAATTTATTACTTAGTATAAGGTTTTATTATTTACTTATATGAGTTTTCCTCAAAACATAACCTTATAGTATTATAATAAGAATTTATTACTTAGTATAAGGTTTTATTAGTTACTTATATGAGTTTTCCTCAAAACATAACCTTATAGTATCATAATAAGAATTTATTACTTAGTATAAGGTTTTATTAGTTACTTATATGAGTTTTCCTCAAAACATAACCTTATAGTATTATAATAAGAATTTATTACTTAGTATAAGGTTTTATTATTTACTTATATGAGTTTTCCTCAAAACATAACCTTATAGTATTATAATAAGAATTTATTACTTAGTATAAGGTTTTATTAGTTACTTATATGAGTTTTCCTCAAAAGATAACCTTATAGTATTATAATAAGAATTTATTACTTAGTATAAGGTTTTATTAGTTAATTATATGATTTTTCCTCAAAACATAACCTTCTAGTATTATAATAAGAATTTATTACTTAGTATAAGGTTTTATTAGCAACTTATATGAGTTTTCTTCAAAACATAACCTTATAGTATCATAATAAGAATTTATTACTTAGTATAAGGTTTTATTAGTTACTTATATGAGTTTTCCTCAAAACATAACCTTATAGTATTACAATAAGAATTTATTACTTAGTATAAGGTTTACTAGCAACTTATATGAGTTTTCCTCAAAACATAACCTTATAGTATTATAATAAGAATTTATTACTTAGTATAAGGTTTTATTAGTTATTTATATGAGTTTTCCTAAAAACATAACCTTATAGTATTATAATAAGAATTTATTACTTAGTATAAGGTTTTATTAGTTATTTATATGAGTTTTCCTCAAAACATAAACGTATAGTATTATAATAAGAATTTATTACTTAGTATAAGGTTTTATTAGTTACTTATATGAGTTTTCCTCAAAACATAACCTTATAGTATTATAATAAGAATTTATTACTTAGTATAAGGTTTTATTAGCAACTTATATGAGTTTTCTTCAAAACATAACCTTATAGTATCATAATAAGAATTTATTACTTAGTATAAGGTTTTATTAGTTACTTATATGAGTTTTCTTCAAAACATAACCTTATAGTATTATAATAAGAATTTATTACTTAGTATAAGGTTTTATTATTTACTTATATGAGTTTTCCTCAAAACATAACCTTATAGTATTACAATAAGAATTTATTACTTAGTATAAGGTTTACTAGCAACTTATATGAGTTTTCCTCAAAACATAACCTTATAGTATTATAATAAGAATTTATTACTTAGTATAAGGTTTTATTAGTTAATTATATGAGTTTTCCTCAAAACATAAACGTATAGTATTATAATAAGAATTTATTACTTAGTATAAGGTTTTATTAGCAACTTATATGAGTTTTCTTCAAAACATAACCTTATAGTATCATAATAAGAATTTATTACTTAGTATAAGGTTTTATTAGTTACTTTTATGAGTTTTCCTCAAAACATAACCTTATAGTATTATAATAAGAATTTATTACTTAGTATAAGGTTTTATTAGTTATTTATATGAGTTTTCCTCAAAACATAACCTTATAGTATTATAATAAGAATTTATTACTTAGTATAAGGTTTTATTAGTTATTTATATGAGTTTTCCTCAAAACATAAACGTATAGTATTATAATAAGAATTTATTACTTAGTATAAGGTTTTATTAGTTACTTATATGAGTTTTCCTCAAAACATAACCTTATAGTATTATAATAAGAATTTATTACTTAGTATAAGGTTTTATTAGTTACTTATATGAGTTTTCTTCAAAACATAACCTTATAGTATCATAATAAGAATTTATTACTTAGTATAAGGTTTTATTAGTTACTTATATGAGTTTTCCTCAAAACATAACCTTATAGTATTATAATAAGAATTTATTACTTAGTATAAGGTTTTATTAGTTAGTTATATGAGTTTTCCTCAAAACATAACCTTATAGTATTATAATAAGAATTTATTACTTAGTATAAGGTTTTATTAGTTATTTATATGAGTTTTCCTCAAAACATAAACGTATAGTATTATAATAAGAATTTATTACTTAGTATAAGGTTTTATTAGTTACTTATATGAGTTTTCCTCAAAACATAACCTTATAGTATTATAATAAGAATCTATTACTTAGTATAAGGTTTTATTAGTTACTTATATGAGTTTTCTTCAAAACATAACCTTATAGTATCATAATAAGAATTTATTACTTAGTATAAGGTTTTATTAGTTACTTATATGAGTTTTCCTCAAAACATAACCTTATAGTATTATAATAAGAATTTATTACTTAGTATAAGGTTTTATTAGTTATTTATATGAGTTTTCCTCAAAACATAACCTTATAGTATTATAATAAGAATTTATTACTTAGTATAAGGTTTTATTAGTTATTTATATGAGTTTTCCTCAAAACATAAACGTATAGTATTATAATAAGAATTTATTACTTAGTATAAGGTTTTATTAGTTATTTATATGAGTTTTCCTCAAAACATAACCTTATAGTATTATAATAAGAATTTATTACTTAGTATAAGGTTTTATTAGTTACTTATATGAGTTTTCTTCAAAACATAACCTTATAGTATCATAATAAGAATTTATTACTTAGTATAAGGTTTTATTAGTTACTTATATGAGTTTTCCTCAAAACATAACCTTATAGTATTATAATAAGAATTTATTACTTAGTATAAGGTTTTATTATTTACTTATATGAGTTTTCCTCAAAACATAACCTTATAGTATTACAATAAGAATTTATTACTTAGTATAAGGTTTACTAGCAACTTATATGAGTTTTCCTCAAAACATAACCTTATAGTATTATAATAAGAATTTATTACTTAGTATAAGGTTTTATTAGTTATTTATATGAGTTTTCCTCAAAACATAAACGTATAGTATTATAATAAGAATTTATTACTTAGTATAAGGTTTTATTAGCAACTTATATGAGTTTTCTTCAAAACATAACCTTATAGTATCATAATAAGAATTTATTACTTAGTATAAGGTTTTATTAGTTACTTATATGAGTTTTCCTCAAAACATAACCTTATAGTATTATAATAAGAATTTATTACTTAGTATAAGGTTTTATTATTTACTTATATGAGTTTTTCCTCAAAACATAACCTTATAGTATTACAATAAGAATTTATTACTTAGTATAAGGTTTACTAGCAACTTATATGAGTTTTCCTCAAAACATAACCTTATAGTATTATAATAAGAATTTATTACTTAGTATAAGGTTTTATTAGTTATTTATATGAGTTTTCCTCAAAACATAACCGTATAGTATTATAATAAGAATTTATTACTTAGTATAAGGTTTTATTAGTTACTTATATGAGTTTTCCTCAAAACATAACCTTATAGTATTATAATAAGAATTTATTACTTAGTATAAGGTTTTATTAGTTAATTATATGATTTTTCCTCAAAACATAACCTTCTAGTATTATAATAAGAATTTATTACTTAGTATAAGGTTTTATTAGCAACTTATATGAGTTTTCTTCAAAACATAACCTTATAGTATCATAATAAGAATTTATTACTTAGTATAAGGTTTTATTAGTTACTTGTATGAGTTTTCCTCAAAACATAACCTTATAGTATTATAATAAGAATTTATTACTTAGTATAAGGTTTTATTAGCAACTTATATGAGTTTTCCTCAAAACATAACCTTATAGTATTATAATAAGAATTTATTACTTAGTATAAGGTTTTATTAGTTATTTATATGAGTTTTCCTCAAAACATAACCGTATAGTATTATAATAAGAATTTATTACTTAGTATAAGGTTTTATTAGTTACTTATATGAGTTTTCCTCAAAACATAACCTTATAGTATTATAATAAGAATTTATTACTTAGTATAAGGTTTTATTAGTTATTTATATGAGTTTTCCTCAAAACATAAACGTATAGTATTATAATAAGAATTTATTACTTAGTATAAGGTTTTATTAGCAACTTATATGAGTTTTCTTCAAAACATAACCTTATAGTATCATAATAAGAATTTATTACTTAGTATAAGGTTTTATTAGTTACTTATATGAGTTTTCCTCAAAACATAACCTTATAGTATTATAATAAGAATTTATTACTTAGTATAAGGTTTTATTATTTACTTATATGAGTTTTCCTCAAAACATAACCTTATAGTATTACAATAAGAATTTATTACTTAGTATAAGGTTTACTAGCAACTTATATGAGTTTTCCTCAAAACATAACCTTATAGTATTATAATAAGAATTTATTACTTAGTATAAGGTTTTATTAGTTATTTATATGAGTTTTCCTCAAAACATAACCGTATAGTATTATAATAAGAATTTATTACTTAGTATAAGGTTTTATTAGTTACTTATATGAGTTTTCCTCAAAACATAACCTTATAGTATTATAATAAGAATTTATTACTTAGTATAAGGTTTTATTAGTTAATTATATGATTTTTCCTCAAAACATAACCTTCTAGTATTATAATAAGAATTTATTACTTAGTATAAGGTTTTATTAGCAACTTATATGAGTTTTCTTCAAAACATAACCTTATAGTATCATAATAAGAATTTATTACTTAGTATAAGGTTTTATTAGTTACTTATATGAGTTTTCCTCAAAACATAACCTTATAGTATTATAATAAGAATTTATTACTTAGTATAAGGTTTTATTAGCAACTTATATGAGTTTTCCTCAAAACATAACCTTATAGTATTATAATAAGAATTTATTACTTAGTATAAGGTTTTATTAGTTATTTATATGAGTTTTCCTCAAAACATAACCGTATAGTATTATAATAAGAATTTATTACTTAGTATAAGGTTTTATTAGTTACTTATATGAGTTTTCCTCAAAACATAACCTTATAGTATTATAATAAGAATCTATTACTTAGTATAAGGTTTTATTAGTTACTTATATGAGTTTTCTTCAAAACATAACCTTATAGTATCATAATAAGAATTTATTACTTAGTATAAGGTTTTATTAGTTACTTATATGAGTTTTCCTCAAAACATAACCTTATAGTATTATAATAAGAATTTATTACTTAGTATAAGGTTTTATTAGTTATTTATATGAGTTTTCCTCAAAACATAAACGTATAGTATTATAATAAGAATTTATTACTTAGAATAAGGTTTTATTAGTTACTTATATGAGTTTTCCTCAAAACATAACCTTATAGTATTATAATAAGAATTTATTACTTAGTATAAGGTTTTATTAGTTACTTATATGAGTTTTCTTCAAAACATAACCTTATAGTATCATAATAAGAATTTATTACTTAGTATAAGGTTTTATTAGTTACTTATATGAGTTTTCCTCAAAACATAACCTTATAGTATTATAATAAGAATTTATTACTTAGTATAAGGTTTTATTATTTACTTATATGAGTTTTCCTCAAAACATAACCTTATAGTATTACAATAAGAATTTATTACTTAGTATAAGGTTTACTAGCAACTTATATGAGTTTTCCTCAAAACATAACCTTATAGTATTATAATAAGAATTTATTACTTAGTATAAGGTTTTATTAGTTATTTATATGAGTTTTCCTCAAAACATAAACGTATAGTATTATAATAAGAATTTATTACTTAGTATAAGGTTTTATTAGCAACTTATATGAGTTTTCTTCAAAACATAACCTTATAGTATCATAATAAGAATTTATTACTTAGTATAAGGTTTTATTAGTTACTTATATGAGTTTTCCTCAAAACATAACCTTATAGTATTATAATAAGAATTTATTACTTAGTATAAGGTTTTATTATTTACTTATATGAGTTTTCCTCAAAACATAACCTTATAGTATTACAATAAGAATTTATTACTTAGTATAAGGTTTACTAGCAACTTATATGAGTTTTCCTCAAAACATAACCTTATAGTATTATAATAAGAATTTATTACTTAGTATAAGGTTTTATTAGTTATTTATATGAGTTTTCCTCAAAACATAACCGTATAGTATTATAATAAGAATTTATTACTTAGTATAAGGTTTTATTAGTTACTTATATGAGTTTTCCTCAAAACATAACCTTATAGTATTATAATAAGAATTTATTACTTAGTATAAGGTTTTATTAGTTAATTATATGATTTTTCCTCAAAACATAACCTTCTAGTATTATAATAAGAATTTATTACTTAGTATAAGGTTTTATTAGCAACTTATATGAGTTTTCTTCAAAACATAACCTTATAGTATCATAATAAGAATTTATTTCTTAGTATAAGGTTTTATTAGTTACTTATATGAGTTTTCCTCAAAACATAACCTTATAGTATTATAATAAGAATTTATTACTTAGTATAAGGTTTTATTAGCAACTTATATGAGTTTTCCTCAAAACATAACCTTATAGTATTATAATAAGAATTTATTACTTAGTATAAGGTTTTATTAGTTATTTATATGAGTTTTCCTCAAAACATAACCGTATAGTATTATAATAAGAATTTATTACTTAGTATAAGGTTTTATTAGTTACTTATATGAGTTTTCCTCAAAACATAACCTTATAGTATTATAATAAGAATTTATTACTTAGTATAAGGTTTTATTAGTTATTTATATGAGTTTTCCTCAAAACATAAACGTATAGTATTATAATAAGAATTTATTACTTAGTATAAGGTTTTATTAGCAACTTATATGAGTTTTCTTCAAAACATAACCTTATAGTATCATAATAAGAATTTATTACTTAGTATAAGGTTTTATTAGTTACTTATATGAGTTTTCCTCAAAACATAACCTTATAGTATTATAATAAGAATTTATTACTTAGTATAAGGTTTTATTATTTACTTATATGAGTTTTTCCTCAAAACATAACCTTATAGTATTACAATAAGAATTTATTACTTAGTATAAGGTTTACTAGCAACTTATATGAGTTTTCCTCAAAACATAACCTTATAGTATTATAATAAGAATTTATTACTTAGTATAAGGTTTTATTAGTTATTTATATGAGTTTTCCTCAAAACATAACCGTATAGTATTATAATAAGAATTTATTACTTAGTATAAGGTTTTATTAGTTACTTATATGAGTTTTCCTCAAAACATAACCTTATAGTATTATAATAAGAATTTATTACTTAGTATAAGGTTTTATTAGTTAATTATATGATTTTTCCTCAAAACATAACCTTCTAGTATTATAATAAGAATTTATTACTTAGTATAAGGTTTTATTAGCAACTTATATGAGTTTTCTTCAAAACATAACCTTATAGTATCATAATAAGAATTTATTACTTAGTATAAGGTTTTATTAGTTACTTATATGAGTTTTCCTCAAAACATAACCTTATAGTATTATAATAAGAATTTATTACTTAGTATAAGGTTTTATTATTTACTTATATGAGTTTTTCCTCAAAACATAACCTTATAGTATTACAATAAGAATTTATTACTTAGTATAAGGTTTACTAGCAACTTATATGAGTTTTCCTCAAAACATAACCTTATAGTATTATAATAAGAATTTATTACTTAGTATAAGGTTTTATTAGTTATTTATATGAGTTTTCCTCAAAACATAACCGTATAGTATTATAATAAGAATTTATTACTTAGTATAAGGTTTTATTAGTTACTTATATGAGTTTTCCTCAAAACATAACCTTATAGTATTATAATAAGAATTTATTACTTAGTATAAGGTTTTATTAGTTAATTATATGATTTTTCCTCAAAACATAACCTTCTAGTATTATAATAAGAATTTATTACTTAGTATAAGGTTTTATTAGCAACTTATATGAGTTTTCTTCAAAACATAACCTTATAGTATCATAATAAGAATTTATTACTTAGTATAAGGTTTTATTAGTTACTTATATGAGTTTTCCTCAAAACATAACCTTATAGTATTATAATAAGAATTTATTACTTAGTATAAGGTTTTATTAGCAACTTATATGAGTTTTCCTCAAAACATAACCTTATAGTATTATAATAAGAATTTATTACTTAGTATAAGGTTTTATTAGTTATTTATATGAGTTTTCCTCAAAACATAACCGTATAGTATTATAATAAGAATTTATTACTTAGTATAAGGTTTTATTAGTTACTTATATGAGTTTTCCTCAAAACATAACCTTATAGTATTATAATAAGAATTTATTACTTAGTATAAGGTTTTATTAGTTATTTATATGAGTTTTCCTCAAAACATAAACGTATAGTATTATAATAAGAATTTATTACTTAGTATAAGGTTTTATTAGCAACTTATATGAGTTTTCTTCAAAACATAACCTTATAGTATCATAATAAGAATTTATTACTTAGTATAAGGTTTTATTAGTTACTTATATGAGTTTTCCTCAAAACATAACCTTATAGTATTATAATAAGAATTTATTACTTAGTATAAGGTTTTATTATTTACTTATATGAGTTTTCCTCAAAACATAACCTTATAGTATTACAATAAGAATTTATTACTTAGTATAAGGTTTACTAGCAACTTATATGAGTTTTCCTCAAAACATAACCTTATAGTATTATAATAAGAATTTATTACTTAGTATAAGGTTTTATTAGTTATTTATATGAGTTTTCCTCAAAACATAACCGTATAGTATTATAATAAGAATTTATTACTTAGTATAAGGTTTTATTAGTTACTTATATGAGTTTTCCTCAAAACATAACCTTATAGTATTATAATAAGAATTTATTACTTAGTATAAGGTTTTATTAGTTAATTATATGATTTTTCCTCAAAACATAACCTTCTAGTATTATAATAAGAATTTATTACTTAGTATAAGGTTTTATTAGCAACTTATATGAGTTTTCTTCAAAACATAACCTTATAGTATCATAATAAGAATTTATTACTTAGTATAAGGTTTTATTAGTTACTTATATGAGTTTTCCTCAAAACATAACCTTATAGTATTATAATAAGAATTTATTACTTAGTATAAGGTTTTATTAGCAACTTATATGAGTTTTCCTCAAAACATAACCTTATAGTATTATAATAAGAATTTATTACTTAGTATAAGGTTTTATTAGTTATTTATATGAGTTTTCCTCAAAACATAACCGTATAGTATTATAATAAGAATTTATTACTTAGTATAAGGTTTTATTAGTTACTTATATGAGTTTTCCTCAAAACATAACCTTATAGTATTATAATAAGAATATATTACTTAGTATAAGGTTTTATTAGTTAATTATATGAGTTTTCCTCAAAACATAACCTTATAGTATTATAATAAGAATTTATTACTTAGTATAAGGTTTTATTAGTTACTTATATGAGTTTTCCTCAAAACATAGCCTTATAGTATTATAATAAGAATTTATTACTTAGTATAAGGTTTTATTAGTTAATTATATGAGTTTTCCTCAAAACATAACCTTATAGTATCATAATAAGAATTTATTACTTAGTATAAGGTTTCTGGTTGTATAAAATATTACCCAATTAATGTAAATTTATGGTTTTAACGTTATAAAAACATTACACAATTAATTTAAAAATTTTAACATTGTAAAGTATGGTTTTAAAATTTATAACATTGTAAAGTATGGTTTTATAACATTATACATATAGCTTAAAAGATTTATTACACAATTAAATAATTTTAAAATTATGGTTTTAAATTTTTAAATATAACATTGTAAATTATGGTTTTAAACTTTATAAATATAACTTATAAGATTAATATTACATAATTAATTTTAAAAATATATGTAAAATATATTTTTAATTTATAAGATTTATAAAAAAACATTTTTTTTTTAAAAAAAATGTCTAATGGGGTCACTCATTTAAGCGACCAATATTAAAAAATATGTCGTCACCTAAATAATTGCTATTACTTTGTCACTCATTCAGGCGACCAAAATAGAGTACACATGTTATCTCCGTCCCCTGAATTTAACTCAAGCGACGAACATTCAAAATATGTTGTCACCTGAATAAGTGACCAACTTTTATCACTCATTCAGGCGACCAACATGGACCACACATGTAATTTCCGTCGCCTGAAGTCAACTCAAGCGACGAACATTGACCTATGTTCGTCGCCTGAATGGTAGTTCTGACAAAAGTGGATGAGTTCTTTATTGGAGCAACCATATATTCTTCCTTTGTTCGTCGCCTAAATATGTCCGTCGCCTAAAGTTGATTCAAGCGACGAACTTTGTATAGAATTGGTCGCTCAAATGTGATTAGGGTTGGGGGTCAAGGCCTAGTCATTCAGGTTTTATTAGTTATTTATATGAGTTTTCCTCAAAACATAACCGTATAGTATTATAATAAGAATTTATTACTTAGTATAAGGTTTTATTAGCAACTTATATGAGTTTTCTTCAAAACATAACCTTATAGTATCATAATAAGAATTTATTACTTAGTATAAGGTTTTATTAGTTACTTATATGAGTTTTCTTCAAAACATAACCTTATAGTATTATAATAAGAATTTATTACTTAGTATAAGGTTTTATTATTTACTTATATGAGTTTTCCTCAAAACATAACCTCATAGTATTACAATAAGAATTTATTACTTAGTATAAGGTTTACTAGCAACTTATATGAGTTTTCCTCAAAACATAACCTTATAGTATTATAATAAGAATTTATTACTTAGTATAAGGTTTTATTAGTTATTTATATGAGTTTTCCTCAAAACATAAACGTATAGTATTATAATAAGAATTTATTACTTAGTATAAGGTTTTATTAGCAACTTATATGAGTTTTCCTCAAAACATAACCTTATAGTATCATAATAAGAATTTATTACTTAGTATAAGGTTTTATTAGTTACTTATATGAGTTTTCCTCAAAACATAACCTTATAGTATTATAATAAGAATTTATTACTTAGTATAAGGTTTTATTATTTACTTATATGAGTTTTCCTCAAAACATAACCTTATAGTATTATAATAAGAATTTATTACTTAGTATAAGGTTTTATTAGTTACTTATATGAGTTTTCCTCAAAAGATAACCTTATAGTATTATAATAAGAATTTATTACTTAGTATAAGGTTTTATTAGTTAATTATATGATTTTTCCTCAAAACATAACCTTCTAGTATTATAATAAGAATTTATTACTTAGTATAAGGTTTTATTAGCAACTTATATGAGTTTTCTTCAAAACATAACCTTATAGTATCATAATAAGAATTTATTACTTAGTATAAGGTTTTATTATTTACTTATATGAGTTTTCCTCAAAACATAACCTTATAGTATTATAATAAGAATTTATTACTTAGTATAAGGTTTTATTAGTTACTTATATGAGTTTTCCTCAAAACATAACCTTATAGTATCATAATAAGAATTTATTACTTAGTATAAGGTTTTATTAGTTACTTATATGAGTTTTCCTCAAAACATAACCTTATAGTATTATAATAAGAATTTATTACTTAGTATAAGGTTTTATTATTTACTTATATGAGTTTTCCTCAAAACATAACCTTATAGTATTATAATAAGAATTTATTACTTAGTATAAGGTTTTATTAGTTACTTATATGAGTTTTCCTCAAAAGATAACCTTATAGTATTATAATAAGAATTTATTACTTAGTATAAGGTTTTATTAGTTAATTATATGATTTTTCCTCAAAACATAACCTTCTAGTATTATAATAAGAATTTATTACTTAGTATAAGGTTTTATTAGCAACTTATATGAGTTTTCTTCAAAACATAACCTTATAGTATCATAATAAGAATTTATTACTTAGTATAAGGTTTTATTAGTTACTTATATGAGTTTTCCTCAAAACATAACCTTATAGTATTACAATAAGAATTTATTACTTAGTATAAGGTTTACTAGCAACTTATATGAGTTTTCCTCAAAACATAACCTTATAGTATTATAATAAGAATTTATTACTTAGTATAAGGTTTTATTAGTTATTTATATGAGTTTTCCTAAAAACATAACCTTATAGTATTATAATAAGAATTTATTACTTAGTATAAGGTTTTATTAGTTATTTATATGAGTTTTCCTCAAAACATAAACGTATAGTATTATAATAAGAATTTATTACTTAGTATAAGGTTTTATTAGTTACTTATATGAGTTTTCCTCAAAACATAACCTTATAGTATTATAATAAGAATTTATTACTTAGTATAAGGTTTTATTAGCAACTTATATGAGTTTTCTTCAAAACATAACCTTATAGTATCATAATAAGAATTTATTACTTAGTATAAGGTTTTATTAGTTACTTATATGAGTTTTCTTCAAAACATAACCTTATAGTATTATAATAAGAATTTATTACTTAGTATAAGGTTTTATTATTTACTTATATGAGTTTTCCTCAAAACATAACCTTATAGTATTACAATAAGAATTTATTACTTAGTATAAGGTTTACTAGCAACTTATATGAGTTTTCCTCAAAACATAACCTTATAGTATTATAATAAGAATTTATTACTTAGTATAAGGTTTTATTAGTTAATTATATGAGTTTTCCTCAAAACATAAACGTATAGTATTATAATAAGAATTTATTACTTAGTATAAGGTTTTATTAGCAACTTATATGAGTTTTCTTCAAAACATAACCTTATAGTATCATAATAAGAATTTATTACTTAGTATAAGGTTTTATTAGTTACTTTTATGAGTTTTCCTCAAAACATAACCTTATAGTATTATAATAAGAATTTATTACTTAGTATAAGGTTTTATTAGTTATTTATATGAGTTTTCCTCAAAACATAACCTTATAGTATTATAATAAGAATTTATTACTTAGTATAAGGTTTTATTAGTTATTTATATGAGTTTTCCTCAAAACATAAACGTATAGTATTATAATAAGAATTTATTACTTAGTATAAGGTTTTATTAGTTACTTATATGAGTTTTCCTCAAAACATAACCTTATAGTATTATAATAAGAATTTATTACTTAGTATAAGGTTTTATTAGTTACTTATATGAGTTTTCTTCAAAACATAACCTTATAGTATCATAATAAGAATTTATTACTTAGTATAAGGTTTTATTAGTTACTTATATGAGTTTTCCTCAAAACATAACCTTATAGTATTATAATAAGAATTTATTACTTAGTATAAGGTTTTATTAGTTATTTATATGAGTTTTCCTCAAAACATAACCTTATAGTATTATAATAAGAATTTATTACTTAGTATAAGGTTTTATTAGTTATTTATATGAGTTTTCCTCAAAACATAAACGTATAGTATTATAATAAGAATTTATTACTTAGTATAAGGTTTTATTAGTTACTTATATGAGTTTTCCTCAAAACATAACCTTATAGTATTATAATAAGAATCTATTACTTAGTATAAGGTTTTATTAGTTACTTATATGAGTTTTCTTCAAAACATAACCTTATAGTATCATAATAAGAATTTATTACTTAGTATAAGGTTTTATTAGTTACTTATATGAGTTTTCCTCAAAACATAACCTTATAGTATTATAATAAGAATTTATTACTTAGTATAAGGTTTTATTAGTTATTTATATGAGTTTTCCTCAAAACATAACCTTATAGTATTATAATAAGAATTTATTACTTAGTATAAGGTTTTATTAGTTATTTATATGAGTTTTCCTCAAAACATAAACGTATAGTATTATAATAAGAATTTATTACTTAGTATAAGGTTTTATTAGTTATTTATATGAGTTTTCCTCAAAACATAACCTTATAGTATTATAATAAGAATTTATTACTTAGTATAAGGTTTTATTAGTTACTTATATGAGTTTTCTTCAAAACATAACCTTATAGTATCATAATAAGAATTTATTACTTAGTATAAGGTTTTATTAGTTACTTATATGAGTTTTCCTCAAAACATAACCTTATAGTATTATAATAAGAATTTATTACTTAGTATAAGGTTTTATTATTTACTTATATGAGTTTTCCTCAAAACATAACCTTATAGTATTACAATAAGAATTTATTACTTAGTATAAGGTTTACTAGCAACTTATATGAGTTTTCCTCAAAACATAACCTTATAGTATTATAATAAGAATTTATTACTTAGTATAAGGTTTTATTAGTTATTTATATGAGTTTTCCTCAAAACATAAACGTATAGTATTATAATAAGAATTTATTACTTAGTATAAGGTTTTATTAGCAACTTATATGAGTTTTCTTCAAAACATAACCTTATAGTATCATAATAAGAATTTATTACTTAGTATAAGGTTTTATTAGTTACTTATATGAGTTTTCCTCAAAACATAACCTTATAGTATTATAATAAGAATTTATTACTTAGTATAAGGTTTTATTATTTACTTATATGAGTTTTTCCTCAAAACATAACCTTATAGTATTACAATAAGAATTTATTACTTAGTATAAGGTTTACTAGCAACTTATATGAGTTTTCCTCAAAACATAACCTTATAGTATTATAATAAGAATTTATTACTTAGTATAAGGTTTTATTAGTTATTTATATGAGTTTTCCTCAAAACATAACCGTATAGTATTATAATAAGAATTTATTACTTAGTATAAGGTTTTATTAGTTACTTATATGAGTTTTCCTCAAAACATAACCTTATAGTATTATAATAAGAATTTATTACTTAGTATAAGGTTTTATTAGTTAATTATATGATTTTTCCTCAAAACATAACCTTCTAGTATTATAATAAGAATTTATTACTTAGTATAAGGTTTTATTAGCAACTTATATGAGTTTTCTTCAAAACATAACCTTATAGTATCATAATAAGAATTTATTACTTAGTATAAGGTTTTATTAGTTACTTATATGAGTTTTCCTCAAAACATAAACTTATAGTATTATAATAAGAATTTATTACTTAGTATAAGGTTTTATTAGCAACTTATATGAGTTTTCCTCAAAACATAACCTTATAGTATTATAATAAGAATTTATTACTTAGTATAAGGTTTTATTAGTTATTTATATGAGTTTTCCTCAAAACATAACCGTATAGTATTATAATAAGAATTTATTACTTAGTATAAGGTTTTATTAGTTACTTATATGAGTTTTCCTCAAAACATAACCTTATAGTATTATAATAAGAATTTATTACTTAGTATAAGGTTTTATTAGTTATTTATATGAGTTTTCCTCAAAACATAAACGTATAGTATTATAATAAGAATTTATTACTTAGTATAAGGTTTTATTAGCAACTTATATGAGTTTTCTTCAAAACATAACCTTATAGTATCATAATAAGAATTTATTACTTAGTATAAGGTTTTATTAGTTACTTATATGAGTTTTCCTCAAAACATAACCTTATAGTATTATAATAAGAATTTATTACTTAGTATAAGGTTTTATTATTTACTTATATGAGTTTTCCTCAAAACATAACCTTATAGTATTACAATAAGAATTTATTACTTAGTATAAGGTTTACTAGCAACTTATATGAGTTTTCCGCAAAACATAACCTTATAGTATTATAATAAGAATTTATTACTTAGTATAAGGTTTTATTAGTTATTTATATGAGTTTTCCTCAAAACATAACCGTATAGTATTATAATAAGAATTTATTACTTAGTATAAGGTTTTATTAGTTACTTATATGAGTTTTCCTCAAAACATAACCTTATAGTATTATAATAAGAATTTATTACTTAGTATAAGGTTTTATTAGTTAATTATATGATTTTTCCTCAAAACATAACCTTCTAGTATTATAATAAGAATTTATTACTTAGTATAAGGTTTTATTAGCAACTTATATGAGTTTTCTTCAAAACATAACCTTATAGTATCATAATAAGAATTTATTACTTAGTATAAGGTTTTATTAGTTACTTATATGAGTTTTCCTCAAAACATAACCTTATAGTATTATAATAAGAATTTATTACTTAGTATAAGGTTTTATTAGCAACTTATATGAGTTTTCCTCAAAACATAACCTTATAGTATTATAATAAGAATTTATTACTTAGTATAAGGTTTTATTAGTTATTTATATGAGTTTTCCTCAAAACATAACCGTATAGTATTATAATAAGAATTTATTACTTAGTATAAGGTTTTATTAGTTACTTATATGAGTTTTCCTCAAAACATAACCTTATAGTATTATAATAAGAATCTATTACTTAGTATAAGGTTTTATTAGTTACTTATATGAGTTTTCTTCAAAACATAACCTTATAGTATCATAATAAGAATTTATTACTTAGTATAAGGTTTTATTAGTTACTTATATGAGTTTTCCTCAAAACATAACCTTATAGTATTATAATAAGAATTTATTACTTAGTATAAGGTTTTATTAGTTATTTATATGAGTTTTCCTCAAAACATAAACGTATAGTATTATAATAAGAATTTATTACTTAGTATAAGGTTTTATTAGTTACTTATATGAGTTTTCCTCAAAACATAACCTTATAGTATTATAATAAGAATTTATTACTTAGTATAAGGTTTTATTAGTTACTTATATGAGTTTTCTTCAAAACATAACCTTATAGTATCATAATAAGAATTTATTACTTAGTATAAGGTTTTATTAGTTACTTATATGAGTTTTCCTCAAAACATAACCTTATAGTATTATAATAAGAATTTATTACTTAGTATAAGGTTGTAATATTTACTTATATGAGTTTTCCTCAAAACATAACCTTATAGTATTACAATAAGAATTTATTACTTAGTATAAGGTTTACTAGCAACTTATATGAGTTTTCCTCAAAACATAACCTTATAGTATTATAATAAGAATTTATTACTTAGTATAAGGTTTTATTAGTTATTTATATGAGTTTTCCTCAAAACATAAACGTATAGTATTATAATAAGAATTTATTACTTAGTATAAGGTTTTATTAGCAACTTATATGAGTTTTCTTCAAAACATAACCTTATAGTATCATAATAAGAATTTATTACTTAGTATAAGGTTTTATTAGTTACTTATATGAGTTTTCCTCAAAACATAACCTTATAGTATTATAATAAGAATTTATTACTTAGTATAAGGTTTTATTATTTACTTATATGAGTTTTCCTCAAAACATAACCTTATAGTATTACAATAAGAATTTATTACTTAGTATAAGGTTTACTAGCAACTTATATGAGTTTTCCTCAAAACATAACCTTATAGTATTATAATAAGAATTTATTACTTAGTATAAGGTTTTATTAGTTATTTATATGAGTTTTCCTCAAAACATAACCGTATAGTATTATAATAAGAATTTATTACTTAGTATAAGGTTTTATTAGTTACTTATATGAGTTTTCCTCAAAACATAACCTTATAGTATTATAATAAGAATTTATTACTTAGTATAAGGTTTTATTAGTTAATTATATGATTTTTCCTCAAAACATAACCTTCTAGTATTATAATAAGAATTTATTACTTAGTATAAGGTTTTATTAGCAACTTATATGAGTTTTCTTCAAAACATAACCTTATAGTATCATAATAAGAATTTATTACTTAGTATAAGGTTTTATTAGTTACTTATATGAGTTTTCCTCAAAACATAACCTTATAGTATTATAATAAGAATTTATTACTTAGTATAAGGTTTTATTAGCAACTTATATGAGTTTTCCTCAAAACATAACCTTATAGTATTATAATAAGAATTTATTACTTAGTATAAGGTTTTATTAGTTATTTATATGAGTTTTCCTCAAAACATAACCGTATAGTATTATAATAAGAATTTATTACTTAGTATAAGGTTTTATTAGTTACTTATATGAGTTTTCCTCAAAACATAACCTTATAGTATTATAATAAGAATTTATTACTTAGTATAAGGTTTTATTAGTTATTTATATGAGTTTTCCTCAAAACATAAACGTATAGTATTATAATAAGAATTTATTACTTAGTATAAGGTTTTATTAGCAACTTATATGAGTTTTCTTCAAAACATAACCTTATAGTATCATAATAAGAATTTATTACTTAGTATAAGGTTTTATTAGTTACTTATATGAGTTTTCCTCAAAACATAACCTTATAGTATTATAATAAGAATTTATTACTTAGTATAAGGTTTTATTATTTACTTATATGAGTTTTCCTCAAAACATAACCTTATAGTATTACAATAAGAATTTATTACTTAGTATAAGGTTTACTAGCAACTTATATGAGTTTTCCTCAAAACATAACCTTATAGTATTATAATAAGAATTTATTACTTAGTATAAGGTTTTATTAGTTATTTATATGAGTTTTCCTCAAAACATAACCGTATAGTATTATAATAAGAATTTATTACTTAGTATAAGGTTTTATTAGTTACTTATATGAGTTTTCCTCAAAACATAACCTTATAGTATTATAATAAGAATTTATTACTTAGTATAAGGTTTTATTAGTTAATTATATGATTTTTCCTCAAAACATAACCTTCTAGTATTATAATAAGAATTTATTACTTAGTATAAGGTTTTATTATTTACTTATATGAGTTTTCTTCAAAACATAACCTTATAGTATCATAATAAGAATTTATTACTTAGTATAAGGTTTTATTAGTTACTTATATGAGTTTTCCTCAAAACATAACCTTATAGTATTATAATAAGAATTTATTACTTAGTATAAGGTTTTATTAGCAACTTATATGAGTTTTCCTCAAAACATAACCTTATAGTATTATAATAAGAATTTATTACTTAGTATAAGGTTTTATTAGTTATTTATATGAGTTTTCCTCAAAACATAACCGTATAGTATTATAATAAGAATTTATTACTTAGTATAAGGTTTTATTAGTTACTTATATGAGTTTTCCTCAAAACATAACCTTATAGTATTATAATAAGAATATATTACTTAGTATAAGGTTTTATTAGTTAATTATATGAGTTTTCCTCAAAACATAACCTTATAGTATTATAATAAGAATTTATTACTTAGTATAAGGTTTTATTAGTTACTTATATGAGTTTTCCTCAAAACATAGCCTTATAGTATTATAATAAGAATTTATTACTTAGTATAAGGTTTTATTAGTTAATTATATGAGTTTTCCTCAAAACATAACCTTATAGTATCATAATAAGAATTTATTACTTAGTATAAGGTTTCTGGTTGTATAAAATATTACCCAATTAATGTAAATTTATGGTTTTAACGTTATAAAAACATTACACAATTAATTTAAAAATTTTAACATTGTAAAGTATGGTTTTAAAATTTATAACATTGTAAAGTATGGTTTTATAACATTATACATATAGCTTAAAAGATTTATTACACAATTAAATAATTTTAAAATTATGGTTTTAAATTTTTAAATATAACATTGTAAATTATGGTTTTAAACTTTATAAATATAACTTATAAGATTAATATTACATAATTAATTTTAAAAATATATGTAAAATATATTTTTAATTTATAAGATTTATAAAAAAACATTTTTTTTTTTAAAAAAATGTCTAATGGGGTCACTCATTTAAGCGACCAATATTAAAAAATATGTCGTCACCTAAATAATTGCTATTACTTTGTCACTCATTCAGGCGACCAACATAGAGTACACATGTTATCTCCGTCCCCTGAATTTAACTCAAGCGACGAACATTCAAAATATGTTGTCACCTGAATAAGTGACCAACTTTTATCACTCATTCAGGCGACCAACATGGACCACACATGTAATTTCCGTCGCCTGAAGTCAACTCAAGCGACGAACATTGACCTATGTTCGTCGCCTGAATGGTAGTTCTGACAAAAGTGGATGAGTTCTTTATTGGAGCAACCATATATTCTTCCTTTGTTCGTCGCCTAAATATGTCCGTCGCCTAAAGTTGATTCAAGCGACGAACTTTGTATAGAATTGGTCGCTCAAATGTGATTTGGGTTGGGGGTCAAGGCCTAGTCATTCAGGCGACGAACTCTTCTAAGTTCCTCGCCGGAAGTGAACTCAGGCGACGGAAGCTCATCAGTCCGTCGCCCGAAGTGCAATCTGGCGTAGTGATATATATGTATGTTCGTTCCCTACTTATTCTGATTAAGGAAACGTGTTGGTGGTTTTTTTATCAATCAATTTATATATAACATGTGTTACTAAGTCCTACTTACTGTGTTGCGAGCTTCATATTGTGGAATTTTTTTTTCGTATTAGCCAAAAAACGGAAAATTTTTGAAGAATAGCCAAAATCCCAAAATATTTAGCGATTTAGTCAAAGTGGGGTAAAGTCACAAATATATATATATATATAGGGTAGGGTTCAAGTGAGAATAGTATATACCGGTGAGAAGGAAAGAAGGGATCTCATTGGTCGAATTTAATTAAAAATAACAAAATTAAAATCCAGCCTCACGCGCCTCATTCCTTCTTTTTAATTCCTCTTCTCCTTCCCCTTCTTCCATGGCCGCCGCCAGCCAGATCCCCGCCTGCCATGGCCTTCTCCCGATTTCTTCAACCTCGGTCCCTCTCGCACTTCTGGCTCCGTCCTCTCGCACTTCTCGCTCCGAGCCCGCCACTGCGCCGCACCTCCGATCGAGAACGCCACCGTCGTGCTCCCACAATCGGATTAAGTGGGAGCGTTTCCACAACTCCGGCTTCGGAGCCTCTCGCAGCGACACTCGGAGCGGCGGAGGATATCGATCGAGAGACCACGGCCGTCCACGGGCTTGTTCATCTGTTTGATTTTGCTGTGGTATATAATTATATCGCATCCTGGGAAGCCACCAAGTTTGATGGGAGGGAAGAGTTGGTCCAGGAGCCCAATTTGCCTCGTATGCGTCAATTTGCCTTGTGAAATTTAGTTGCCCCGTATTAAGACCTTGCTGCATTCGAGAGAGAAGCATCAATATTCAATACCAGTGCCCAGTGGTTATTTTTGCTTTTCAATATTTGGGGCTTTTCAATTTGTTTTTGTTGCCTCGTATGAAATAGAGGTTGGTTCAGTGACTAAATAGGGGTTGGTTCAGTGACCAAGTAGGTTGGTTCAGTGACTAAATAGAGGTTGGTACAGTAACGAAATAGAGTTTGATTCAACGACTAAATAGAGGTTGGTTCAGTGACTAAATTGAGGTTGGTTCAGTGACTAAATTGAGGTTGGTTCACTGATTAAATAGAGATTGATTCAGTGATTCATTTACTAAATAGAGAGAGGTTCATTGGCGATTCCTCCCGTACCGTTTCCTGATTGGAGTTGACGCTAGGTTTCTGATCGGACAACGGCGGTGATGTAACGGATTGATTGGATCGGTTTCGTGATTGAGCCCTGCGAAATCTCCGACTCGGACTCTACGACAAATTAAGCTCTGACTCGGACTCTATGAAATCCACTGAGAATCGAAAGTGCTTTTGGAGTTAGACCTTTGATTTTGTAATTTACAATTTCATTCTATTTCTCTTTTAATTTCATCTCCAACTTACGATTTTTTTTAATGCAATGTCTGTTCGGTTTTTTTTTTAATGTAATGTCAGAGGTTCAATAGCAAGTGGTTCAGGAGTTGAGTAACAAGTGGTTTAGGGGTTTAATATCAAGTGATTCAGTAATCTAGTCCTTGACGATTATGTGCTTCTTAATCTCATCTGTTTGGATCCTCTTAGTATCAAGGGTCTTCCTACTGCCAAATTCTTTCCGGTTAAAAAAAAAAAAAGAGGTTCAATACCAAGTGGTTCAGGATTTTTATACCAATTGGTTCAGGATTTTAATACCAAGTGGTTCATGGATTTTATAGTAACTGGTTCAGGGTTTTAAACCAAGTGGTTCAGGGGTTCAATACCAAGTGGTTCAGAGTATTAATACCAAGTGGTTTATGAAGCATTTTATTTTAAAAATAAATAATTAATTAATTAAAAATAAACATTACAAGAAAATAAAAGAAGTAGAGTGAAAATTTTACAATTATTAAATAATAGTGGTTTATTTAATAAAGAGTAGTGGTTCATCAAATAAAAAGTAGTGGTTTTTACTAGTAGTGGTTTAGCGATTTTACTCTTAGTGATTCAGCTCTTTTACTCATAATGGTTCAACCCTTTTACTCGTAGTGGTTCAATCATTTTACTCGTAGTGGTTCAAGCACTTTATTTCTTTAATGCACCATTATATATTTAGTTATTGAACCACTCTCAATTTTATGTGCTGAACCAATTACTATAAAATTAATGAACCATTTTTATTTGTTTCATGAACCACTATATACTCAGTGACTAAATGTATAATGGTTAATGAATTAAATAAAAGTGGTTCATCAATTTTATAGTAATTGGTTCAGCACATATATAGAGAATGGTTCAGTGACCGAATAGAGTGTGGTTCATTGACCGAATAGAGAGTGGTTTAGTGACCGAATAGAGTGTGGTTCATAACCCATTTTATTTAAAAAAAAATAAACAAATGGTTCAAGGTTGTTATTACTAAGTGGTTCAGGGTTTTTAAAACAAGTGGTTCAGAGATTTATTACCAAGTGGTTCAGAGTTTTTATTACCAAGTCGTTCAGGGTTTTTACACCAAGTGGTTCAGCATTTAAATACTAAGTGGTTCAACATTTTAATACGAAGTGGTTCAGAGTTTTTATACCAAGTGGTTCAGGATTCTTGTTAGCTTCATGAACCACTTATTATTAATTTGGTTCATCAAATAAATAGTATTGGTTCATAAAATATTTTAATTACAATTTAGAGAAATTATTAATTAAAAGTGTTAATTAAATTTTATAATAGTTAAAGCCCATAAAAAAAATAAAACCAAATGAATACGTAGTAATTTGGAGTTTGGTCCATTCCCTAAATGCTGAATTTCCATTTTGTGAACAATGGAGTGAGGGGAGGCCACGTGATGTGAACAAAGTGGGAGTGGAGGGCGCGTGGTGCACACACGCGGGCGGTGCGAATTGGGGAGCTGGGAGCGCGCTGGAAAGTTGGGGAGCAGGTGGGAATTTGTTTCCGCGCACGCTTTTTTTAAAGGCCAATTTGCACCAATATACCAAAAAAATCTAAAGTTTGCAAAAGTAACCATGACATTGATAAATTGCAAACAGTGGGCCCAATGACATTTTTGCAAAAAAAAAAGCCCACTTGCTCAGCCGGTTGCAGGTCGGATAAGAGGAGGAAGTGTTGAACAGGAGAGAGATCAGAGAGAGAGAGGAAGAGAGCAACGAAGAAGGAGGCTCTCGATGGAGGAGGAGGCGGAAGAGGTTATCGACGGAAGCGAATCAGTTCGGCGGGAGGAAGTTGTAACCGACGGAAGATGGAGGAGGAATCCGGCGCGGAGAAACTGAATCCGGCGAAACAAATTCGAACACAAGTAAGTAAATTCGTTCTTGAATCTATGAAACCCTAACTAAATCCGAACAAATTGTTCTGCAATGTGTGATTTTTGAATAGGGGATTTCGATTTGAAACCCTAACACGTTGAGAAATTTGGGTCGGAATTTCAGTGTCAAACCATAACTCCATTGAAGAGAGGGGCGGCAGATGCTGGGGAGAATGGGTTTTCAATTTTAGGGTTTTCAATTTATGGAATGTCGAGTTGGGGTCCTTGGGGAGAATGGGTCGAATGGGGTTGAAATTATTTGAATGTACAAACCCTAACCTTATGGGTGGGGGGCGGTTTGATGATGAAAATGAAGGTCGAAATAGGGTAGAAAGGAATTGAAAACCCCAATTAATATTTGAAATCTGTATTTTGAAAACTTGAAAAGGGTATGCGGATTCGTTCGTCTGGCTAGGTGAAACGATTGGATGGCTAGATTTAGTAACCTGTGTGTCGTTCTTCGAATTGGGGAAGTTCGACAGATGTTGGGTTTCTAATGATGTTGGATATGATAAAGGAGAATTTGAATGGTATAAGGAATGTGTGCTTATGAGTTTGAAAATTGGGAACTTGGAGAGAATTTGGAGATTGGGGTTGTTTGTAAATAGTTGCATATAAATATAATGCTCACAATTGGTGATAGTTGTACATCTTTGTAAGTTTTTGCTATGTGTTGAAGTATGTTGTGATTAAAACGGGGCAGAGATACACTACACGAACCCGATGTCATTTGAGAGTATTGTAAGTTTGTGATATGTGTATTACCTAAGTTTATGAGGGTTGAGACTATTGTGTAGTTGTGTCATTTATTGCATTCTTGATTCGTTTAAGTTGAGCATTTAAGCATATGAGCATATGTTTCAGTTGAGCATATGAGCATGTGCATTTGTGTAGTTGTAGTTGTGTTGGTGATGTTAATCGTTTCATGTGATATATGTGCAGCCGACACTAGCTCTCCCTTCGGAAAATTATTTTCGATGGAGGTCGAACCACTTCTCGAAGATGGGCCTCCTCAATGGAATGGACGGGACCCTATCTGCAGTGGATTGGAAAATCTTAAAGGAATGCAGGCTAGGGGGCATTGTAATGATCGGGAATAATGTGTAGTATTGTTGCATCCTAATCCACTACATCCTTAAGCAACAGCTCAAGACCTCTAGTATTTCGTTATGTTTGTTTTAGGTCTTAAACGTTCTCTCCCTTTTGATGACTGATCCTGTATGTTCTGGATTTCTGTATGGACGGTTGTTCTGAATATTGCGTTCTGACTGCTTTAGTTTATGTTTAACGTTGTCTATCCTGTTGTAGAGAAGTTTTTGAGATTGACAAGATCCGGCAGGGGTTAGTCCTATATTGGCTGAAACGTCGTTTTTAATGGCAAGAAAAAAATATTTACTGGCTAGTAAATTAACATAAATCGCAAACATTCGTGTTTCGCATCTTAGGCCGAAAAAACGGACAACCCCATAGTGTAAGTTACATACATGCAAAATAACAAAAACTATCCTTCGCCTATGTAAAAGAAGAGGCATCCTTAAGACGAGCGTCATATGATGACCTTATCATTCTACACTTTCCTTATGTCACCCCCATACATAATATCCTCCTTCGGCAAGCTCTCCAAGTGGAAGGAAACCACCCTCCTCCTAGGGTCACCCCGTACATAGTATCCTCGTCATCACTAATGACACATTTGATGACCATCGTTTAAACGTTTCCATCTTTTGGACTTAAGTTGTTATGGACTCATTTCGTTTGGGTTTAATGTTCGACATCTTTCTGCTGGGAAGTTTATGAGATAGTCATAAGATATGTCAGTGGTTATTCTTTTATTGGCTTAGACATCGATTTCATTGGCAAGGAAAAATTATCTACTGGCTAGTAAGCAAAAATTACAAACATTCATATTTTGCATAGTCGTCAAACTATTGTGATTTTGTGCTTTGTATTACGTAATATTGTGCTTTGGACATTACTGTGATTTTTAGTTTGTATTTCATAATGTTGCGAATGAAGTTGTAAAAGTAGTCCAACACAAACAAAAGATATAACCAATTGGACAGTTTATTGTGAGTGAAACTACCAGTTATGTCACCCTTACATAACCCTAAAGTTATAAGAAAATGTGTAACCAATTTGACGAGTACCCTAACTTCAAAATAGAATATACAAGTCTAACACAAATAGCAACAATAAAGTGCCAGACCGGATAAATGAATATCACTACGTCTTCAACGAGGTGCACGACCCATCCTTTAACATATATTCTTGCTGATATCCCTGGCAGGAGGATTCCCTCTATAACGAGGAGGAGAGCAAACTTCAGTAGGGGACGTTATTCCCTATCATCATAATACATCCAAGCCTGCTTTCCTTCAACATCTTCCAATCCACAACAGTGATGCCTTCGTCCATGCGATCCAGGAGGGCCATCTTGGAGAAGTGGTTGGACCTCCCTCTGAAGTACTTCTCCAGGGGGGGGGGGGAGCTAATGTCGGCTGCACATATATCACAAGAAACGATTAACATCACCAATACAAATACAAGAAATTATTCGACGTGCCATTATACAAGTATTTACCTTTTTGCTCGACGGCTTAACAACGTCTTTTCCTTTTACAGTACGCATCGCTGCAAGTGGGTTTAATCTGTGATCCAAGTGTACAAGTTAGTGCCAGTATATGAAAAATCCTTGCCAGTATAGTCATAATTCTTGCCAGTAAAAATATATGTCTGTCACTGCAGAAAACATTAAACAGATCAAGCAACCACAAAAATTACACAACTACACATGCTCATATGCTCAACTAAAAGAGATGCTATTAAGACAGATGCATGCTCATATGGTCAAATGCGCAACTGAAAACGAATCAAGAATGCAACAAATGACACAACTACACAATAGTCTCAACTCTCACAAACTTATGCAATACACATATCAAAGACTTATGCATGAGATACATTCGAATCCTTAAAATTCCTTCACTCCCTATTTAAAAAAAAAACCCATCTAGATAGGGTTTGACACAAATTTTCTGCACATCAGATTTGGGATTGAATCCAACACTAAAAAATGAGGGTTTACTAATTTAGTTTCACACCAATTTTCTCACCATCCACCTCCCTTTGCCTCCGCTTATCTTTCCTTCGCCGAATTCCTCCTCTCTCGATGCCTCTTCTTTCTTCCTTCGTCCCCAATTTCCAAACTCATACGCACTCATTTCGTATACCATTCACCTTCCCCTTTACCACATCCAACATCATTCGAAACCCATCTGTACCCTACTTCTCCAATTCGAAGCCAACACAGAAATTACTAAACCTAGCCATTCAACCGTTTCCCCAATCCAGATGAACGATTCCGCTCGCCCTTGACAAGCTAGTTGAACCCATCATTCGAAACCCATCTCTCCCCTACTTCTCCAATTGGGGGTTTTCATTTCGTTTCTACCCTATTTGGACCTTCAATTTTATCCTCAAATAAGCATCAATAACGAATCCCCACCCTATCCCCAAACCGTCCATCACTACAAGGTTAGGGTTTGTACATTCAAATATTTTAAAACCCATTCTCCCCATGGATCCCAACTCAAAATTCCATAAATTGAAACCCCAAAATGCCATTAAAGGAGGTAAAATAGAGATAGAGAATGAGATCTAACCTCTCTTCAATGGCGGTTCGTTCCATAAGTTTTCTCCCCTCTCTTCAATAGAGGTTCGTCCATGAGGGTTTCTCTCCTCTCTCTCAGTTCCGACTTCCCTTGTGGCAACCGGGTGCATCTTCGGTGGAGCTCTTTCTCCTCCCTTGAAGCTATATCAATGGCGGTTGGGTTCTCCGTCTCCCTCTTTGACGAACAGGAGCGTTCCAATTAACCTGTAATAAGCGGTGAACCTAACCGGTTAGTTTTGCAAAATATTGGGCCTTTTTGTCATTTTTGTAATTTGGGCAAGGGGAGAGCTATTTTTGCAAACGGCCCAACAAATTGGTATATTGGCTGCCATTTACTGTTTTTTAAATGCGAATTTATATTATTTTAATCACTCTAAACCAATCAAATTGCTTCTTTCCTTCTCACTTTTGGTGACCTTTGCACCTGAACCCAACCCTATATATATATATATATATATATATATATATATATAAAATAGGTAAGTCGCTGTTTCAAACAGTAATTTACCAATTTTTACTTATTTAAATGGCATTTTAAATCAAAAACAAAAAAAATCTAAAAAAAATATAATATATTGGAGTCGCTGGTTTAAACCGCGACTCTCCTTTTTTTTTTTTTTTTTAATCTTCAAAATGTTGAAGAAGTAAAGCGGAGAGTTCCATCTTCCTCCGGCAAAGTCGCTGGCCCTCGCCACGGATCTTGAGCCGCTGCTCCTGCTCCATCTTCCTCCGACAACCGGCTCGCCCTCGCCCCCACTCCCTCACCCTCGCTGTCGTCGCGGATCCTGAGCCGCTCTGATGGCCGCTGCTCCTGCTCCATCTACCTCCGGCAACCGGCTCGCCCTCCTTCGCCCCCACTCCGTCGCCCTCGCCCTCGCCCCCACTCCGTCGCCCTCACCCCCACTCCCTCGCCCACACTCCGCCGCGGATCCAAATTGAATCTCAAAGACCTTTCCAAACCCTAGAACCGGACGTTCTGAAGAAGCCAGAGAGGCTTATTCGGAGGAATTCGACCTCGTCCGCCTCGATTTCCTCGAATTGATGGTTGTTTCATCACCGATCGAGAGGCTTGTTCAGAAGGAATTCGAGATTGTTCCAATTGAGCCCGCCGATCCCGTTCTCTCGCTGTCACCCTCAACCTCTCCCACAACCGCCTCTCCGGTCCGATCCCGGATTCTATGGGGACATGAACTTCGCCGCCCTCTTTTTTGCGAGGAACAACCCTTACCGGGAACGCTTCCTTCCTCCAACCCCTAGCCTCGACTTCCTTCCTCCTGCTGCTTCATCTCTCCAGTTCTCTTTCATCTCTCCGGGATCCTGCTTCAACTTTTGGGAAAATAAAAATAAAAAAGGAGAGTCGTTGTTTAAACCAGCGACTCTCAAATATATATATATTTTTTTTGATTTTTTTTTGTTTTTGATTTAAAATGCCATTTAAATAAGTAAAAATTGGTAAGTCGTTGTTTGAAACAGCGACTTACCTATTATATATATTTTTTTAAATCCGAAACAACGACTTTACCCCACTTTGGCTAAATCGCTAAATATTTTGGGATTTTGGCTATTCTCCAATTTTTTTTTTTTCTGTTTTTTGGCTAATTCCAAAAAAAATTCCATATTGTGTGACAAAAATTAAGACTAGCTAAGGTTACTTGATTAAGATTAGCTATGGAAACAATTCGTAGGATTAGATCCAATTTAAAACATGCAAAGTCGTGAAATAACAGATCTAAATGTAGAAATGCGGAAACAAAGGACACAAGGGATTGTTAATTTGGTTCGACGAACCTACCCCATGGGGTCTCAACTCTCATGAAAGAGATAATACCCGGGTCCGATTTCACTAGGTTCTTTACAAGGTAACAAACACCAAGGAAGTGGCAAGCAAGATATAGGCTCGCAACAACTCAAAACACAAGAAGGAAACAACAAAGGAACAAGAAGTAAGGAACAGAAAACCCCCTTAGAATCTCATATCGTGGATCTGAGATTGAGTTGGTGAAGACGATGGAATCGGGCTTAGAGATTAAGCTCCGATTGTGTCTTCTTCTTTCTTCTGCACAACACCTTTGTCTTCAGATCGCCAATGGAGGAAGATCGCATCTCCGTCAACTATGGCGATTTCTCCAGATCACCTTCTCGCTCTCCCTCTCTCTCAATTGTGAATTAGGGTACGTTCACCTTTTCACCTTCTCGCTCTCTCTGCTAGGATTAGGAGGTTAAGTATATATAGAGTTAGGATTAGCCAAAACGAAGCGTTTCATCTAATATGTTTCTCAACCTCCACAAGTAGCAGCAAAATTGGCATGGAAGAGAGTTGAGTTGGACTGGACTCCGACTGTGGGTTGTTAGGCCCAAAACTGTATTGTTATTCCTTTGTCTTGAGTTGCTAAACCATTAAACCCATCCCACCTAGCTTGCCTTATGTTACGCCCTTGTATAATACAAAGTATGGGATATTATATGCCATTACAATTTGCCTACATAATACCAAAGCTTTATCAGGACCTGCTTTATCAGTAGCAAACCATGACCTCGGATGAACACCATATCCGTCCTCGCCCAGGTACCTACAATTTATGGAGAAATTATATTAAGATAATCTCTGCCAAAAAAAATTGTTAGTAGGAGCAATATTAGTCTCAAAATCTGCTGGGTTCAGCTCTCCTCTAATCTTCTTCATCTCAAGTACTTTTTCTTCCCGCTTCTCTCTAATGAAGTGGAACCTGACATCCATATGTTTGGTTCTTTCATGGTACATTGGATCCTTACAAAGGTACAATGCACTTTGAGAATCAGTGTAGATCACATGCATGATAGGTTTCTTATGAAAAAATTCCTTTAGTAGCTCTTTTAACCATATGGCTTCCTTAGCTGCCTTTGTTGCGAAAATGTACTCATCCTCAGTGAACGAGAGAGCCACCACAGGTTTTAGCTTAGACTTCCAAGAAATGCAATTACTTGCTCAAGTAAAGTAAAAAGCAATAGTAGATTTCTTGTTATCTTTGTTCCTGTCATAATCCGAGTCCACAAAGCCCTACAAGTTTGAAGGAGTCTTATGAGCACCAAAAACCAAGCAATGGTCCTTGGTACCACACAAGTACCTCTATGAATACTTCATTGCATACCAATGTGTTCTCCAAGATTAGCCATGAACCTGCTCAACACACTTATAGAGAATGCCAAGTAAGAACTAGTACAAATAGCATCCATGAAAGAACCCACATTTACATCATAAGGGCACTTAGCCATCCTTTTTCTATCATCTGGAGTTGTGGGACACTGCCGTCTTATGAGCTCCAAGTTCCCCCCTAAACGGACTGGAGCAAACTTAGAAGAAAGCATGTTGAATCTAGTACAAATAGCATACATGACAGAACCCATAGCTACATCATAGGGGAACTTGGCCATCCTTTTTCTATCATCTGGAGTTGTGAGACACTGCCGTTTTGTGAGCTCCAAGTGCCCCCCTAAACAGATTGAAGCAAACTTAGAAGAAAGCATGTTGAATCTAGACAACACTTTGTCCACATAATTAGACTAAGATAATTTCATCAACTTGTTTTTTTCTATCTCTTAATCCTCAAAGATTTTCTGAGCAGGACCTAAGTCCTTCATATCAAAATGCTTCATCAGATTTTTTTTTTAACTCCAGTTATCACAAGCAAAGAGTTACATATCAGAAGAATATCATCCACATATAACAAAATATAAATGGGACATGGAGAAGTTGTTAAGAAAACAAGCATGATCAAGGTGATTCTTATCTATAAAACCTTTAGGCTGCTTATAGATAGTTTCTTCTAAATCACCATGTAAGAATGCAGTTTTAACATCCATTTGTTCGAGTTCAAGATCATGCATAGCAGTAATTAGGGGTGGGCGCGGGACGGGACGGGATGGGACAGAGGTCGTCCCGCGTAATTTTTACGGGATAGGTGATTCTTGTCCCTCAAATAAAAAAGATTATAAAAAAATCAAAATTTCATGTATATATTGCGATTTTCAAAGATGTAATAAATATATATGTATAATTTTTTATATTTTGCAGGTTCCCATATATATATATATATATATATATATATATATACATAAATAATATCAGTTTATAATATGTGTATGCATTACAGTGTATGTATATATATAAGATATATGCAGCGTATATCGCATACTATATTATATATAGTATTACAGTGTATAATGTATATAGCATACATATTATGCATTACAGACTTATAGTGTATGTATGTATATATACTATATACACATTAATCTAATATATACACACACACGCAATAATATATACACACACATTAATCTAACATACTATATATATATATATATAAAGAGAGAGAGAGAGAAAATGATAGGGAATATACCAAAACTTTGGACCTCTTGCAAAAATGACACCCCCCTTCTAAAATTTGCAAAAGTAGCAAATAGGTCCAAACATTTGCAAAAATAACCGATGGCCATCACCTCCTTTTACAGGTTACCCTTCCTGCTGAATTGAACCCTCACCGCTCCGCCTTCTCTCCGGTCGTTCCCCGCCCTCCACGAGCCACCTTCGGCTACCCAACCACCTGCGTTCGAACCCTCTCTCTCTGGCGCACCCACTGAGCCCAAAACCCACCCGGTTCGTGCCCACCCAACCACCACTGTTCGAACCGCCACCCTCAACCACCCATCCAACAGAGAGAGAAGCCCGGAAGGCGATTCCATAAGGGAGAAGACAATGAAGAAATTAAAGGAAGAAGCTTTGGAGGAATTTCGAAGAAGAAGAAACCCCACCCCTCGAGAAATATTGAAGGCGATTGAAGAATAACAATCCCCCGCCCGCGCAGAAAGCAAGTAAGTACTCATCCTCCCTCTATTGAACTCGAAAATTTTGTAGATTGTCCTATTGTAGATAATCAGCCAGGTTGGGGAGAGATCGGATTGAAATTTTTTTGAAACCCTAACTTTGTGGGAGTTGGAAGATTTGGGGAAATTGAGGAAGTTGTGATTTTCAAATGGACATGGAAGTCATCGGGGATCTGAAGACGAAATTGAAATTGAAGGCCTGAACATGACATGTTCGGCGAACTGAAAATCTGGATTAATTGGTGAATTTTGGAATGGGGAAATAGTTAACGTCACTGATTTTTTACTGTCATACATTTTTCTGTCTTGCATTTTTTCTTTACTGGCACATATTTTTTCTTTACTGGCACGGATTTTTGTTTGACCAGCAACAATGGTGATGTTGTGTCTTTTCGTGTGTGTTTTGGTGTCCTGCTGAGATGGGTATGGAATGATGTTGGATGTAGTAAAGGGGAAGGTGAATGGTAGATGGAATGAGTGCGTATTATTTTGGAAATCGGAAACTTTTTGTGGATTTCAAGATCGGGGGTGTTTAGTGACTAATTACCTTCAAAATATAATGCTAATAATGGGTTATACTTGTAAATCGTTGTAAGTTTGTTTCTATGTGTTGAAATATGTTGTGATTGAAACTATTAATGTTACACTGGACGATGTCATTTGAGAGTAATGTAGGTTTGTTTCTAGGGTTGTCATATGTGTATTACATAAGTTTTTTTTATTGTTGACACTATTGTGTAGTTGTGTATGTGTGGTGTTTATTTCATTCTTTACTTGTGTGAGTTACCATTTTGAGATTATTTGAACATGTGTATTTGTCGGACATATGAATATGTGAACATTTGTATTCGTGACATTTGTGTAGTTGTGTCATTTGTGTAATGTTATCTGTTTTGACCTAAACATTATTTTGACTGGCTAGACATATGTATATACTGGCTAGAATTATTGATAAAATGGGTATTATCTGAACACTATATAACAGATTAAGTAGACAATGAGAAAATTGAAAAGAAAAAAAGTAGCGACGTCGTCGAACAACAAGGTATTAACTGTAATCACTTCTCGGACAGATTAAGGGCCTTCTTTTTGTCTTGGTGATGTTAAACATGTCGTGTCGTGTGATATTTGTGCAGCCGACACTAGCCCTTCTTCTGGAAAAGTATTTCAGATGTGTGAGAGATGGTACGAGCTCCAGGGGCGACTCCTCCGGTTTACCATCAAGGAATTTTGCCTCGTCGCCGACCTCAAATGTGCTAGAAGAAATCGGGACTTTGAGGAGGAGAATCACAAAGATGACATTCAAAGCTTCTTTGGAAGGGAACTTTAGTACTTCGTAGTGTTTGGTTTACTTGTTAAACATTTAATTGTTTCCACCTTTTGGATGACTTGTATTTGATGACTGATAACTTATGTTGTGGACACTTTTTTATATTCATTATGGATGGTTGTTGTGAATGTTGCGGTATAACGCATTTCATTTGGGTTTAATGGCCGATATTCTTAGGTTGGGAAGTTTCTGAGATAGATAAAATATGTCAAGTGTTATTCTTTTATCGGCTAAGACATCATTGTCATTGGCTAGATAATAGTATTTACTGGCTAGTAAGCATACAACGCAATGGGTTATACTTATATATCGTTGTAAATTTCTTTCTATGTGTTGAAGTATGTTGTGATTGAAACCATTAATGTTACAATGGACGATGTCATTTGAGAGTAATGTAGGTTTGTTTCTAGGGTCAGTTATGTACATTCAAAACCTCCAAAACCCCAAAGTGTCAGTGAGTTAGAAGCAAACTAACAAAATACTACATTCGACAACGCAAAAGAAGGGTTATCCCACTAGACATCGATTTCTTCACCTTACCACCACACGCTTGCTTATGTCCTCCGACGCTTCCGGTGAAGGAACTATCCTCGAGACGGGTGCCTTCTTGTCTATATTATCTTGCTCCTAACGGACCCAAACGGCATGCTCTCCTCTATGAGCATTGCCCCCTCCTCCATATCCACGTCGGCAGCTTTACCTTTCATCTCCGGAGCAACGATTGTCGGTTCTGCCCAGGTTTTCTGGTTTATCTTACCTGTTGTGTGAATTTCCGTGCCAGCTAAATTGTTATCTTTGCCATCCAAATGGTTATCCATGTCATACTCCAAATTGAGATCAAGATACGATATACACCCAACTTTAGTTCGAAATATTTTTTTTCATAAACATATATAAAGTGGGTGTCTATAGATAGATAAAATTAAATTAAGTTCAAAAATTAATTTATTTTTTAATTTTAACAAATAAAAATTGCCCCTCCCCCCCCTCTCTCTCTCTCCCTATGTAGCATTTACCTTCCACCGGCTGTAAAGGTGCCCAATTTATTTGCAAAAATAACATTTTGCTACCCCCTTGCAAATTCTACACCCAATGGTTATTTTTGCAAAGTTGATTTTTTTTTTGGTATATCCATGCAAATTTTCCATATATATATTTATATTTATATTACATATATATATTTATATTATTTATATTTATATATAATATATATATATATATGCATATATATACATATAAATATAGAGAAAATGGTGCTCAATATACCATTTCTTTTGGCCCATTGCAAAAATAACCCTCCCCCGGTCCAATTTGTAGAAATGTCAAAAATGCCCAATAATTTGCAAAAGTAACCGGTTGTGAGAACCTGTTACTGCGGGTGACTTTTTAATTGCAATTTGGAAAGAGAAAATGGTAGAAATGAGACATCACATCACGTTCATCTCCCATACTCACCATTTCTGAAACCTGTAGAAATTCAAAAGACTTGGAGGAGAAAACTACCATTGTCAAAGCTTGGAGGGAGCACTTAGTGCGACGCCGGAACCGAGAGAGATAGGCTGCTGCGACGCCGGAGCAGAGAGAGAGAGAGAGAGAGAGAGAGAGAGAGAGAGAGAGAGAGAGAGAGAGAGAGAGAGAGAGAGAGAGAGGGAAACCACCATTCAAGGGAGGGACGACCCGACATTGGAGAGAGACGAGAGTTGGTGCCCAATCCGCCATTGAAGAGAGGTTATCCCCCATTCTCTATCTCTAAGCTTTCTCCTTTTATGGCGGTTTGGGGGTTTGAATGTATGTAAATTCGATTTGGGGCCGGTGGGAAGAATTGGGTGAATGGGGTTAGAAATTTGTGAAGGGGAAACCCTAATTGTATGTGTGGTGGGCGGTTTGGGGATAGGGGTGGAGATTTGCCATTGATGCTAAGTTGGGGATGAAATTGAATGTCCAAATATGGTAGAAACGATTAAACAACCCCCATGAAAGAATGAAATTTGGAATTTGATAACTCGTCAATGGCGAGCGGAGTCGTTCTTGTGGATAGGGGAAACGATTGAATGGCTAGGTATAGAAAATTCTGGGTTTACTTCGATTTGGGGAAGTAGGGGACAACACATATGACTTGTCTTCGATTAGTTATAATGGATAGTGTCTTTGAAAAACTCATGGTTTTAAACAAACCATCATGCTCGATGTATTCTGGATAAATCTACTTAGGTACTCATGGTTTTAAAAAAGTTTCTCTTACAAGGGATAATGAAGATGATATATACAAGATTTTAGAGGATTATGGATTAAAGGTTAGCAGCCCCTTTGAGACCATAGTTTCAAGTCCCATGTGCTAGTTTCTTGTTGGTGTTGTGGTAAAGTGTTGTTTTTGGACCCAATCACACTCGTGATCAACCTTTTGCTGCCTAACTATATGCTCATGATTCTTATGATATGAAGTTCTTTGAGTTTCGTTACTCTTGTATATTGAATAAAAAAAAACGAAGATCCTCAAACCATCTGATGTCTTAAAGCAATCATATTCAGTTGTTGATGGTTTTTCGTGGCATTTGTGTAGAGTTGTCATTTGGATAATGTTAAATTTTCTGGCAGAAACATTATTTTGACTGGCTAGTCATTTGTATATATTGGCAAGGATTATTACTGAAATGAGTATTATCTGAATGGCAGATTAAGGACAATGACAAAATCGAAAGGAAAAAAGGTCGCGACCCCGTCGAGCAATAAGGTATCACCTGTTATCACTTCTGAGACAGATTAGGGGCCTTATTCATTTGTCTTGGTGATGTCAGTTGTGTGGGCTTTTGTGATATTTGTGCAAGCGACACTATCCATTCCTCCGACAAACTAATTTAGAGGGAGGTCGAACCAGTTCTCCAAGATGGCCATGCTGAAAGGAATGGACGATGGCCTAGCTGCGGCTGATTGGCAAATGTTGAAGGACAACAGGCTAGGGGGAATTGTAAATATCGGATCCAATGTGTCGTATTCATCATCCCTGATCCATTACTTCCTCGAGAGGCAACTGACTTATATTGGTTAGGAAATGTTGTTGTTCGTTGTGTTTGGTTGACTTGATAAACTTGTTAGCATTTCGAACTTTTGGAACCTTGTGTTTTTTACTATATATGTATGTTTTCGAGACTTGGTTATATTTATTATAGATGCTTGTGGCTAATGTTGCGTTATTATGCATTCTGTTTGGGTGTACTTGTCGTTTTTCTTATGGTTGACAGTTTCTGAGATATATAAAACATGGTAAGGGATTGCCTGTTATCGGCTTAGTATTTGATGAGATTGGCTAGGGAAAATATTATAGTGGCTAGTAAGTACAAAACCCCGTACATATGTGAAACTAAACGCCCAGTTATGCACAAAATAAACGACCAAAACCTCAAAGTTTCCCTGATTGACATGCATACTACCAAAATACTACCTTCCTCAACATACCCAAAAGATGCGGCATCCCACTACATAATCATATAATCGCATATCCACGCCACGCTTCTTTAAGTCCTCAGTGTTAGTGTTCACTATGAATTTTTTTCACTTTGATACAAGGTTATTCCCTATAAGCTCGGACGTTGCCTGTCGATCGTGGTTGTGTCTAACATTAATGCCGCATGTGTGCTTCTGCACAAACTTCCGCAACTGCCACGTGTATCCCTGTGTATGTCTAGATATATTCCATTGATGACTAGGATTTCCCTTTGCCTGGCTAGTAACTGAATTTCTGGGTTTTATTCTTCCAACTTGACGTTAATGGCAGCCATGGAGAAGAATCCGTCGCTTTTCACTTTTTGGTCCACCTGTCGAGCTCCCCCATCTCCTTTTATACTCCCTTTGAAAACCGATAAACTCCCCATGTGATTTCCCTCCATTTTGCCTTGGCGGGAATTTTTTTTGTGAAAAGTGAACCCTCTCTCTCCTAGCATTAAATGTTAGTCATTCCAAGCTTTCTCACTCTCTCTCCCAGTGTCACTGTCACCTCTGCATTCCTTCTTCTTTTTTTTTATTTTTTTTTTGCCAAAATGATTACACTCCCTCCTATTTTCGGTTGACACGTGTCCAACATTTTGTCACAACTTTTCCCGGTTTGTGCAAAGGGTAACCGGCAACCGGTTGTGCCCAATTTGCAAGAATGACAAATTGTCATGCCTTTGCCAATTTTCTAGGTGGATGTTATTTTTGCAAAGTGGAGGATGAAATGGTATATTCATGCAAATCATCCTATAAATATATGTAATATATATAGTTTTACATTATTATATACATATGCGGGACGGGACGGGATTTGCGAGATTGGAACGGGTCATCCCGCGTCCCGTCCCACATAAATTTTACGAGACGGGACCGGGACGGGACCGGGATTTGCGGGATTTATGCCCACCTCTAGCAGTAATGACAAGCAACAATCTCAAGGTCTTATATTTCACAACATGTACAAAAATATCAATATAATCAAGAGTCAAGACCTTCATGTTGAGTAAAATAGGGCTGATCAACCGGTCTGGACCGGACCGGACCGGACCGGACCGGACATTCCGGTCCCGGTCCGATCTGATGGACCGGAATTTTCGGAAACTTGGACCGCGGATCGGACCGGGACCGATAAATATGGTCCCGGGTTTTCCGGTCCGCGGACCGTAAAGACCGTTTGGACCGTAGTTACTGTACTGTTTGCACTTGAATTAAAAAAAAACAGTTTTGCAATCTACACATCCAACAACCCTAAATCCTAATTCAAGTGAAAATACACGATACCTGCATTCATCATTTCATCCATTGATTCATTAATCCATTTCAAGAAAAATCACAAATTGACCAAATCAATAAAGAGTAAAATGGTACAACATAGATCTGAAAATCCATAAAGTACAAAACAAATTGAAACCTAGATCTAAAAAATTGAATCTGGAGTACAAATTGAAAAAAAATTAGAGACGAGATAGACTAAAATCGAAACCTAGATCCAAAATTTCCTAAAATCGGGACAAGATAAACCAAAATCGACATTACAAAGGTACAAATCGGGATGAGATAGAATAAAGAGAGGGGAGAGGGATCAGATGCCTACTGGTGATGGACGGCGAAGGTCGAAGGACGGCGGCCGGTGGCGAACTGGAAAGGGCGGTGGCGTCGTGGCGATGACCGGCAGAGAGAGGTCTAGGGGTGGCCGGTGGCGAACCGGACAGGGCGGTGGCGACAGGCGAGGGCGAGGGTGGTGGCGATGGCGGCATCGATGGAGGGCGGTGGCGATGGCGGCAGTAGGTGGTGCCGTGGTGGTGAACGAAGAGACTCGGCCCCGGGTTTGCAGTGGCGGCTATCGTCTGGTGCGTAGGGAAAGAAAGGAAGGGATGAAGAAATGAGAGTGGATTAGTGGAACGCGTATTCTAAATTCTTTACTCCCTCTTTTTTTTTTTTTAATAATGTGGATTCCGGTCCAATTCCGGTCCGGACCGGAAATTCCGGTCTGGTCCCGGGTTTGGACCGGAACCCGGAAATCCCAAAATCTTGGACCGTGGATCGGACCGTAATATTCCGGTCCGATCCAAAGACCGTAAATTCCGGTCTGGTCCCGGTCCGATTACGGTCCGATCCAAATTTTGCCGAGCCCTAGAGTAAAACCTTTTGCCAAAAACCTAGCTTTAAACTTAGGTGGATCAGAGTAAGCCATCTTTCAACTTAAACACTCATTTGCAATCAATCAATCTAGCTTTATCAGGTTTAGGAACTAGCACCCAAGTTTTATTTTCATGCACAGATCTTATCTCGTCAGACATAGCATACTTCCAATTATCAGATTGTTGGCTATGTATGTAAGACCCGGGGTCTTAAGAAACGCTAGCCCATGCCACCTAGCCCTCTCAGTTTCGTTGTCCTCACTTGGAGCCTGAAAAGGAAGAGCTCTTGTGACATGGGTATGGTTTGAATCACTTATAAATCACTCTCTACATCCTTATTATATCCGATGTGGGACGGGGGTGCTACAATCTCCCCCGCTTAAAGCATTGACGACCCCGTCAGGCCCAATGTACTGCCCTCCGGGAGCAGCGTACCCGAGCATATTTTCGGCGCAGCTCCGAGCTCGGAACCTCGCTCTGATGCCATCTATAAGACACAGGGTCTTAAGAGACGTCATCCCATGCCACCTAGTCCTCTCTCATGTACGTTGCCCTCACTTGGAGTTTGAAAATGAAGAGCTCTTGTGACATGGGTAGAGTTCGAATCACTTATAAATCACTCTCAACATCCTTATGATATCCGATGTGGGACGGGGGTGTTACAATGTATAGCAAACTCATATCAAGGGTAGGAAATTTAACCACTTTAGCAACAATCATAGCATACTCAACCAATCAGAAGTATATTTCTTATCAGGAATCTTAATCCTAGGACTTCTATCTCTGACTAACATATAATCATTTACAGATGCAAGCACGGATCCCTCAAGGGGCACATTGACAATCACAGAAGAAGGGGTAGAAGTAAAAATAAAGCAGAGATAGTATTAACAGTGACAAAGGGAGTAACATTATATTCAAGATAACTCCTTGTGTTTTTGGGTTCAATTTGAATCACAAAGTCTTGACTTATGTCTTCAGCAACTTTATCTTCAGTCAGGCCTTCATTTCCAACCCCTCCCCCCCCCCCCCCCAACTTGGGTGGAGCTGGAGTGAATGCTTGTTCATCTGCTCGAGCCAGGGTATCTGTAGACCCCTGCTCCAATGGGTGGCCAGAATCAAATTTAGACTCTTCATTGTCACCTAAGCTCAGGGGAAGCGTAGGAGCAATGGGCATTGTAGGCACAGGAGTGGTACCTGCCATTTCAGAAGCAGTAGTTAGTTTTTCTTTAAAATAGAAAATATTCTCTTCAAAAGTGACATTTCTAGAAGTAATAACTTTATATCCTACATTCTAAATTAAAAGAAGTTTATAACCCTTCACACCATCGGGGTACCCTAGCATCACGCATTTAAGAGCCCTTGGTTAAGTTTTTCCTGTGAGACATGGGCATAAACTGTGCATCCAAAGGGCCTCAGATATGTGAGGTTAGGCTTTCTTCTAATCCACATCTCTTGAGGAGTTTTAAATCCTATAGCAGAGGATATGGACATGTTGATAAGGTAAGTAGCAGTCATTACTGTCTCACCCCACAGAGAGGGTTTCATTCCTGTAGAAAAAGTAGGGATGGCATGGTACGGTAACCACCAAAAAATGGTGATCATGTACCAACCACTCACTGGTGGTATGCAAATTTTTATACCACATACCAACCACAAGTCATGGTTGCCACATATGTGGTAACCACGAATTGTGGTTACCATCGGTACATTACCATGGTTACCGTGTTGTAATTCCTTCTGGCAGTGCTTCTTCTGAATGAACCCTGATGAGCCATTGAGATAGCAAGTAAGAAATTGGGAGATCTTGAATGAACGGAGGAATCGAGAGGCCAAAAGCAACGACTGAACGGGTGATCCTTGAACGGTCAGAACTCCAAAGCCTTGAATAGAGAGACTAGAGAGTGGAGGCTAGGGATGCCGCAGTCAAGGTTCTAAATATCGCGTATCGGTGTCGTATCGGTTATGAGTAAAAATGATATATCGGGGATATATCGGGGATATATCGAGATATATCGGATTTATCGGTTTCACTAATTTTTAACTATAAGTACTATATTTATACTTCAAAATGTAAAAATATACATGAAAAAATAATATTTAAATTGCAAAATTACCAAATAAACTTGATAAAATAAAAACAACTTCATTCATAAAGGCTAAAGTTAACTTATCAAAGTTGGCAGTTCTAAATATCCCCGATATATCGCCGATATTGGCCCGATATATCGGCGTTGACCCGATATATCGCCGATATTGACCCGATATATGGCGTTGACCGATATTTTTCAACCGATATGCCGATATCGTAGCGGATTCTAAATATCCCCGATATATCGCCGATATATCAGCCGATATATCCGATATTTAGAACACTGGCCGCAGTGCCACTTGGTTCCTCTTTGTGTTTGTTTGTTTGAACAAACTAACGAAGAGAGTAGGACCAGTAGAAAGGACCAATTTAAGTCAAAATCAAAACACAAAATATAAAGTAAAAACTTTAAACTAAAAGGTAAAAACAATAAAACATTAAATAATAAAAATAATGTGTGTGTGTATACTCGGTAACCATGGTATTTAGATTTCATTACCATTATCGTACCACCTTCACGTGGTTACCACCACGATGGTTACCGTCATATCGATTACCACAAATATGGTTACCAACATAGTCGGCTTGTAGTTGGTACATGGTTGGTATGGTAATTTTCGTACCATTTGTTAGCCTTAGAAAAAAAGCATACATCTAGTTTTCTCAAGTAAGGTACGATTCATTCTTTCAGCTGTGTCATTCTGTTGGGGAGTACCCGGAACTGTACAGTGTCTTTTGATACCACTATCTCTACAGAAAATAGTAAAAGCATTATTAACAAACTCCAAGCCATTGTCAGTCCTAAGGCATTTTACCTTATGGCCTGACTGGCTTTCTACATTTATCTTCCAATCTTGAAAAGACTGGAAGACTTCATCCTTGGACTTGAGTAGACCAACCTATACCTTTCTAGTGTAGTGGTCAACAAAAGAGATGAAGCATTTCCCGCCCCCAAGAGTGTCCACCTGGGTTGGACCCCAAAGGTCCGAGTGAACATACTCCAGAGAGGCCCCTACAACATTAGAGGAGTTACAAAAAGGCAATTTGTTAGCTTTATCCAAAATACAGTTTTTGCAAACACCCAAATCAATAGGTTTCTTATCAAGGAGACCATATTTAAATAACTAATAGAGACCTTTATTTCCAATATGGCCTAATCTATTATGCCAAGTCTTAGTGTGATCCAGAGTCATAGAGTCAAGTTTCTTAGTAAAATTAAATTCAAGAGATCTAGAAACATAGTAAAGACCACCAACTTTCTGAGTAGTAAGAAGGTGAACACCATTCTTACTGACTTCCTTCTTTCTTGCAAAAGTTTTGATTAGGCAATGTTGATCATCAAACATAGAGACAGATAACAAGCTCCTTCTCAATGTTGGAACCCACTTGACATTTTCAATAAGGATACTCTTCTCATTAGGCAATTGAATTGTGATATCTCCTGCACCCTTAATTTTTATCACAATGTTCACCAAGCATAACTTCACCAGTAACAGAATCATCAAGCATTTTAAACCAAGAACGAACAGGAGCATCACGCATAGTACAACTTGAATCTAGAATCCATGTATTACAATCATTAGCATATTCACACATAAACAACTTATTAGGATAAGTATCATGAGACTCAAACACAACAATAGACATATCTTGTTTATTTTTATTCTGATCAACCCTTTTCTTTTTCCTACAATCTTTAATCCAATGACCTATATGACCACAGTAATTACACTTAAGGGTCTTTAGGCAATTTATGATCAAAATGCTCAGCATGATTTTTCCCATCCTTTTTAGGCTTGTTCTGGGGAGGCTTTGCCCCCTTATTTTTATTGCCCTTCATAAACAGAACCTCCATTTTATCAAATTTGTCAGACTTATCAGATTTAGCATACCCCTTTATCTTAAAGACCTTCATAATTTCATTTTTCTTAATTATGGACTCAACAAGTTTGTCTTTAGTCAAGGAATCTCTACTGAATTAAATAACATCTCAGAATGTGTCAAACTAAGAAGGCGGAGAGTTAAGCAATAAAATAGCCCAATGAGAATCTTTGATATTGTCATTACGTACACATTTCTAATTCCTGAATCATCTTCAAGAATTTATCCAAATTATCTTGCAAAGTCAAGTTTGAATCCATTTTAAAAGTAAACAGTCCGCAAAACAATGAAATCAAACTAGGCAAGGACTTATGCAAGTGCAGATTTTATAAGGCATGCTAAAGTAAACAGTCTGTACTACCTTCGCAACATGATCTCGACATGTGCTTGTTCACCCATTTCTGGATCAACTGGGACATCAATCTTCTTACCCTTATCTTCAGTCTTTAAAGTCTCAGGGGTTTATGGATCAGTTTCTTGGACTCTAGGGATAGTTAATCCACCAGAAGGAGTCTTAGACTGAGTGGGAAGCACGCTAGCATCCTTCCAACACTTTGTCTTTGACTAGAATGGCTTTCATCTTGAGCTTCCACATGGAAAAATCCATTTGGCCATCTAAAGCCTTGATCTTGAATGAGTGATTAGACATGATTCCTACAAAGCGAACCAAATCAGTACCAAGAACTCACACCGAGAAGCACAAAAACCTTATGATTTGTAATAGACTTTGAGAAAAAACTTAAAAAACAAGAAAGTCAAACATATAAACAGATCAACACACGGAAGGTTGTTTAAGAGGGAAACCAAATTTTAATTAACCAGTGGTACGTCTGACGGGAGAGGAACAACTGATGTCCACATATTTAGTCTTATTTTGCTTCATGTTTTCATCTCGTTTAAGTCCTTTTACTAGCTTTTGTGTTGGAAAAGTAAGGAAAATGTGTAGTTATGCTTAATATTGCAAGATATGGAGTCTACACAAGCTTTGGTGTGTTTTTGTAGGTTTTGGAGCTGGTTTGGAAGAGTTTCGACGCACTTTGGAGCTTAATGAAAAATCATGAAGGCAATGGAGAAGCCAAGCAAAAGCAAAGAGTGGTGCAGCTGGAGAAAAGCCTTATTTTTGCCATCCATCACTTCGATGCAAGTTCTGAAGCCTTCATGAGAGTTGTATTCCTTGAAAAGAGCTTTCCAACGCATATTCATATGTGTCAATCCGATGAACGAGGACTCGGAAAAGTGCATTTGAAGTCAAAGTCGAAAAGATGGAGTAAAACAGAGCCTACTGCGTTCAAACAGACCCTCGGCGCCGACACCTTGACCATCGATGTCGACACCCAGCGAATCACAGTAGCACTGTAAGCGAACAGACCCTCGACGCTGACACCCAGACCCTCGGCGCCGATACCCTGCGCACCAGCAAAAGATTTAGCGGGCTGATTTTATTACTTAATGGGCTTTTTAATTAGGGTTTTCTTCTCTTTTAGGATCTTTTAGTTAGATAGACTTGGGATATTTTATCCTTCTTTAGATATATTTTATTATTTTTATAAGATAAAATCTCTTTCCTTGGAGATTAAGTCTTATGTTTTTATCTTTAAATAAAGCCTATTAGGGGCTGATTTTTTAGGAGAAAAGAAGACACGTTGTTCAGCGCGAGGGTTGCGCGCATCAGTTGTAGGACGATTTTTAGGGTTTTGTTTTGGCGTTTGGGCGAAAGCTTGGGCGTGTTTGTTGCGATTGAGACGCTGAATTTCCAGGTTTTATATTATTGCAAGTTTAGTTTATGTTTTCTTCACTTAAATTCATGTTTTTCATTGCAATGTTTGAGTAGTTCTTTTCTCTTCTAGGGTTGGGGTGAACCCAACAATAGGCATGTGTGTTGAATGGATGAATCTATAATTGTTTGATGTTTTTATGTTCTTCTACCTATGTGGTTAACCTTTGATGAAAGTCTAAAGGAATTCATAGTTGCAATTGAACTTGACAAAGGAAATTGTTAACTTGATAGTAATTACGGTTTTCTAATGAAAGTTAAAGGATCCTAATTAAGAGAAGGTAGAAACAAGTAGGTCTTTTATGCGAAAGTGAATTGATTTACTTGTTGATTGATGAAACTCAATTGTTTGATGATAAAAGCATGATCTTTTATGTGATTCATTGATTTGCCCATGTGTTTATTGTTGTGGTGATCATTTGCCTTGGAAGCTTTTCTTTTTATTAATTAAAATTCAGATTTTATGCTCTTATCACCGCCCATCTCTATTCCATCTCTTTTGTTACTTTTAACCCGACAAAGCAACTAAATAAGAAGCGTTGACTCTCTCATGTGGATAATCCTGACTCCCTATACTATAGCGGGGTCTTGACTACAAATTTATTTGGTCGAGAAACCCTCTCATCAAATTGGCGTCGTTGCCGGGGAGAGTTCAATCACGCCTTGTTTAGTTGTTTTTAGGGTTTGGGAATAGCCCATCCCTTTTATTTTGTATATATTATTTCTTTTCTCTTTTTATTTTAGTTAGTTTTTATTCTTCTTTTCTTTTAGTAGTGTTTATAATTTTTCTTGAACGTCACACCTCCCATCCACTTGCCTCATCGGTGCCGACTTGGTGTCGAGCCTTTATTATTTGATTTGTGCGCCTGTTTGAGTTTTCAGGATTTGATACAATATGGAGGATGCACAAGAGTATTATGATTATCTAGAAGCAAGAGCCAAAAGGGCTAGAGCGGATGAAAGACGGAAAGAAAGAATGAAGGAGTATGCTAAATTTTTTACCGAGGTTGATGAGGATGATGAAGATTATTATGACTTTGATAATTGGAAAGCAAAACAATCATCCGAGGATTCAACTAAAGCCCAAGAGTCATATGGGCCCTATCAACCAAAGAAGGGGTACTATGCTCAACACGACTATAGGGACCCATATGAGCCCTATCATCCATGGAGTATCTCACAACGAAAGCTTGCTCGGGAGGAAGAACTATTAAGGGAAAGAGACAAGCTAAGGAAACAAATACAGATGCTTGAGATAGAACGAGAAAATGTTAAGCTAAGGGAAGAGATACGCTTTCTTGAGGCGAACCCGCCTTGTCATCTATGTGGAACAAGGTCCCATCTTGGCCGTGCTTGCCCTAGCTTTTATCAAGAACCATATCCTCCCTATGAGCAATGGAGGCCAACTCCAGACGAGTCGGTCTATCCACGAGAGCCTGCAAAAAAGCCTCCGTCAATAGTGGAAGAAGTTCAACAAGAGCTGCAAGGCATTAGTGAGGAGGTTGACGCATTGAGGAAGCTACCAGAGCCGTCAGATTCACCACCGAAAGCCAAGGCTCCACAACCAATGGAGGAAGAAAAAGCTACAGAAGCCTCGGCGCCGACACCCTCATCCTCGACGTCGACCCCTCTGGCGGACAAATTGTTCCTGCAGAATGCTGAAAATGCTACAAGTGTCTCGGCGTCGAAACCCCCTACCTCGGCATCGACACCCCTGGACAAAGAAAAGTTTCCGCAGAAACATGAGAAGGCTACAGATGCCTCGGCGCCGACACCCTGCACCTCGGCGCCGACACCCCCTCCTGAAGAGCGAACTGAAGAGCAACTTGTTGAGGTGGACGAGCCTATTTTCAGGGCCATTTCTACTCCGATCTCGACGCCGCCACTACCCTTGTTTCTAGAGAAACCATGTGAGAAACCCCAAGAAGAAGAAAAAGAGATAGAATTTGTTCTTCGATGCACTACACCGCTACCTTTTCCATTCACGACGAAGGCAATTCCCGACGATCTCGAACAACCGTCTTTCGCATTCAAGTATGGGGTCCTTGCAAAGTGGCACGTTGAAGATGAGGCGCTAGAAGAAGAAGAAGAAGTGGAGGAATCTCTTCCCCCTCCACCATTGTACACCAAACTCCACAACGAAGCACACTTATTTGTGTACGATGGTGGGGAAACAAATCAAAGTCATACCAAGAAGAGGAAGAGGATCGCATATGAGGAAGGCACATTTGCTGAGTGCTTTCCAAGACGGTGTGTAGCAAGATCCTTGGAGGATGAGTGGGTTGAATGTTGGAGCGTCCACTCGGGAAGGTTCAAGCTCATCCATAAGGAAAGGAAGAGATGCATAAAAAGGTACAAGGATCAAGAGCCATATAACTTGACAATCTATCCCGATGTACCACCGGAGGGTGTTCTCCCACCACCTCCACCAGCTGAACCACCGGATCCACCACCTCCTCCCGACCCGGATTGAAGAAAAAAAAGGGAAGTAGGTCAAGCTAGAGACTTTAAATATAGCGCTTACGGGAGGCAACCCACTTTCTTGCTTTAGATTTTTAGTTAGGAGTTAGATAGCCCAAGACTTACTATTTTTGTTGAGAGAACAGGTCCTACAGATCAGCATGGTGCATAGGAAAGAGCGGCTACATGCCACGAAGGAAGTTGACGTGCTGAGAGGTATCGGCGTCGACGCAGCCCTTGTCAGATTTTTGAACTTCTCCAAATTGCTCCATTTTTGCATCATTTTCCATGTGAGTTTCTTTTTCCTTTTCCTTGTTTTATTTTATTCAGCGAGGACACTGAAATTTTAAGTATGGGTGGGGGAGATTCGAAATTCGCATGACCTAGCTTTGCATATTTTTGTCTTTTGTCTTTATTTGTTTTGCTTATTTGTATCTTTTGTCTTGTATTTAGAGTCTATAAAAACTGAAAAATCCAAAAAAAAAAATAGAAAATGTCAAAAACCACAAAAATATATGTTTAATTCACTATATTTGTTTTAGTTTGTCTTAGTTTGAGTTTTTATTTTTTATTTTTAGTTTAGTTTAAAAACACCTAACTTAGATGTCCAATGATGAAATCTAATAACTAACTTGATCATCTAATATCCTAAGGCATAGTTGGATGGTTTAGCCTAAGTCGCACAAAATATTTTTTATGTGAAATTTGACTTGCAAGTGAAATTGAGCATATATGACTTTAGGATTTGTGTGATTGGAATCCAACATGTCCTGGTGAGTTATTTGGCCTATGGGGAATTGTTCTTTATATATTTTTCCTTCTTTTTGATGTGTGTATTACTCTCCTTATGCATTACCTCTTGATATTGCGGTGTATATCTAAGTCTTGAAACCAATATGAGATAGCTAGTCATTGCATAATTTGATCAAATGATAGAGGCACTCTTTATTAGCCACTTTTTATCCTCTTTTACCTACCTTATACATGTTTCCTTTGTTTGTAACCATTTTGAGCCTTATAGCCTATTTTTGTAGCTCCACAAGATTATCTTAGCCAATGTTTAGCCTTACCTCCTTATCCGGGAATTAGGACTTATTGTTGGTAAAGATTTATGTTTGAGGGGTTGAGACATATGATTTGGTTTAAGTATGGGGTACATGTTTGGGTTGGTATTTTATTTTCTTACCACGCTATTTATTGTAAAAGGAATTTTTGGCTCCTAAAATAAATAAATGCACACGAGTTCCGAAAAAAAAAGAGAAAAAAGAAAAAAAAAAAGAGAAAAAAAAAAAGAATAGAATAAATGAGAAGATGTGCATGAGCCAAATTTATCCTTATTTATTTATGCGAGACATATTTGATATTTTTGGGTTTTTGAAGAGTTGTGCTATATTAGATGAGTTTGGAAGTGTTTATATATGATGAAATTGTTTTGTTAAGTCGAGTTGGAAATTTAGGAGTCTTTGGTTCCCGGATTTCTAGCACCACATAGCCTAAATGATTTCTACCTTTATGTTCTTCCCAAGCCAAGTTACAACCCAGCCAAATGAGTCCTTCTTTGAAGGCCATTGAGCCAAAGTCCTCTTGATGGTTAATGCATGTTTTGACATATCGGTAATTGATTGGTGATATTAATTGCAATTTCTATGTAGCTTAATGTCATAAAGGATTGAGTTGAGAGATGTATTTCAAGCCTAAACACATTTGAAAGGGAGTGAAAACACATTTTTCCCTTGAGTGGTTGGATTCTAGTTGCTTTGCCTAAGGTTACCTAAATATATGTGATGATGGTTCAATGATTGTTCTTATTTACACTTATGCTTAATTGATGTTGCTTTTGACTAGCTAAGGCGAAGACTTGAAGATATGTTAAAGGTTTTGATCATTGTTTGGTTATTGCTTGAGGACAAGCAAGTCTAAGTATGGGGTGTTTTGATGTCCGCATTTTTAGTCTTATTTTGCATCATGTTTTCATCTCGTTTAAGTCCTTTTATTAGCTTTTGTGTTGGAAAAGTAAGGAAAATGTGTAGTTATGCTTAATATTGCAAGATATGGAGTCTACACAAGCTATGGTGTGTTTTTGTAGGTTTTGGAGCTGGTTTGGAAGAGTTTCGACGCACTTTAGAGCTTAATGAAAAATCATGAAGGCAATGGAGAAGCCAAGCAAAAGCAAAGAGCGGTGAAGCTGGAGAAAAGCCTTATTTTCGCCATCCATCACTTTGATGGAAGTTCTGAAGCCTTCATGATAGTTGTATTCCTTGAAAAGAGCTTTCCAACGCATATTTATATGCGTCTATCGGATGAACGAGGACTCAGAAAAGTGCGTTTGAAGTCAGAGTTGAAAAGCTGGAGTAAAACAGAGCCTACTGCGTTCAAACAGACCCTCGGCGCCGACACCTTGACCATCGATGCCGACACCCAACTAATTCCAGTAGCATTGTAAGCGAACAGACTCTCGACGCCGACACCCAGACCCTCGGCGCCGATACCCTGCGCACCAGCAAAAGATTTAGCGGGCTAATTTTATTACTTAATGGGCTTTTTAATTAGGGTTTTCTTCTAAATCTCTTTTAGGATCTTTTAGTTAGATAGACTTGGGATATTTTATCCTTCTTTAGATAGATTTTATTATTTTTATAAGATAAAATCTCTTTTCTTGGAGATTAAGTCTTATATTTTTATCTTTAAATAAAGCCTATTAGGGGCTGATTTTTTAGGAGAAAAGAAGACATGTTGTTCAGCGCGAGGGCTGCGCGCAACAGCTGTAGGACGATTTTTAGGGTTTTGTTTGGGCGAAAGGCGTGTTTGTTGCGATTGAGACGCTGAATTTCCAAGTTTTATATTATTGCAAGTTTAGTTTATGTTTTCTTCACTTAAATTCATGTTTTTCATTGCAATGTTTGAGTAGTTCTTTTCTCTTTTAGGGTTGGGGTGAACCCAACAATAGGCATGTGTGTTGAATGGATGAATCTATAATTGTTTGATGTTTTTATCTTCTTCTATCTATGTGGTTAACCTTTGATGAAAGTCTAAAGGAATTCATAGTTGCAATTGAACTTGACAAAGGAAATTGTTAACTTGATAGTAATTAGGGGTTTCTAATGAAAGTTAAAGGATCCTAATTAAGAGAAGGTAGAAACATGTAGGTCTTTTATGCGAAGGTGAATTGATTTACTTGTTGATTGATGAAACTCAATTGTCTGATGATAAAAGCATGATCTTTTATGTGATTCATTGATTTGCCCATGTGTTTATTGTGGTGGTGATCCTTTGCCTTGGAAGCTTTTCCTTTTATTAATTAAAATTCAGATTTTATGCTCTTATCACCGCTCATCTCTCTTCCATCTCTTTTGTTACTTTTAACCCGACAAAGCAACTAAATAAGAAGCGATGACTCTCTCTTGTGGACGATCCTGACTCCCTATACTATAGCGGGGTCTTGACTACAAATTTATTTGGTCGAGAAACCGTCTCATCAACAACACCGGACTGTGGAACCTTAATGGTTTGCCCAATATCCATGCCCTCATATCTATTTCTTGCGTCTATTGAGACGAAAGAAAGGAAGAAAATGGACACTCAAGCTTTGATACCACTATTGTAAGATTAGATTTGATTCAAAACATGCAAGGTCGAGAAATAGTAGATCTAAATGTAGAAATGTGAAAACGTAAAGGACACAAGGGATTGTTGACGCGGTTCGACGAACCTACTCTCCGGGGTCTCAAGAAGGGGATGCCCGGGCCCGACTCCATGGAGTCTCAAGAAGGACCTTTGTCTTTAGATCACCAATGGAGGAAGATCGGGTCTCCCTCAGTTATGGCGATTTCTCCGGATCGTCATTTCGCCTTCTCGCTCTTTCTCTTTCCGGATTAGGGTTTACCTTTAGTTGAAGAGGCCGAGTCGGTATGCTAGGGTTAAGAGGTTAAGTATATATAGAGCTAGGATTAACCGAAATGAAGCGTTTCGTCTAATACACTTCTCAACCTCCACAAGTAGCAGCAACATTGGCTTGGAAGAGAGCTGAGCTGAACTGGACTCTTACTTTGGGTTGTTAGGCCCAAAACTGTTCTTCCTTTGTCTTGAGCTGCTAAACCATTAAACCCATCCCACCTAGCTTGCCTTATGTTACACCCTTGTATAATACAAAGTATGGGAGATTACATGAATTACACAATGTTTATATCCATGTTTTGATAAATAAAAATTGATGCAAATTAAGAAGTACATACGTACGTACATGTTGTACGCTTTGCCTCAATCAATTATGTTTGGAAACGTTATTTTCTACTCTATATTGTCATCTGGTAAGAATTAAATCAGCCTAGCTTAATGCTAGTCTAGGACTTAGTAAGATCTATTCTCCATGCAATATTTCATGTACACCGAGATCATCTTTTGCAATGTTGTGCAAATGGTGCACGAACCTTTTAGACTCGACCAATTATGTTTAGAAACATTATTATGCTTTTGTTCTCTCTATAGCATTACTGTTATAGAGAAAAGAAAGACTTTATCAAAATATTGGAGTTTTTCCTATATATCCAACAACTCCTTTATTTCTTTCTCTAAAATAGAGAATAAAAGAGAGAATGAAAAAATCTCCAAACTTGTAGCATTGGATAGAACTTATAATATTGACGGATATTTCATCGGGTAACCCTAAGGTATTGCGTATTTCGCATGGCACACAACTCTTTTACATATTTCGTCAAATAACCCTGAGGTTTTTTTTTTTGGCCAAATAACCTTCCATCCCAATAATATTGCTTATAAGATTGGGTTGACATCCATGTCCAACAAGTTGTATCTAAAGCAAAGATTGTACGGGTTGAAGATGACATAAGGCTCCGACTTGGTAAAGCACATCAAAACTTTTAAACAAGTTATCGAAGATTTGGCATGACTGGATGTAAAGCTTGAGGGGGAAGACAAAGTCATGATCTTGCTATGTTCTCTACCTTCCAATAATACACTCCAGGAATGCCCTGATGAAAACGGTTGCAGTACGTGCACCCGAACGGTAAGGGTGCGGAAATGTGAGTGTCATTTTGACACTCGACTCGAAACAACGTGCAAGGATGAATGCCACTGTATGCTGGAGGCATACAAGTACTCGAAACAAGTACAGTCGGACTCCGGAGGCATTGAGTACCGAACCCAGTTGATTACAAAATCAATGCGGGGGGTTTGATCCGTGATGTTCAGTTGTAACCGGCTCCATGGAAGGAAAGAAAATGTGGAATTGTTGTGTTGCATTTTCAAATGCGTTTTCATCCCCTTTTATAGGGATTGTTGAACTTACTGAACGTCCAACTTGATGTTGAAACAACGTTAGATTTGACTTTGAATAAAACGTCCAATTAGACATTGCTAAGCCCGATCGAACCCATTGGGATTTCAGCTTGCAACATCCAAATTTTTTCCCCAAGGCAAAATGATTGTTTGAGCATAACATCGGATGTGACGTTGTTACAATGTCGGATCCAACGTTAATTTGCGGTTTATACATGGGACGTGAAAAAAAAAGGGATAGAAACTCTAAAAAGCGCTATCCGTTCAAGTATAAAATTTTTTGGGGGAAGGAAGCGTGGATTGTTGACAATGGTGGATCTAAACAATTCAAGCTAGTGCAGAAATTAAAAAATGTCAAAGAAGCGCTAAGGTCGTGGGACAAAGCTAGGTTTCCGGAATTGCAAACGCAGATTAAACTCAAGAAGGGCATCCTACATGAGCTGCAGTTACAGCTGTGTTTGGATAAGGGTAACTCACAGCTGGTGGGACATGTCAAGGAGGCTGAAGAGATCCTGAGGAAGAATGTTGCTAGACTCATAAGCCTGACTTCTCAGAAGGCCAAACTCCATTGGTTAACGATGGGTGAGGAGACGTCATCGATGTTCTACAGAAGCGTGAAGGAAAGGCGAGCTTCTAATGCTCTTGTCCAAATGAAGGATGACAGAGGAAGGAACTTGGAGGATGAAGGTCAGATTCGGGCTCATGTTTTGGGATATTTCAAAAATCTATTATCAAGCCCCGTTGCTACAACTCCATTTCCTAATATTCAGCATGGCCAACTGTTGAGTGCATACCTTGAGGGTGCCCTAATGCGATTACTCAGTTATGATGAAATCAGAAGAAACATATGGAGCATTGGGAAGAACAAATCCATGGGGTCGGATGGTTCGGTAGTTAATTTTTCAAAGATGCATGGGCTATAGTTGGGACTGACACATGTGAGGCTGTCAGGGAAATCTTCAGAAACGGGAGGGTCCTTAAGCAAATTAACGCCACTTTCATCTCTCTTCTGCCTAAAGTTGCTAATCCCACGTTGTTTAAGGACCTGCGATCTATCTCTTACTGCAATACAATGATGAAAGCAGTTACAAAGATTATTGCTAGGAGACTTAAAGGGGAGTTAAGTGGGCTGATTTTGGAGTGTCAGGGTGCTTTCATACCCGGGCAATCGATTGCTCACAACAGTGTCGTTGCTTTGGAAGTTGTTAATGGGTATGACATGAAGAGGGCATCCCTTAGGTGCACGATTAAAGTTGATTTGCAGAAAGCTTATGATTTCTTGAGCTGGGACTTCATTAAAAGCACTCTTGAGTATTTCAGTTTCCCGAGAAGTCTAGTACAGCTGATCATGGAGTGTGTGAAAACTTCTGCTTTCTCGGTGATCATTAATGGGGCCCATGAGGGCTTCCTCCAGGGTAGGCGTGGGCTCAGACAGGGCGACCCGCTCTCACCTTACCTTTTTGTGCTATGCATGGAAGTTTTAAGCAGGATGATCCAAGAAGCTACTGAAGATCAAGCTTTCAAATTCCACCCGAGATGCAAGTAGATTAAGTTGACGCACTTGGCCTTTGCTGATGATCTCCTCCTTTTCTGTCATGCAGACCTTACCTCAGTTACTATACTCAAGTCTTGTCTTGATAGATTCTTTGAATGCTCGGGCCTTAAAGCAAATACAGATAAGAGCACAGTATTCGTTTATGGGGTTACGGATAGTGTAGCTGAGTCCATAGTTTTACAGCGGGGGTTCGTGAGTGGTAGTCTACCCATCAAGTACTTAGGGATCCCTTTGCTCTCTAAGAGTCATCTATGAATATGGCGATCTATATGGAAAGTTTGAGAAGGTTATCAGCTTTTGGGCTACCAGAAATTTGGCATATGCAGGCAGACTGTAGCTTTTGAAGTCTGTATGCTCAGGAATCAGCAACTTTTGGTGCCAAGTGTTAATTCTTCCGAAAGAGGTAGTTCACAAGATTGAAGGTATGTGTCGGAGGTTCCTCCGGAATGGCAGAAATGAAGGTCATAAATATCTGGTTGCGTGGGATTGTGTTACCTAGCCGTTTGCTTAAGGAGGTCTAGACATCAAGGAAATTCTTGCGTGGAACAGAAGTGTGCAAGCTAAGCTCTTGGGGGATCTAGCACTAAATTCCCCTAGTATTTGGCAACGCTGGTGCGCTCAGAACCATCTGAGAGAGATTGATATTTGGGACATCTCCCCTAAGGTGGACGATTGTTGGGTTTGGAAGAGCATTCTGGAATCAAGGGACGAGTTGAAAATGTCCTTGTTTCCGGTTGGCTCTTCTTCATCACAAATGGATATTGTGCTGAATCCTCGTGGTGGTTTCTCTTGTGTGAAGATTTATGAATTAATCAGAGTGAAGGGGCAAGAAGAATCGTGGGGTAACCTGTTGTGGACAAGGATGCAATGCAGAAAGTGGGTATTTATAGTGTGGCTAGCAATCAGAAATCATCTGCAAACAGGTAGAAAAGTGAAGCATTGGAAGGGGATGGATGCAGCACGGTGTGTGTTATGTAGGCGTGGCCACAGGTCGGACCCGCCGGGTCAAGGGTCAGGGTTGGTCGACCCGAACCCTAACTCGGAAATTCACGGGTTGACGGGTTCGGGTCGACCCGTTGACCCGACGGATTCGCATATTAAAAAAAAATATTTTTTTATAATATTTTTTACTAATAAAAATTTTAAAAAAATGATATGTAAAGACTTTTTCTACATATCACTTTTTATATCCATTTTCATTTTAATATAAAGTGGAAAAAACATGAGAAATTTTATATCTCTATAAAACTTCATTCATCCATTACAATATAAATGTAGGCATATAAAACTTCTCAAACTTTACTTCATTTCAATATAAGAATAAGAAATAAGAAATAAAGCTTAAAGTGAAGAGTGAGAGTTAATGGAAGATAGGGTACACTTATATATACCTCAATCTCTTCTCATTCTAACTCTCAACTTTCAATGTGAGACAAGACTCTTGTCCCACATTGAAAATGAAAGAATATGGGAAGTCTTCTAAAGTTATAAAAAGGAAAGAGTGATAGTGCTTTTGACACACATTGCATATTGCAAAGTAGTTTATGTTTATATATTATGAATTATTCTAAGAATAATATACATAATACATAATAATTATTATAAACATAAAAAAAAAATTTTAAAAAAATTGGGATGGTGGGTTGACCCGCCGGGTCAGCGGGTTCAAAACCCTTGACCCTAACCCTAACCCGCAAACCACCCCACCCGTTGACCCGGACCCGTCAGGTCATCGACCCGTCGGGTCACTGACCTGTACGACCCGTAACCCGTGGCCACCCCTAGTGTTATGTACAAAGGAAGAAGAGAGTGAGTCACATCTCTGGTTCGGCTGCCCAGCGGTTATTGAAGTGCAGAATCTGGTAATGAGATGGGTGGGAATTGGATGCAGGCTCCCCAACATTACCGCATGGTTAGGATGGTTTGCTAGCGAGCCAGTCGCTAGACAGAGATCCCCTGTGTTCCAAGCGAAGCTTCTAGCTTTTGAAGCATGTGTACTTCACTTGGATGGCTAGAAACAAGGTAATCTATTGTAATGAGAACTTTAATTCTAGAGTATGTGTCCAACTCATTATTGAAAGTTGTAAGTCTAGGATATCCGCGAAGTGGAAGTGCAAGTCACTCGAGGATACTTGCAGGAAAAGGAGAATACTAGATAACTCTAGAGATTTAGATGATAGTTAGGAGGAGATGGTGTAAGTAGAGCAAGTAGGTTTTTGAGCTTGTTGGAGGGCATAGAGGGGCGATTTGTTTGGGTATAGGGTTCCCTTTTACATGAGACACTCTTTTGGTCTCATCTTTTGTATTCCAGTGTTCTCACTATATTTTTATATTTACCTCTTCAAGGAAAAAAAAAAGGGATATTACTGTATTTGCTACAAGTCCAAACACATCCAACTATTAGGAGAGAGAAAAAAAACTCTCTTTTGAGAGGGTAGGAGAAGCCGCCGATTTTCTTGCTCACATTGGCTCATCCGGGAGCACCACACCCCTCCTCCGGGAGGCTTAAAATCTCCTCCGGGAGCCTCAGATTCTCCTTTGGGAGCCACCAAATCTCATTCGAGAGCAAGTTTGTATAAATCCTCTCCTTCGGGAGCAAGGTTGTCGCTCCTGGGTTGTCGTTTCGGGGAATAGAACATCGGTCGTGGTTGTCGTACCCCCCTGTATAACTAGATTGTTCAAATCCCCAATCTGATTTCACCTATTGATGTTGCTTGAAAACCTAAATTAATTTGGGGCTTTGATGTTTCCGGGTCTTTGCTCCCTTTGTTCATCAATCCCTTGTTCAATCTTAACTTCTAATCCATCGGTTGACACCGGTCTTGGTTCTGGAGTCTCGTTTGAAGAGGCTCGGTGGCTACTGGCTTGGCTTGTTATGCTCAATCCCTTCACCAAGCCTCCGTCCAGCGATCCTGCTGGCCTCGATGGCGTCTCTGTCCGGCGATTCTTTCCTGCTGCTGCGCGCCTTGGCGCTGTTTCCGCCGGCGGGATCGCCTCTTTGCACCCGGCCTCCTTCGGCTAATATTTGATCTCCACTTAGTTCCGGTTTTCTGGGTTTTCTCCTCGGATTTCCGCCGGTTAGATCATTCTTGCAGCCTCTTAGGCCCATCCTACCCATGCTTTGTCCGACTCCTCATCCAGGCGGGCATGGCTCCGTCGTTCTGGTCTGGATCTGTCCCCTCCCCGGCCTTCGCCGTCGGCCGATGTGTGCTCCTGAATCCGGGGCCTCATCATTGTCGGGGGTGCTGGTTGGCTTTCGACTCCCCGTGGCGTCCAAGGCGCACCACTGCCCTTGCTCGTCTTTGCTTTGCCTAGCGTCCTTCCCAGTTCCCGGTCGACACCGACCACAATCCGACCTCCTCCTTGAGGCTTGGTTTGCCTGTATCTGTCCTCTCCGTACACAGTGTTTGGCGTGCAAGTGTTAACATTTGCCTTGCACGCCAAGCCCTTTGATAAAATTTTAATAATTATAAAAATTATTATCATATTTGCTATAATTATTAAAGATTAAAACAAATGGTTTGTTTTTTAAACCATCCATTAAATTATGCTCGAAAGAGCTTGATGTAAATCCCGTTAGGGTTTGACTGGTCTTTTCGATCGGTCTTTTACGGTGCGATTTGCTTGGGCGGTGTGCGGTTTTGCTTCGGTGCGACTGGGCTTTCTTCTTCTTCGTTGGAGTTCTGGCAGGCGGAGTCGGGATTGGCTGGGATCGAGGTAGTGTGTACGGGACGACTCCGTGATCGGGAAGGAGCTTCCTGGAGGTTCGTCTTCACTACCCACATGTTTCTTGAAGTATCGCTGGCCAACGGTGCTGTTCTAGGATGGTGCTTGGCTTCGACCGTAGTCTACGTCTCCAACGTGTTTGATTTAGTTTCGCCTACTTTCATCTCGTAGGATGTGCTTCCGCTTATTGTATTGCACTGTTTTATGTCTTTGTTTGTTTGTTGTGACTTGTGACGGTTTTTCCGTCTACCGACTTGTATGCCATCGAGTTTCAGGTATATCTGAGCTCGAATTCTTACTTAAATAAATAAATAAAAAAACTATTAGGAGAGACGAAGGCTACTTCCATTAACCTCAGTTCCGACTTCTCTATTTCTCAGTTAAACAAACAATTTTGATGTTCGGTGCACATTGAATTCAGAGTTCAGACAGTTAAGCTGCTATTGAAACGCAAGAGACATGAAGGAAGATGGGATCTTGGGAGGTAATGGATCTGAATCTGCCAGATTACACATCGGCACTGGTAGAAGAGATTGGGTCAAAAGGAGAGAGACATGGCTCGTCATCGTCGGAATTGTACTTCATGCTGTGTATATGTTGAGTATTTTTGACATCTACTTCAAATCCCCGATCGTCCACGGCATGGATCCCGTCACTCCTCGATTCTCTGCCCCTGCCAAACGCCTCGTTCTCCTCGTCGGTATGCCGATTTCTTCTTTTCTCTGTTGCCCAGCAAGTGTTTGTTGATTTGCCTCTGTGAAAAATGAAAATCTAGTGCTTTGCTTGTTGACTGTTATTAGTGCCTTTTTTTTGGGAGTGCTTTTATTGGTTATTTCGTGTGCTTAGTGAAATTATAAGTGGGTGATAGAGTATTTTTCTGGGATGAGATTGATTCATCATGATAATTGTGCAAATAGCTTTGGGCAATACTCTGCTGTGAAGCATGATTATGTCAAACTTCAAACCAACAAATAATGACAGCCTATGTTGCTCAGAGACAGTCCGACGGCATTTTAGCTAATATTTTTCGGAGATGAGCTTGATACATCATTATAAATGTGCAAATAGCTTTGGGGCATGTTCTGCTGTGAAAGTTTGAATCAGCTTATGTTCAAACAAACAGAAGAAATGACAGCTTATGTTGCTCATAAAGCAGGCAGTCGTCTTGATTATGGTATCCTATGAAAATGTTTGGGGTATGCATCAGTAGATATTACTTTTATCCCATGGCTTCGTTTTCCACAAAGATGATACATGAATACTATTTTGAGTTTGGTTGCACCTCAGATGGTTTAGTACATCTTGTTCATTTGATGATACGGTTGGAAGCTAATGATGATAAATAATTGCAGCTGATGGTTTACGAGCTGACAAGTTTTTTGAGCCGGATTCTGAAGGGAATTTTCGAGCCCCTTTCCTTAGGAGCATAATTAAAGAGCGAGGCCGGTGGGGTGTTTCCCATGCTCGTCCTCCCACAGAATCAAGGCCTGGGCATGTCGCTATCATTGCTGGTTTCTATGAAGATCCAAGTGCAGTTACTAAAGGTGGTTGTCAGTATGTGGGCTCTGACTGGCAATTATAGTATTTCAACATGAGACTTAACTTGTCTGTTGATCTTTGCAGGGTGGAAAGCTAATCCAGTTGAATTTGACTCAGTCTTTAATCGAAGCCGACATACATTTTCATATGGAAGTCCAGATATCGTGCCAATATTTTGTAGTGCCTTGCCCCATAGCACCTGGGGTTCATATCCTCATGAATTTGAGGATTTCGCTACTGGTTAGTTCACTTATCTCTTACAATTAATGGACTTTCATAAGCTATCAATTATTTTTCTCGGTTATGTTGTATTTTCCTAAAATGTCACGGGCCTTACTATCTGAAATTGTTGATACATTGGAAGAATTGGATCAGTGCTTTTTTGTCTATCTAAAGCAGCCAGTGCGATTCTTGTTCATTGATTGCATTGCTTAAAAGCTTTTTTTTTTTTGCCTGACCTAAAAACATCTTGTAACTCGTGCTCGTTAAATTCAGGAGCACTTTTTCAAAAAGTTTTATTTAGGAATAGCTTTTTTAAAAAACCATTTCATGCAGACACTTCAACTTGGAGGGAATGAAGGGAAAGTAACCAACCTACCCAAGACAAAATTTTCTAAAACAACTTCATTATAGGGGAATGGATGTATGCATGATATAGTGGTGTTGCTCAAGTTTGTTAGGGTATGGAATTTTGAGTATGTTTTATGTTTCTTCTGAAGTAGTGCTACTGTTTTCTCAGCATCCATAGGTCACCTTACCGTGACTGAGGCACACTTCATTACACAAGAAATTGCACATATTAAGGATTCTTTTTTATCTTCGCTTGGTGGCGTATCAGTAGTCATTTGATCGGTTCAGAATTTGATCATAATGTTTGTTCTTCAGAGTTTCACATATTTACATCAAGCATCTTTGGATAGTTTAGATTCCTGTTGAGTGTAGACAGGAAAATTTTTACTACCTATTTATGCAGTGTTGATGTTTAGTTTACTTTTGTAATATTAGTACTATAATATGTATTGATGTGTCGCCAATTGTTTTTGTTTCAAAATGGAAAAGATCTGAGGCGATTTATGAGTACAATTTGTTTGAACCATATTTAAGCACTCAACAGAATTTCCTTTATAAATAGGACTTGTGCTTATGAATTCTGGTTCTGATGATTTAACCATAATTTGTTATTTGTCCATTGCTTATGTGTTTGTGAGATCATCCTCAGCTTGTTACCTTGTTTCTATACATTTATTTACAAATATCTCTAGATTTTTGGAATAGGCATCAATATTTCCATATAATGGTTGCTCATTTCAATGGTGTTGCTGCAGATGCATCCTTTTTGGATGAATGGTCCTTTGATCAATTTCAAAGTCTTATAAACAGGTCCAAGGAAGAGCCAGAACTGCACAGCTTGCTTCAGCAAGATAAGCTTGCTGTATTCCTGCATCTTCTTGGTTGTGATTCAAATGGTCATGCTCATCGTCCCTTCTCCGACATCTATCTTAATAATGTAAAGGTTGTCGACCAAATAGCTGAAAGAGTTTATCATTTAATCGAAGGCCACTTTAAGGATAATCGTACCGCATATGTCTTTACTGCTGATCATGGAATGAGTGACAAAGGTTGGACTTCTTTCCCACTTTTCACTGTTTGTTCTCTTTTCTGTATTTGTTTTATCTGCATTCTTTGTGTTTAAACCTGAAGAGTGAAGGACAGGAGTTCTTTCCTACTCTCACTGTTTATTATGTTATTCTCTTTAGCTGCATGGATCAGTGTTAGAATGATGACTAGATAATAATGTACTAAAAAAATGCACAAAGCAGGATATTAAAACTTAAAAGAAACATTGTAAGAAATGAAAAATGAAAACCAAAAAAATGGTGTTAATTACAAGAAAGGCCATTGGCATTGTTTCCAAGATAAATTAACAAATAATCAAAGTTTGCTTCACCCAAATGGAAGTTAAGCTAATTATCTTTGTGCAACGGGGACCAATATTTAACATTCTCCTGAGCTTGCATGTTGCTTTCTTTCCAGATGATAAAAATGGTAGCAACAGGAGCTTTTTCGGCTTACTTTTTATACAATTATCATCTTTGTTAACATTCCCTATGAGAATGATTCGAAAGAACCTCTGATTTTGTCCTCTATTCCTGGGATAAGGTAATGATTCATTTCAAGTCCTTTAACAGTGGTCATCTTTGGTGTCTAAGGCATAGTGGATTGTCCCTTCGGCAGGTAGTCATGGAGATGGGCATCCAACTAACACTGACACCCCCCTTGTAGTATGGGGAGCTGGAGTTAAAACTCCCCGGCCTTTCTCTGGTAATCATTCCCATTGTACTTCTCGTTTTGTTGATGAACATTTGCATGACACGCCGACACCGAAAGAATGGGGCCTTGACAAAATAGAGCGGGAAGATGTTAATCAGGCTGATATTGCACCACTAATGGTTGTTCTCTGGATCTTCTGTGCTTGTGTTTATGCCTTTACTGCAAAAAATTTCATTTAATCTGTTCCTTTTTATTACTTGTAACAGTCAACTCTACTTGGTTTGCCATGCCCTGTCAACTCAGTTGGGAATCTGCCTCTAGGTTATATTGACTTTAGTGAGGTTTGGCTTGTTAGTTGTTCATCAGTAGATAACAGTAGTGTTTTGATTTGTTTTTTTAAGGACATCTCATGACTTGATTCTTTTCAGGAAGCAGAAGTTGAAGCTGTCCTGGCTAATGCAAAGCAAATTCTGAACCAATTTCTCCGCAAGTCAAGTATCCTTTATTCTTTTTCCGGTATACTTTTTTGAAGTATAGAGGACTTGTACTTTTCACTGCACTTAATTCTTTTTGCTTGTGATTCTTAAGAAAGGCAGTTTGTCATAATAAAAGAAAAGTTGTTATGAAATTCTACCAAAATCAAGAGGTAAGAAGTTTATGTTGAAATTTGTACATACAAAACTTTACAAGTTTTAACATGATAGAAGTATAAAAAAAGTGATTTCATGGTTAGATGTATTTGGTAAGTTTGTTAAGCGAAAGTTACACTTACCTTTTGTGTTTGCTAATGAAGATGTTCTGCTGGCTTATGTAGTGTTGTAGAGTTCTGAACTGGATGTATAATATTGAGTTATCTGTGGTGGAAATTTTTGTTAGGACCACAAAGAAGAGTTATGGACTCTTCCCTGAAATCAGGATTTATTTTCATTGGGGATGAAAAGATATTTGGAAACACAGATTGTTTAAATAATAAGATGAGAGTCTATCTCCCCTTTTATATAACCCCCAGTGGCACTGTCGTTAAAAAAGATGATTAGTTATTCATTTTGAATTAAATTTGCTGTTAATAATTTCTCAATTGATGAAAATTTGTGATTGTATTCGTTCATGGGTTGTTTTGCCATCTTTGTGAAGGCTATAAATATGAGTGTTTTCTCTACTAGCTGTCTTCTTATTAATCTTCTTTTATTCCATTTTCATGTCCCAAGATTCTGAGTAGTGCAAATTGCTTCTGCATAGTAAAGCGTCATTTCAATCACTTCTGAGTTTATACCAGCATGTCTCATTTTTATCATTTGTTTGCATCCGTTATTTTTCTTGACTAACTCAGAAATAAAGGAGTCCCACTCCTTGAATTTTAAACCCTTCAAGCCACTGGCACATTATTCCTCTGTTTTGGATAAAATTGAAGAGTTGTTATCTCTAAGGGACTATGAAGGTGCAATGAAGTTATCTGAAAACCTAAGAAGTCTGGCACTTGAAGGGCTTCATTATTTTCAAACATATGATTGGATGATGTTGATGGGAGTGATTACTCTTGGATATATTGGTTGGATGGTCTATCTTGTAGTCCATGTTTTACAATCTTATACTTCATTGCCTAAGGATATTATCAAGAAAGGGCAAGCAGTTCACATTGGAAAGAATAAGGTACATTATCTTTTATTGATAACCTTGCTGTTTTTAAATTCTTTCCCGTAAAATGGAAGCCTTAATATGCTAGATGTTTTTACGATTTGCCTCTGAGTTGATCCCATCCTTCACACTTGTTTCTAGCTTCAGCAACTTTTAGTGTTACTTTGTTTCCAACATCTCAGTTGTGTACCCAACCGGTCAACTGTCTTATCTTCTGAATTACTTGCATGTACATTGCAGAAAGTTTAAAGACTGGGATTGTATGTTTGACCCAAAGATTTTCCCGTGTGCTAACATGTAAACTTACGAAAATTCAAAAAAATAATAATTTTGAAGCCTAAGATTGTCTTTGGTTCAGATCAGTTTACTATGTTCTTGCATAGATGGTCTGTTGGGAAGTAACTGCATGCCTAGAGACTATCACTAGCATATCCTTGGGCACCATTCTGTTGCCTAAATTTCATAATTTTTTTCTACCATGCTAACACCTTCCATAATGTTTTTATGGGCTAGATATCTATTCTATTCTGCTATTTCTGATTGGGGTCCATTTACAGCCTCTAGTACTTGCACCTTTTCCTCTGGTAACATACTCCGCTTATATAGGCTGCCAAGTGGCAAATAGTTGCATAATTGTGGACTAGGGTATGTATACATACAGAGGATATGACTGGTATTGGTGTACAGACGCCACACTGGTGCTCAATCGTGTGTGTAGTTGTATTTGTTTGCCATTTTGTTGTTCTCTTCATGATTTTTCTTTTCATTCAGAATATTTAACCCTTGTTATTGGCAACTTTAGCCTACAACTTCAAAAATATGATCAGTTTTAGTTAAAAGTTTCTACCAATTTACAATGATATGCTATATGTTGCTTTCTGCTTACTTTTTACTTTTATCACAGCCTTTTTTTTTTTTTATGACAGGTCTATTTGTGTGGATGTTTGTTAATGGGGGTTTCTTCTACACTACTACTTGTGGACCGGTCACCTCCATTATATCATGCCTACACAGCCATGACGATCTTTCTCTGGACACAAATTTTTACTGAATTTCCTTTTCTGAAAGCGCTGTTGAAGATGGTTTTCACGAGAAAATCTAATGAAGCGTTCAAGCTTCTAGCTGCCTGCATTGTATCATTGCTTATCCTGGAATTACTGGTATTGCATCAGACATACTTTACATGGCTTACTTGTAGATATCTTAATCTTAATATGTATCACAGGTGTATAGCTTCACAGAAAGAAAGCTATATACTTGGTTCTTTTTAATTGCAGGTGCTGTGGCTTATATCTATCTTCACTACTCAATTCCGCGGAGATCAAGAATACCAGTTTTTGTGTTGGCAGCATGTTGGTGTTTGTCTATCTTCACATTAATGCCTGTTGAAATTCCTGATAACACTAAATTGGTGTAAGTGACTTCCATTTCCATGGTTTTTTTGCTGCCTTTTCCCATACCATTTCAAATCTAATGCCAGATGTTATCAAGATCTTTGATTTTTTCTTTTGATTTTGTATGCACATGAGGTGTTTGGTTAATCCCTCAATGAGCAGTTTATAATGTTCCCTATCAAACAGATTTGAAGTTCGAAAGTCATTTAAGAATTCCTATTTTCACAAGGAAAAAAAGTCAGTTGTTTTTTGCTTACTTCTAAGTTTAGCTTGCTTGTTGATATATATTTCTGCATGGATCGTTGTAAATGCAGACTTGCAGTTGCTGATCTCAGCTTGTGGCAACACTTAGTATCATGCTGCTTGCAGCCCTTGCTTTTGAAGTAGCTAATAATACTGTAGTTGTTTGAAAATGAAGCTAGGCTAAGTTTTATGTAGTCCATTATTCTTGTCCTGACCAGAAACAAGTATTTCTTGATCTGACGAAAGGGGAAAAAGATGATCGCTCCTATTGCATTGACACCTTTCATATTCTTTTGTGTGTTTGATTCTTTGTGATCGTTCTCTTATAATATAGTTGATCTTTGGATGTGTATTGTTTAATGGAATGCTTTTTTTTTTTTAATTATCATCTTCTGTTACTGTTTTTTGTATTGTGGACATACTTTTCTTTTTTTCTTTTCCCCTTTTTTCTACATTGGGACTATTATTTAGTTTTATGAGCAATTGCTTATCAACACAGGACAATGAGTGGAGCTATAATTATTGTGATTGGAATAGCCTCAAGGTGGCTGGAGGTGCAAAGTCGAGAGGACAAATATTGGCACTCTGTCATTAGTCATAGTGGGTGTAGGCAAGGATTCCCAATGCTTTTTTGCTTGCAGGTTCGTAAGTTACCCAAGAAAGTGTAGCTGGTTAAGCTTACTCCCATACTCTCTTTTACGTAGATTTTGTTCCTAACTTTTATCTTCCCTTCCATGGTCAAGCATATCTAAGTATTTCCTTCCTGCCACTTCTTGCTTCTCTTCAATAAAACACCAGGCTTTCTTGGTGGGTTTGTCCTCGGTGATGGTCCCACTTTCAACATCTCATCGAACTGAGAAACAGGAGCTACATGCCAATCATCAAATATTGAATTGGTTAATTACAGGTAAATCTTTTCCGTCTTTGTCCTTCTCAGTCTGTATGTCACTTGATTTTTTGATCAATCTGCATCTAGCTTCAAATTTTAGATTTAATCGTTTGTACCAGTTTGTGTGCAACTTTCAGTTTTAAAATATGTTACACTATGGGCTGGTGAAGCTTGGGATTGAATAGTATATATATATAGTAGCTTTCTATCTATATCTTCTTACTCCCCATTTATGTTAAACTTGATATTCATTTAATATCCCATGAATATACATTTCTTTGTTTGATAATCATCTTCATTTTTAAATTGTAGGTCCCTCTATGGTCCTTCCATTATTTTCATCACCAAGCATCTTGTCCAGATTAACTTCCATCTTTATGGGATTCGCACCTACATATCTACTACTATCAATAGGGTACTGATCTCTAAGGTTCTCCTATTCATTTATTTATGTTGTCTTTATTATTTTGAGATGATGCATGTGTTATACTTTATTTAGATATGAAGCCCTGTTCTATGCCACGTTTGGTCTTGTACTCATGGCATGGGTGCTGACCGAAAATACTGTCCATTATACGAATAAGGCAGATAGGTCTTCAATGTATGTTAATATTATTGAAGACAAAGCCGTTGATGATCATGAGAATAGATCCCTCCAGTTATCAGACATCAGAATTCCATTGATTTTCGTAAGTCGTTTTTCTTGTTTATGCTTCTTAATTGATGTTTAGTACCAATGCTCATTTATATTGCTCCCTGCATGCAAATAATTTATTTACCCCTTGAAAACCTAAACTTTGTATTTTACAAGTGAGACATTCATTAATGTACTCACATGATAAGAATTTATAAATCCCCTTCTAAGGTAAATTTTACATAGTATTATTTTATTAACATAACAGTATGTGGCTTGAGACTCTTGATTCTCTGAGCGGTTGAAGTGATAATATTAATGTCCAAATATAATTTGTTCTATGAAGTTGGTTCTATCTTATGTTTTATCTTTACCAATTTTGCACCTTTTTTTGTGATGATCTTCCAGATGGTTCTGTTTAATATTGCATTCTTTGGCACGGGGAATTTCGCAAGCATTGCAAGTTTCGAGATATCATCTGTCTATCGATTTATTACAGTTTTCAGCGTAAGTAGAATTTTAATGCATGGAGAACGCTGTAAAAACCATTTCAATATATTTACATGGGTTTTAATGCTAACTCGATCTGTTATTGGTTGCAGCCGTTTTTTATGACAGGCCTACTAATTTTCAAGTTGTTCATTCCATTCATGCTTGTCATGTAAGTGAGCATATTCATCATTTATCTTAGTAAAATTCATCAACGAAGATGTAATTTGACCAATTATTCATTGCGTCAAAGTAGTAGCAATGCCTTTATTCCTATTTTTGGTTGCCACATTTTCACTTTAAAGTTGGATGTTCCAGTCCTTTTACTATGGGCTAAAATCTAATAGATTGCTTTCTGCGGGATCTCATTCGCTTAAACTGTTAGAATTTCAAAAGAACTTCCTAGTTCTATTCCTCTTCTCATTAATACTTTGGTTGCTTAATTGATGCATTTTTTTTTTATTGAAAGGAAGTAATGCTCGCTTCTCATTTGACCCTTTCTGCGCAGATGTGCTTTTAGTGCTATAACAAAACTAATTCAAGTTCCAAGGGTGGGATGCTATTTCCTGGTTATATTATTTTCAGATGTGATGACAATCCATTTCTTCTTCCTGGTACGTTCATATGATCATGTTAGAATTTATGTCCGCAGCTCTTTCTGATCTTGTTAATAACCATATAAGAGGCTCAGTTCTTCTTAGTCCACTCCATCCTAGTTGGGCAACGTATAAGGTGCTAATATCAGATTTTGAAATATAAACATAAAGTGCTTTTGAAATTGAACTTTTACTTCTCTACTCCTATGCTTATTCAACTGAAACATCAGATTTTGAAATATGGCTTATTTATTGTTTAACTAGCTCGTCTAAGGTGTGTGTTGTTACCGAATGTCTAATTTCCATCACGGGGCTTCATTTTAAGAAATCTTTGAATCTTACATTTGTTAATTGGATGGATTCTAAACAGGTCCAGAATACTGGAAGTTGGATGGAGATCGGAAACAGCATAAGTCATTTCGGGATTGTGAGCGCACAGGTTGTATTCGTGCTGCTGCTTTTCGCATTGACAAACATATACACGAGAGACATTTCTCCTTCGACAACATCATCACGCAAGGCAGCATGATCAGGTCTTCTCGCATTTATGCTATTACTTACAGAAACACGACAACAATCTCCCTTGATCAAAGTATACAATGAATTTTGGTAGAATCGGATTTTTCCAGGACCTGAAAACAAAGAAGGCTTCCTATAGGTGTTTTATCGGAGAAACTTGTGTGTTGTAATTGTAGTCGGAAAGTCGAAAGTAGCTAGCTTGGATTTTAGGGCAAAACCAGAGGAGGAATGGAGTATGAATGACAAGGAAATTGGACTATCCCATAGCCATTTGTGTTGTCATTGTTACATTGTAACTTGTAAGAGATGGCTTTGAGCTGTGAATGGCTGTCAGTGTGTACTAATTAGAGCATCAGCATTGGTGGGAGGTTACCTCCCCATTTTGCTTTTTGAAGGGTTTTGGCCAACCCGACTATTGTGGACAACCTCCCGATTTTTGGGGTGCCTCAATATATTGGGAACCTTCCCAAATCCGAAACCAATCGAATTATGCCACGTGTCCATAAAATAAATCATTTTTTAACCTTTTATCTTTTCATTATTTTTTTAAACTTCTAGCTTTTCATTTTTTTTAAACTTCAACCTTAATTTATTTTTAACTTCCCATCCATTTTCATTTTTTTTAACATTCAGCCCTTTTTTTTTCAACTTCCATCCTTTTTTTTTAAACTTTCAGCTAGCATATAGGTCATGTAATTTTCATTATTTTTCAATGACAATGTATGGCTAATGTAATTTTTATAATATTTAATATCACTAGTGTAAGAAATACTAGTTTAAATTAATTTGAATTCATATAAGATTTTTACGATATTGAATAAAATTTGTGATTAAAATTATTTAATTGATAATTTTTAATTTTCGAATTTATTCACTAGTTCGTTAAAAAAATTAATTACTAAAATTAATTATGAAATATAATTAGAAAATCAAATTAACTATTTTAATATTTGAAATTATAGAGAAAATATAGTATAGGTATGGAAAAAGTGATGAGATAAATTTATTGGGGAACCCGACCATTGTGGAGGGTATGAAATGAATTGGGGAGGGTTGAGAATAAATTTAGTGGAATATGAGTTGGACGAATAAGAAAAGGGGAGAGAAATGTTGGGGCACCCCACCATTGGGGATGCTAGGTGGGCTTTTACCAAGGGCTGGTGGTTGCTAAATGCAACTTCCTATGTTTGTGGGGACATTTTTATTTTGGACTCAACCAATTTTGGACTCTTCAAGAAACTAGAAAACCCAGAGTTAATTTAGCAACCATTTTTTTTTAAATTGCACTGGATCATGGGAAACTAAACTTGGCTAAATTCTTTGTGATTTTGGACTCTTTAAGGAAGAAGAATATTTAAGTATATAAATCTTTACCCCATTTTGTTTTTTATGCTAGGGCATAGGATATAAAGACTGATCATACAACGATTAAATGCGAATTTACTAATTTAGGTATGTTTCAAATAAAAAAAAAAAATTTCTAAAGCATTTTGGTTTTTGAAAGATTTTCTCTAGTTACATCAATTTAGCTATTTTTTAAAATAAATTATAGGGTTAAATCTATTTGTATTTTCCTAAGGTCATAGTTTAGATAAGAATTACTATCAAGTTTTGGATATCTTCTTTGGTGTTTAAATAGTGGTGTAGTTAATCGGTTTAGCTATTTAACAATAATGAGTTCAATAAAAAAAAGAAAAAGTGCCCCACCATGAGTCTTTGAAGACTCTTCATTTTCATAATTCAAACTCAGATATCTTATACCAGAAAATCGAAAAACTACTGAGTGGGTAACATTAGGCCGTGTTATTCGGACTGAACTTGGCATGTTCAAACTTAATTCATTAGTTAAACGAGCTTGAGCCGAGTTGAGCCTAATTTTTAAACGAACTTATTTTTTTGATCAAGCGTGACTTGTTTAGGAAATGAACGAGCTCGAGCTGAGCTTTTTTCAAGCTCTAAGCAGTTCTAATTGGTCATAACATATTAACTTAAAGAAAATTTTAGAAATTATATAAAATTTGAGCTATTTAAACCTAAATTGAACGAGTCCTTTCAACCGAGTTTAAAATCATGTTCACGCTCGGATTGTTTAGATAAATGAACGAGCATAACATTAACATGTTGAGATGTGGTGGGACCACATTGCTCTCCTCTTTCTTTCATTTTTCCGGATCCGAATGCAGATGGTTTACACCGACACAATTATTCATGAAAATAAGAATCCGAAGCATAAACACCTTGTTGACTTGTAAAAATACATACTTAATGCCATGCACTCCTTATGTTTCTAATTAAAAAAAAATGCACTCCGTATGTGGTTTCATATAAGGTTTTATTTCAAAACTAATTGTCAATATCATGTTAGAATATCCATGTTAGAATTTCCACGTTAGTAGAATTGTAGAAATGATTTAAAAAAATATCATAGAATATAGGCAAAATTAATTAAAATAACTCAACCTTTAAGGTAGTGTTAAAAATATATCTCTACATTTTAAATGTAAAATAAATATCCCGACTTTTATAGCTAATGTTAAAATAATATCACAACAATTTTATCTAAAAAAAATGACGACATAGTGCATACGTGTGGCAAAAAAATTATGAAAAATAAAACTTAAAAAAATCAGCATATTAATATGATTTTTTTTAAACCATGGGTTTCTTAGATTTAAAAAATAAAAAAATAAAACCCGGTTTTCTGAAACCATATTTATTTGGATTGCAATATTGTATTTTTTTTAATTAGTCTCCCTCACCCCAACCTTTAATATTGTATTTTTTTTAATTAGTCTCGCTCACCCCAACCTTTAATATTGTATTTTTTTTAAAAAAAAAATCCAAGAACCCCCATCGTTTTAACAAAAACAGCTTCCTTGTTCGTAGACAAAGCGAATTCGGAATTGACTTTCATTCCAAGACATAACCATTAACTTGTATACATGCCAACGATTTTTTAAATTTTCATTTTGTTATACTAATTTTTTACCATGTACGTGCCATGTCATCAGTTTTTTTAGATAAAATCATTGTGATATTATTTTAACATCACCTATAAAGGTTGAGATATTTATCTTATATTTGAAAGGTGAAGATATATTTTTAACAACCCCATAAATGTTAGGTTATTTTAATTAGTATCGTCTAAAATATATGGTGGAGATTCTATAGTCCGCTTTAGTAGTCCATTTGATAATCCACTAGTATATGAAATATTTTTCTACTAATAAGAGTGAGTGGACTATCAAATGGACAACAAAAACGAACTAGAGGATCCTTATCGCTAAAAGGATGGGATCACCTGTCCCTAGCGATAAGGATGGGATCACCTGTCCCCAAAGGGACAGGACCCCCTTTATTCTCCTCCTGATCCCCTTAATTAAAGAAAAATAAAAATTGCTTAAAATTTGGAAGAAAAAAAAAAGTAAAGAGTGGGATTTTGTGAGAAGTCACATGGAGACAAGGAGAAAAAGGAACAACGTACAGATCATCTTTGACCGCTAAATATGGAAAAAGTTAAAGTCCATGTACGTGACTTGAAATTTTGTATTAGAAGACAAATTTCGACCTTATAACCTAAAAACAAAATAAAACCGATTTTTCATACTACTTAATAAGCCTTATATTCCAACAAAATCCAATTGATAATTACTTTTGTCTGGTAATTCATTCAATTCAATGGGATTTGGAGGTTGATAATTATAATGAATTATCTTACAAACTACAAGATATATTATATATATTAGTACAACATACATATAATGAGGCAGGAAGAATCTTAAGAAGCATCCAATTGGATGATTGCCATTACTGGCCATGTGAGGCAATTACTTGGCCTTCCTTCATCACTTGCTACTATACCCTTCAGTGCAAAGCCCTTGACAATTTGCATCCAAACAGAACTCATGCAACCAAAGATATGCCATTGCAGCATATACAATCTACATACTTTACACACCTTAGTTTGCTACATTCCTACTAATTAGTTTGGATAAGTTTTACAACTTTTATTCATTCATTCATTCATTAAGCGTCGGGAATACATAATACTGAAATTTTGATTATATCAGACACCGCGTTAACTATTTTATCGTACCTCAATATGAACCACATGTTCACATTAAGTGGCCACCTCCATGGCTCCATAGGACCATAAGAGCTAGTGTGGGACTGTGAACATTGTGAAAATGAAGGGGGAGTTTGTGTTGTTAGAAGTTACTGTAAAAACAAATTAGGACAAGTGAATTGAAAGAGTAGGTAGAACAAGAGAGTACAAAATTAGCATTAATAAGAAGTGCACACTGCACAACCACAACAAGGACCCCAAAGAAGTCCCATTCAAAATAATGTATCATTAAGATGCATTGGGTGTGGCAAATCACATGCCAGTAGTTTTGTACTCTTAAAATTTGCCCTTCTTATGGGGAGTTGAGATCTCCTAGGTACACCACAAATTTATTTTTGTTATAAAATAATGTCTAAAAAAATTCTAAAAATTATACGGAGTATTTAACTTATGGACACTAATATTTATATATTTATAATATTTTATTATAAAAAAAACATGTTTAAAAAATGATCGATAATGAAAATATGAGTTATTTTAGAAAATGATTTTTCTATTTTTCTAGAACGTGATTTTTTATGATAAAATTTTATAAATATGGGTGTATATAAGTTAAATATATTTTTTAACGTTGTTTTATAATAAAAATAATTGTGTGGTGTACCATAGAGTACACCATATATTGTAGAAGACCTCAACTCCTTATTGGGTTTTTGGTTTCTAAAAGTAATTTATTCTACCGTCCCACTTAGGTGTCCTATTTGATGTGCCAAAAAGTTATTTTATTTTTAAAATAATAATAATTGAAAAATCACAAAATGTATCGATTTAATAAATAATTAGTATGTTTCTCGCGTCATGGCGCGTTTTTTTAAAACTAAAATATTATATATAAAAATATTATAAAATATTAATAAATGTTAAGATAAAAATCATAAAAAAAAACTTTATAATAAATGTATCTTATAATTATCTCAAAATATTATTTTTAAAAAAATCTTATGTAAAGAATAATACATAAATATAGGTATTTTAAACTACGCAGTAATAATAATATCAATATCATTATAACATTGTTTAAATGTGATGTGTCATAATCAATAGCTATATTCAATGTTTTGTAAATAAATTTGAGTTAAGCCCAATAGTTATATTATATTGAATTCAATGTTTTGAATTAAGCCCAATAGTTAGTAAAATTAAAGAAAAAAGAGAATTAAAGGAAAAAGAAGAAAAAAGGAGAATTAAAGAAAATCAAAGAAAAATGGCAAAAAAAAATGTGATTTGTCAAAACTCCTAAAATGCCTCTAAGATTGACACATCATCATAAACTCTTCTAAATTAAGAGTTTATATAGATAGTTAGTAAAATTAAAGAAAAAAAGAGAATTAAAGGAAAAAGGAGAATTAAAGAAAATCAAAGAAAAATGGAAAAAAAAATATGATTGGTCAAAACTCCTAAAATGCCTCTAAGATTGACAAATCATCATAAATTCTTCTAAATTAAGAGTTTATATAGAATATAGATATAGATACAAATAGTTAGTAAAATTAAAGAAAAAAGAGAATTAAAGGGTTAAAAATGATTAAAGAAAATCAAAGAAAAATGGGAAAAAATATTTATTGGTCAAAACTCGTAAAATGTCTTTAAGATTGACACATCATCCTAAACTCTTCTAAATTAACAGTTTATATAGATAGTTATATTATATTGAATTCAATGTTTTGAATTAAGCCCGATAGTTAGTAAAATTAAAGAAAAAAGAGAATTAAAGGAAAAAGAAGAAAAAATGAGAATTAAATAAAATCAAAGAAAAATGGCAAAAAAAAAATATGATTGGTCAAAACTCCTAAAATGCCTCTAAGATTGACACATCATCCTAAACTCTTAATTTATTAAGAGTTTATTATATAGAATAGATAGTTAGTAAAATTAAAGAAAAAAGAGAATTAAAGGAAAAAGAAGAAAAAAGGAGAATTAAAGAAAATCAAAGAAAAATGGCAAAAAAATTTGATTGGTCAAAACTCCTAAAATGTCTCTAAGATTGACACACCATTCTAAACTCTTTTAAATTAAGAGTTTACTAGTATGATCCCCACGCCATGACGCGATTTTTTTTTATAAATAATATTTAGATATAGATAAATCATAGACATTAGATTTAATACAATATTTTTAATTAAACCCATTGATTAGTAAATGTGTTAAAAATAATAGAAAAAATACACTTGGGTTAAAGAGATAAAGAGAAAAATAAATAATAAATAGTGAAAGATAAAAGTTTTGAATTAATCTCATTGGTTAAAAAATGTAACATCAAATAATATTGGGTAATTAATATTAGAATATTTTTCAAAAAAAATTATTAGAAAATATAGTTACCATAATAAAATGATATTATGTAAATAATATTTTCACAAATAACTTTGAACATGGAGAGGACATGTGACATAAATTAATATAGTATATAGATATAAATAGTTAGTAAATGAATTTGAATTAAGCCCGATAGTTATATTAGATTGAATTAAATGTTTTGAATTAAGCCCAATAGTTAGTAAGATTAAAGAAAAAAAATAGAATTAAAAGAAAAAGAAAACAAAAAGAGAATTAAAAAAAATGATTAAAGAGAAAAAAGAAAATTATAATTGGTCAAAACCCCTAAAATCTCTCTAATGTTGACACCTCAGTATAAACTCTTCTAAATTAAGAGTTTATATAGATATAGATTATATAGAATAGATAGTTAGTAAAATTAAAGCAAAAAGAGAATTAAAGGAAAAGGAAGAAAAATAGAGAATTAAAGAAAATCAAAGAAAATGGCAAAAAAAAATGATTGGTCAAAACTCCTAAAATGCCTCTAAGATTGACGCATCATCCTAAACTCTTCTAAATTAAGAGTTTATATAGATAGTTAGTAAAATTAAAGAAAAAAGAGAATTAAAGGAAAAACAAGAAAAAATGAGAATTAAAGAAAATCAAAGAAAAATGGAAAAAAAATATATGATTGCTCAAAACTCCTAAAATGCCTCTAAGATTGACACATCGTCCTAAGCTATTCTAAATCAAGAGTTTATATAGAATATAGATAGATAGATAGTTTGTAAAATTAAAGAAAAAAGAGAATTAAAGAAAAAAGAAGAAAAAAGGAGAATTAAAGAAAATCAAAGAAAAATTGCAAAAAAATATGATTGGTCAAAAATCCTAAAATGCTCATAAGATTGACTGAAAGAGTTTTCAGTATCGGTTTTGACAACGTTTCTGCCAACGCCGCATCTATTCCGGAATTAATCCAAAACCGTCAGCCTGGGATAGGCGGTAAGCTTTTCCACATTCGTTGCGCCCCTCATATTTTAAACTTATGTGTCCAAGATGGTTTAACATATTTACATTATGTTCTTGAACCAATTCGATTTGTTTTGCGGGCACTTTGGTGAAGCAAACAGCTTCGCCAACAATGGAGCGCTTATTGTCGCTCTCACCAAACTCGCCCAAAGCAGTTCTCCGAGGATGTTTGCACTCGGTGGCACTCGACTTAGAAAATGATTTATGGTTCCATCGCTTATAAGGAACTTCTTTCCGGTTTTGCAACACAAAACATCAAAGGGTCAAACATCTTTGCGGATGTGTGGACCAGGCCCGAGATGTTGTTGAGGTTTTCAAAGTTTTTTACGACGCAACTCGGGCTTTCAACCACGTTTACATGCCTACATCAAACCTTTTCTGTTTTATTGCAATAAACGTAACAATAGCCCTTCAAGACGGGATTAACGTGCCTTCCATTTCCGACGTTATTTTGGAGATGCGGCGAAAATGGGTGGCATATTACAAAGGTGAAATTAAAATGAGTTCAAATTATAGTTTGATGTTTCGACCCTAGATATAAATTAAAATGAGTTCAAAAGTTTTTAGAAAACTATTTTCTGACTTTAGAAATTGAGGAAGATCTCGATTGCAATGTTCCAATTATAGTTGCTAGAGTTAGAGGATTATTAGAAGAATTATATACTCAATATTCAACGGGCGATAGAGCGCCCTCCTCCGGTCGTCCTCCAATGCCTTCCAATTCAAGCGGGACACGAACTAGCATCACCGCTAGAACTAAGGCACTTGCCCGAGATATCTTTGGGTCAAAGAAGTCGAGATCTTCGTCGAGCCCCCACTCGGAACTCGACGAATATTTGTCTACTAACTTTGATTTACACAGTGATGAGGAAAAAGATTTCGATGTCCTAGAATGGTGGAGCCGTCCTGAAAGACAAAGATTCTCGACGTTGCAGGTAATCGCCCGACAAATACTTGGGGCCCCTTGCTCCACCGTTGCCGTTGAGCAGCTTTTCAGTCGCGGGGTCAGATTCTTTCGGAGAAGAGATCAAGGTTGCTTTCTGAGAACCTTGAAGCCCAAGTTTGCCTTGCAGATTGGAAGAAGGCGGATATGCGGATGCAAAAGAACATCTTGGGGACTGATTATGAGGATGATGACGGAGTGGATACTGAGCCCGTTGGGAGCTCCATCGACGGCCAATGGTCTAAATATCGCTTATCGGGGTCGTATCGGTTGGGGGTAAAAAAGATATATCGAGGATATATCGAAATATATCGGATTTACTAATTTTAAACATAAATATTATATTTATACTTCAAATTTTAAAAATACACATAAAAATTTAATATTTAAATTGTGAAATTATGAAATAGAAAAAATTAAACAACTTGATTATGTTTCAAAGGTCGGCAACTCTAATCTTGTACAGAGACTCACAAATCACATAAATGTATTTGTGCGGTGAACTACACAGACAAATTGAAACCCATATTTATTCAATTCTTTCCTATTCAACTAATTTGTTCAATTAACATCAAATGAGGAATCTTGAAATCAAATTAGGTCGTTTCCTATACAAGTGCGAAGGGAGAGATTGCTGGAGAAGAAGCGACGGCCGAAGAAGAAATAGAGGCAACCGGAGAAGATGTTGAGGCGGCTGGAGAAGGGGGAGACAGAGGTTGCCGAAGCTACTTTGCTTAGTCTGAATGGTTGAGGCGGTCGGAGATGAAACGACGAGGACGCTAAACCAGTGAAGGGTTGAGGCTAGAGCCGGCGGCCAAGCAGAGGCTGAATTGAACAGCGGCGGAAGCGGCAAGCCCTAACAGCGGCCGGCCGGACTGTCTGAGTAGAAGCAATCGCAATTCCAAGCCCTAGACTGTAGAATCGGGCATGAACAATCCGCTCCTATTGCCTTTTTTTTTTGAGAAATTAGCCAAATATACACGTTTTTGTAAAATTTGCAAAAGTATACACAATACTACACAAACACACTCCCCCCCCCCCCCCACCCCCGATACCCCCTCAACTGCTCACTCCCTCTCTATCTCTCTCCCGTTTCTCGCTCTCTCCATCGCGGTTTTCCTCTCTCCAACTGTTCTTCGACGGTTTCCTCCGAGAAGCGACGTTTTCCGGCCGTTTCGTGCTCGTTTTCGTCTGGTATTGAAGGTTATTCAGTATGGATATCAGCGCAGGTAAGTGTTTTGTTGATTTTGGATCGTTTTTGTGTGTTAGGGTTTTGATTATGTCAGATTATGCGTTGGTGAGGTTGTGCGATGTTGCGATTGTTGTCGTTAGGGTTGTTTGGGATGAATGTGTGTTGTTCGTTCTCAATCGTACTAGTATGTGCGTTATTGAGCAGTTACGACCTCTCTTCTGTAATGCTGACCTCGATTTTGGCATCTCATTCTGTTCTTTTGGAATCCATTTTCATCCCTTTGCATGTCCACTATTTGTCGTCTTTGATTTTTGGCGTGTTCTGGGTGTGGTGTGTGTATTTGTGTTTGGGTTCATATTTCTGTGGGGCTGACATCTATTTGTCTCTTTGGTTATCTTGTTTTTGTTATGTTGACAGGGACCTCAACTGATCTCGATACTTACAAATGCAAGTTTGATGTGAGTCTATGAAATTTATATAGCAGTTGTTGTCATTTTGTTTGCCTCAAATGCCGACAGGTGTTTTTGTATTCAATCTGTATACATTTTTTGCAGAAATTGAAGTTTTGTATTCCATACAAAGAACGTTTCCATGCCAGATCTAATCTATACTGTCGCTCTGGAGTTTGTGACATTATTAAAGAAGAGTTGCTGCCTTTGCACTATAAGATGTTGAAGGAGAGTTTTCTGGGATGAGTGCTCTCCCAGGGCAACAATATGACTGTTAACTTCCAGTTAATCCATCAAATGATGTTGCGGCAGGTTAAGACGAAGAAGAAGAAGGAACTCTGGTTCAAAGTTGATGGACTGATAGCTCGTTTTTCTCTTGCTGAGTTTCATGTAATGACTGGTCTTCCATGCGAAGACTGCGTCTGCAAACCTCCGAAAGCAGTGACTTTTTCTGATTTTCTTGGGATGGATAAATGCTCCCATGATGATTTGATGGATTGTTTCCGACAGATGAAGAAGACTTCGAAGAAGAAGCTATATATAGCAAGGCTGTTGCTCATTGAGATGGTTGTGTGTTATAGGCGGATAGACTATATCACTGAGGAAAATCTATCCCTTGCTTGCGATGACGAGATGTTTGGACAATATCCATGGGGCAGACAGTCCTATGAAGCTCTATTGAAGGCCTTGAAGAAGTCAGCTACGATGGATCGCAAGAAAGCTAGGCCTTCGTATGAGTTGTATGGATATTGGATTGCTTTCCAGGTATTCTGTTTACTTGTTTGATATATCCTTGCAATCAATTCTCACTATGTGTCAGCATTGAAGGTATTCCTTACTACGTGTCAGCATTGCATGTATTCATTAATTGTGTCAGCATTGCATGTATTCCTTGATATGTGTCAGCATTCATATGTGTCAGCATTCATTACTTGTGTCATCATTTCTCACCATGTGGCAGCTTCTTATGCATTGTTATTGTGTTTGCATGACCACTTGTTTTGTTTTTACAAGCCTGGATATTGGAAGCTTTTCCGGCGTTGGCTGAAAAGTTTGACTGTAATTTGAGGATGAATGATAGAGATCATCATTATTTGCACTGGGTTTGCAAGGTTAGGCATACTTATGATGAAGCTGACGAGCTATTCGATGGTGACTTGGTAAGAGAAATATATCAGTGCTGACACCAACCCTGTCTTCTTATATACATGTGTTTTCTTATTTATATTTTTTTTGATGTGCATGATAGACACCGCTGTTCCCAAACTACGGAGAGTTTGCAAGAACCCCAGGTATGGGTTATATTGATGAAGAGGCTGACGATGTATGTGATGCCATTGGTGAGCCTATGTTTTCTCAACCACCTACTGATATTCTGTATGATTGTCGGTATATGCGCAAGTATGCATATGAAAACAAGTTTTTACGTAACGATGGGTCAGAGATTGAATCATTTATGTCTTTTGAGTATGGTTTTGTTGGGGGAGAGACAGAGGAGAGATCTGCTGAGATAGAGAAGCGAACGAACAGGAAACGTGAGGTTGACGAAGGAAATGTTGAGGGCAAATTTGTTGATGTAGAGAAGGGGAAAAAGAGGAAAAATGCTGACACAGGAAAGCCTTCTAAGAAGAAGCAGAAAGGTCCATCCACTGAGACCCAGGGGAAGAGAGTTGCTGTGAGGAGAGGGCGTTCTAGTGGACCTCCACGAACCAACCCTCAAGCTGGGAGGAAGGCTGACATAGAAGTTATAAAATCAATCAGGAGGAAGGTTGGGAGGATGAGGAAGAAGGCTGTTGACTTTAACAGTTGTGAGGAATCTAAGAGAGATGTGATTCCTTATGCTGACACAGAGACAACCACATTGGATGCAGACAGGGTTTCCAAGAAGGGTGGTGCTGACAGGGAGGAGGCTGTTGGATATGCTTGTGATACATCTGACGAGGATAAACCTATTCAGTATATTTTGAAGAAGAGGAAGAAAGCTATTGGAAGTACAGGGAAACGTAGAATGTTGTACAAAAGTAGCAGTTCAAACAAGTCTTCCTCTATCCCCTATTGATGCGTGTTTATCTCCCGTTGAAGTTGTGAATGATGCTTGTAGAGTGATTGTACCGTTTGGTGAGGTGCAAGGTGAAGCCCAGGCTGACCCCAATGATGATCAACTAGATGGCAGCCAAGGTGTTGATGCTGTCACTGAGAATGCTGACCCCAATGATGGCAGTCAAGGGTTTGATGACACCAAGGTTGATGCTGACATTGAGAATGCTCTGTTACTTCTGAACAAAGGAATGGATGCTGACACTGACGATGTTGTTGGTGATGGTCAAGATGTTGACACTAGTGGTGATGAAAAGCTGGAGGTAGGTGCCAACAGAGACACTAGGGGTGATGACAAGGGTGATTGTGGTGACAACCGGAAGGGAGTGTCTGATGAGCATTCAAAAGAGCCAGAGTTGGATGGTGGTGATAAAGATGAAAATGCAAAAGGGCATGTTGTTGCTGGTGAGGCTGACGCTAAATCCAACCCAGTTTGGGTACATGATTTAATTAAAAGGATTGAAAAACTTGAAGAGCTTCCGGCACGTGTAGATGATTTAGTAAGAAGGATTGAAAAGCTCGAAGAGCTGCCTGCACGTCTAAATGAGTTGGGCTCTCGTGTTGATAGGGCGGTTGAACTTGTTGCAATGGTGACAGACCTGATGGAAAAGTATAATTCACTTGAGAATAGGTTCACACTGCATGAATCTATTGTTGCAAGGTCACAGTCATCTGTCAACATTGATCAACCAAGTACCAAGATGGTGAATGATGTTATTGCTGACATGAAGATGGGTGTTATCCTTGAGGATGCTATTGCTGAGCAGGAAGCTGAGTTGGATTCACCCAAAGATTGTAAACAAATGAAGACATCTTCCTGTGGTGATGAGAGAGATGAAGCCCAAAAAATTACAATTGATGTTGTGGTTCCGGAGTCTATCATTCCTGTCACATTGGTTGAAGGACAGAGGACACTAGAGTCAGATTCAGTTCAATTTGCTGTTGATCTAGGCCACGATTCTGATTTGATGTCCATGGAGCCAAGAGGTGAAGAGTTTAAGGGAACGACGGAGCTCATGAAGATGCTGACAGGGGACTGCAGAGCACCGGCGAGGATGTAGAAGTTGACCCGCCAGTGAAGCCAAGTAGTGAGGAGTGTAAGGATGTTGTTACCCCATTAGGTGGCCAGGGTGATGGGGATGAGAAGGCTGATGTTGCAGGAACTCCACCTCCTACCATTGCACCACCAGGGACTATTAACCTGGATACTCCTGAAGGCGATGAAAATGCTGACACACCTCGATTGCCTGTAGTGACTGACTGGGTTGCCTACAGCAAGCACCCTACAGTAGTCGAAGAGATTGAAGAACTCAGGCGATCCAAGCGTATCCCAAAAGCGAGTACTTTTCTGACGAGTCCATATGAGCAGCAAGAAAAGAAAGGGAGGTGGCCCAAGCACAATGCGAAGAAGTCGCTTTTAAGTGAAGACGATCATGAGTTCTTGTACAAAACTATGAGGAGTAATCGGTATTTTTTTTATCTTTTTACTCGTTATATAATCATTAATTGTCTTGTGCTGACACCTCTACCTCTTATGATTCTGTGTTTAATTCATAATTTTTCCTTGTTTTTAGGGATTTTTCTGTCGTTGTTGCTTCCGGAAGAGTTGATAAATCCTTTTTTAAACCAATTCTTATCAAGGACATGTGGCTGGAGTGTTCGGTAAATGATCTGGCAGCAATTATATTTCATATTGTTTGTCTTCTGGTTTTTGTTTATTGATATTTGTCGTGGTATATCTAGTGCTGACAGTAGCTTGTTACTGTGTGTTGTAGCATATTGAAGCAGGGTTGTATTATTTGAGGAAGAGGATCCATGAGGAAGCCGATAAGTATGCAGAGTTCATTGTCCTTGATTGGGTTTTCTATCAGAACTACCTGCCAGCCAGTGCCAAAGCGTACAAAGCAGATTTGCATGTGTCAGACATGATTGGGAGCTATTTCCCGGGTCTTTTCCCTCACTAGTATGGCAAACCATGGGCGTCTGCAAACAAGATTTACACACCCTTTAACGTCATCAACAAACATTGGGTTGCCTTAGAGATCATAATTGATCAGAAGGTGATCAATGTCTATGACTGCAATGTCTACGGTGTCGGCAAGGGTGTACTAGATGCAGAACTGCAGCCTATTGCTCACTGGCTTCCTATACACTTGGAGAAGTGCGGAATATATGAAAACTTTAGCTCCACACCATTTGAGATAAGGAAGGTCCCTGACATGGTCCATGATAAATCTGGGTTTGTACTCTTACCTAACTTTTATATTAATTGTTGACATGCATTTACTTTCTATTTATCTGTTGTGGACACACCCCTATTTGTCTGTGTTTGTGAGTGTGTGCAGAAGTGCTTGTGGGGTGTTTACAGTGAAAGCAATCGAGGTTGTTGTATTTGGCGGAGATGTCACCACAATCACATATGAGAAGCTATTCCGCTACAGAGAGCTTATTTGCTCAGACTTGATCAAGGAGTCTTGGAGCTTCAAAATTTGAGCAATGCTGACACTATCATTTTGAGTACTTAGTTTAAGTGACATTGTAGTTGGATATGAAGTTGGATATTAACTGTATGTATTTTATTGACACCATCATTCTGGGTTTGGATATTAACTGTGTCCATTGAACATCGTTCGCGTATATTGAATGTATGTATTTTGTTGTGTTTAACGTACTTATTCGGAACCAAGCATCTGGTTTTTTTACATTATATCGAATTTGATATAGTCCCCAATCACATACAATGTAAAAAATCCAATATGACATAAGTAATGCTGAAACAAAGTGCATTGAATCTTCTTGAAAACATATGGGAATGTATCAGTGTCAGCATTGCCCATAATGCTGACACGGGGTTATGTAAACTATGAAAAAAGTAATTTCCAAACAGAACAGGTTTATTGTATGCAATATATATAACTGGGGTGTTTCTAAGTGATTGTATCCTAGAAGTATATGATATAAAGCGAGCCGGTCTCAAGCAATGCTGACACCATCATTTTCTGGAGTACTTCAGTCTTTTCTTTAGCTCACACGCAGGCAACAGTCTCCTAGAGGGAGGTCTTCCTGGTCCCCTCTTAACAACAGGAGGGTAACACTTTATAGATCTTATTGCTTCAGGGACGCCTGATTCATCGTCTGTCAGCACTGGGCATATTGTTTCAGCATAAGCTAATTTCCAAGCATCAGTTATGTAAAATCTGGCAACAAAGTCTGATACATTTGCCTTAATCTTCATGATGGCTGAAAGAGCATGAACACATGGGATCTTCTCTATATCGAAAAACTTGCAAGTGCATGTTTTTGCTGAGAGGTCCACTATTGCATGAGACCCTTGCCCTTTTACTTCAAATTTATATTCATCCAGCCTCTGAACCTTGTATTCTCTAGCTTGATCTTGTAGGTTCCTAATCAAATCAAGTATTGCTGGTGTCAACTTGTCCTCATGTTTGGATGCCTTTTCTCTACGCTCTTGGAACCATTCTCCGAGTTTCTCTCTAGCGAAATTCAACAGTGCAACAATAGGATAATTTTTCTTCCCCTTGAAGATGGCATTTATGCTCTATGCATTATTAGATGTCATCATGTTGTATCTGGTGATTGGTGAATGTGCTCTAGCCCACCTATGTACTCCTGCTGACACTAAATAGGTCGCCATCTTCGGGCAGCTTTCCTTTATGCGGTCAAAATATTTGTCGAACTCCCCAGTACTATAACTATCTGCTGCTTTCTTGAACCAATTTCCCAAGTATCTTTTCTTGAATGTGCTTCTAATGTTTTGTTCCATGTGCCATCTACAAATGCAGTGATGTGCACTGGGGTAAACCAAGCCAATTGCTCTTGAAATGCTGACATGTCTATCAGACACAAACACTAGATCGTTTGACGGAGGAACAACCTTCCTCAGCTGGCGAAGAAACCACTCCCAAGAGTTGTTGTTTTCTGTGTCAGCAATGGCAAATGCAAGCGAGAAAATATTTCTGTTTGCATCTTGCGCTACTGCTCCAAGCAAAGTCCCTTTGTATTTCCCAGTTAAAAATGTTCCATCAATAACAACAACCTGTAAAATAATGATTATAAGTTGTGTGATGATAATGAAATATTCAAAAGTGATATGTGCTGACACTGATAATTTTATACCTTTTTCAATGCAGGGAAGGCCCGAATGCACTGCCCAAATGATAAAAACAAGTATTTAAACCTGTCATCATCATCTGTTGACATTAATGCAACAGTTCCATCATTTTTCTCCATAATCATGTGACAAAATAATGGCAAGTCAGCAAAATTTGATTCCGGTGTCCCTCTGTCCCTTTCTTGTGCAATTCTTCCTGACCTCCATGCTGTCCAATAACTAATGGGAATTCTTTTTTCAGTCCTCATTTTATCCATTATCTGCTTTGGATTGTAGCCGCTGCTGACATTGTAATAATGTATACATTAGAATGAATGATGTGATACTTGAATTGAGTGTTACTTTGATGATGACATATAGACACTTACACTGGCTGGATTATGCTTGCTACCACTGAGGAAGGTGCTTGCCTGCAATTGCTTGTTCTCACATCTCATGTGCATGTGTGCAAACCATTGTACGCTGACACCTCGTAGCAATTCTGAGAAACAGTATTTACGTGTAACTTCCATCTGCAGCTAGTATCCACGCAATGCGCCCTAAAATACTTGGGTTCAGATCTCGTTACTCGGTACCCAAATATTTCTGTCACCGATAATATACGTAAAGCATCCTTCATTTCCTTCTTTGATTCAAAGGTAGGGCTGGGCAAAATATGGATCGGACCGAAATCGGACCGGGACCAGACCGGAATTTACGGTCTTTGGATCGGACCGGGATATTACGGTCTGGTCCACGGTCCAAAATATTTTAATTTCCGGGTTCCGGTCCAAACCCGGGACCAGACCGGAATTTCCGGTCCGGACCGGAATTGGACCGGAACCATGTTTTAAAAAAAAAAACTAAAGAGTCACGCGTTTCATTTTCACATTACCCAGTGCCTCTCTTCAAAGTTCAGACACTCTCTCTCTCTCTCATGTCTCCGCCTCTCTTCGCTTGCGGCCACACCAGCGCTCCTCGGTGGCTCAGTCGGCCGGTCGGCCCTCCTCCCTCTATCCGAACGGGCTCCGCTCTCAGTCATCCCTCCTCGGCTCCAACCTCCGTTCTTCTTCTTCTTCCATCTCCGTCCCGAATCATCTCGGTTCGTGTTCGTTCGCGACCGCTTCAACGCTCCTCAATGGCTCAATCAGCACTCCTCCCTCCGTCCCGAAGGAGATTCGCTCATAATTGGCCCTCCTCGGCTACTCCCTCCATTCTTCTTCTTCTCTCTCCGTCCCGAACCCTCTCTGTTCGCTGGCAAGTAAGGCAAAACCGTTCTTCTTCTTCCCTAATCTCTTTCCCTTTTAGATCTAGTTTGTTTTAGGTATATTTTGATTATTTTAAGAAATTAATGTCGATTTTGGTCTAAACTTGGAGAAATTATAAACATCTAATATTAAGATTTGAGATATTTTTCAGATCTAGGGTTAGAGAAATCTAGAGATTGAAAAATTTTATTGTAATTTTCTTGTATTGTAACAGTGCTAATGTAACAAAAAAAAAAGGGGTTGGAGGATAATCCGGTCCGCGGACCGGAAAACCCGGGACCATATTTTCCGGTCCCGGTCCGATCCGCGGTCCAAGTTTATAAAAATTCCGATCCGGTCCAGACCGGATGCCCAACCCTATTCAAAGGTTCTCCCAGTGTACATTGTGCTGGATGAGGTATTGTTGAAACTACCCATGCTAGAGCTGTCATCCTTGCAATCTTCTATTGTTTTATCTCTACTGCGCATGGAAGAGTACAGTCTCCTCCAGGTGTCAGCATCACAATCAATGTCATTATCATCCTCCATATCATCATCCATATCATCATACATGTCATCTGACCCCACCGTCTGCATTGAGTGTCAGCAATCATATGATTTTGCTCCCTGTCATACTCAATCAATCCAACTGATTTCCCACTCTCTCTGTCAGCTGTGTCAACAATTGCAAGTGTTTGTGCCTGTATGCTGACACACAACTCAACAGCATAGTCTACACCATCTAGTGTTGATATATCGAGGAATTCTTTCAAATCAGTGTCACAATCAACTATAAGTGGGGCTTTCAGCTTTTTGCATGGGTGCAAATGACTAAATTGCAATTCAAGCACACTGTCTACATTGAATCTAGTGCACACCTTTCTCTTCAAGTCTTGTAGTGTGGTTGAATCATATAGCAAAAACACCTTTGATGTTGTATTTCCAACAAATTCCAGGCATGTGTCAGCAAACACCCATGATCCACCAAATACTACTGTAATCACATGAGGTTCCATTTATGATTAACCTATCAATTAATTAGAGACAATATGCAAACAAGCACAATGAGTTAATTCTGATTCCATGTCAGCATGATAGATATAAGTTAGATACAGGCAATACGTATACAAGTACAATGAATTGTATCTGATTCCGTGTCAGCATGATAGAAATAAGTTAGATACATGGCATTTATTTACGAAATCTCAGACAGTGTCAGCATTACACAACGAGGCCAGAAATCAAAACAGATCTATGTAGAACAATTCATACAATTATTTTCTTTCAATTCATTCAAGCACAACATTTCAAATTCATCCAACAGACATATTTAAGGATCGTGATGTTGACAGATCGAGTATATATTAACGAAGCAGATCGACGAAGAACTTGAAACTCTATATATTGTTGACGACTTACTCTGATTTGTATCGAAACAGTAACAATCGAAGTCGAAATTACACGATCTACACTATACGAGTTCAGTTATTGGATATAAAACGATATTTACACACGAATTGAAGTTTTTTTCACAGATCTATGAACGACAGATCTACCAATTATACGAATGCTGACATTAAAACCACAATTCAGTAATGCTTTGATATTAGATAGATGTAGTGATAGATGTAGTACCGAAAATCAGGAGGAGATCGGCGTTGATCAATACCTACAGCGATCGAAAATCAGATCTCGGTCTATCTCGTGTCAGCGTTGGCGAAAATCAGAAGGAGAGATCGGGGGGAGGGTGCGCGTGTAGTATTGTGTATATTTTTGCAAATTTCCCAAAATCGTGTATATTTGGCTAATATGGCCTCCGTATTTGTATATTTGGCAAATCATCCCTTTTTTTTTTGCCTAAAAAACAAAACGACCCCGTTTAAAGTGAACGATATATCGGTCAAGCCGATATTGACCCGATATATCGTCGTTGAACCAATATTTAGCGTTGACCGATATATTTGATCTGATATGCCGATATCTTAACGGATTCTAAATATCCCCGATATATCCGATATTTAGAACACTGTCGACGACGCGGTCACAGATGGCTCAGGAGGTGGAGGGTTCGACAATCAAGAGAGTAGGTAACCGGGCCGGGGTTCAGACATACACAGGTAAAAGAACTACGTGAGCTTTGAATCCTCAACCCCAGGAGGATACGTAGGCAATCGGGAAACCAATTCAAGCCCCTTTTTTCCCTTTTTTTCCCCACGGCAAACACGAAAGAGTATTTTTCAAACGTATTTGCGTTCAAAACCTGTTCTCGACAATTTCAAAAACTTCAAACAGGTGCAAACCCGTCCAACACGGGCCCTATCCGCCGGGTACCCACCGGGTGACCCGAACCCGCCAACCTGTGGAATTCCCGGGTTATGGTTCGAATCACCCCTCCGCGACCCTTGACCCGACGGGTCGGACCCGTGGCCACGCCTACTCTTGACTTATAACTATTATTGATCTATTCCATTTATCATTCACTTTAATTTACCACATAATAAACTTTTAAATGCATGAACAAATTTTCCATTTTAACTAGGCCAATAAAAAAACATTATTACATGAAATGAACCATAATTAGTGGCGAATCCGAGGGGGCCTTGGGGTTGCTGAAGCCTCATAACCTGAAAGAAAAACGTATAAAAAATTTTATGAGATTTTTTCGATAGTTTTTATAATTTTATAGCACCATATATTCTAAAGTTTTTATTGTTCTTTTCATATTATATTGGGGGTCAATTAATACTTCGAATTATTTTAAATATATTTTTTCTTATTGAAAATAATAATCTATACAAAAAATAAGACAAAACTAATTAAAATAACCCAACTTTTATGGGGTGTTAGAAATATGTCTCCACCTTTTAAATATAAGATAAATATCTGGACTTTTAAAGGTGATGGGAAATAATATCACAAAAACAATTTTAGCTTAAAAAAAAGAGGGATTTTGTTCAAATGGACCTTTAAGCATATTTGGTTAACTAGATAGGCCCATTAATTGTTTTTTTAGTATGCTTAGCCCATTAATTGTTTTTTTAGCTTGCTTAGCCCTCTTAAACGGTCAATGGTCAACCGTTGACCGGTCAACGTTGACCGTTGACCGGTCAACCCATTTTGATGTCAACTTTTTTTTTTTTTTTTTTTTGATGCCAACTTTTTTTTTAGTTATGCCATATTTTACCGTTTTGATGCCAACATTTTTGTGGTGACAATTTTAGTTATGCCATATTTTACCGTTTTGATGCCAATTTTATAAAACGTGGAATCAAAATATTGTCACCTTATTGTCACTTTTCTAATGAAATGATTGGATGACTTTTTTTTAATGCCACTTTTTTAAAACATTGATGACATTTTTTGTGATGTCATATTTTACCGTTTTGATGCCAAAATTTTATTACATTTTATTTTCACTCTGATGCCACTTTTCTAATTAAATTATTGGATGACACTTTTTTTAAACTTTGATGACATTTTTTGTTTACTCTAATGTCACATTGACCATTGATGCCATTTTGAAAAATTTGTATCACATTAAAGAAAAAAATGTCATCAAAAAATACTACTTTGAAAAAATATCATCAAAAATATGGCATCACGGTAAAAAAAAAATATTATCAAAAAATTGACATAAAAAAGTGGCATCAAAGTGAAAATAAAATATAGTAAAATTTTGGCATCAAAACGGTAAAATATGGCATCACTAAAAAAAAGTTGGCATCAAAAAAAAAAAATTGGCATCAAAATGGGTTGGTCAATGGTCAAACGGTTGACCATTGACCAACCCACCCAATTGGGAAGGGTCTAGGGCAAAACTAATTAAATTGATTTATGAGCTAGATGACTAATTGAATATTAAAAAAAGGCCCTCTACCAAAATCAACGAACGATGACATGGTGCATAGACGACAACAACAAAAATTATAAAAACTTTAAAAAATCAGCATATTAATATGATTTTGTGAAACCATGGATTTCTTTTTTTTTATATAAAAAAAAATGTATACCCGGTTTTCTAAAACCATATTTATTTGGATTGCAATATTGTTTTTAATTAATCTCTCACGCCAACATTTAATATTATATATTTTTTAAGAAAACTGGTTTAAGAAAATCAAGTTTTGATTTTTAGAAAAAAATCCAAGACACCCATGGTTTAACAAAAACAGATTAATATGCTGGTATTTTAAAGTTTGACTAGTATAATCCCCGCGCCATGGCGCATTTATATAAAAAATAAATAAAAATCATTATATATGGTAGGTAAGTTATACTTTTAATTATGGATTCTTGATGTTCCTAATGTCAGAAGTGTGAAAAAAAATATCAATATTTCGTAATAAATTAAAAATGAGTCAATTATTGAAAAAAATAAAAAAATATAATTGTAAAAATTGAAAATTAAAAATTAAAAATTAATTTTTTCCCTATATCTTATCGTATTTTAAAGGTAAAACTCGTTTTTTTTATTATCTACAAAAGATAAAAGTTTTAGAAGAAATTTGGCCCAAAGTTTTATATATCTCTACAATAATTGTATCTAAATTTTAATTTTAAGTTAGATTAATCTTTTCATGTCATTGGGAAAAAAAATGATAAAAACCAGATAAAAATGTAAGATATGATAAAATATAGAAAAAAAAAATAAGAATTAAGATATAAAAATTAAAAATTAAAGTAATAAATTGATTTTATTTTTCCATTTTTATTTTTTTATCCTCCAAAATTGACATCTAAGTACACCAATCATTCATTTTTTTTTTACGTTGAGTAACTGGATAATAACTTTTTTTACGTTTTCACCAATTCAAACTCAAATATAATCTCTGTAAATTACTCAAATTGTGGAATCAGTTAATTTTATAGATAACAGGCAACATCAAGCAAATCAAAACTAAAATAAAATCAAAACCACACTCGAATTTTAAAAATATGAATTGAATCGAACTTTTTCTTCATTCCTATGGAGGAAGAGGTCAGCATGTCCGACGGCTGATCGTCGTCAATCCGCTCCACGTAGCCTTTGTTGCTGACCGCGATTATCACCGTCTTGTTGTTCCCCTCCGCCGCCTTCTGTAGCGCTGCTGGTAAGCCGTCACGATCGGTATCCTTCGCTGGCGGCGCTGAGCCCAGCACCTGAAACAGAATCAGGCAATGCACGATTTAATTGATCGATCGATGAAGAAACTAATTGATAGAGGAAAGAGATTGAATTGAAGTAGTTACAGGAGGATGTGAATCAGGTTCCATTGCAAATAGAAGGAGGCAAGTAGAGTTATCCTAGAATACGGGGGAGAGAAGATTGTTTTTAGAAACTGGAACTAAAATTAATTAAGAGGATATAAAAGTAAAAAAAAAAAAAAAAAATTTGCTAATGGTTGAAATACCTAAAATTGAGGTGGAGAAGACACGTAGGAAAACTCTTCTGATTTAAAGTTAGATATAGAAGATTTTGTTATAATTTTTTTTTTTTGCCGTCCTTGGTTATTTTAAGGGTGATTTTGGTAGAGGGCCTTTTTTGAATATTCAATTAGTCACCTAGCCCATAAATCAATTTAATTAGTTTTGCCCTAGCCCCTTCCCAATTGGGTGGGTTGTTTGACCGTTGACCGGTCAACGTTGACCAACCCATTTTGATGCCAACTTTTTTTTTTTTTGATGCCAACTTTTTTTTAGTGATGCCATATTTTACCGTTTTGATGCCAAAATTTTACTATATTTTATTTTCACTTTGATGCCACTTTTTTATGTCAATTTTTTGATAATATTTTTTTTTACCGTGATGCCATATTTTTTATGATATTTTTTCAAAGTAGTATTTTTTGATGACATTTTTTTCTTTAATGTGATACAAATTTTTCAAAATGGAATCAATGGTCAACGTGACATTAGAGTAAACAAAAAATGTCATCAAAGTTTAAAAAAAGTGTCATCTAATAATTTAATTAGAAAAGTGGCATCAGAGTGAAAATAAAATGTAATAAAATTTTGGCATCAAAACGGTAAAATATGACATCACAAAAAATGTCATCAATGTTTTAAAAAAGTGGCATTAAAAAAAAGTCATCCAATCATTTCATTAGAAAAGTGACAATAAGGTGACAATATTTTTATTCCACGTTTTAAGCTCTTATGCCATCAATTATATAAAATTGTCACCACAAAAATGTTGGCATCAAAACGGTAAAATATGGCATAACTAAAAAAAAAAGTTGGCATAAAAAAAAAAAAGTTGGCATCAAAATGGGTTGACCGGTCAACGGTTCACCGGTCAACGGTTGACCATTGACCGTTTAAGAGGGCTAAGCAAGCTAAAAAAACAATAAATGGGCTAAGCATATTAAAAAAAATAATTAATGGGCCTATCTAGCTAACCAAATATGTTTAAAGGTACATTTGAACAAAATCCCTCTTATTTTAATTAGTTTAATACTGTAATATAAAAAAGAGGGAATCTGGTGAAAAAGCCCTTTTAGCATATTTGGTTAGCTAGATAGGCCCATTAATTGTTTTTTTAGTATGCTTAGCCCATTAATTGTTTTTTTAGCTTGCTTAGCCCTCTTGACCGGTCAACGGTCAACCCATTTTGATGCCAACTTTTTTTTTTTTTTGATGCCAACTTTTTTTTTTTTGATGCCAACTTTTTTTTTTTTTTCTAGTGATGCCATATTTTACCGTTTTGATGCCAACATTTTGTGGTGACAATTTTATATAATTGATGGCATAAGAGCTTAAAACGTGGAATCAAAATATTGTTACCTTATTGTCACTTTTCTAATGAAATGATTGGATGACTTTTTTTTTTAATGTCACTTTTTTAAAACATTGATGACATTTTTTGTGATGTCATATTTTACCGTTTTGATGCCAAAATTTTATTACATTTTATTTTCACTCTGATGCCACTTTTCTAATTAAATTATTGGATGACACTTTTTTTAAACTTTGATGACATTTTTTGTTTACTCTAATGTCACATTGACCATTGATGCCATTTTGAAAAATTTGTATCACATTAAAGAAAAAAATGTCATCAAAAATACTACTTTGAAAAAATATCATCAAAAATCTGGCATCACGGTAAAAAAAAATATTATCAAAAAAATGACATAAAAAAGTGGCATCAAAGTGAAAATAAAATATAGTAAAATTTTGGCATCAAAACGGTAAAATATGGCATCACTAAGAAAAAAAAAGTTGCCATCAAAAAAAAGTTGCCATCAAAAAAAAAAAAAAAAAGTTGGCATCAAAATGGGTTGGTCAACGTTGACCGGTCAGGTCAATGGTCAAACGGTTGACCATTGACCAACCCACCCAATTGGGAAGGGGGCAGGACAAAACTAATTAAATTAACTAATGAACTAGGTGACTAATTGAATATTCAAAAAAGGCCTAGTACCAAAATCGCCCTATAAAAAATGGGGTTTACTATTTACACGGTTAAAATATTACGCTTTACACGGTTTAATTAATCCGCAACTGCGTACTCCGGATCCGCACTTATTTATTTATTTTTTTTTATTTTTTTTTCAATTCACCAAATCCCAACCAACGAATTCTTCGTCTTCTCCATTCATCCGGCCATCATCTCCGATGTAATCATCCACGGCCACCTCCGACGCCGCTGCCAGTCACAAATCCCCTGAAATCCGGTGACACGAACCTGAATCCGCCTGGAAATCCGCTTCCCGACCTCCCTGAAATCGCAGGCGAACGTCCTCCAAATCGACGTCGGCGGTGAAGTGGTCTGAAACCCTAGGTAGAGTGAATTGAAAAGAAGGGGGAAAGGGGCTAGGGTTACCTTCTTACAGAGCAAATCAACTACCGATCGACATTCAATTTCATGAAACTTCACATCCGAATTCGAACTGGGTCTTGCGATTCACCGCCTAAAGCGGATGATGTTGGGGTGCCGAAGAGATCGACCGGTGGCTGATGATTTCCCTCGGCATGAGTTGAAGGTCCATCGTGCGCGGTGCCATGGGGGAGAGAGCGCATATACGCCTGGAGCCGATGCCGATTCGGCGGAGAGGAGTACAGTAGAGGAAGAAGAAGCCGATCTGCAGTGCCCCATTGATGTGTTGGCGGGTCCCACAGAGCTCGTGTACACGCACTACGCGTTTACATCTTAAACCGTGTAAAGTGCAAAAAAACAACAGTGTATATAACAATTCCGTAAAAAAATCCACACAAAAAAAGAGTAAAAGAAGTCAAAAGGGTAGAAGTGGAATCCAGAAAATGCCAGCGTGCATTCCGTGATTGATGCTTAAATTCGGTGGGCGCGTGTCTCCTCTCTCTCACTTCTCACTCCCCCAATTCACTGAATTCACTTCACCCTCCAACTCCCAACCTCCGCCACCGCCACCGCTCCCCGCAAATCTCCGGCCAAATTAGGGTTTCAGATTGATTCAGCTCCTCATGCGTCCTTCAATGGAGATCATCCTCGTCCTCCTCCTTCTCACATTGTCCTCCCTCCCAACCCCCTCCCTCTGCCTCCTCTCCTCCTCTTACTACCACAAATCCTGTCCCCGCTTCGAGCACATCGTCCAGCAGATCGTCACCGACAAGCAGATCACCTCCCCCACCACCGCCGCCGGCATTCTCCGCCTCTTCTTCCACGACTGCCTCGTCAACGGCTGCGACGCCTCCCTCCTCGTCTCCTCCACCCCATCCAACCGCGCCGAGCGCGACGCCGATCTCAACCTCTCCCTCCCCGGCGACGCTTTTGACCTCGTGGTCCGCGCAAAGACCGCTCTCGAGCTCTCCTGCCCCGGCGTCGTCTCCTGCTCCGACATTCTCGCCCTCGCCTCCCGCGACCTTGTCACCATGGTCGGCGGCCCCTACTACCCCGTCGTCTTCGGGCGCAAGGACTCCCTCTCCTCAACAGCCTCCTCTGTCGGCCCCCTCTCCCTGCCCCGCCCTTCCATGTCGATCTCGCAGATCCTCAAGATCTTCAACTCCCACGGCTTCACCGATCGCGACACCGTCGCGCTAATCGGCGCTCACACCATCGGATTCTCCCACTGCAAGGAGTTCGCCCCCGGGATCTACAACTACAGCCGCTCCCAGCCCTCAGATCCATCGCTTAACCCTAGGTTCGCGCAGGGATTGAGGTCCGCCTGCAAGGATTACTCCCAACATCCAACGATTTCGGTTTTCAACGACATCATGACTCCCAACAAGTTCGACAATGTCTACTACACGAACATCCAGAGGGGATTAGGCTTGCTCGCCTCCGACCGGGCAATGTACGCCGACGCCAGGACGAGGCCGTTCGTTGACGAGTTCGCTGGCGGCGAGAAAGGCCAGAAGGCATTCTTCGATGCGTTCGCGGCGGCGATGCAGAAGCTCAGTGTGCTCGGAGTCAAGGCTGGGAGGCACGGGGAGGTAAGGCACAGGTGCGACGCTTTCAATTATTAATACTATTAATTTTAATTTAATCATTTTCTGTCATTGAAGATTAAAAAAAAAGATGATGATGAAGAAATTTGGTGAGTTGGAGGAGGGATATGTATACTTCTTTTGCATCAACAGTTTTTATTACAATTAATTCCTTATATAAATTATACAAATTCGGATGAGATTGCATTTCGGAATAAACAGGTTTTTGTGTATAGATTTGGAATGCAACAATTACTGGATTTTGTGGTTAAACATTTGAGAAATTTGGATAAGATTATTGTTTATGTTGCAACTTGGGTCCGTCTAAACGAAACTCTTAATTAATCTTTTTTTTTTAAAATTTGTAAACCTTAATTAACCTATTTTCCGGAGGGATTATGACTGTGTTTTGACGATGTATTATTACGTATCTTTAACAATACTCCCTCCTATCGGAAATATTTGACAGATTAAAAAATATCACTTTCTACAATAAAATTTACCCCTCTATCACATTTATTAAGCACAAATGTAATTGTTAAGCAAAAAAAAAAGTATAATTTATATCGATATTAGTGTAAAAGTAAAAAAGAGTGTAATTATTACTTTTAAAACATTAAATATTGTTCATCAAATTTCAACTCCTAAAACATCAAATATTTTTGATTGGAAAGAGTATTACGTTATATCATGCATTAGAGCATCTCATGATAAGCCAAAAAATGAGGTTTGGCCTAATTTTCGGTTGGAGAGAGTATTTACCTTAGCCATTATGACTTACGGGGAAGATGCTCTTATAAACATAATACTCCCTCCGTTTCAAAATACATGGGTTTTTAGTTTTCGGCACACTTTTTAAGGAGCGGAAAACTCTATGAAATATTATTTTTTTAATCAAATTTTTTATATCATTTGATACTTATTAGTAATAAGTATCAAATGATATAAAAAATTTAATTAAAAAAATAATATTTCATAGAGTTTTTTGCTCCTTAAAAAACGTGTCAAAAAGGAAAAGCCCATGTATTTTGGAACGGAGGTAGTAATATATGATTGTCGAAATAAATACTATACTAATTTGGACTGTTGTATAGTGTATGGTTCATCATTTGTTGGTTTATATGGTTTCTATTTTTATCTTCTTCTGGTAATCAAAGTAAAGTACATTTTGTTTAAAGGCCAAAAAAATGTACTTCGCAACGAAAGAAAGAACAAAGACGAAGGTAAAGGTGTTATCTTTCAGATTTTAATAATGTTTTGTTTTGAGCTGCAATGGTTGTGAAATATAATACTCCCTCCGTCTCGAAATTCACGTCGTTTTAGCCTTATGCACAAATTTTAATAAAAACACTCATCCATCAATCAACATCATCATTCCGCTAACTTTTTCATTAATTTTATTACCCACTATATTTTTTAACCAATCAAAACATTCAAATAAGTCAACAACACACAAATCAATACAAATCATTACTATCCACTACCTAGAAAACCTAAAACGACATCTATTTTGATACAAAACTAAAGAGCTAAAACGACATGAATTTCGAGACGGAGGGAGTATTGTTTATCAACCAACAATCCAATGTATCCATTGTACTAAGAAAAACTAGGAAAAAAAAGAGTGGGGTAAGTCTTCAGTTTTGGTTATGGATGTGGGCCATGTTATGTGAAAATGCAAAGGGAGACGTTGCAAAGAGTATCCAAAATATCTCCATACACACACTTGTCGGTTGTCATGATTCATGAAGGTGATGGTTTCAGCCAACTCGATCTCATGGCCACATCACATGGGTTACAAGTTACTACATCTCATTATCTATTGAGCTGTTTATTTGGTCAAGATTAACTATTGATCTATCACTAAAGGCTACCTATTATCCTCCGTCCATGGCGGACAAGAAGAGTAAGTCAAGAACTCTCTCCTCTCTCTAGTAAATCTAGAGAGAGGGAGCTCTAATCCGGCTTCGGATGCCGACCTCACCATGGCTCCGGTCGCTGTAATCCGGCTTCGGCCTCTTCCAACCCGCTATGGCAACTCCAATCTATTCTTTTAGTGTGATTCATCGTGGTTGAACGTGGTGTTGAAAAAAAACCTTTTCGAATGATCAAAACCAAAATCAAGATGGACTTTTGCTGATTTTCGTTCCTTACCCCCAAATTCTCTCCTTTCATGTCTAATTCGTTTCAGTCGGACCCAATTTTTTCAATCCTCAAACTCGCGTGTGGTCCTTGGGCCTCTTCACACTCGCTCCATCTGAAGCCAATTACAGACTGTGGGAAGAGTCTTCTTCTCTCCTCGCTTCTCCCGCCGGATACGTCGGTTGAGAGACGTTGCCTCCAACAGTCTCCCATTCACCGATCGTTTTTTCGTCATTTGCCTTCGAATCGAACCTCGTGGCATCTCGCGCCTCCTAAACCCCCTTGCAACTCCCTCAGCTTCGACCGCCTAGTGTCACCCGGTTTCAAGCCTCGACGACGCAGGCCGGTTGCTGCTCGTTCTCTGTTCGGGCGGTGGCGTCGATGTCGGTATTGTCCTCGACCAGACTAGCTAGGTTGTCCTCTTATCCGACAAATCCTTTGCTGCGTTTCCAACAACATCTTCTTTGGGCCCAAAGGATTTTCCTTGGGGTCGAGGAGGCCTAATACTTAGTGGTTTATTAAAAAAATTGAAATAATTATGTGTGTGTTTATATATACTCCATCCATGATATGTCTAAAGTTTAATAGAATTCAAAGCTTGGGCTACACATTCATGATCATGGGCGATCTAAATGAAATCCAAAATAGCTCAGAAGAAGGAGGGATGGAACCACACCCAAATAGATATAGAATCTTAACAGAATTCAAAGATAGATGCTTCTTACAAGAAGTGCCTACGTTTGGAAACTCTTTTACATGAAAGAAAAATAGATCCAATAACAATATCATGGAAAAACTTGATAGAACATTAATACAAGAGCAAATACTCACTTGGTTCCCCAACATTACAAAAAAAAATCATGCATTTACATCATCAGATCACTGCCCCATTGTAACAGAACTAGATAACCAGGAACAGTTCAAAGCCCAACCATTTAAATTTGAAAAAATTTGGACTACACGAAAAGACTACCGACGTGTTGCTCAACAAGCTTGGAGATCACATGTTGTGGGATCACATATGTACAACCTGATGAAAAAAAACCAAAATACTTAAAAGACTAACCAAAGAATGGAATAAAAAAAACATTTGGAAATATATTTCGCCAATTAAAGGAAATTGATGAGGCCCTCATCGATTTACAGAACAGGAACGGAATATCCCATAATGGAAACGACAACAAAAAACAGAATAAACTAATAAATAAAAAAGAAAAAATCTTATCTTACCATAAAATGTATTGGAGCCAACGAGCAAAAACAAAACATCTCAAACTAACAGACACAAATTCAGGCTATTTACACCGGATGGCATCAGGCAGAAGAAATAGAAAATTCATAAAAGAAATCCAATCTTCAGATGGCACAATAATATCAGGAGAAGAAAATATCAAAAGCGAGATTAAAAAAAACTTTGAAAAAAGGTTTAGAAAGTAATCCATCAATCACAATCTTCTAGAGGAATACCTTTCACTCATCAACACAGAAATCACTGTTGATGACAATACAAAACTAACTGAAAAAATATCGAACCAAGAAATCAAACATGCTTTTTTCTCAATCGGGAAAGACAAATCCCCGGGCCCTGACGGAATGACAATAGAATTCTGTCAGAAATACTGGGATATTGTAGGCCCATCAATCATTAAAGTAATCAAAGGATTCTTCCACTCTGGTAGAATCCTAAAACAGATCAACCACACTTTTATCACATTGATCCCTAAATGTGACAATCCGACAAATACAAACCACTTTAAACCAATAAGCCTATGCTCCACAATCTACAAAGCTATAGCTAAAATCATTGCAGAAAGGATGAAACCATTTCTGCAGAAAATTATCCACCCCCTCCAAGGGGCCTTTGTATCTAAAAGAGCTATCTAGGACAATGTCCTAATTAATAGCCCATGAGATTTTTCACTCATTCAAGAGTAGACGCGGAAAAGAAGGCTGCATTGCAGTCAAACTAGATATGGAAAAGGCATATGATAGAGTGGAATGGGAATTCCTATTCAAAGTTTTAGAAAAACTCGGTTTCTGCCAAAAATTCCTGACATGGATAGAACAATGTGTCAAGACATTCTCTTTCTCAGTCCTGGTAAATGGCAGCCCCACAAACCCTTTCATACCAGGGAGATGCATCAGACAAGGAGATCCTCTCTCACCCTATCTTTTTTTTTATCATAGGAGCAGAAATTCTCGCAAGAAAACTACAAGCTACTTCTAACCCGAGAGACAAATCCAACGGATTCCAAATCTCTAGATCAGGAATGAAAATCCCATTCCTATCATTCGCGGATGACATGATGATATTCCCAAGGCGAACCAAGACTCGTGTCGAGTAGTAAAGAATATTATTGATGACTATTGTGGCATATCAGGACAAAAGATTAATTTCCATAAATCGGCTTTTCAAACTACCCCAAAAGTCCCGAACAGTGCAAAGCAATTGATCCAAAGCACGATCCATATAACAAACCAAATAGTACTTGACAAATACCTCGCCTGTCCCATTATCAATGATCGAATCAATCGAACTACATTTGAAAAAACAGTAAGCAAAACCAGATAGCAACTCACGAAATGGAAAGCCAATTCCCTCTCACAAGAAGGATGGTGATGAGCGGTTTTTAGTCGCCTAAACCGTATCAAAATAAAACTCAAACCTACAAACTAGTATAGCAAGCAAGTAAGAGGTCGATCCAACAGAGAATCAAGTATTTCTCAACAATGTGTATTTACCAATTAGTGAAAGGGGGGTTTTTGGTGATTGAAATAAGAAAGAAAACAAAATAAACTATAAACAAAATTGATGCAAAACAATTTAGAGAAGATCGTTCTACCTACAACTATCCACTTTATTTGGTTGAATTGATATTGTAACTTCCTCTTGTCCTTTTATGATTCCTATGAATGCCCTTGTCCCAACCTAATATAGTTACTAGTCCAATCAGTCCTAGAAACCCTTATCAATCGAACAGTCCCTAAAGAAGGATTTAACCCAATTGATAGCTTTAAGTTCAGAGATTAACCAAGGTATTTGCAGTCCCTAAAAAAGGATTTAACAACACATTCAACTTCCTACCCATCTAATTAGTTCAATCAGTCCTAAAGAGATAAGTTTGCCACTTGGGTTAAGGTTCACAATCAGGAATCTACAAAACCCTAGCAATTGAATTGATTCTACCAAATTGATCAGTCGAGATAGAATAAAACAATCAAACATTCAAGCACAAAGAAGTCGAAACATTCAATTTAGGAAATAAGGAACAAGAATTAGAAACTCACAATTCAATCCAAATAAAGCTTCAAATTGTAGGTAGAACGAAGAGAGTTTAGTCGCCCATGGCGAACATCGCTCTCTCTCCAATTGTCTGATAGAACGTAAGAATAGAATGGAAGTTAATGAAAAATAACATAAAAGTCCTAATTAAAAGCATCCAAGTCGGCCTCAAAGTGAATAAATTAGAAACTAGGGTTTTTTCCATCAAAACGGCGCGCGACAGTACGTGCGGCGGGCGCCGCAAAGTTGCGGCGGGCGCAGCAAACCATGCGGCGGGCGCAGCATGAATACCGCCCTTGGCGGCGGGCGCGGCAAACCATGCGGCGGGCGCAGCAAACCATGCGGCGGGCGCTGCATTGGTCTTTCACGGAAATTCCGTCTTGAATCAGCTCTCGACGTCAACATGAAAGTTGTAGCCCTCTGAAAGAGCTTTCCAACGCATGGTCATAATAGTCGATCGGACAACCGAGGCCTCCAGAAAGTGCAAAACAAGTTCAGCATGTCTGGCGACAACTTCTGCAGACTTGTTCTTCGTTTAGGTTGGCTTCTTCTTCTCAGGACCTCTTGAGATCTTCATGTAAGCTTCTTCGATCAACTAGACATTCTCATCCAATGCGTTATCAACCCATGCCTCCTCCTCGGATCCACGATTACCTGAAATAATCAATAAAAGCATGTAGATTCCGACTCCAACCACACAGAGAACAAATATGCAAATTATACTTAAATCATGGATGAAATGCATCTTAAATAAGCTAAATGCAACCTATTATGCCTACCTAAATGCATGCTATCAAACTCCCCCACACTTAACCTTTGCTTGTCCTCAAGCAATGATAGAATGAACATGAATCAATGTATCCCACAGGAAATCCCTTCAAGTTTCAACCTCATCAAAAAGCAACATCACAGCAGGTGAAAACATAAACCAAACAAACAAATGTCATAGCATGTATTATAGTGATCAAAGCTTAGAAGTAGACATCATCCAACCTCACCAGAAATATGTGTTTCACTCATGTGTTTAGGCTTTAAGGTACAACTCTCTACTCAATCCAAAATGCACTAAGCTCATAGACATTGACCACCATATCACCAAATATCTACCGAAATGTCATTACTTGCGGGACACAATAAAGAAAACTAAATAAAATGTGACACTTTTTTTCTTTTTCTTTGGTTTTCTTTTCTCTTTTTTTTTCTTGTCTTGGTGCTTTCCTTACGCGAAGCGCAAACATGGGTGTCATGAATGGCCCCGGTCTATCAACACCTCAACTATTAATATGAAGTCCACTTGAACATCTTTTGACGCAAGTTGCAAACATGGGTGTCATGAATGAACCTGGTTACTCAATGATCAAGCTTCCTTTCCTAGTGGATAGTTTTCAACACCTTTTTGCGCGAATCATACCCATGGGTGTCATGCATAGATCCGGTTACTAAGTGCATCAACCATTGCCACCTTATTCACTAAATATGCAAAAATTCAAATAATAAACTCAAAATATAAACATAAACTCCGCAAGCAACAAACATGTGAGTCGGTCTTTAGAAATAGATACTGCAGTCAATGCCAAGAGGTAGCAACACTAGGAGAGTAATTCACACAACTGAGCAAAAGAATTCAAATAAGGCCAAACATCCTCACAGGGTCATGTTTTTAGGACGTCAATCATACTTTAGCTCAATCATACATGCTCAATTATATTTGCTAGCTCATGTTCCACAAAAATCAAATACAGACAAAAATCAAAACATCCAGAACTCCATGGGATTTTTATGAATCATGCTTGAAATTTAAAATAGAGGACAAACTAAGTCAGATGGGTATTTAATAACACTTAAATGCAATGCATGATATTTTTGGATTTTTTTCATATGCAGTATATGAATAAAAATAAACATGACAACATAAATAAAGATGATAACATAAGTAAACATGATATGCAAATTCTATCTATATGCAATGCAATCCCTCCCCCACACTTAAACCTTTCATTGTCCTCAATGAAACATAAAAGACAACAAAAAATAAAAACATAGAGAAAGAGATGAATGAAATGCTCACAATGTGGTGGAAGGGGCGATATAGGTCGGATCTGAGCATTGCGCGCGTCGGGTTAAAGAAAACTAGCTAACTAGGAATTGAAATAACTAAAACTTACCTCGGGTTGCCTCCCGAGAAGCGCCTCTCTTTAATGTCATTGGCTTGACTTATTCTCAATCTCAAGACCTTATTTCTCAGACATTGTCAAGGCCCTCAGTAGCCTATCATATTCCTGTGCACACATCTTACAAAGCACATCATAGCACAATAAATTGAAAGCATAAAATGTGGAACTCACGAACCCTTTCAATCTATCAAAGAGTCTAGCATGACTCTCTGCAGAAGGAATATGATACCACCAACACAGTTCCGCTGGTGGCTTTTCAAAATAGCAATCAAAAGGATCAACATATACACCATTAACTTCAAAATTGCAAAAGTTTTCCTTTATTACCTCTTTAGCCTCAGCTGATGGCTCTAGACCTGGTTCATCAATGGGCGAGATTAGAATGGATGGTGCAGATGAAGTAGGAGACACATCACATGTAACCTCATGCGTCGACTCATGAGATTCCAAGTTAGGAAGCACTAGACTCTTTCCTCCATCGTCGAAGACACTATCGTTGTCTGCAACCAATTCATCTTCTTCTTCGAAACTCCTTTCTTTCTCACCTTTTGCACTTAAAATTTGAATGAGTTGGCTCATCTGATTCTCCAAGTTTTTACAGCGGCTCATTTGCTCCTCCAATTTTCCGATTCGGCTCGTATTTCTTTCCTCTAACTGCTGCACCACTTGAGTAAGAGTGTGCAATGGATCCTCCAGGTGTGTGACAGAGTCCTCCATCGGCAGAGAAGACGTAGCGAGCAAGACTTCTTGTGAAACATGGTAATCCATATAACAGAAAAAATCCCACAACCCCGACAATCCTCCTAACCGTTTCAGACCTCCGTTACTCATGTACTCAGCAAGTGCTCGCGTCTCAACAGTCATCCCATCAAGTATGCAAATAATCATATCTCGGATGCTGAATTGATAACCCCATGAACCAAGGTCGTCAACATACTCATGCAATCTAGTGAAATATTGGTGAAAGTTCTCACCTTCAAACTGCAACAATCTCAACATCTTAAAAAGTTAGTAGCAAGGGTGTTGTGAACCGTAAGATAGGTTCACAACGAAGTTAGATATATAAACAAAAATTAATAAATACACAAAACAAAGAAATAAACTTGATTCCCCGGCAACGGCGCCAATTTGATGAGCGGTTTTTAGTCGCCTAAACCGTATCAAAATAAAACTCAAACCTACAAACTAGTATAGCAAGCAAGTAAGAGGTCGATCCCACAGAGAATCAAGTATTTCTCAACAATGTGTATTTACCAATTAGTGAAAGGGGGGTTTTTGGTGATTGAAATAAGAAAGAAAACAAAATAAACTATAAACAAAATTGATGCAAAACAATTTAGAGAAGATCGCTCTACCTACAACTATCCACTTTATTTGGTTGAATTGATATTGTAACTTCCTCTTGTCCTTTTATGATTCCTATGAATGCCCTTGTCCCAACCTAATATAGTTACTAGTCCAATCAGTCCTAGAAACCCTTATCAATCGAACAGTCCCTAAAGAAGGATTTAACCCAATTGATAGCTTTAAGTTCAGAGATTAACCAAGGTATTTGCAGTCCCTAAAAAAGGATTTAACAACACATTCAACTTCCTACCCATCTAATTAGTTCAATCAGTCCTAAAGAGATAAGTTTGCCACTTGGGTTAAGGTTCACAATCAGGAATCTACAAAACCCTAGCAATTGAATTGATTCTACCAAATTGATCAGTCGAGATAGAATAAAACAATCAAACATTCAAGCACAAAGAAGTCGAAACATTCAATTTAGGAAATAAGGAACAAGAATTAGAAACTCACAATTCAATCCAAATAAAGCTTCAAATTGTAGGTAGAACGAAGAGAGTTTAGTCGCCCATGGCGAACATCGCTCTCTCTCCAATTGTCTGATAGAACGTAAGAATAGAATGGAAGTTAATGAAAAATAACATAAAAGTCCTAATTAAAAGCATCCAAGTCGGCCTCAAAGTGAATAAATTAGAAACTAGGGTTTTTTCCATCAAAACGGCGCGCGACAGTACGTGCGGCGGGCGCCGCAAAGTTGCGGCGGGCGCAGCAAACCATGCGGCGGGCGCAGCATGAATACCGCCCCTGGCGGCGGGCGCGGCAAACCATGCGGCGGGCGCAGCAAACCATGCGGCGGGCGCTGCATTGGTCTTTCACGGAAATTCCGTCTTGAATCAGCTCTCGACGTCAACATGAAAGTTGTAGCCCTCTGAAAGAGCTTTCCAACGCATGGTCATAATAGTCGATCGGACAACCGAGGCCTCCAGAAAGTGCAAAACAAGTTCAGCATGTCTGGCGACAACTTCTGCAGACTTGTTCTTCGTTTAGGTTCGCTTCTTCTTCTCAGGACCTCTTGAGATCTTCATGTAAGCTTCTTCGATCAACTAGACATTCTCATCCAATGCGTTATCAACCCATGCCTCCTCCTCGGATCCACGATTACCTGAAATAATCAATAAAAGCATGTAGATTCCGACTCCAACCACACAGAGAACAAATATGCAAATTATACTTAAATCATGGATGAAATGCATCTTAAATAAGCTAAATGCAACCTATTATGCCTACCTAAATGCATGCTATCAGATGGGCAACCCTAATAAGATCAAACCTGGCAACTAAGCCAAACTACATTATGCAAAATTTTATGCTCTCCACAACAATTCATAAAGAACTCGACCAAATAAACAGGTGGTTCTTCTGGAATAAAAAACAATCCTTTTCCCCTCTTATTGGATGGGACAAGGCCTGCAAGCAGAAACGACTGGGAGGTGCAGGAATACATAAAACAAAAGATATGAACCAAGCATTACAAATGAAATTTATCTGAAAAGTCTTAGCAGAGCCATGTAACATGTGGATCCAAGTGATCAAAGAAAAATATATGAAAGAAACACCCCTCTTTGAATACAGGCGAAAAGGCAATTCATCTTGGCAATGGACCAAATTAATGGAACTAAAAGAAGAATTCTGCAAATGACTGATATTGCAAATAGGAAATGGAAAGACAATCAAATTCTGCAAGGATATTTGGCTAGACAACAAACAACTACAAGGTCGACAACATCCCCACATCACAATCAATGAAAATGACAAACCGGAGAAGTACATCGACATTAACAAGAACTGGAATATTGATGAACTATCCAACATCCTTCCAATGGATGTGGTCAACAAGATCAAGAACATCTACATACCAGAACAGGAAATAGAAGACAGACTATACTGGAAATCAAGTAAAAATGAATGGTTCAGTACAACAAGTGCCCTAGCACATATCACAAGCCAAAACACATAAGAAACTAGTGACACAGCATGGATATGGACCCTAGACACATATCCGAAAGTTAAAAACTTCATCTGGAAACTTGCACTAGATGGAATCCCAACAAAAAATAGGCTAACAAACAAAGGCATTCATGTTCCACTATCTTGCGCTTTGTGTGATCAAACAAATGAAAGCACAATCCATCTATTTACCGAATGCAACCACACCTTACAACTGATTCACAACATTGACCCAAACATTGAAAAAGTGATTTGAGACACCGACACTAGAAACATATCGATCAAAAACATTGTTTGTGAAATTTTTACTAAACTCAAATCTGAGCAAAAAGGAAGACTTGCAATAACTTGGTGGAGCTTATGGACAAGTAGGAATCGAAGAGTATTTGAAAACCTCAATACAACATCCATCCACACTATGAAATATTATACCAAGCAACAAATACAGAACTGAGCTACTTCAAAATTGACCTTTGAAGAAGAGCGCACGCACAACCACCAGAAAACTCGAACAACTGAGCCACGGAGAAGAAGAAATTTGAGATGGAGCAAACCAGATGAGAGATCCTACAAAATTAACTTTGACGGATCCAAACTATCTTCTGGAGAAGCTTATGCAGGTTATATCATCAGGGATCACAGTGGGACAGTCATCGACTGTGGTGGATTCAAATGTGGCCACATATCACCTTTGGTTGCGGAGGCTCTAGTGATTAAAGGGGGCATCGCCAAGGCGAAGGAGCTTCAACTATCTAGCATCATGATTGAGGGCGACAGCCTGACCGTCATCAAGTGCTTTCAAGGTTTGTGGAGCTGCCCGTGGATAGAGGTGGCAATCGGGCGAGTCAGATCGGGTTTGGGTTGGGTTATTCCATTTAAGTAGTATGACAACTAGGTTTGAGAAGTGGCAATCGGGCGAGTCGGATCGGGTTCGGGTTGGGTTATTCGGTTTCGGGTCATATCGGACTCGGGTGTGATGACAATTCGAGTTTGATCGGGTTCGGGTCGGGTTTATTCGGACATTAGTTTATCGGATACAATCGGGTTTCCGGATCCTATTCGGTTCGGGCGAATTGGGTTTCAGTCTAAACGAGTTTGGGTGAATCGGGTGTCGGTCTAAACGGGTCCGGGTGAATCGGGTTTCGGTCTAAGCGAGTTCAGGTGAAAAGGTCACAACGGTTTTGATCGAATTGAGTTCAGTTAAATCGAATCCGCGAGAATCATATTGGATAAAACAAATCAATTTTTTTTACCAATGAGATATTTATCTTTCTATATAGATTAAGCTAAGGTTTATCAATTCTTAATCAATACTATATTCGTTAAAAAAATGTAAGTCTTCTCACTTTTTAGAATATTTTTTTATAAAGTCAAAATCATATAATTTTTTTTAATATTAATTTCATACTTATTACTCATAACTACAAAATTATAAAAATAACCAAAAAATGATATTTATATAGTTTGAGCATCTTAAAAAAATGCTAAAAGGTTAATTTTTTTTAATGAAGGGAGTACAAAATTATATTTAATTATATTATATGCATTATAATATTACCATCCATTATTAAGTAATCAAATACTTAGGTTGATTTGAGTATTTTAGGGAAATTGCTAAGATTTTTGTTGCTTTTGGATATAATCGGATTTGATTTATTTCGGGTGTCGGGTATAATCGGGTTCGGGTAATTTCGGGTTTAGGATGTGCTCGGGTCGGGCAATTTCGGGTTTCGAGTTGATTTCGGGTCGGTCCATTTGGAAATAATCGGGTTCGGGTTCTTATTGGGTTCAGATTGCTTTCGGGTTCGGGCTTCACACGAATCGGGTCGGTCGGTCTCGGATCCAAACTTTTATTTCAATTATTCGAGTGTCGGACGGGTTCGAATCGGTCCAATCGGATCGGTTTTCTCGGGTCGGGTCGGGTATTGCCAACTCTACCCGTGGGAGATCGAGATGCTGATTTCCGACACCCTAATCCTACTCCAACATTTTACAAGGGTGCAATTCGGCCACGTCTTCCGGGAGGTCAACTTGACCGCGGATAGGATCGCGCGGCTCATCCACACAACGTCCATACGGGACCTCCTCGCTGATTCAGCTTTGCACGTCCTCATCCGTAAGGATGCCCTTAGGTGGTGGTCCAGCAAGGCCTGACCCTACCCAAATCTTTACCTTAGCACAAATATATATATATATATATACACACACACACACACACACACACACACATATATATAGAGAGAGAGGTTGGGTCAGGTGTTTACACCCCTTATTGTGTTTTGTGTTAACAAATATAGACCATTGATTGATGAGAAATGAATGGGTGAGATTAATTGAGACTTTCCCTTTTTATTTAAATAAAAAAGAGTAGGTCCCACCACTTTAATAGCCAACTTGTTGTAGAGGAAGCGCGTGCGTTGAATTTTTTAGGTAGCGTTTTTTTTTTGTGGGGATGAGGAGATTTTGCTTCCACTACGCGTTCGATGAAAATATTCGCTAGGATAATAGTAAATATTCGCTAGGATAATAGTAATTATTCGCTAAATTGATTGTTATTATTCATCTATAAATATGAGTTATCAATAATAGCAAAAGGGTAGGTCAATTTTTCAACTATTCGCCAGGCTGATAGTAATTATTCGTCAAGTTGACAGTAATTATTCGCTAGGTTAGTAGTAATTATTCGCTAAGTTGATAACAATTTTTCGCTAGATTATGTTGATAGTAATTATTCACTAGTTGATAGTAAATATTCGTTAAGTTAATAGTAATTATTCGCTAGATTATCAATGAATAATTGTCCTATATACATTAATAATTCACGATTACCAATGAATAATTATCCCATATACATGAATAATTCACGATTCTCAATGAATAATTGCAGAATACATGAATAATTCAAGAAAAATTGTAAAACAAATCCGAAATCAATACAGATCGAAACTAATACAGATCCCTAATTAACACTGAATATCTCTAATTAACCACATGGCTCACCGGGGGCAGCACAAAGAACACGCGTCCAATTCTGAAACTCCACCACCAACGGCGAGGTCGTGCCTCCCCAATTCTGAAACTCCACCACAAAGAACACACATCTAATTAACCACAGGGCAGCAACGGGGGCGTGCCTCCCCGACGGATGAACGACGAGGTCGTAGATAGAGACGAAGCCGTCGCCTCGAGGCGCTGAGGAGGATACGAGGGAAGGAGAGAGAGAGGGAGGGAGGGGCGAAGAATGAGAGGGATGTAACGGCGGAGGAGTGGTGGAGGAGGCGTCATCATCGCACCGCAGACGACTCCACCATCACCGCACCTCACACGGCTCCGCCTTCGCCGGTTACGCCGGATGCCATCGTCGGCCGCCAAATTCTCTCTCTAATTTGTACGGTTGTGTGATGGGAGATTTGAGAGTGGTTAGGGTTCTTAAAAAAAAATTGGATTAGGGAGTGGCTACACGCACTGAATACATGGGTGTGGAAAGTTTTACTGGGACCCATTTATTTTTTTATTTATAAATTAGAAAAACTAACAATTAATCTTAGCCTTCCATTTACCCTCAATCACTGGTCCATATTTATTAACACAAAACACAATAAGGCTTGTAAACATTTGATCTCTCTCTCTCTCTCTCTATATATATATATATATATACACACACACTCCATCCAATTGGAAATAGAAAGTGTTTGACTTTTGTGCACTTAATTTAATGAGTTAAAAACTATATAAAATATAGATTTTTTAATTAAATTTTTTTACATTATAATACTTATTAATACACAAAAGTCAAACGTCTTATATTTCCAATCGGATGGAGAATATAACAAATCTAGCCCGTTGATTATTAGATGATGGGGGCCAAGATTAATTGGATTTTTTATTTTTTTAAATAAAAAAAGATGAGCCCAATAATTCTCCTATATCATTCTCGTGTGTTTCAATCTCCCTCGTTCACCGTAGTATATCACAAAACCCCTAACCCACTTTTATTCCATCTCAATCAACCTCGCCCTTATCTCTCTTGCCTAAAGACGAAGACTGACGCCGACAAAGACCCTGGTGACGAAGAAGATGAGAATCGCTATTCAATCAGGTCGAGGAAGAATGGTGTCGTCGCTAACCCTCCTTGACTCGCCACACCTCCCACGAAGATGATAGCCAGCACCGAAGCCTGCCTCCATTTGCGAAAATGATGGCCATCACCGATTATCGATGGGTCGAGCCCTCACAGCAAAAATGACTAAATCAAAGGCGTGATCCTCCACTGCAAGCAATTTTTCAACTCCTCAATGAAAGGTAACCGATCTACGATTACAACTTTCAAAATTTTCAAACTACAAATCGCACCTGCTTTCTCTATTTCTCAATTCTGAATTCGGAAATGTTGAATGCAGAGTGCCAACAATTACAAGTTTGGTTGTTTCCAAGCTTACGAGTCTTTATCAGGCCCCTAGAATCGGGGAATGGAATGGTGCAACAGTCCGATTTGGGGAATCTGAGCTTGGATTTGTAGTATACTTTGAGTAGTTAAATCGGGAATTATTCGTATGTATGTGGACAATTAGATGTAGATTTCTTGAAATTCAAACTATGTCTAAAATTGTTTATAAATTTATCGACTATTCGACAAGTTCAGAGTCACTATTCATTGATAATAATGAATTATTCACGCGTATGTGGGTAATTAGATGTTGGTTTCTTGAAATTCAAGCTCATTAATTTATCGATTATTCGACAAGTTTAGAGTTACTGTTAGTTGATAATTAGAAATTATTTGGTAATTTATTCGTCAGTATTCATCGAAATATATCTAATTGAGAATGATGAGAAGGTGGATTATTAATCCACCCAACTATTCGACAAGCCGAGAGGCATTATTCGTTTTAATTTGAAGAATAATTCGTTTGTAAGAGAAAATAGAGTTGCAACATGTAACACACGCGTTGTAACACACGTTGGAACGAGAATGAGTAGCAACATATAACACACACGCTGTTGAAGGAGAGTGCAACAAAAAATGACGTGGGTCCCATATATTTTTATTTTTAAAAAAAACAATTTTTTAAAAAAACAATTGAGGATTAATTAAAAACCTTGATTGCATTTCATCCAGGATCTAGATTTGTTAACACTTAACACAATAAGAGGTGAGTACACCTGACCTATATATATATATATATATATATATATATATGCAGGGGCGGAGCCAGGGGGTCATACGGTGGCTCGAGCCCCCCTGGAGAAAAGCAAATCAGTATATATAGTAAAAAAGGTATATAGATACAAAGAAACCCTATAGCCCATTGGTTAAAGGCTTTGCTTGCGTGTGAGTAAATGTAGGTTCGATTCCCTATCCCCCCATCTACTTTCATTTTTTTTTCCCTTCCTTCAGTCCAAGGCCCCCCCCCGATTTATTTCTCCCTCCGCCCCTGTATATATGTGTGTGTGGTTCGGGTGTGCACTGTGTACAAATATTATTCGGTGAAATGTGAAACATTATTCGGTGAAATTTGAAGCATTATTCGGTGAAATGTGAAATATTCTACCGAATTGTTATGTTTTTTTCCGTTCTGTTCAGATGAAAACGTTCCAATTCCAATGAATAATTTATAACATTCTACCAAATAATGTTTAGTATTTTTTATTTATTCATTTCAAATAAAAGAAACCTCAATTCCCTAAACAATACTTACAATTTATACGAAATGGTTCAAATTTCACCAAATAATGTTTCACATTCCCCTAAACAATACTCACATTTCACCGAATAATGCTTCAAATTTCACCGAATAATATTTTACGTTTCACCGAATAATATTTGTGCACAGTGCACACCCTAAGGCTTGTGCACAAATGATCCATACCTGAAATGTATACTAGTAAACTTACCTGAAAGGGTTGGAATAAAATATCGATAGGGTTTGACCAAAATCCCAAGAGGGTTTGATTTAAACTCCCGGAAGGGTGTACAAATCCCGAAAGGGCTTGGAAAATAACTTTATTGACGCTTTTGAATGAGTGGTGTGGGGCTCTGCATCCGGCGTCTCTAAGAGTTCTTCAGCTTGGTTGGGGTTGTGGAGTTCGGAGAATGGCTAGGGGTCGAGGTGGTGCATTCAGGGCAACTCTATATCTGGGAAGGAGCTTCCTTAGAGTTTCGTCCGCAATTACCAATAGGAATTAACTTCCTGCAGTATTGATGGTCCGCGGTGCTACTATTCAATTCTTTGGTGCTTGACTTCATTCTTCATTCCATCTGCCGACTCATCAGCATAATATTTTAGCTCAAAACAACATTTTTTTAGTTCAAAACACAATATTTTTTTTGTTCAAAATGGTGGTGTTTTTAGTTTAGAACTGTGTCAATTTAGTTGTTATATATGAAAGTTCGACATTTCTATGTGCGAAGATCAATTTCTATGGAACCGAAAACCCACAATAACAATTAACAATTAACACAATAATCAACAAATTTCATCAATTTTAATCACATTTTTTAAAACTCTAAAATACTTAATTTCAATCCAGCTAAATCAAAATCAATAATAAAAAAAAAATCAATCAAAATATTAAATCTTGGAAGAACATTTACACCAAAATCATTAAAATCATTTAAAATTGCTTGAAATCTCTATTTAAAATGGGACTCGGTTTGTTCATAGTAGAATGAGTAAACGAGCCAAACTTCAATACTTGTGTTTTAACAGAAGCCCCAATTTTGTGTAGCCCCTAATCGATTACTGCATATTCATTATCCTCCATAAGGAGGAATCCTTCTCAATACACCATTTTCTTTGTGAATCCCTTCTAAAATCTTCCTTTCCTTGGATCTACCTATAAATTGCTACCGATTTGTGCTTTCACTTTCCGGTGGTATTCTAATTCATCTCCGGCCCCCAAATCGATTTCCGGTGGGTTGGTGGCCGGATTTATAAGTTTCCGGTTGTCGTCCTTCTAATGTCTACCTTCGTTTTAGGCGATTACTGCTTGCTGGCTTGGCCTTGGCCTGGCGGTGGTCGTTTTCTTCTCCGATCGGTTCTTCGATGTCCTCTCCAGGGCCGGTCGTTGTTGGATCGTTCTCCTCTGGTCGTCGGCTTTGCCTGCTTATCGGTGGGCTTCATCTTGGATACTCTGGCGAGGGTGTGTTGGTGCGATTGCGAATGTAGCCTCAATTTTGATTGGGAAAACCGCTTTGAAAGATCAGTGAAAATCCGTGTTTGAAATTGTTTGAAGGTTGTGGCGTGGTATAAAGGAAACCACTGTCTTAGAAGCGAAATCGCCCCGACATCGTGGTGCAGGTCGGCTACTGGCGTCGCCTTCCAAGGATCCACATCGGACTTCTCAGGCGTGCATGATAGATTATATAGGTCTTATATTGTATAGTGGGCACAAAGGCTCAATACCTTTGTAAAACACACACACACAGATATATATATATATATGGGAGGGTTCAAGTGAGAATAATTTAGTCCGGCGAGAAGGAAATAAGTAATAGGATTGGTGGAAACGGATCTAATTTTACTTTAAAAAAAAATAGCCTCACGCGCCTATTTCTCGTCTCCTCATCTTCTGTTTACCTTGCCGTCCCTCCGTTGATCGATTGTTTGTTCCTCATCTATTTCGCAATCGATCTCCCCCGATTCCGCAATCGATCTCCTCCGTAAACGCTTCCAAAGGTAAATCGCTAACCCCCCTCCCACCAATCATCGATTTCGCAATCGATCTCCCCCGATTCCGAGCGGATATTGCTGCTTTACTCCCTCATCTCCGCACGCTCTCTCGATCGATCGATAGATAATGGTGGTGAAGATCTGCTATCCGGCCTCAATTTGTTCGTGGGGACTATGGAGTAAGTTGTTCGATCGGTAGTCAATTGAATACAGAAGCTCACCGGTGGCGGCGACGACCTAAATTTGTTCGTGAAGATCTGCTCTCCGCCCGATTCCGACGAAGCTTGAATGGCCAAGACCTCGAGAGAACTGCAGCGGTTAGCTATAATTACGGAGTATACTTACAGATAAAAGTGAAAACGTTCCTAATTGTAGATCATATTGAATTTATGTTTTGATTAAATTAACAAGAAGCTTGAATGAAAAGTGATGGGGCTGCTTACTTGTTTAACTCAGCTGAAATAAATAATTGAAGCAGTTAGAGGATAAAAAGGAGTATAGATATTCAGATTAATATACTATCGTGGGGAAGAATAAAAAGAACGAAATGTTTGTTGTTCATTTCATTCGGATAAATATATGTGGAATATATATATTCAGATTAATATACTATCGTGGGGAAGAATAAAGGTTGGTTCATTGACTAAATAGAGGTTGGTTCAGTTTCTAAATATAGGTTTGGTTCACTGACGAAATAGAGGTTGATTCAGTGACCGAATAGAGAGTGGTTCAGTGACTAAATATGTTAGTTGAGTGACTAAATAGATGTTGGTTTAGTGTCTAAATAGAGGTTGGTTCGTTGTGTAAATAGAGGTTGGTTCAGTGACTAAATAAATGTTGGTTCAGTGACCGAATAAAGAGTGGTTCAGGGAGCGAATAAAGAGTGGTTCGGTGACTAAATAGAGGTTTATTAAGTGACCGAATAGAAAGTGGTTCAATGACTAAATAGAGGTTCATCAAATAAATATTATTGGTTTACGAAACATTTTATTTTAAAAGCAAATAAATAAATAACTAAAAATAAACAATAAAATAAAATAAAAGAATAATGAAAATTTTGTAAACCAAGTGGTTCAAGGTTTTAGGTTCATGAATCACTTCTTTATAGCTTCATGAACCACTTTTTATAACTTGTGAACCATGTAGATCACTACAAATAAAATGGTTGAACCATTGTGAAAAAAGTTGCTGAACCACTGTGAATAAAATTGATGAACCACTATAAATAAAATTGCTGAACCGTTGTGAATAAAATTGATGAACCACTGTGAATGAAATTATTGAACCACTGTGAATGAAATTACTGAAACACTGTAAATAAAGTTGCTGAACCGTTGTGAATAAAATTGTTGAACCACTGTGAATAAAATTGCTAAACCAATGTGAATAAAATTGCTGAACCACTGTGAAGAAAATTGATGAACCACTGTGAAGAAAATTGCTGAACCACTGTGAAAAAAATTGCTGAACCAATGTGAAAAAAATTGCTGAACCAATGTGAATAAAATTGCCGAACCACTGAGAATAAAATTGTTGAACCACTTAGAGTAAGAGGGCTGAACCACTAAGTACTTTTGAACCTTATGAATAACTTATTGTTAATTTTTTTTTTCAACAAAACATATACAAAGTGGGTGTCTATGGATAGATAAAATTAAATTACACCCAAAAATATATTTTTTATATTTTTTAATTAGTGAAAATGCCAAAAAAAATAATTTAAAAGTCTATCTCAAGCATTTTTATATGGGTACGTACTTTTTCTAATTAATTAGCAAGGTGGGTGAACATGCGCGTGCAATTAATTAGTTTTGAGTATTAATTAGCGCGTGTGCAACTGAGAGGGTGGGTGTTACTAATTAATTTACATGAGTGTTACTAATTAATTTAGAGAGACGCGTCTGAGCTGATTTGGCATTAATTTTTATACACGTGGACCAATCAGCGCGCTTCTTTCCTTCTCATTATTGGAGGTGTATGTACCCGAACCCGACCCTATATATATAGGGTTGAGTTCGGGTGCAAAGGTCACCAAAAGTGAGAAGGAAAGAAGCAATTTGATTGGTCCACGTGTGCAAAATTGAATTAAAATTAAGAGACACGCGGCTTCCCCAATTACTTCCCCAATTAATTAGTAACACACAACCAAATTAATTAGTAACACCTCCACTCTCACCTACACACTAATTAATTGCACGCGCCAACTTTTTAATCAATTAGAAAGTGTACGTACATGTAAAAGTGTTCACTTCAACTTTTAAAAATCATTTTTTGACATTTTCACTTGTTAAAAAAATATAAAAAAATATATATTTGGGTGTAATTTAATTTTATCTACACATAGACACCCACTTTGAATATGTTTAGTTGAAAAAAAAAATTCACAAGAAGTGGTTCAGCAATTTTATTCACAGTGGTTCGGCAATTTTATTCGCAGTGGTTCATCAATTTTATTCACAGTGGTTCAGCAATTTTATTCACAGTGGTTCAGCAATTTTATTCACAGTGAACCAATTTATATTTAGTCACTGAACCAACCTCTATTTAGTCATTGAACCAACCTATTTAGTCACTGAACCAGCCTCTATTTCGCCACTGAACCAACCTATTTAGTCACTGAACCAACCTCTATTTATTCACTGAACCAACCTCTATTTAGACACCGAACCAACCTATTTAGTCACTCTCTATTCGGTCACTGAACCACTATCTATTCGGTCACTGAATCACTCTCTATTCGGTCGCTGAACCACTCTCTATTCGGTCACTGAACCACTCTATTCGGTCGCTGAACCACTCTCTATTCGGTCACTGAACCACTCTCTATTCGGTCACTGAACCACTCTCTATTCGGTCACTGAACCACTCTATTCGATCACTGAACCAATCTCTATTCGATCACTAAACCACTATATATTCGGTCCTTGAACCCCTATATATTCGGTCACTGAACCACTCTCTATTCGGTCACTGAACCACTCTCTATTCGGTCACTGAACCATTCTCTATTCGGTCACTGAACCACCCTCTATTTCGTCACCGAACCAACCTCTATTAAGTCACTGAACTAACATCTATTTATTCACTGAACCAACTTATTTATTCACTGAACCAACCTCTATTTTGCCACTGAACCAACCTCTATTTAGTCCCGAACCATTTGCATAAAAATTCTGAAACCAAATAAATTATTTGGCATTCCCCACGTATAAAATTAATTATGGAGAATTAGATAGAATTGATTAATTAGTCCACGCTAAAAAGGGATTTCGTCATGGATTTGAAGCTCGGTGCCGTCCGCCATGGATTCTGACGGTTGGGACCTTCCCAATGCGACGCCCAGCACCTCCGATCCAACTCAGTCCCTCAACCTCCCCTTCGCCTCCTTTTCTCGCTTCAACAAACATGGTCAGAGAGTCGTCGTCGCTTTCAAAATCGAATAGTTGCAAGGGCGAAAAATCGACGCCGTCATCACTGGAGGGACAGGAGCTGAGCTAGTTTGGGATTTTCCGTCGCTGGTGGTCAGGAGGTGCCACCGACCTCCGTCGCTGTTTGCCGAGCCCCATCCGAGCGGGGCGCCGCAGAGCCGGCCATTTCTGGGCTCACCGGTGCTTCCTCTGCCACTGCTACGGTCGCCACCATCGGACGGTTTCTCCCCTCGCTCTCCGAGATGTTCCTGTCCAGGTTCGAGATTAGAGAGAGATGAAAGAAATCAACCATAAGCTAGGAGGCCATCGGAGGAGCGAGAGAGATCGAGAGGAGTGCGAATTTGGAGGAGAGCGGAGTCTACGAGGTGGAGAGGAGGCGCGTGAGTAATTTTAATAATTATTTTAATGGGGCTCTCTTTCCACCAATCATATCTCTTCTTTCCTTCTCACCGGACCGAATCCTTCTCACTTGAACCCTACCCTATATATATATATATATATATATATATATATATATATATATATATATATATATATATATATATATATATATATATATATATATATATATATATATATATATATATATATATATATATATATATATATATTTATCAATGAATGGAAACCCTCAAGGAGGACATTACAATCAATCTCTTGATCTCAAATGGTATCACAACCTAAGATCCCCAAACCCTAATCTTTTTCTTTTCTCCTAAACCCTAGCCGCCTCTTCACGACCCATGTTAAGGCTCATAAGGTCCTCCACAACATCGACTCCTCCGTCGATCGCCCTGCCAGTGAAGACAACGATCTCTTCGCTCAACTCGACACCATTGTCCTTCAATGGATTTTCAACACCATCTCCAAAGATCTATTGACAATCATCCTCGACCCCAAAGACACCACCTTGGATGCTTGGAAAAAGCTTCAGAATCTCTTTCAAGACAACAAGTCCACCCGTGTTGTTTATCTTGAGCACGAATTCTCAAGTTGCAAGCTTTCCTCCTTCCCGTCGATATCCGCCTATAGTCATCATATCAAGACCCTAACTCATCAACTAGGAGCCTTCGACTCCAAACCCAGCGCTACCCGCCTTGTCCTCCAGGTACTTTCGGGTCTTCCCTCTAAATACAACGATGTTGCTACTCATATCTAGCACACAAAACCTCTCCCCACCTTCGAAAAGACCCGGTCTCAATTGATCCTGGAGGAGACTCGCCTTCACCGTCAGACCACCGACGCCGCGAAGGACAAGACGACATTGGTCTCGTCAAGCGACATTAACGAGACCTATGCCCCCCAGCACATCCGCATCAACGATCAACCATCGCAGAGAGGTGGCGGCCGCGACCGCAACAATGGTCGGCGGCCGCATCAGTCTGAATCCTCTCACCCCTCCTGGTATCCCAACCCTGGCTATCCGCTTTGGATGCCCTTTGGCTACCCACCTGCGACGTATCGCCCACCTGCCCCATATCCCAACCCTCAGTAGGGAGCGGGCTTGTTGGATACTGCTCCTCGACCCGCAGGTCATCAGGCCTACCCGTCTTCGTCTGATCAGGCCTACACTCCGACTGATGTACATTACGCCTTCTCTTCCATGCAGCTGGCACCTCCTGACTCCACTTGGTACATGGACACTGGCGCCACTTCTCATATGACGAACTCCTCAGGCACTCTCTCTTCTCTTTCTTTTAAGGGTCCTGCACATTCTATTATCGTCGGCAACGGTGGTCGTCTTGCTACTTCGGGCATTGGCCACGCCACTTTACCAACCCCAACCAACCCATTACACCTCAACAACGTCCTCATTGGCCCCAAACTTGTCAAAAACCTTATCTCTGTCCGTCGGTTCACCACTGACAATAATGTTTCTCTTGTGTTTGATCCGTTTGGTTTCTCTGTGAAGGATCTTACTACGAGGGTTACTCGCCTGAGATGTAATAGCATCGGGAAGCTCTATTCTGTGTCGTCGCCTGAGATGTAATAGCATCCGTTTGGTTTCTCTGTGAAGGATCTTACTACGGGGGTTACCACTGACAAGTCCAGTCGCTCTCTTGGCATTATCATCCAGTCTTTGGCATGCACGCCTTCGTCATCCCAGTCCTGCAGTTTTAGATTTGCTTCGTTCTAAGAGTCTAGTCAAATGTAATAAAGAGTTTCGCTATAGTTTATGTTCTTTATGTCAGTTAGGCAAGCATGTCAGACATCCCTTTCAGCGGTTTTTAAACACTACTTTTGCCCCATTTGATATTATTCATAGTGACATTTGGACATCTCCTGTGCCTAGCAAGGAGGGTCATACGTATTACCTTTTGTTTCTGGATGATTATACTCATTTCTTATGGGTTTTCCCGTTACATTTTAAATCTCAAGTGTTTCCTATCTTTGCCAAATTCCATACTTACATCAAAACACAATTTCACACCTATATCAAGTGTTTCCAATGTGACAATGGCCAAGAATTTGATAACAAAGAATTTCACACTTTCTTCAACACCAATGAGATCTCCTATTGCTTGTCTTGCCCCTATACCTCCCAACAGAATGGCAAGGCCGAACGAATCATCAGAACCATCACCAATATGATGCGCTCTCTCCTCTTCCACGCATCCATTCCCCTTCTCTATTGACCTTACGCCTTACCCACCACCTGCTACCTCCTAAACATCCTCCCTTCCACTACCCTCCACCATCGCTCACCAACTCAGGCACTTTATTGCACTTTACCTAGGTATGATCACCTTCGTACCTTTGGGTGCTTGTGCTTCCCAAATCAGTCATCCACCGCCCCTCACAAGCTTCACCCACGCTCCACTCCTTGTGTCTTTGTTGGCTATCCGTCTAATCATCGCGGTTACCTCTGCCTCGATATCAAGACCCACAAGATCATTCTGTCTCGTCATGTCACCTTTGATGAATCTCGCTTTCCCTTTGCATCTCCTACACCTCTTGTGTCTCGGTCAGAAGCTGTCTCGGTGCTCTTGCCTCTCCCCCTCCAACACCACCACCACCCCCTACCACTAGACCACACACCCACATCATCTCCGGTGTCTTCCGATCCCGCCAGATCGTCTCCATGAACACCACACATCGCCCCGCCTTCTATTACCCTACATACGCCCCGCCATTCTCTATCCAAGATCTGATGTCGTGGCCGCAGCCAATAAAAATCTCGAAGCCCACCCCTCAACCAAGCTACTAGCGGCGACCGTAACATCATGCCGCGACCGTGGCCAATCAACCTGTTGCGGGCTTTCAGCGCCCGCAGCCTTCCCCGCCGCCTCGCAACCCCCCCTGCATCCGTCCTTCCCGACTCACAATCCCTCACTGCCTCCACCATGACCTCCCTTTCCCCCATTCTCACCTCCCACAAAACAGCCCTCCTCGACCCGAATTGGCAGGCGGCTATACTCGACGAATACAGGGCCCTTACAAAGAATGGTATGTGGGTTCTTGTCCCTCGCCCTCCTGAGGCGAACGTCATTCGCTGTATGTGGCTCTTCCGTCACAAGTTCCGCTCTGATGGGACGTTAGAGCGCTACAAAGCCCGTCTTGTTGTCAACGGTCGATCTCAGCAGGCAGGTATTGATTGTGATGAGACGTTCAGCCCCGTGCTCAAGTCTGCCACTATCCGAGTGGTATTGAGTTTAGCATTGTCGCGCAACTGGGTCATCCATCGGTTAGATGTCGAGAACGCCTTTCTGCATGGCCATCTGAATGAGACAGTCTACATGTTTCAGCCGTCGGAGTTTGCTGATGTTGATCGTCCCAAGCACGTCTGTCTCCTGAAGCGCTCTCTGTATGGTCTGAAACAAGCTCCACATGCTTGGTTCCAGCTCTTTGCTTCTCATCTGCTACGCTTGGGTTTCATTGGCATCCGTTCGGATACGTCTCTGTTTATCTATCGCATAGGCTCAGACATGGCCTTCCTGTTACTATATGTCGACGACATCATTCTCACCGCCTCTTCTGATGCTCTTCGGATGTCTATTATTTCGCAGTTGAGTGCGGAGTTCGCTATGTCTGATCTGGGTCAGTTGTCCTACTTCTTGGGAGTTTCTCTCTCAGAGTAAGTATGATGATGAGATTGTTGCTCGGGCCAAGATGAGTAACTGTAATCCTGTCGTCACCCCTGTCGATACATTCAACAAGCTCAGTGCTCATTCTGGTCCTTTGGTTGATGATCCGACGTTGTACAAGAGCCTCGCTGGTGCACTTCAGTATCTTACCTTCACCAGGCCTGATATCAGTTACGCCGTTCAACAGATCTGCTTGTTCATTCATGCACCCAGGGAACCCCACTTTTAGGCTTTGAAGCGGATCATTCGGTACATCAGTGGCACCCTCGAGCTCGGCACCACGATCACTCCTTTCTCTAAGCTTGACCTTGTTGCTTACACCGATGCGGATTAAGGTGGTTGTCCTGGTACACGTCGCTCCACGTCTAGTTACTGTGTTTTCCTCAACGACACCCTTGTGTCGTGGTCAGTCAAGCGTCAGTCTATCGTGTCTCGCTCCAGCGCTGAGGCAGAGTACAGAGGTGTTGCCAACGTTGTCTCCGAGTGCTCTTAGCTCCGCAATCTCCTTCTTGAGCTCCGTTGCCCTCTTTAGAAGGTCACTCTGGTCTACACTGACAACGCTTCCACCATCTATCTGCCTAGCAACCCGATCCAGCATCAACGCACGAAGCACATTGAGTTTGATCTCCAATTCGTCCGGGACAAGGTTTCCATTGGACATGTCCGCGTTTTACATGTCCCGTCTTCCTATCAGTACGCTGATATATATTCACTAAGGGTTTACCTCGACGGTTGTTCATTGATTTTCGGTCCAGTCTCACTGTACGGGACCCTCCACTTTCGACTGCGGGGGTTTGATAGATTACATAGGTCTTATATTGTATAGTGGGCCCAAAGACCCAATACCTTTGTAACACACACACACACACACATATGTTTATCAATGAATTGAAACCCTCAAGGAGGACATTACAATCAATCTCGTGATCTCACAATGCACTCGCCGTCGAAGAAATGAAACCACCCCAGGACTCAGAACGGTTTTCAAAAGAAGAGAGAAGGATGAGATCGTCTGTTGTTCTGTGTTGAAAACTGGAAGGGAAACGTCGGCTTTTTAAAACAAGAGTAGATGCTCCACCACGCAAAAATCTCGGAAAGAATCTGAACAATTTTTCAAAACGTGTGACAGAGTGAATTAGTCAAAACCATAATTCAACCCTATCCGATGCCAATTTAATTGATAAAATTAAAACCCGACATAAAATGTGACCACACTGCACACGTGTCACGGACCGGCGACGGTGGTGGTAGTGCGCGCGTGTGGGACTTCTATTCCAACTCTCAATAACCCTTTCAAAACCCCCTCCTTAAAAACAACCTCTCAACCCATTTTCTAATCAATGTGGGACTTTAAAGAAGTTCAAAAAACACATTTGAAAAACCCCCACATGAACATTTCTCCAACAGTCCCCCACAAATGTGAGGAACTAGGGTTTTTAAAAACAAGAACATCGTTCTTAGTTGGTTTCGTGGAGAAAGTACTTAAATGCTGGTGAACGGATCTTGATCCAATACATAGTGAAGCTGAGTATCTCGCATGTCATAAAAGTGAACGAATCTTGAACTTCCAGACTCGCGAGTTGACCTCAACAACACATACCTTCACTACTGCTCTGGTGGTTCCGCGATCTAACTGTGAACTGTAATAGTCATCTCATACCTTGGGTGCTGAAGAGTGCTTTAGAAAGACAACCCTAGTCTTCTATATAAGGCTACCAACCCTTCACACTCTCATAGGTGATTCCATCAAGTCCTTCTCAATATGACCACCCTTACAGGGCTATGGTATCCTTAAGAGCACAAAGCTCAACCTCTATAGTTTTCGATGAATCCATCAAGTCCTTCTCAATAGGGTCACCCAACTCTGGGCTATGGACTCATTAAGAGTTCTAGACTCATCCTTTCTCATACACCTGTCCTGGGAATGAGTATGGTGTATCTCAGCTCACGTGGGTTTTAGCCCCATTCCCTTAGACGATTCAAGGACCATCCTTCTGTTCAGTCCTTTCGTCAACGGATTTGCCAGATTCCTCTCGGACTTCACATACTCCAAGCAAATGACACCGGTAGCAATCAGCTGTCTCACAGCTTCATATCTAATCCGTATGTGTCTCTTCTTACCATTGTAAGTATTGTTGTTAGCTACACAAATAGCAGATTGTGAGTCACAATGTAGAGAAATAGTTGGGGTCTTATGCCCCCACAAAGGTAAGTCAGTCAGTAAGCTTCTCAACCACTCAGCCTCTTGACCAGCTAAATCTAATACTATGAACTCAAATTCCATAGTTGATCTAGCAATGCAAGTTTGTTTTGATGACTTCCATCACCACATAAAGTGAAAACATAACCACTAGTGGAGCTAACCTCATCATTATTAGTGACCCAGTTTGCATCACATTATCCCTCTAAAGCATGGGGATAACCCACATAATGTAAACCCCAATCAAAGGTGCCTTTAAGATATCTCAATAATCTATTAAGTGCAATCCAATGCTCACTACTGGGTTTATGGGTGTATTTACTGAGTCTACTAATAACATATGCAATATCATGCCGAGTATAATTCATCAGAAACATTAAACTCTCAATTATTTTAGCATACTCATTTTTTGACACACCAATTCCAAAAAATTTCTTCAATTTCATGCTAGCATCATAAGGAGTTCTAACTGTCACAACATCAAATTTATCAAACCTTTTCAACATTTTCTCTACATAATGAGGTTGTGATAAAATGAAGTCATTTTCTTTTCTAGTTACTTTAACTCCTAGAATGACATCAGCTTCACCCATGTCTTTAATCTCAAACTTAGATAACAAAAACTGTTTGGTTGTGTTTATAACATTTATGTGTGATACAAATAACAACATATCATCCACATATAAACATATAATCACACAATCAACACCAAACCTGTTAGAATAGACACATGCATCAGATCCGTTTACCTCAAATCCAAAGCTTAGGATAGTTGTGTGAAACTTCTCATACCATTACTTTGGTGCTTGCTTGAGTCCATACAGTGACTTCTGTAGTTTGCACACTTTGTTTTTCTGTCCAGGAACAATGCACCCTGGAGGTTGTTCCATATAAATTTCCTCATTTAGATCACCATTCAAAAATGCAGTTTTAACATCCATCTGATGAACAAACATTTTATGGCTAGAAGCCAAAGCAAACAATGCACGAATGGTAACAATTTTTGTAACAGGAGAGTAAGTGTCAAAGAAGTCAATGCCATATCGTTGAGTGAATCCCCTTATAACTAGTCTTGCCTTATATCTATCCACTGAGCCATCCACTTTAAGCTTCTTCTTAAAGATCCACTTACAACTAATGGCTCTATTTCCTTTAGGCATATCAACTAGTTCCCACGTGTGATTAGACATAATGAATTCTATCTCACTGTTAATAGCATCTTTCCAGAAACTAGCATCAAGTGAACTTATTGCCTCATCATAGATCTTAGGATCATCTTCTATCATATGAAGACTAGGGGTGGAAATGGGGCGGGTTATGGGTGGATGAAGCCATCCCATCACCCGCCCCGCGGGTAAATAATTCCAACCGCTCCACCCACCACCCGCAAACATTTTCACCCTCATCCGACCCGCACG